>OX451738.1:1518263992-1518893653 GCA_948472305.1 Vicia faba
GATGTAAATACCCGACGCCTTGTAATAGTTTAGATTTAATTTCCGCAATTTTATTTCCGCAACTATACACTGTTAGATGTTTGATAATAGGGAATGCATGACAAGATCAAATCTTTAACCTAAAATCAACATAGCTCACCCATGACATGTACCAAGATAAATTAACCGAAATAACACACTTGCACATGCCACTCTTAGGGTACACCTCACTCGGTTGCCTTCGAACATGGTCATTGAGTATAGGAAGTTTTAGAAGTCACCCTCTTGTCCAAAGATCATAGTTGCCTCGAAACGGTTGCCTCGGAAAAATGATCTAAGACATTAGGGTTACCGCTAAGGCGTCCTAACATTGCTTTAGTGACCACACGTCCCTTAATCGAATTGACCCTTAAAACTCCAACGACGGTGCTACCTACTCCTCAATAGTGGGATAGCATTGTCTAAAGTACATTTGTACAGATTAATTCCTTTTTTCGAGTAGGTAGATGGTTCTTAAATACTTTCTCATTCTAAAACAAAACAAAACTTTTCGCACTTACACTCTCTTCAAGACAAAAACTCTTTTCAAACCCACAAACACAAAGAAAAGCAAATTTTGAAAACACTTTGAGCAAGTACCTAAGAGCCCGTGGATAACCACGGATAGAAAGGGTGCTAACACCTTCCCTTTCTATAATCTACCCCCCGGACCCGAGAAATATCTCGAAAAAGGAATTTTTCTGTGCTTTTTTCCTTTCCTTGTTGGATAAAATAAAAGACGGTGGCGACTCTTGCTTACTGCGGCATTTTGCAAAAACAAACGCAAAACACAAACCAGCATTCCAAAAAACAGTCAGTTCTTCCCACCGTATCACACTATACATACCAGGTATGAAGAGCAACTTGTTGAGTATAGGGCACTTGGTCGAAAAGAATTACAAAGTGTTAGTCAAAGACAAGATGATGAGAGTCGTCGACACAAATGGAAGATTAATCTTGAAGGCTTTTATACTCAGAATAGAACCTTCAAGATCGAACTTAATATGATGGAGAACCAGTGCCTTTCGACTGCAGCTAGCAGAGATGAGTGGATATGGCATTATCGACTTGGCCATCTAAAATTCAGAGACATTAGAGATTTAAAGAGAAGAAATATGGTTTCATGATTTCTAGAAATTGACATTCCAAACAAGGTTTGTGAGGAATGTGTGCAGGTGAAACAACACAAGAATAGCTTTAACAAGGATGCAGGATGCAAGTTGGAGGATATCCTTGAAGTCATGTACTCTGATGTATATGGACCAATCCAGGTGGATTCATTTGGAGGTAACAAATACTTTGTCACGTTCATAGATGATTTTAGTCGAAAACTATGGACTTGCCTAATCAACAAGAAAAGTGAAGTGATCAAGCTATTTTCAAAGTTTAAGTCCATGGTCCAAAGACAAAGTTGTCGAAAGTTCAAACTTTTGAGAACTGATGGTGGTGGAGAGTATATGTGCCAAAAGATTTTGATAGGTTATGTGAAAAAGAAGGTATTGTGCATGAGATGGTGCCACCCTACACTCTACAGCAAAATGGAACTGCAGAAAGGAAGAATATAACCATTATGAATATGATGAGATGTATGTTGAAAGGAAAGCATTTACCTAAAAAATTTTGGGGTGAAGTTGTGTCGACAACGGCATACATTTTGAACAGATGTTAGAAAAAGAAGCTAAAAGGAATTACTCCAAAAGAATGTTGGTCTGGTGTGAAGCCTAGTTTGAGTCATCTGAAGGTATTTGGATATATTGCACATGGACATATGCCAGGTCAGCTGAGAAGAAAACTTGATGAAAAGTCGAGTCAGATGATTCTAGTAGGATCTCATTTGACAGGAGGTTACACGTTGTTTGACCCGATAAACAAGCAGATTGTGATCAGCGGGGACGTGATCATAAATGAAATTAAAGAATGGGATTGAAGTGCAAATGTCAAGAAAGATTCAGTGATAATCTTACTTGAAGAACCAGAAACTCAAGTCAAAAAATAAGTTTGACAAGAGTAAGTTAGACAAGAGGAGGTTTGAGATCAACCAAGCAAACCTCAAAGAATAAGACACATGCCTGCGAGATTGTGTGATTACATTAGATAATGTGGTTGATAATGAAGGTGAGCTGGTGCATTATGCTTTCTATGCAGATGTCAAACCTATCAATACAGCTGAAGCATTGAAGGTTTCAAAGTGGGTGAAAGCAATGAATGAAGAAGTGAAGTCCATCGAAGATGATAACACTTGGTCACTTTTCGAATTGCCTTAAGGCAAGAAGGAAATTAATGTCAAGTGGGTATACAAAGTAAAGATGAATCCCAAAGGGGAAGTAACTCGACACAAAGCAAGGCTTGTGGCAAAAGGATTTCTCTAGAAAGAAGGAATAGACTTCGATGAAGTTCTTGCACCTGTGGCCTGAATTAAAACAATCGGGTTGGTTGTTGGTCTTGCAGAAATAAACAGTTGGCACATAAGTCAGATGGACGTGAAGTGTGCATTCCTAAATGGACCCTTAGACGAAGAAGTTTATGTTAAACAACCAGTTGAGTTTGTGAAACATGACGAAGAGAGAAATATGTATATGTTGCATAAAGCACTATATAGATTGAAACAAGCTCCAAGAGCTTAGAATAAAAAGATTGATAGTTTCCTAAGGGATAAGGAATTTGTGAAGTGCACAACTGAACATGGAGTATATGTAAGAAGAAGCAATAGTGAATTTCTTATACTATGTCTCTATGTCGATGACTTGTTAATAACAGGTAGCTGCAAGAAGGAGATCGAATAGTTCAATGGTGATCTTAGCAAGGAATTTGAAATGTCTGATCTGGGTGACATTTCATATTTCCTTGGCATCAAATTCTACAAGAGTAGTATAGTTTTGATGATGCATCGAATAAGATATGTAGGAGAAATTCTCAAGAGATTTGAGATGAAAGAATGCAACTCGACTTCGACATCTGTAGAACCATGACTACAACTGTCGAAAGCTACAGACGAGGATGATGTCGACCCAACCCAATATAGAAGACTTATTGGGTCATTAAGTTACCTTTGTCACACAAGGCCTGACTTAACATATAGTGTAGGTATGGTAAGTAGATTCATTCAGAAGCCAAATGTATCATATCTAGCAGCGGCGAAGAGGATATTGAGATATTTGAAAGGAACTCTTGACTATGGAATTTTATTTCCTGTAGCTGATAAAGGAAAAAGTGAAAGTTAGTGAGATACACTGATTCGAGTTGGTGTAGTGATTCTGAGGCTCGAAAATCCACAGCAAGATATGTGTTTATGCTAAGTGGTAGACCAGTTGCTTGGAGTTAGAGAAAAGAACCAATAGTGGCATTATCATCATGCGAAGCAGGGTACATAGATGCTTCTCTTTGTGCATGTCAAGCAATGTGGATGGTGAATTTGGTCGAAGAAATTACAGGGAAAGATCTTGGAGTAATTACCATAAAGATCGACAGCATGCCAGTTATCAATCTGGTGAAGAACCCGATAGCTCACGATCGAACCAAGCACATCGAAATGAGGTTCCACTATCTTCGAGAGCAGGTAACAGATGGGAAGATGAACTTGAAATACTGCAGAATTAAGTATTAGATTGCAGACATCATAACAAAGGGAGTGCAAGTCCAAGTATTTCGAAGACTAAGAGCTATGATGAATATAGATAGTTTAGACACAATGAATAGGTGGTTTGTTAAATTGTAATTCTTGTGTGTTGAAGGGTTACAGGTTGTCGAAGTAGGTTGCTCGATGGAAACCATTGCCCAGTCGAAGAGCTTTTGGATCGAAGCAGGCTACACACAGATTTAATTTGGTTTTAGATTTAGATTTGATTTAGACCTAAAATAGATAGATTTGATTTAGTTTCAAAATAGGTAGTTTTGGGCTTTCATAATTTTTGGCGGGAGCAAGTTAACCTAAATCTATAAATAGAAAGAGTAACCCATACTTTTGTAATCAAGTCAATCAAATTGTATTCACAGAATTTTGCAGTTGCAAAGTGAGTGATAAAGTTTTTCATAATTTGTGGGAAGAGAGAAACTCTGCAGAAAATAATTGTCTTCTCTATCTTTCATTCATTCATATTTTTCATTGTTATTATGTGATGATATCAATCTTATTAATCAAAATTGCTAGAAATTCATCATAGTTTTTGGTGGATTTCCAACAGATATGAGATATTATCCATAAAATATTTTTATGAAACACATGCAAATTTTCTTATTAGTATTAGGTAAATTATCTACGACCTTTAAAAGCACATTTAACAATTAATAGTTTTTCATTTAAAAATAAAATATTACTTAAGACAAAAACAAAAAGTCTAAATCTACCATATAAGAACATCTAGGGTTCTGGAAAACCTTAAGCTTCCTTTTCCCCTACTCCCTCCACGTTAACACTTCTTCAGGAAAGGTGGTCTTTTTCTACCCATGTCCTAACTATTGAACCAAATATTTTGGATGAAACCAACACTCTTCTTCCATCTTCCTTCACTTTCATCTCAATGTAAACTGGGTTACGATTTCGTTCTAACTACTCTTCAACTTCTAACTGAACTTTGTACCCTCCTCACATATTTCTGACGACTGCGATCTTCTTTTTGCATGGGACCCGATATGTCACATCCAAGCAACTGGGTAGATTCTAAAAGGCAACTCTCTCACTTTCTTCATCGGTCCTCTCTACACTTCTCCTTCTACAAACTTATTCGCTTCCTCTTGTTTACAAATCTGATTAGTTGTTGTTGTTGTTTCAGGAAGTATGGATCTAACAAAATTTTCTACAAAGCCATGTAAGAGATGTTAATTTAAAATTTAGAACTTATTGATAGATTGCGAAAAAACTTGTTATATTTTTAGCCACGAGTTAGATTTCTAAAAAAATGACCGTGAAACATTTTATATTGCAGCTTGGATATTGATAGTCTTGGAGATGGTGAATATGGAGCATAATGCTTATGGAGGAAAGCAAAGAAGGAACCAATGTTGTTTGCTGTCTATAGTGTACATACATTATTCTCATGGTTTGTGAGAGGTTTAGATTGCACCAATAGGTTAGATAAACAATTTGTTTTGTTTCTTATTGTTAATGTTTAAAAATCAGTTTGTATGCAAGTTGGCATGTTAAAATAGGTCAATTATAAAGTTTTAGTAAGATATTTCAGGAATAGATGTTAAGCTCAATATGAGCTATTTTTTTGTATACTTTAGCCACTCAAACAATCTTCTCACACACATAATTGGGCTGGTACATATTTTCAATAGAGAAAGGATTATCTTTAACTAAAGAGTAAAAAATTCTGATGCCAATGGTTGAGTTTTATATTTCTCTAATAGACAAGCTGTCTGACTTATATTGCAGTTAGTAATCATCTTACGTAGAGTATTAGATGGCCGGTTTGGAGGATAGCAGGGGTTGCTTTTCATACCAATATGGTTAAAGGAAAGTGAAGTAATGATGAGGAAATTTACAATTAGATTCCAAATGTTTAAAGAAGGCAACACGTCGCTTGAACTAAAACCTATTGCGGTGCGAGAAGAATCATTCAAACTAGAAGAAGACATGCGTCACAATACCATCGACGTCAAGGAAAGATAAGAAATTTTCTACTAACTTATTAAAGGCAAAGAATATGCATGATATTGGAGAACAATGATAATTATAACATAGTAACTTGATGATTTAATATTATCATTGAATTTTTGATCTCTGATTTTGTTTGTGTTTGTTTTTTTAGGTAGCAACTATGGTGATAAGAGAATCTGTTGAACAATTATTAGAAGAGTATAGACCTACTAGAATTACTTCGTTGAAGTTCAGTAACCTGTCCCTTGGAAATGTTGCTTCAAAAATTAAAGGTACTTGTAATACGGTGGGAGAACTGACTTGAGTGTTTTGTATTTTATCGCAATTATTGCGGATATTAAGAGCCGCCATCGATTTTTCTTTTATCCAATAAAGGAAATGGTGAAAAGAACAAGAAAAACCTTTTGAGAATTTTCTTGAGTTCGGGGTAGGTTATGAAAAGGGACGGTGTTAGCACTCTTTTCATCTGTAGTTATCTACGGACTCTTAATTTCTAACTCATTTTGAAATGTTTTGTTTGAAATGTGTTTGTGATTATTTTTTAAAAGTATTTTTGAAAAGTGTCTTCGTTTAGGCGAATTTTGAAATGATTATCGTTTCTATAAGAATGTATACAAAGTGTTGACTTTTGAAAATATTTCCTTTGAAAGTGTTTGTGTTTGAAAGATGTTTTGACAATGGTTGTGAGCAAGTAACTACGAACGTTTTTCATACTAAAAAAATCTTAGTTCTTTTCCTCCTCCTTTAGATATTGTTATCTTACCATTTGATTAATAAGAAGCCCTATCATTGGATATGAATGGACAAGCGTGGATTATCCTATAGTCATAGGAAACAACATTGTAAGATACCTTATCAATTGTTGTAAGAGTCTAAGATCATTTATGAAGGCAAAATTTGGAGAGTCATCGAGGGATTATGATCTTGTTTTTTATTGTTTTGCTAAAGTATCTTATGTTTGCATAACATGACTATTTTTATCTCAGGTCACAAGTGAGGTTAGTCGTAAAGGTACTAATGTGTAAGTGTTTTGATTTCATGCATTTTTGTCTTTGAATTGAGGTTTTCTACTTGTTGGTTTTATGTCTTGCCATACAAATCTTAATTACTAGCATTTATATTAAAAATGATAAATTGCAGAAGTGTAAAATTCTACGTTATTACATCATTTGGGATGGGGATACAAATTTACAAATGGGGGATGAAAGCAAATAAAACCTAATTACTATTACGATCCAAATTGAATGATTAAAAATAAAATGTACAATAATATAAAAATAATAAATCAAAAAGAAAGATTGTCTTTATGATTTTTTTGTATGAAAAGGTTTTAACCTATTTAATTAAAACTAAAATGAATGGAAAGAAATTAATTAATTAAACTCCAAAATTCTAAATTAATTTATTAAAATAAACTAAGTCTAATATTAACTTAATTAAGAAAAGAAATTTATTAAAGAAATGTTTTTGGTCTTTTTGTCTAAAAGAAATAAAATTAAAATATACTAAATATCTAAATAATAAATATAAAATATTTTTGGTATTTTTTGGTTAATATAATAATAATAATAATAATAATAATAATAATAATAATAATAATAATAATAATAATAATAATAATAATAATAAAGAAAAAAGAATTAAATAAAAATATAAAATTAAGTCAGGGGGGTTTAAAATGAAAATGGGGTTTAAAAGTAAAACATGTTTTGTTTTGTATTTGGCCCAAAGGTGTTTTTTTTTATAATCAGAAAATAAAACAAAAAATAAGAAAGGACTTGCATGTTATTCAGGAAATGAGGGGTGTTTGAAAAGAAAGAAAGTTGCCAGGCCCAAACAGGATGGCCCAGTGCCTGTGATGATCCAGTGGAAACAGTTTATTGGAGGCGTATTATAGGGATGTCACCAGGAGTGTTGGATCTGAGGATGATAAGATCAACTGGTGATACTATGAGGTGTACTAAGCGCGCGCATGCCCTGCCTGCATGGGATATGTAAAGAGAAAATATGAAAAAAAAAACAAAAGGGTACCACTAGGGCTCGAACCTAGGTCCCAAAGGTTAATAGGCGCGCACTTTACCACTGGAGTCGCTATACATCCGTTTATTAATACAAAACTATAAATATATATTATAAGCATGTTCCTGAAGACGCGTTCATCTTCTTCCTCGCGCCCATGACTGAAACACCATTTTTGAAATTCATATCTCACTCATTTCTCAATGAAATTAAAAAAATGTAAACATGAAACTTGCGTATTTTTTCACCACGAATCCAACCATATAACTTATGTAAACTAAAAGTCAAGGATGAAGATTAATTTTTCTAGCCCTAAATTGAAACCTAATTTTTTCTGAAAGTTCAAATCTAAAATTCTCTACACACAGTCAATATAAATGAAAACTATGGACATGGTTAGCTTTAGGGCAATGATATCTACATTTTTACTTCAGAATGTATGCACAAAGGATGCTTGTATCAAGATATTGAAGTTAGAAAACTTACCTCTTGCAGATGGATTCGTGTATGGAGTTTAAGTAAGCTTTGAGGTGTCCTAATGATCTGTTTAGCTTTCCTGGACCTCCCTGAGTGTGTGGCAACCCTTACTTTGCTTTGAAAGTCCCTGAATCTCCCTACTCAAGTCAAACTGCAAGCATGATTTTTGAAAATGGTAGATGGTGAAGATGGAGTTACAGTCAAGAAACAGGTGTTAGGATGGCTTGTATATGAGGTATGTTAAGTGTTTGGATGATTAAAAGTCAATACGCACGAGTGCTTTTTTAGTTTCAAGTTTGAAGCTCAAAAATGGAGTTTTTGGCCAATTATGTGTTGTAGAATGTTTGGGAAGTTTTTAGGGTGCTTGAGCTTGTGTCTTTCTTTGCAAATAACTTGTGTATCTATAAGCAAAAGGTTATAGATGTTTTGCACAAGGGATTTATGAGTTATATGGTTATGGCTAGGTTACTTGATTTTGAAGAAAAGTGAGAAATGTGGTTTCAAGGTAGAAGGTACAAGCATGTAGAGTGGTTAGGCACTTTAAACATGTTTGCTTCTGATCATTTACCTTGAGTGTGGACAGAGACAACAAGTTAGGAGCTCAAGGAGAGTTAACCTTTGCAAAAGCAATGCTTTATCAAAATGGAAATGGTAAATTTGTGCCATAAATGGAAAATCAATTTGGACAAAGCTTCAAACACTTGGATAATGGCTCCAACAATTGTGTAAACATTTAACTATTGAGTGATTAGCAAGTTTGAAGCCTGCAAATCAAGATTTATGCAGCATGGTTTGAGATTTCATTATGTGTTCATCACAAAATTGACTTGTAATTCCAGTTTGAAACCCTAACTTCATATCTTCGATTCTCCTAGCTCAAAAATGATCTAAATGAGTTCTTAGACATTTTGGAAAGCTTGAAACATCTTCTACAACTTTCATTTTGTCCATTTTGACAAAATCATCTTGGAGTTGGTGAAAATTGGCCAAGAAGTTAGGCAAAAAATCTGCCTAAACTAGGTCAATTTCTCACTAAGTGTTTTTTTATAAAAAGTGCATGACTTTATGAATTTATAACTCAAGATACAAGAATTTATAGGACTTGATCAGTAAATCAAAGTTGTAGGTCTCATCAAGATCTATAACTTTCATGTTGAAAATTTTCTTTGAATCATCTTGCATCTTGGTGAAAAATTGGCATGAAGTCATGAAAAAATAAGACTTAAAAACACTTAGAAAAATTCTAAGTCTTGAAAAAGTTTGACTTTTTAAGATGAATTTTGACTTTATTGATTTCTTGATGATCAAGTTTCATATTTTTGAATTTCTTGATGAAATTTGATCTTTGAAACTCAATTTTGATCAAAAAGTCAAAGTTTGATTTTTGGTGTATCAATTGACTTTTCATCAGTTGACTGAATTTCAACTATCAATCAATTGATCTTGAGAAATGAATTGAGATATGAAATTAGGTTAAAATGATTCATTTAAATCCTTGAGATCATGTTTCAAACCAATAAGTCATGTATTAGGTCAAAAGTCAAAGATTAGTCATTCTTAGTCAAAACCCTCATTTTGATCATTTTGCCCTTTTGGTGATTTGAACAATTTTCTTGGGGAATTGTGATCCAAACTTGATGAATTGATACATATGACTTCAAAATGTTGATATTGTTCCAAAATATTGAATTTTGATTGTAGGTTGACCATAATTAACTTTTTACCCAATACAGCTGATTTTATGTCATCTGATCAATTGACTGAGCAACTGTGTGATCCAAGACTTTGAAACTTGACATAAGCAATCTTGAGGGTCCATAATGATACATGAAAGTAAATTGAAGTATTAGAAGTCCAATTGTCCTTGTGCAAACTCAAACCCTAATTTGAGGTATCAGTGTTGAGGGGATGGCTTGACCTAGTCAACTCTTGTGCAAGCTTGAGCTTTTGAAGATCTTTGTGAGAAATGTCTTGAGAAAAGAGAGGGGAAATTTTGAGGTACAAAAGTACTAATCAACTAATATTGATTTCTTCATTCTATTCCCTGTTGCATTTACTAATATTGTCTATAAATTTATATAATGAGGTTGACATGTCATTTATTTTGACAACAGGTCTTTTAGGCTGCTTCATATGCAATCAAAATTTCTCTGATGCAAGTTGTCTAAATTTTTTTAAACATTTTGTTTTATAATTTTTCATCTATTTATAACTTTTATTGGGAGGCAAAATAATACTATCATTATCAAATGTTTCTCTTCTCCTTTTTTCTTTGGTTGGAGAGAGGAAATCCCATATTTTTTTATTTGACCCTTTTGGTTGAGATCCTTTTGGTAAGTGTTTAGTCTTAATTTGTATAAGTATTAACTGCGTTTTAGAGTTGTTATAGTAGCAGCTTATGTGCGCCAAAGATATTTCTAAATGTTGACTTAAATTAGTTACACAACTTAAGGTTTATAACTGGAATTCTCACATTTTTTGATATCACTGCTACATTGTCAATGGATGAGTAACTTTCAAGTAAGATACATATGAGAGAATTTACATGTACTATATTTGATTATTCTGTCATTGTATTTAACATTGCTCCAACTGATATTCTCGTTTGAAGTTGAAAAAGTTATGTTTCAATATTTAGTAATTGATAACTGATCGTACCTGACCAGAATGGACCGTCACCACTTACTTCGAGTAGAACTCGAGAGTGAGGTGTGGGGTACCTACAAGACACTGTGATGCCAAAATGAGATACGGAATGAGCTAGAAAGCAAGAGTGAGTAAGATATGTTTAATACCTCACCCTCTCGAAAGAGAGGGTATTTATAGCCCTCAGCGTTGAGCCAAGACCTCCTCATTAGGCTGGTCAAACATGCCTAACTTGGAGACTATCAGGTCCTACGTGAGTAGTGGGGACCCGCACGTGTCACCCGACCTGGATGACTTCCTCTGCAAGATCAGGAGGATATGGATGCGGTCTTCCCGAGGCCACTAAGGTTGTGATATTCGAATAGGTTGATAGTCAGCCCTATGAGGAGGATGCTCGTGAGGTGCTTTAGCTCGTCGTGGATGCTCCCTGCAAGACGCGAGGTCATGCAAGGGGATCAGTCTTGGTCAGGAAGGGGATCAGAGGGTGATCTCGAGGTCCTCCTGAACAACGATGATCTTCCTAAGACTAAATTGGTTCATCCCCGTGTGGTTGAGGTTGCCTCCTCGCGGGGAGTGGAAGTCGTTGCCCAATGCAGTCGAGGGTAGGACTGGCCAATATGTCCTAACTAACATAATTGGGTTGGGCCTCACATGGAGTTGGGCGAAGGCCAGGCCCAGTCTAGAACATGAGCTCCCCAAGTCGTTGCTTCTGATGAAGGAGTTATGACATTAGTCCAACTTTTTCTTTCGTGAGGTGCGCTACTCGACGAGGATCTTTTATTGTGTTGACGGGGAAATTCGTCGGTACACGTGTTTACCCAAGCAGCATTCAGAATGGACTCGAGGTGGGACCATTCTAGTAGCGGGGAGGGGAAAGCCTGCGGGGTGTAGGCACGTGGCGTGACCTTTGGGATTGTAATGATGGCCTAAGGAGTAAGGGTCATCATTAGCTGAGCGCATAGGTGTTAAGGAGAAAGGCGATTGTTGAGCTTCCTGCTACGACATTTCACATTCCACATCAGTTCTATATATAGTACCTCAAGGCCCATTATTTACGTTTACATTCTCGCGCTCTTCACTCTCCCTATCGCCAATGCCATGTCGTTTCCTTCTACCGCTGTAGAATCTGCCACAAATTCTTCTTCTATCGTCGTTGTTCTTTATCTACTTTTGTCTAAGTAAGTACTTTTCGCGACACCCTTTGTTTAGATTGGCTTTGATGATGTTTTAGTTGTAGAACTTCACGACTGGGGGGTTCTGCTCAGGGAATTCATGTATTTATGCGTACTGTTATACCCCAAAATTTTTCCTCTCATATTTCTCAACAAATGGCAAGAGAGGTCCCCAAACTGCTCAAGGAGGTCCAAGAGTTGACCAGACAAACTCTCTCTTAAGGCAGTCTACCTCAAATTAGGGTTTCATTTTTCATCAAGATGCTTGAGTCCAAAGGATCCCAAATTCCTTCCAAGGTCCTAATATGTCCTCAAGATCATCCATGTCAAGTTTCAAGCCTTGCAGAGGAAGTTTGCTCTGTCAATTACTCAAAAGGCCTGAAAATCAATTGTGATAGGTCAAAAGTCAACTGTGGGCCACATACAGTCAAACTTCAAGATTTTTGGCCAACATCCTCATTTTGAAGTATTATTCATTACTTGATCAAGGTTTGATCATGTTTCCTCAAGGATTTCTCACAATTCATCAAAACCCAAAAGTTGCTAAATTAGGGTTTTGTAGGAAAAGTCAATTCAACTTTGACCAAGCATAACTTTCTCATACTTTATCAGAAATCACCCATCCAATGCTCATTTTGAATAGGATGCAATTCCTTACAATTCATCTTCATCTCCCAAGTTCAAAATATGCACTCACAGAAAGATATGAATTTTGACATTATAGGTCATTTTGAAAAGTCAACAAAAACACCTTTTGGGTTAAAGCTTCAGACATGAACATGGAAGACTCAATTGAGATGAGACCAAAAGGGTTGCTTATAGGACATCTTAAGATTTCTAAAAAGTCCAAGAACACCTCTCTAGGGTCAAAATTGAGAGAGTTATGCATTGGCCAAGTTGACCATTTTTGCAAAATTGCCAAAAGTCAAATATGCTCAAATTTGCATTTTTATGCTAAATGGGCCCAAGTTTTTATGCTTGCACCTCAATTATAATGTGGTCCACGACTCAAATACTCATCCACCAATTGTTTGCTTCAGTTTTCAATTTATTTTGATTTTTTATTAATTAAAAGGTGAATTAAATCAAATAAATGATGAAAATTATCAAAGATTTGATTTGATTGATTTTTTTGACAGATTAGCAACCAAGATTTGATGAGCTTGCATGATCAATTCGAATCAAGGCTGATTGGGACAAGAAAGGAATAATTTGGCTCAATATAGCAAGTTTACATATGCCATGAAAATCAAATCAAATCTTGAAAACTTTCAAAGATGTGATCAATTTTTACAACCCTAATGCACTCTATGATATATATTGAACGAAGCCAAGGCAAGAAAAAGGGTTAACTGTCGTACATAGCCAAGAACAAAACTTCAAAATTTCAAAGAAAAGTGGTGATTCAATTTCCATCCTAGAGGCCAATCCAAGCCATTTTAACATTGCCAACAGATTGCTGGACATCCCATGAACGTATCCCAATCAATTGCAAGCCGCCTCAGGTCCAGAATCCGCGCGTAGCAGTCACACAGTTTGCCTAAAAACTCATTTTGGATTTCATTGATTTACTCATCATATGTACGTTTTGATTATATATTTTTGTTCATCATTGAGTTTGCAAGCTATTGGTACCACTTAATTGCAATTTTGATGCCTGTACATGATATTACCATAGATAGGGTTTTGTGTTCTTGTTTAGGGGTTTTCAATACAGGAAAAATTGGGTGTTGATTCTGGTACCATGATGCTCGTGAGGATGAGACGAGTTGTTTGGTACCAGCCATGGTCATTTATCTTGAGCATATGCAATTTTTGAGATGCACATGTCTCTACCTACAGCAAGGTGTCTGTAGGTAAAAGTATCCTAGGCTACAACGACGGTTTGGGGAAGAAGACGATGCGTGGCACTCACTGGTTGGGCGGTTTGAATTTTCGCGCTTTTTTCTGATTACACCATGTGATTTGATTATATTGTTTATTTCTATTATATGTACAAACAAGCAAAGCGGCTCAGTTGGTAGCGTGGTACTGGGAACGTGCATAGGGGCCTGGGTTCGATCCCCAAGTCCTAACCTTTGTTCATATTATTTTGTTTCATGAGATCAAGTACACCACAGGTCCAAACCTCCACCATAGGCCATCAATATATGGCCATCAAACGCATCTCTAGCCAGATCCAATGCCTTTTCATTGAAGGTCCACCATGTACCCCGGGTCAACGCATGCACTAGATCAGGCGAAATCAAAAAAGGCTTGGATTTGTTAGGCCCAGAATTTCAACAACACGCCCTCTTTTCCAGCATAGCAACCAGGCCCATTTACTATTTTTCTTATTTTCTCTTTTTTATTTCTTTTCTTTAATTCTTTTAATTTTTCTTTTAATGATTTTAATTAACAAATTAATTATTTTTCATAAAAAAATCATAAAATCAAGAAGTCATAAAAATTAGAACTAGGTTAATTTTATCAAATTTAATTTAATTTAGTTTAACTTAGGGAAATTGTGATTTATTTTCATAAATAAAATCAAATAGAAATTAGGTTAAAACTCTTGATTTAATTTTATTTTCTCTTTTTCTCAAACAAATGAAAAACACAAATAAGTTTTTAGATTGAATTAATTTATTTTTCTTAATTTAAAATTAACTAGAATTAGGATTGTCTTTTTTTATTTACTTAGTTCATTATTTTCTTGAATAACAAAACATGACAAAAAACTTTTTTTAATCAATCGTCAATAGGTTTAGTCAAAGGTCAAAACCCTAGTCGTTTTGTATTTAATTCATCGCGCGCTTGTTAATTATTTTTGCCAATATTTTTGTAACTTTTCATGGTTTGTAATATTTTAATTTAGGGCTTTATTTACTGTTTAAATCCCCGGTTTTTAGCTATGTAATTAATCCCCCTCCCCGAAGCCTTGTAATAGCGTAGATTTATTTTCTCGCATTTTAATTCCTGCAAATACTTAACTGTCTAGATGTATGCTAATAGGATTGCAAGGAAAGAATTCATGACAAATTAATACAGTTAGAAAACCCTAATGTGCAAAGATTAAATAACTGAAAATAAATCACTCACACATATCACTCTTAGGGTATACTCTCACTTCGGTTGCCTTCGGTAAATGATCCTTAAGCATAAGGTGTCTTAGTGGTTGCCCTCTTGTCTAAAAAAGATCAAACGTCCCATTCAAATGTTTCCTCGGAAATGTTGCCTCAAATATGATCTTAAGACTCTAGGGTTATTACTAAGGTGTCCTAATATTGCTTTAGTGACCGTACGTCCCTTTCGAATTGACCCTTACAAACTCCAATGACGGTGCTACCTATTTCTCAATAGTGGGATAGCGCTGTCTAAAGGAAACAAGAATAGAAACAATCTTTTTTCGAGTAGGTAGATGCTAGTAGGTACTTGCTCAAATCAAACCTTCTCACACTCACACTTTTTAAACAAACTTTCAAAACAACTTCGTCACACCTTTGAGGACTGATACAAGGGTTATCATGAAGTCAAACTTTTAAAAAAAAACAAAGCACACACAAAAGAAATTTAAAAATGAGCAAGTACCTAAGAGCCCATGGAAAACCATGGATAGAAAGGGTGCTAACACCTTCTGTTTCTATAATCTACCCCCCGTACTCAGAATATCTCGAAAAAGGATTTTTTCCGTACTCTTTTCCTTTCCGATTGGATGAAATAAAAGTCGGTGGCGACTCTTGCCAATCATGACATTTTGCGAACACAAAACGTAAAACGCAAACCAACATCAAACAGTCAGTTCTGCCACCGTATCACAGAACTGGAGACTCTACTGGGGAATTAATAAGTGGGGTATACCTTAGGATCTAGTTCATCATAATTTCTTCTCTTGATTAATTTGTTTACTTTACTTTTAAGGGTTTTGTTTGGGGTTACTATAGATCCTACACCCGGATCTGGGGAATACCTTTTAGGTAAGTAGCAATAGACTGTGAGGGAATTGTACGACGTAGACTAATATGGTTGAAGCAGTAGCTACGTTGATGTGGCACTTTGGTTGGTACCGGTATCCCTTGTGGAGAAACGAGGAGAATACGGGGCCGCTGCGTGGTGTCGTTGAGCATCAACTGACCTTAGAACTTTTAATTGCCCAACTTGGCCATTAGAAAATAGTGAGATAGACGGCCTCAGTGTAGAGCTGAGAACTGGTTGATACTCGATGCTACACTCATTTAGACCATACTCTCGAAATAATTCCGGCCGCAAGAAAAGATTGCGTGAGCTGAAACCATGACCGGTGGAGGATGGTCAGTGATATTGAGATCCTCTAGAACACGGTTACTTTTTTAGGACATGTTTTAAACTAACTTAACTTCAAGAGGATATTACCTTTGACCTCATGCAAGTCTTAAACCTAGGGGCTTTGTGTGATTTGACTGTGTTTGCAATATTTGTGTTTGCCATACCTATGGTTTATCATGACATCATGCATCATAACATGGCATTCTTGTTTCATTACACTAACCATTTCAAAGACCAAGGGGATTTATCTTTGTTCTGTTTTACAGATCATGGCTTCCGTGTGTAGAAATACCATCTGAGTCAACTTTGTGCAAATACCTACCCAACTTAAAGAGTTAGCATCAAGAGTTTTCGAAACTTCTACCTTCATTAAGAGACACGGTCAACTTCTCAGCCTGGTTACTTTAAACCTTGATGAATAAATGATGAGCGTACTATTTCAGTTCTTCGATCCCAAGCATCACTGCTTCACCTTTCTAGATTACCAGCTGGTACCCACCTTGGAAGAATTCTCTCATTTATTGGTCATATCCATTCTTGAACAGGTACCCTTCACAGGTATGGAAGAAGTTACTAGGCCAGAAGACATCGCCTTAGCTTTGCATTTGAAACAGGCCGATGTAGTATCCAATTGGGAAACTCGAAGCGGGGTCGAAGGTTTTCTAGCCAAATTTCTGATAGACCAGGCTCAACTATTTTGGGATGATTTGGATTTCCAGGATTTTGAGGATGTCTTGGCTCTTCTTATCTATGGTTTGGTTCTCTTCCCTAATCTGGACTCCTTTGTAGATGTGAATGCTGTCAATATTTTTCCTTTCTCGCAATCCTGTGCCTACCTTGCTTGGAGATATCTTGCATGCTCTCCATACCCATACTATGAAGAGAAGAGGGACTCTTATGTGCTGTATGCCGTTGTTGTCAAGGTGGTTTATTCCCCACCTCTCTAAGTCGGTACTAAAGAACGAAGAAGGTTTGGGTTGGTCGCACAGAATAATGTCACTTTCTCATACAGATATTCTTTGGTGTTCCCAGGCTATGGAAGACACCGCCATTATTGACCGCTATGGGGGATACCCTAATGTCCCATTACTTGGTATCAAAGGGGGTATAACTTACAATCCTTGTCTAGCTTTGTGACAATTTGGTCGTGCTCGAAGAGATGGTCCCCATGAGCTACTTCTCGAGGACATTGTATTCGACTATAAGGATGACGTTAAGGAGCATCGCCGGAGGTTCATACGAGCTTGGGGTATGGTAAACAGATCTGACCCCGAAGAGTTGGGACCGAAGACTTTCCTTCCTATGCAGCCTTATCTCCAATGGGTCCGAGCTCGTGCCCAAAAGCTTATGATGCCTTATGAGGCCGTATTACCAATGATTGTGGAGCCCACTAATGAAGAAGGCATTCCTTACACGGTTCTCTATCCTTACATGCCCACTGATTCTGGGGAGTTACAGAGGTCTTGGATTCAGCTGAAGAATGAGCGTGATACTTACCGGGAGCAGTTCCATGAGCAAGAGAGGAAGATTTTGAAGCTCACCAGGCAGCTCGAGGAAGAAAGAGTGATCAATGACTATATCAGCACAAAGAGGAAGCGTCCATGGGACTTTTGATTTTTCTTTTCTAGTTTTAGATTTGTTTTATTTACTTCTTTGTAAAGCCTTAAAGGCATGTTGAACCTTCAAAGTTTAAGCTAATAAAGTTTTGTTTATTTTGGTTTGCAAATTTAAATCTCCCAAAGTCTTTGAAATAATTACATACGCATCCCATTGTCATGCACATCATTACAGGTACCACTACAGGTTTCTCATCTTCTTCGTTGTTTATTTCAGCAGAAATGTCTTCCGATCAAGTCATCAAAGATCTTCAGGCACATAATGCCCAGTTCCAACAGATGTTCATCAGTCTGGCTAAGGGGCAGGAGGATTTGAAGACCCTTATTCTGAAAGAGAAGAAGAAGAAGAAGACTGGAGTTCTGAATATGGGCAGAAGGTTCGGAGAAAGGTTGAAGCATCAAACTGATCTGACCTCTTCATCCAAGGAAGGAGAGAACCAAGAAAGGGAAAAAGACCCTAGTCCTGCAGTTTTTGACAATGATACTAATTTCGATGATGAGCAATATCCTCTTGTTGAGGATATGTACAAGCAGCTAGAAGACCGTCTGAGTGCTTTGGAAGTTCAGAAGATACCTGGGTTGGATTTCGGAGAATTGGGACTGGTATCAGGGTGGTCATCCCTTATAAGTTCAAAGCTCTAGTTTTTGCCAAGTATGATGGAGTGTCCTGTCCAAAACTCCATCTCTGCTCGTATGTCAGGAAGATCCAGCCCCATACCGCTGATAGAAATTTGTGGGTGCACTTCTTTCAAGATAGTCTGTCAGGGACTCAGCTCGAATGGTTCTATCATTTGGAGGGAGCTAATGTCCAAAACTGGGAGGATCTTGCCGCTGATTTCTACAAGTAGTATCAGTATAATGCCGACCTTTCCCCCACTCGTACTCAACTCCAGAGTATGTCCATGGGTGCAGGTGAAGGTTTTAAAGATTATGCTCAGAAATGGAGAGACTTGGCTGGGAGAGTTCAACCCCCGTTGTCTGATAGGGAGTTGGTTGACATGTTTCTGGGGACGCTATCTGGTCCGTTTTTTAATCACTTGATCGGCAACTCGTCATCTGGTTTCACCGAGTTGATTTTAACTGGAGAAAGAGTAGAAGCTGGAATTTGGAGTGGCAAAATACAGAAGGATGCCTCTTCGAATTCAACAAAGAAGCCTTTCACTGGTAAGAAGGAAGCCAGTGTAGTTTATAGCCCGAGGGGCCAAAGCAGATCTGAACACCATCAAACGGTAAATGCTGTAGTGATACCAAGACCCGAAGTTGCTCCACAATGCAACAATCAACAAAGGGTGGAAAGACCATAGCGGAAGTTTACCCGCATCAACATGACGTTGGATGAAGTGTTACCTCACCTGCTGAAATCCAACTGGGTAACCTTGCGAGAGGCTCCCAAGAATCCAAACATTATTTCTCCCAGATACAATCCCAACGCCCGGTGCGCCTACCATTCTGAGAGTCCTGGCCATGATACAAATGATTGCTGGACTCTAAGGAATAAAGTACAAGACTTGCTCGAAGCCAAGGAGATAAAGTTTGATGCTCCAGAAAAGCCGAATGTTATAACTGCTCCCATGCCCAAACATGGCCGTGGAGTTAATGTTGTTGATACCAATATGTTTATGACCTCTGTTGAAGAAATTTCCACTCCTCTTATCACTGTTAAGAGGAATTTGCTGTTGGTTGGTTTATTTCTGGGTTGTGGTGAAGGTTTCCACATGTGCTCGATTATACCTACTGGTTGCCGTTTGTTGAAGTCAGGTGTTCGGTGCTTGATGGATAATAAAGATATTTTGTTCGAGAAGACTATGATTCCCGTTGTTCCCACTGAAGATGTTGCCATTATAACCATTTCCGCCAATCTTTCCAAGGTTTCCTCAAGAAGAACTGTTAGGGTTACACTTGTTCAAAGAGTTGCTCCGCTAATAATCATTGTTCTTGGTCCCATCCTGTACACCTCAGACAAGGCTGTCCCATGGTATTATGGTGCTGATGTGTATTACCATGGTGTTAAGCAAGATCGGAAGAATGAAGAAGCTGATACTGATGTCAGTAATATTTTCGAGGCTAGTAAGGTTACCCGAAGCGGGAGGATCTTATCTCCGGAGATTTTCCCTCCGACTGTCAACAAACCTACTGGCATACCATCTGCTGTTCCCGCTAGTACATCAACTTCTATTCCTGTGCTTACTATAGTTATCACCCCCGCTGCCGAGCCATCTGGGACTCGGGGAAAAGAAATTATAGGTGAGCCTGCCCGGACGGAGGCGCCTAGAAAAATCGTTGTGGAAGCCTCTAAACAAGAAATAGAGGAAATATTGAAAATTATCAAGAAGAGCGACTACAATGTGGTCGAGCAGCTGGGGCAGACCCCATCAAAGATCTCCATGTTGTCTCTGCTATTATGTTCTGAAGCCCACGTGCAGGCTTTGATTTCATTTCTCAAGACTGCGCATGTGCTGTAGGAAACTTCAGCAGACCAGTTCGAAGATTGCATGGCCAACCTGACTGTTGACAATGGGCTAGGTTTCTCAGATGCAGATCTGACACCGAAGGGCAGGAATCATAATGATTCTCTCCATTTCTCGATTGAGTGTAGGGGCACCATTATGGCGCATGTGTTGGTAGATACCGGATCTTCACTGAATGTTCTGCCAAAAAAGGCGTTGGACCGTTTGGATTGCGAGGGGTTGACTCTAAAGCTGAGTAACATTGTGGTAAAGGCTTTTGACGGATCGAAGAGAATGGTGTACAGGGAGGTGGACATCTTTATTAAAGTGGTTTCTCAAACTTTTGGGTCCACCTTCTACGTAATGGATATCAAGCCATCATATTATTGCTTGTTGGGTCATCCTTGGATCCATAGAGCTGAGGCAGTTACTTCCACGCTCCATCAAATGCTGAAGTACCCAGTGAAAGGAAAGATCGTCATAGTGCAAGGTGAAGAAGAGTATATGGTGAGTCATCTCAATTCCTTCCGCTACGTGGAGATGGACGGGGAATTCATAGAAACTCATTGTCAGAACTTCGAAGAAGTCCCTCAGACTTTGGCGTCAACTGAAGTTACTACCAACAAAGCTGAAGATGGCTTCTCTCAAGGATGCCAGGGCTGTAATTGAAGAAGGTGGGTGTACCAATTGGGGTCAGCTCCCTAATTTCACTCACAAAACTGACAAATTTGGTTTGGGCTTTACTACAGGGGTTCAAAGGGCTGTTAGGCACGCACGGATTGGAAGACCTCCTCTACACATCAACAATCGGGGAATTAATGCAATTGAGGACAATGAAGAAGATTCAGATAACGACAGCTGGATCTACCCAACAACCAGCGGTGGACTGAATAACTGGACGGCGAAGGACTTCATACCTGTTTCTTTTATTCTGCAGTAATTGACTTTTGTTTTAAGATTCGTAATAAACAATTGAAACTTTACGGCCCGGTGCCTTGCCCGAGGCACCTTGGCTTTGCTTGTGAGGGCTATTATTTGTCATTTCATATATCATTAATAAAGCATTGGACGTTTCTTGCATTACAAATTTTGCGCGCCTTGTTTTTCTTTTCTGTCTCTCACTTTATCAAAATAGCTATTCTCTTACATACACTCACGTATCATACTGCAGATTCATATCCACCCTGGATCCCATTGATAACAACTCTGCTACTGCCAGTTATGACTTCAAAAATCCGATCAACCAAGCCGAGGACGAAGGTGAGAATGATTGTGAGGTGCCTGGAGAACTTGCTAGACTGTTACAATAGGAAGAAAGGGCCATACAGCCTCATGAAGAGCCAGTTGAGTCAGTGAAATTGGGTACAGAGGAAGACAAGAAAGAGGTTATGATAGGTGCAAATCTGGAGCCTAGTGTCAAACAACGGTTAATACAGATGCTACACGACTATGTTGAGATCTTTGCCTGGTCCTATGAAGACATGCCTGGTTTGGACACTGATATTGTGGTACATCGCCTGCCGACTAAAGAAGACCGCCCTCCGGTAAAGCAGAAGGTCCGTCGTATGCGCCCTGAAATGTCAGAGAAAATCAAGGCATAGGTCATGAAACAGTTTGACATAGGGTTATTAGCTGTCACTTCTTATCCGCAGTGGGTTGCCAACGTTGTTCCGGTACCTAAGAAGGATGGTAAGGCACGAATGTGTGTGGACTATAGAGATCTGAACAGGGCAAGCCCCAAGGATGACTTCCCACTTCCTCACATTGATGTTCTGGTCGACAACACCGTGCAACACAAGATCTTCTCCTTCATGGATGGTTTTTCTGGCTATAACCAAATCAAGATGGCTCCTGCGGACATGGAGAAGACAACCTTCGTTACACAGTGGGGCACCTTCTGTTACAAGGTAATGCCTTTTGGGTTGAAGAATGTTGGGGCAAGTTATCAGCGCGCCATGGTCGCTTTGTTCCACGATATGATTCACCATGAGATCGAGGTTTATGTTGATGACATGATAGCCAGGTCCCTGACTGAGGAGGAACACCTTGATCATCTCCAGAAACTGCTTGACAGGTTGATGACGTACAAGCTGAGGTTGAATTCTAACAAGTATACCTTCGGGGTAAGGTCTGGTAAGCTTCTGGGTTTTGTTGTCAGTGACAAAGGTATTCAGGTGGATCCTGCAAAGGTAAAAGCCATACAAGAGATGTCGGCTCCCCGCACAAAAAAAGAAGTTAGAGGTTTCTTGGGACGTCTGAATTACACCGCCATGTTCATTTCACACCTGACTGCTACTTGTGAGCCAATCTTCAAGCTGCTGAAGAAAGATCAAGTGGTAAAGTGGAATTATTAATGCCAAACCGCTTTCGAAAGAATCAAGGAATACCTTCAAGAACCACCAATTTTGATGCCTCCAGTGGAAGGAGGACCTTTGATATTATACTTGACAGTGCTAGACAATTCAATGGGGTGTGTGCTAGGGCAGCATGACGAGTCTGGCCAAAAAGAGCACGCCATTTACTACCTTAGAAAAAAGTTTATCGACTGTGAGACCCGATACTCATTGCTCGAGAAAACTTGCTGCGCTTTGGCATGGGCTGCTCGCCGACTGAGACAGTATATGCTGACTCACACCACTTTGTTGATATCAAAGATGGATCCGATCAAGTATATTTTCAAGAAGCCTGCTCTCTCTGGAAGGATAGAAAGATGGAAGATGATCTTAACCGAGTACGACATTCAATACACAACCCAAAAAGCAATCAAGGGGAGTGTATTGGCGGATCATTTGGCGCATCAGGCCGTAGATGACTACCAGTCCATGAATTTCGAGTTCCCGGATGAGAATATCATGTTGGTAACCGACTGTGAAGAACCTGGATCGGATGAAGGAACCGAGGAGGGATCCCGATGGTCTATGTATTTTTATGGAGCCTCGAACACATTGGGTAATGGCATTGGCGCTGTAATCATATTTCCTAAGGGCTGTCATACTCCATTCACCGCCTGATTATGTTTTAACTGGACCAACAATATGGCAGAGTACGAAGCGTGTATCATGGGTCTTCGAGCTGCTATTGACCTGAGGATTAAGTTCTTGAGTGTATTCAGAGATTCCGCTCTAGTGATAAGTCAGATCAAAGGCAAGTGGGATACGAAGCACCCGAATCTTATTCCTTACAAAGAGTATGTACTGACATTGCTCCCACACTTTGAGGAGATAACCTTTGAACACTTCCCACGAGAACAGAACCAGTTGGAGGACGCGTTAGCTACCATGTCTTCTATGTTCAAAGTCAGGTGGGATAATGAAGCTCCCCAGATTATCATTGAGAGGTTGGACGAACCCGTGCATTACTGTGACATTGAGACTGAAGAGGTAGTAGATAAACCCTGGTTTCACGAGGTAAAGAGGTATCTTGAGGCTCAAGAATACCCCGAGGGGGAACCTGTTAATGATAAGAAGTTTCAGAGAAGGTTCGCTGCGAAGTTCTTCATCAGTAACGGAATCCTCTATAAGCGTAACCATGATTTAACCTTACTGCGGTGTGTAGACAAGAGCGAGGCAGAAAGGATCATGGAAAAGTTGTATGAAGGTACCTTCAGAACTCATTCCAGTGGACATACCATGGCTAAGAAAATCCTATGGGCAGGATATTACTGGTCTACTATGGGAGCCGATTGTTATCAATACTTTCGAACCTGTCATAAGTGCCAAGTCTATGCTGATAAAGTGCATGTACCTCTGGTTCCCCTGAATGTTTTGACAGCTCCTTGGCCTTTTGCAATGTGGGGCATCGACATGATTGGCGAGATCAGACCTACTGTGTCTAATGGGCATCCCTTCATTCTGGTAGCAATTGATTACTTTACAAAGTGGGTTGAGGCAACTTCTTTTGCTACGGTAACCAAGAACGTCGTGGCGCGGTTTATCTGATACAATCTGATCTGTCAATATGGTGTACCAAAGAGGATTATTACTGACAATGGTACAAATCTCAATAACACAATGATCACCGAGCTCTGCAAACAATTCAAGATACATCATCACAACTCTTCTCCCTACCGACCGAAGATGAATTGGGCCGTTGAAGCAGCTAATAAGAACATCAAGAAGATTGTGCAGAAGATGACGGTGACATACAAAGACTGGCACAAGATGTTACCATTCACTCTTCATGGGTACCGTACCTCAGCACAGACATAGACATGGGCAACACCCTACTCTTTGGTGTATGGCATAGAGGCAGTCCTACCCATCGAAGTCCAGATACCCTCTCTCAGGATTATGAAGGATACGGGTTTGAACGAAGACGACTGGATCCAAACTCGGCTTGATCAGCTGAATCTAATCGATGAAAAGAGACTTACTGCTATCTGTCATGGTAAGACATATCAAAAGCGAATGATCAAGGCCTTTAACAAGAAATTTAGACGTCAAGAATATTAAGTCGGGGATCTAGTGATCAAACGCATCATACTACCGCAAGGTGATCCCAGGGGCAAATGGACCCCCACATACGAAGGGCCATTTGTGGTTAAGAACATTTTCTCGGGAGGAGCTATGATTCTAACCACCATGGATGGTGACGACCTTCCTCACCCCGTCAATGCAGACATAGTGAAAAGATACTACGCATAATTAAAGACTTGCTAGGTTGACTGGCCTAGGAAAAAATAAGGGCTTCCTGGCGAACCAAAAGGGTTCGGGCAAAAGTAAGGGATGAAAATGAAAAAACTGTACACCCGGTAAGTCGAAAACCTGAAAAGGCGACTTGGGGAAAAAAGGGTATCCTGGTGGACTGAAAACCCGAAAGGGCGGTCCAGGCAAAAATTAGGGATCAAAGCGTAACACTATGTCTCATTGGATCATCTCGCAACCAGATTTTGGTATCGACTACCAAGCTCGGACAATGCCAATCAATCTGATCAACCTTTGGCCAAGCAGCGAAGTGATGAGAAGCTTGAAGATATAAAGGCAATAGCAGAGTTGGAACCCAATGGGGTCGTTTCACTTAGCTGTTTTTCTCTTTCTTTTATACAAATTGTAATTTCTATATTTCGGCAGCGTTCTCTTACCAGGACGTCGGCCTCTTTGTACAAAACGCCTATTACAGGCCAACTTCAAAAATCAATACAATTCATTTTCACAAGAAATCTCAAGTTGTTTTTCTTTTTTGTTTTGTTTCGCAAGAGCGTACAATGATTCATTTTTGATATATGCATTTGAAAATAATGGCTTGCTCATAAATATTTACATGAGAAACAAATACAGTTACTCGTAATTCTAGGAATAGGGAAAACAAGAAGTGCCCAAACCATACAGTTACTCTACCCATCAGGTACAGGGATAGAGCCAGCTTGAGAATATGAGTAGTGGTACATACACTCCCCATAGAGTAAAAAGTTTCCAAAGACAGTGGTGTTAGATTTTCCGAACAGGACATAACTCTCCCCAGCTGAGGTTCACAATCGCGAGTGAGTCAGTAAATTTTGCCCTAAGCAGAGTTTATTTCTCTCACACGCAGAAATTCAATCTCCGACAAGATGCATTATCACCAGCAACGAAAATTCATCCCCAGCTGAGTTATTTCTCCAAGTCAGCAGATCTATCAACAGAGTATCTCCTCTCCAACAGAGTTAATCCCCAGTATAGTCATCGTTGTTCACCATCCCTAACAGAAGCAGAGGAACTGTGGTTTGTTACAACCGTCAAGAATACCATTTCACACACTCTCCAAACAACAATCAGGGATTTATTTTCCCGGACTCAGATTATTATGTCAGCATTTCATGTTC
Source organism: Vicia faba (assembly GCA_948472305.1). Lineage (NCBI taxonomy): Eukaryota > Viridiplantae > Streptophyta > Magnoliopsida > Fabales > Fabaceae > Vicia > Vicia faba. Next base: position 1,518,290,071 of record OX451738.1, read on the forward strand.
ATACATCATGACATGTACATACATCACATATAACATAGTCTCATTTATTTTTAGAACGTCATTATACAATGCATCTCATGTATCGCACATAACTAACCCTGTATTTATTTCAGGAAAGACATTTATTATCAACAATTTCTAGCAGGTCCATGATCAACACTCGAAGCTAAACAGGGTAATCATTGGCGCGACAAGAACAACCTTATCCAGGATCCCTCTGCAGTTTTACACAAACTCATTCAGAAGCAGCCCTACCATCCAGTCTTTCATGTCGAAGTAACCCTCCTATCCAGGTTTCTTCTCACAACCCGACTATCCAGGCTTTCCTCTCGAAGTGACCCTACTATCCAGGTTCCTTCTCACAACCCTACTATCCAGGCTTTCATATCGAAGTAACTCTACTATCCAGGTTCCTTCTCACAGCCCTACTATCCAGGCTTTCATATCGAAGTAACACTACTATCCAGGTTCCTTATCACAACCCTACTATCCAGGCTTTCATATCGAAGTAACCCTACTATCCAGGTTCCTTCTCACAGCCCTACTATCCAGGGTTTCATGTCGAAGTAACCCTACTATCCAGGTTCCTTCTCAATCCCCACTATCAAGGCTTTTCATATCTAAGTAACCCTTCTATCCAGGTTCCTTCCCACAGCCCTACTATCCAGGCTTTCATGTCGAAGTAACCCTACTATCCAAATTCCTTCTCAAGCCCTACTATCCAGGCTTTTCATATCGAAGTAACCCTACTATCCAGGTTCCTTCTCACAGGCCTACTATCCAGGCTTTTATATCGAAGTAACCCTAATATCCAGGTTCCTTCTCACAGCCCTACTATCCAGGCTTTCATATCGAAGTAACCCTACTATACAGGTTCCTTCTCACAGCCCTACTATCCAGGCTTTTATGTCGAAGTAACCCTACTATCCAGGTTCCTTCTCAAGCCTTACTATCCAGGCTTTTCATATCGAAGTAACCCTACTATCCAGGTTCCTTATCACAACCCTACTATCCAGGCTTTCATGTCGAAGTAACCCTACTATCCAGGTTCCTTCTCACAGCACTACTATCCAGGCTTTCATATCGAAGTAACCCTACTATCTAGGTTCCTTCTCATAGCCCTACTATCCAGGCTTTCATATCGAAGTAACCCTACTATCCAGGTTCCTTCTCACAGCCGTACTATCCAGGCTTTCATATCAAAGTAACCCTACTATCCGGGTTCCTTCTTGCAACCCTATTATCCAGGATTTCATGTTGAAGTAACCCTACTATCTAGGTTCCTTCTCAAGTCTTACTATCTAGGCTTTTCATATCGAAGTAACCCTACTATCCAGGTTCCTTCTCACAGCTCTACTATCCAGCCTTTCATGTCGAAGTAACCCTACTATCCAGGTTCCTTCTCATAGCCCTACTATCCAGGCTTTTATGTCGAAGTAACCCTACTATCCAGGTTCCTTCTCACAGCCCTACTATCCAGGATTTCATGTCGAAGTAACCCTACTATCCAGGTTCCTTCTCAAGCCCTACTATCCAGGCTTTTCATATCGAAGTAACCCTACTATCCAGGTTCCTTCTCACAGCCCTACTATCAAGGCTTTCATGTCGAAGTAACCCTACTATCCATGTTCCTTCTCACAGCCATACTATCCAGGCTTTCATATCGAAGTAACACTACTATCCAAGTTCCTTCTCACAGCCCTACTATCCAGGCTTTCATATCGAAGTAACCCTACTATCCAGGTTCCTTCTCACAACCCTACTATCCAGGGTTTCATGTCGAAGTAACCCTACTATCCAGGTTCCTTCTCAATCCCCACTATAAAGGTTTTTCATATCGAAGTAACCCTACTATCTAGGTTCCTTCTCACAGCCCTACTATCCAGGCTTTTATGTCTAATTAACCCTACTATCAAGGTTCCTTCTCAAGCCCTACTATCCAGGCTTTTCATATCGAAGTAACCCTACTATCCAGGTTCCTTCTCACAGCCCTATTATCCAGGCTTTTATATCAAAGTAACCCTACTATCCAGGTTCCTTCTCACAACCCTACTATCTAGGCTTTCATATCGAAGTAACCCTACTATCCAGGTTCCTTCTCACAACCCTACTATCCAGGCTTTTCATGTCGAAGTAACCCTACTATCGAGGTTCCTTCTCAAGCCTTACTATCCAGGCTTTTCTTATCGAAGTAACCCTATTATCCAGGTTCCTTCTTACAACCCTACTATCCAGGCTTTCATGTCGAAGTAACCCTACTATCCAGGTTCCTTCTTACAGCCCTACTATCCAGGCTTTCATATCAACGTAACCCTACTATCCAGGTTCCTTTTCACAGCCCTACTATCCAGGCTTTCATATCGAAGTAACCATACTGTCCAGGTTCCTTCTCACAGCCCTACTATCCAGCCTTTCATATCGAAGTAACCCTACTATCCGAGTTCCTTCTCACAACTCTACTATCCAGGCTTTCATGTTGAAGTAACCCTACTATCCAGGTTCCTTCTCAAGCCTTACTATCCAGGCTTTTTATATCAAAGTAACACTACTATCCAGGTTCTTTCTCACAGCCCTACTATCCAGGCTTTCATGTGGAAGTAACCCTACTATCCAGGTTCCTTCTCATAGCCCTATTATTCAGGATTTCATGTCGAAGTAACCCTACTATCCAGGTTCCTTCTCACAGCCCTACTATCCAGGATTTCATGTCGAAGTAACCCTACTATCCAGGTTCCTTATCAAGCCCTATCATCCAGGCTTTTCATATCGAAGTAACCCTACTATCCAGGTTCCTTCTCACAGCCCTACTATCCAGGCTTTCATGTCGAAGTAACCCTACTATTCAGGTTCCTTCTCACAGCCCTACTATCCAGATTCCTTCTCAAGCCCTACTACCCAGGCTTTCATACCGAAGTAAGCCTACAATCCAGGTTCCTTCTCCTAACCTTACTATCTGGGTTTTATTACTCTCTTATCCCCAGACAGTAGTCCACAACACTGTAAGACCTGGATCTGATCAAACACAATTGATTTCACATTTCCCCAGAGAGTCGCGGTGTAACATATACCCTGACCAAACACACAGTTCATTTCCGGTTCCCAAACCGGAGTTATTTCCCAGTATACTAACAGACAACTGAATCTCCTAAAACTCTATTTCTCTCAAGACAAAGACCAGCATTCCCCAGCGAAATCCTCCTCAAACAACAGGTATACGGGTTCTCGCAAAGGAATCTCTTATGCGATCGACACTTCTTCGGATGGCATCTTTAAGCCCATCTCCGACAATTCTCTAGAAAATACTAGATGTCATCTATAAGCCCATTCCCGATATCACAAATCAAGTATCACTTCATGCGAGCGTAAATTTCTGGGCACTCTAGTGTTCAATCATCTTCCACCTTCAGATCACAAAAGGAAGACGAGCCAATCTACATCTTCAGGTTTAAGAGGATTGAACAGGGGCAGCTGTTATACCCCAAAATTTTCCCTTTCATATTTCTCAACACATGGCAAGAGAGGTCCCCAAACTGCTCAAGGAGGTCCAAGAGTTGACCAGACAAACTCTCTCCTAAGGCAGTCGACCTCAAATTAGGGTTTCATTTTTAATCAAGATGCTTGAGTCCAAAGGATCCCAAATGCCTTACAAGGTCCTAATATGTTCTCAAGATCATCCATGTCAAGTTTCAATCCTTGCAGAGGAAGTTTGCTCTGTCAATTGCTCAAAAGTCCTGAAAATCAACTATGTTAGGTCAAAAGTTAACTGTGGCCCACATACAGTCAAACCTCAAGATTTTTGGTCAACATCCTAAAATTTAAGTATTATTCAACATTTTATCAAGGTTTGATCATTTTTACTCAAGGATTGCTCACAATTCATCAAAACCCAAAAGTTGCTAAATTAGGGTTTTGCAAGAAAAGTCAACTCAACTTTGACCAAGCATAACTTTCTCATACTTTATCAGAAATGATCTATCCAAAGCTCATTTTGAATAGGATGCAATTCCCTACAATTCATCTTCATCTCCCAAGTTCAAAATATTCACTCACAGAAAGATATGAATTTTGACATTATAGGTCATTTTGAAAAGTCAACAAAAACACCTTTTGGGTCAAATCTTCATACATGAACATGGAAGACTCAATTGAGATGAGACCAAAATGGTTTCTTAGAGGACATCCTAAGATTTCTAAAAAGTCCAATAACACATCTCTAGGGTCAAAATTGAGAGAGTTATGCATTGGCCAAGTTGACCATTTTTGCAAAATTGCCAAAAGTCAAATGTGCTCAAATTTGCATTTTTTGCTAAATGGGCCCAACTTTTTATGCTTGCACCTCAATTATAATGTGGTCCACGACCCAAATACTCATCCACCAATTATTTGCTTCATTTTTCAATTTATTTTGATTTTTGATTAATTAAAAGGTGAATTAAATCAAATAAATGATGAAAATTATCAAAGATTTGATTTGATTGGTTTTTTTGACAGGTTAGCAACCAATATTTGATGAGCTTGCATGATCAATTCGAATCAAGGCTGATTGGGACAAGAAAGGCACAATTTTCCTCAATATAGAAAGTTTACATATGCCATGAAAATCAAATCAAATCTTGAAAACTTCCAAAGATGTGATAAATTTTTACAACCCTAATGCACTCTATGATATATATTGAACGCAACCAAGGAAAGAAACAGGGTTAACAGTCGTGCATAGCCAAGAATAAAACTTCAAAATTTCAAAGAAAAGTAGTGATTCAATTTCCATCCTAGAGGCCAATCCAAGCCATTTTAACATTGCCAACAGATTGATGAACATCCCAGGAACGTATCCCAATCAATTGCAAGCCGCCTCAGGTCCAGAATCCGCGCATAGCAGTCACACGGTTTGCCTAAAAACTCATTTTCTATTTCATTGATTTACTCATCATATGCATGTTTTGATTATATATTCTTGTTCATCATTGAGTTTGCAAGCTATTGGTACCACTTAATTGCATTTTTGATGCCTGTACATGATATTGCCATAGTTAGGGTTTTATGTTCTTGTTTAGGGGTTTTCAATGCAGGCAAAATTGGGCGTTGATTCTAGTACCGTGATGCTCGTGAGGATGAGATGAGTTGTTTGGTACCAGCCATGGTCATTTATCTTGAGCATATGCAATTTTTGAGATGCACAGGTCTGTACCTACAACAAGGTATCTGTAGGTAAAAGTATCCTAGGCGAAAACGAAGGTTTGGGGAAGAAGACGATGTGTGGCACTCACTGGTTGGGCAGTTTGAATTTTCGCTCTTTTTTCTGATTACACAATTTGATTTGATTATATTGTTTGTTTCTATTATATGTACAAACAAGCAAAGCGGCTCAGTTGGCAGTGTGGTACTGGGAACGTGCATAAGGGCCTGGGTTCGATCCCCAAGTCCTAACCTTTGTTCATATTATTTTGTTTCATGAGATCAGGTACACCACAGGTCCAAACCTCCACCATATGCCATCAATATCTGGCCATCAAATGCATCTCCAGCCAGATCCAATGCCTTTCCATTGAAGGTCATCATGTACCCCAGGTCAATGCATGCACTAGATCAGGCAAAGTCAAAAAAGGCTTGGATTTGTTGGGCCCAGAATTTCAACAGCACACCCTCTTTTCCAGCATAGCAACCAGGCCCATTTACTATTTTTCTTATTTTCTATTTTTTATTTCTTTTCTTTAATTGTTCTAATTTTTCTTTTAATGATTTTAATTAACAAATTAATTATTTTTCATAAAAAAATCATAAAATCAAGAGGTCATAAAAATTAGAACTAGGTTAATTTTATCAAATTTAATTTAATTTAGTTTAATTTAGGGAAATTGTGATTTATTTTCATAAATAAAATCAAATAGAAATTAGGTTAAAACTCTTGATTTAATTTTATTTTCTCTTTTTCTCAAATAAATGAAAAACACAAAAATAAGTTTTTAGATTGAATTAATTTATTTTTCTTAATTTAAAATTAATTAGAATTAGGATTTTTTTATTTACTTAGTTCATTATTTTCTTGAATAACAAAACATGACAAAAAACTTTTTTTAATCAATCGTCAATAGGTTTAGTCAAAGGTCAAAACCCTAGTCGTTTCGTAATTAATTCATCGTGCGCTTGTTAATTATATTTGCCAATATTTTTGTAACTGTTCATGGTTTGTAATAGTTTAATTTTGGGCTTTATTTACTGTTTAAATCCCCGGTTTTTGGCTATGTAATTAATCCCCCTCCACGAAGCCTTGTAATAGCGTAGATTTATTTTCTCGCATTTTAATTCCTGCAAAAATACTTCACTTCGGTTGCCTTCGGTAAATGATCCTTAAGCATATGGTGTCTTAGTGGTTGCCCTCCTGTCTAAAAAAGATCAAACATCCTATTCAAATGTTGCCTCGGAAATGTTGCCTCGGAATTGTTGCCTCGAATATGATCTTAAGACTCTAGGGTTATTACCAAGGTGTCCTAATATTGCTTTAGTGATCGTACGTCCCTTTCGAATTGACCATTACAAACTCCAACGACGGTGCTACCTATTTCTCAATAGTGGGATAGCACTGTCTAAAGGAAACAAGAATAGAAACGATCTTTTTTCGAGTAGGTAGATGCTAGTAGGTACTTGCTCAAATCAAAGCTTCTCACACTCACACTTTTTAAACAAACTTTCAAAACAACTTCGTCACACCTTTAAGGACTTATACAAGGGTTATCACGAAGTCAAACTTTTCAAAAAAAACAAAGCACACATACAAGCAATTTAAAAATGAGCAAGTACCTAAGAGCCCATGGAAAACCATGGATAAAAAGGGTGCTAACACCTTCCCTTTCTATAATCTACCCCCGTACTCAGAATATCTCGAAAAATGATTTTTTTCTGTACTTTTTTCCTTTCCAATTGGATGAAATAAAAGTCGGTGGCAACTCTTGCTTACCGCAACATTTTGCAAACACAAGACATAAAATGCAAACCAACATCAAACAGTCGGTTCTTCCACTGTATCACACGTACCATTCGTGATTGAGCTCGTGATATTCATCTTTTCCTCGACACTTAGATGAATTTACCCCGTCATCTTCATATATCTTTGTGAAATTCATGAAATTTGCGCAAGAAATTTATGCGATCCCCGACGAATTCATGAGTCTGGCCGGTAAATTAGTACTTTGCTTGTTGTATTCTTCCCGTGCTCGGGATATTCATGAAAATTAGCGTTCGTAGTTATAACCGATGTGTGGTTTTATTTGACTGACATGATTTTTGTACCCTGATCGAGGGCCGAGTGTTACCCCTTCTGCACGAGTGTTTGTCGACTTGGTTTTGGCGCCGCATAACCTTTTACCTGCATCGTGGAAGGATGGATTTGGTTTGATGTCGAATTTACCAGTTTCCTCTGCTTTACAGGTAAAACGATCGACACTCCAGAATCGTCCGAGCACGTGGACACCGAAGAGACCAGTGTAGCCAAGGAGGGTGTCAACTTGGTTGACACGATTGACGATCCTGCATTGGCTTGGGTCAGGGAGGAGCCTCAAGGAATAGCCTTGATATATAGTTATAGTAGGAGGTAGGCTTACAGGAAGGTCTCCAAAGGAACTTCGCGATCTTGCGACCAACGCCCAATACTCGAATATGCTCGGAGTTCGAGGAAGACCGCTTCCCCATGTACGAGGTCGTTTTCAGAGATTTGGGGCTTCAGCTTCCCTTCAATGATTTCTAAATGGGATGCTCAATCACTTGAACTTAGCACCCTCTCAGCTTCACTCCAACGCCATTGCATTCATCCGGGCATTCGAGATTACTTGCCAGTTCTTGAGGATCGGGGCAACCATTTCCCTGTTCTTCATGATTTTTCATCTACAACGGCAGTCCCGGGGTGGGAAACACAGTTGGGTCTCCCTCAAACAGTCGAAGAGGCTGTTCAGGATGTACATGGAATCTGTCCACGACTTTAAAGACAGGTGCTATGTCGTGCGACCTACTTCTCAAGCTGCCGTGGACGCCGTGTTTGACCCGGCTCCCATTGTTGATGAAGATGGTGAACCGTGCTATGATACAAATGGAGAGCAGGATATGGGGAAAATCTTGAAGTTTCCCATTCACTGGTGTTCGGGCCATTACGATCATGGTCCCAGGCATTACCACACTCCCGCCGGCGGCATGAGTGCTGAGGACGATGAGGCATATGATGTCCTTAATCTGTCTGTCGACAGGTTCTTTCCTGCTAGATGGGTCACGAGGGAAGGACATGACATCCTCGATGAATATGGTAAGCTGACTTTCGAAGCACACTCGATCATCACCAAGGCGCTCCTCGAATGTCGTTCTTACGAGGAATCTGTGAATCTCTTAGGTTTATGATCGCTTGATTTTTCTATATTTTTACTTCTTGACTTGACCTATTTTGTTTTCCCGTTGAGGTTGATCAGAGGATATCGTTTTTGTTTTTGCAGGTAACATGGCGGAATATCGCGAGAGATTATTGAAACTGACCCAAGAGAAAAAGAGCCATAAGAGGTTGGTGAAGCCGCATCAGTCTACACGCATGGGTTTAGTTTCCGAGCCGGCCAATAAGGGATCAAGTGGGTCATCGGGCAATGCGATGCTGATCAGCAAGCTACTGCGTTGAGCAGGAAAAGGAGTTGCCTCATAGGTGGGGTCACTGATGTTACTAGGGTAGGGGCAACTGCCCGAGCCTTCTGACTCCCGCCTTGTTTCGTGAAGAAGGATTTCTTCGATGGTTTCCCTCTGACCGTGTCTGACAATGAACCTGAAATCATAAGGTTACTCGATGAAGAAGGTTGCAGGAAGCATCTTGCTTGCAGTATGGTCGGGATGATAAAGATGGCAGAGATGGGCGAGGTCCTTGTGGGTGAAGGGGCTAGCTCCTCTGGTCGGGTCAAGGAACTGGAGTCGGAGAACGTGACTCTTTAATCAAAGACACAGAAATTGAAGACAAACCTAGAATAAAGCGATGAGATATTTCGGGAGCAGACTGATGCACTAGAGGGGGAGAAAGAGAGAGCTGAAAAAGCCCTCGAGGAAAAGGACTGCCTCCTGCTCGACAAAGAATTATGGAAGAGTGAAAGGGAGTGGCTGAAGAGGGAATTCTTGTCTTGAAGGCTATTATGGTGCCCACAGAGGGCGAACCCGAGGGTGTAACTGATTTGTGCATTCGCGCTGATTTTATTGCTCGGATTCAACTCCTCAAGTTGGACTGCATTGACACTATTATCGACGGCTTCGAGGCCACCGTGAATCAGCTATCCATGTTGAACCCGGGGCTCAACACCAAAGGAACCAGGGTTCTATCTCAGGTGGTTGACGGTCGGGTCGTTCCTCCTTATGACTCTCCCGAGGTCGAAGTGGGCACTCCGAGGAGTGAGTAGCATTTTTTAGTTTAACTTAGCTATTTGTATTTGGGCTTGCATGCCCTTAATTTTTTTAACATTCAGACATTGCCGGCTCTAGAGATTAACATTTATAAATGCTTTACTTTGCTTCAATGTCTTTATGTTTTTGTTGATGCTTGCTTTTTTTTCCCGTCGTTGTTTTTGACTTATTTATTCAATGAATATTTGTAAGTTCCATGTGTGGGGATGCACGTTCGACCTTTGTTATAGTCGATGCAAGTTCGTTTTTTCCATGTGGGGAGATGTATGCTCGACCCTCTTGTTGTTCGACACATATCGGGGTGTGTTGAGGAGGCGGAGTAGGGATCCACGAAAGGAGTGTAAGATCGTGGTCGGGATATTAAACCTGTGGCGTGAACTGCCCATCGCGAGCTAGATGTTCTTCCATTTTGGGTACTTCGACAGCAGAGCTCGATTGAGGTGTCCCTGTCGGGCTAAGATCTTGCTCGTGAATGAACAAATCTCGCCTTTAGCTGATGCTTGGAGGGCATGTCCGTACCTAGACACACCTATGTGGTCGAGCTTGTCCCCTTGCTGGTTAGAGGGGATTGGTCGACTTCTAGTGTCCTTAGCGGGTAAAGGACTTAGCTATAGTATTGTTTTAGCTTCGCAGCATTCCAGGGTCGAAGTAATGGTTCTCCATTTAATTGTTCGAGGTAATATGCTCAGGTTCCCGTAGCTCATTGGATATGGTAAGGCCCCTCCCAGTTTGCGGCCAACTTCCCTTCACGGGAGTCTTTCTGTTTTCTTTGCAAGACTAGGCTTCCGACCTGAAATTCACGCTTTATGACTTTGTTATCATGGCGTAGGGCTACCTCCTGTTTTAGTGTGGCCTTTGGAAGAGCTTCTCCTGATCAAATTTCTTCAACAAAGTCGAGCTCATCTCTAAGGGCCTTGTCGTTCATCTCCTTGTCGAGGGGAATTTAAGTTCGCATGGATTGCTCCATGGTTTCCATCGGGATGACAGCCTCGATGCCGTAGGTTAGTCGGAATGGTGTCTCGCCCGTCATTCAATAGGGCGTTGTTTGATAAGCCCATATGACACTGTGTAGTTCTTCGACCCAACCCCTCTTGGCTTCGCCCAACCTGTGTTTGAATCCTCGTAGGATGATCCTATTTGCAGCTTCGGCTTACCCATTGGTTTGGGGGTGTTCGATCGATGTGAAATGTTGTCTGGTACCGAGTTTGGCGACAAAGCTTTGGAAACTTTAATCGGTGAACTGTGTGCCATTGTCCGTGACGAGCACTCGTTGTATCCCGAACCGAGCAAGTACCTTTCGTTTGTAGAAACAGAGGATGTTGTGTGAAGTGATTTTCGCTATGGCTTCGGCCTCTATCCATTTGGTGAAATAGTCTACGGCCATGATGAGGAGTTTGTTATGATATATCCCTTGCACGAAAGGTCCGAGGATGTCCATTCTTCACCAGGAAAATGGCCACGGGGAGGATAGTGTATTTAGCTCGTGAGAGGGTGCGAGGTGCATGTCAGCGTGCCTCTGGAATTTGTCGCATTTCTTGACATGCTCTTTGTCGTCTTGTTTCATGGCCAGCCAATAGTACCTTGCTCGTAGCGCCTTTCGTGCTAGGGATATTCTGCCCATGTGCTGGGCGTTGATTCCTTCATGGATTTCCCGCAGTATCTCGGGGATTGTGGATTCTTCCACACATTTTAGGAGTGGGATGGAGAATCCCCGATGATATAGTTTGTGTTTGAGTACCACGTACGAGCATGCTCATCATTTGGTTGTGATTGCCTCTCTTTGGTCCAGAGAGAGCTCCCCTTTTGTCAAAAATTTGAATATCGGGGTTGTTGTATCCAAAAATTTTCCCTCTCATGTTTTCCAAGGTTTTCTCTTATATGGGTGATTACAAACACTTGCTTAAAAGAAATAAGAATTTTGAAGATAAACAAGGTATCTTCGATTGGCCTGGGGACAAGGTGTCTTCGGTTGACATATGAGCAGGATGTCCTTCGATTGGCATCTGGACAAGCTTGGTTGACAAGACTTTGACTGAGCATGGGTTATTTCATGCCTGATTTGATTGATAAATAAATGACTTCCCTTGTGCGTGCCTTCAGCACACAAGGCCAAGACTTCTTCATATTTGCCTTCAATCCACTAGGAAAAAAGCTTCCTTCGACCCACAAGGCAAATACCTCCTTCACGCCTGATTCATTCACTAGGCAATGGCCTCTTTTACGCTTTCTTTGGCCTACCTCATACTAGCATCCACAAGGCATTGGTTGCCTTTGTGCCAGCTTCGACTGGGCAATAGTCCCCTTTGAAACATTTTTCCACACTTCGACACGCATGATAGTCCCTTTGAAGGTACATTCATGTGGTCCCTTCGAATAAGCATTCATTGGTCCATTCGAAGGACACATGATTCTAGAAAACAAGTTTTCTTTGTGATAAGTATTGGTCCAAGATGCTTGCTGGCCAAAATCTTGCATGCTACCAAGCCCAAACCCCCTGCACAAGCACATTCCTACAAAAGGAAGCTTCGATTGGCCAGAATGAAGTCTTTCGATTGGGCTAGTTGAATAGTGTCAGAGAAATTGAAGAGAGCGAACTTAGAGGGGATCAAAGAAGCCAGGATATTGAGGCCTTGTACAATTCGAATCAAGATCCAGATTCAATTGAAAAGTAAATATCTGAGGGACTTTCGAAGAAGCCCTGATAAGGGAAACTCTGAACAGGTTCGAATTGGAATTCAGAATCATCAAAAAGAACAATGCTCTGACAAAGAGAATTATGGGCAATTCAAATTGATGCAGATGGTGAATTAATTGAAGAAAACTTTGATAAGGGAAAACTCTGAACAATTGGAATTCAGAGTCATCAAAGATCTGAGCAATTCGAATTTATGAAGTTGGACTCAATCGAAGGAGCTATAAGAACAAAACCAGAGCCATTCGAAGGAGGAAAATTAGAGCCATCGAAGAGAATGATGCTTGAGGGTTGATCGAACTAGCCATGATGGTGTGGCCTTGTGCATTTCGAATCATAACTTAGATTCATCGAAAAGGGACAAGAGTTGATTCAACTAAGTTTATCCTTCCAGATCAAGAAATCGAAACAAATGATGACATAATTGAAGAAGCTCTGATGAGGAGAACTCTGAGCAATTCGAATTAATACAAAGCGCCAATGCAAAGTGTTCAGGTTCATGCAACCTATGAAAATGGCAAGAATATAACATAAATGGATGATTTTCAAATTCTTGATTTTGTTTTAAAGGCCATGTTAAAGACTTGATTCTTGCCATGTTTATCAAGCTTCGACAAACCCCAAAGTCACTTCGAATGGCCACCTAAAAGAGCAAAGGTATCCCATGCTTTCGATTCCCATCAAGTTGGAGGCCCAAAACAACTCAGAGCAAGCTGGCAGAAACGCATGATTGGATCAGATATGGCAAGTTTTCATAAAAATCAAATCAAATCTCTCCCTCATGATGACCAAAGATTTGGTACACAAATGTTGACCTAAATATTTGCCTATATAAACCCAACAATATCAGATGCAAAGGGACGGATATACTTCCCCATACACGCATATACACTACCGAGAGAGCCACAAAATTGCCAAAAATCCATCAAAGTGGTGAAATTCGAACAACCATTTCCATCCACACTCGGTCCATTCCAGGCATTCCATCATCGTCTTGAGGATCCCAGGAGTGCATACCAGTCCTCCTTAATGCTTAAAACATCTTAAAACCAGCAGATCTCGTTGCTCCAGTAGGGTAAAATTCTCACGCTCTAACCTTTCAGTTCATGCAATTTAAATAGATTCGATGCACAAATTTGTACTCATGTTGTTGTTTAGATTTGTTTTGGAATAGCACATGCCAGGTTAAGAAAAGAATCCAAAAACACCATTGTTAGGGAAGCCTGCGACGTTTTGGTCGTATCTCTCTGTACAAACACCTTCAGTCCAAACCAATGCCATGGTTTTAACACCTCGGTATTTTATGATGTTTCATATGTATTGTTTGCTTGTTGTTTGTATTAATGATTGAACAGATGGATCAATGGTGAAGGATGTGTGTATAAGCTTGGAGAGTCTGGGTTCGACACCATGCATAGATCGAAAATTACTTCCTCCCCCAGATCGAAAGGAGTAGCTTCCTACTCTGGATCAAAAAAGACAGATTCATTCTCTGGATCGAAGGAGACAGATTCCTCCCCTGGATTGAAGAAGACAGTTCCTTCCCTGGATCGAAGAAGATGGTTCCTTCCCTGGTTCGAAGAAGACCCTTCCTCCCCTGGATCAAAAAGCCTCTATTCATTTTCCTTTTTTTTTGGTTTTTGTTTATTTCTTTTATTTTCTTGCTATTTTATCAACATTAAATCAAAATCACAAAAATATTAGGTTAGCCTTTTTAATCAAACTAATTCTATAAACTAAATAACTTTATTTAAACCGTTTTTTCTTAATTTTAAAACTAAATAGACTTATGTTTTATTTTCTTTTATAAATAAAAACAAGCAAAAAAATTTCCTTTCGTTTAGGATTAGACACTATTTTCAATTCACGCGTTTTTTTGATTTCTTTATTTTCATATTTTTGTACCTGCTGATGGGATGTAATAGATAATTAATTAGGGCTTTATTGCTTTCTTTATTTTTATTTTCCCCCAGTTTTGGACATGTAAACCCCCCCCCCCCCCCCCCCGAAGCATTGTAATAGCGTAGACTTTAATTCCTGCACTTTAAATTTCTGCAAAATATTAATTGCTAGTAATTAGGCTTGTATAGAAAGACTGAAATTAAATGTTAGCGAACCTAATAGCAAAGATAAATGAACTGAATTGAATCACTTGCACATGCGCACCTCTAGGGTATGCCCACTTTGGTTACCTTCGGAAAAACAGTCATGTCCCTTGAAACAGGGACGCTTTAGCAAATACCCGTAAATCAAAAGATCACAGTCCCTCGATGATCCTACAATTGCCTTTTGGTAAATGATCTAGTTCCTAAACAAAATTGCTAAAGCGTCTCCACATGTTGCCTTTATAATTGTACGTCCCTTCGAATGTCCCTCATACATCCAACGATAGGGCTACCTACTCATTAATAGTAGGATAGTGGTGTCTAAAGGATAGGAGGAAAAGAACAAACCTTTTCGAGTACAAGTAGATAGCTGTTAGATGCTTGCTCAAATAAAACAAATTGATTACACTCACACATTTCAAAAACAAATTTAAAAAATGTTTGCTTTATCAACACTCTTAAGGACTGATACAAGAGTTATCATAAAGTAAATCACCGCACTAAGGAATTTTCAAAACTACTTTTTCAAAAACACACAAAAGCACAAGGTAATTTTAAAATGAGCTAAGCATCTAAGAGCCCGTAGAAAACTACAGATGGAAAGGGTGCTAACACATTCCCTTTCCATAATCTACCCCCTTACTCAAAAAACTCTCAAAAAGGTCCTTTTTTGTTCTTTTCACCGTTTCCTTTGTTGGATAAAAGAAAAGTCAGTGACGACTCTTGCTTACCGTAACATTTATGAACACAAACGCAAAATCAGTATAACAGTCGGTTCTTCCACCATACACAAAACTGGCGACTCTGCTGGGGATATGAGAGTGGGGCTACCTTAGAGTTTAGTTCATTTTTAACTGCTTTCCTTATATGTTTGTTTGCTTTATCTTAAAGGGATTTGCTTGGGTTTACTTGAAAAGATCCTACACTCGGATCTGGGGACACCTTTTAGGTAAGTAGCAATAGATCATGGGGACTGTGCGGGGTATACCGACACGGTTAAAATGATAGCTATGTTGATGTGACACTTTTGTTGGTACCGGTAGCCCTTGGGTAATCAAGGATAATACATGGCCGCTGTATGGTGTCATGAAACATCAACTGACCTTAGAACATTTAATTGAACCAACTTGGCCATTAGGAAGTAGTGAGATAGCCGTCTTTGGTGCAGTTCGAAGTTGGTTGATACTCGATACTACACTGATTGAGATCTGAATTTCGGGATATTTCGGTCGCTATTAAAGAGTCTTGCGTTGAAACAATTCCCGGTGAAGAAAGATCGGTGACATTGAGATTCCCTAGAACTCGGTTACTATTGATAGGACATGTTGAACCAACTAAACTTCAAGAGGGTACTTACTTATGGAATCCATGCAAGCCTAAACCTAAGGATCTATTTGTATGATTGTATATATCTGTTTGTACATAACATCATAACATCATAACATGGCATATCAAACTAACCATTTCAAGGACTTTTAAGACTTATCTTTGTGTCTGTTTTGTAGGACATGGCTCCCATTCGCAAAAATACTATCCAAGTCAGCCTTGTGAGGGTATCTCCTCAACTCAAAGAGTTAGTGTAGCGATAAAAAATGTAGCGGGGTAAATCGGAGATCGAATTATTGATTAATTTGTCTCACAAAAGCAAGAGTCTCCACCGCGCTTTATTATTTCCAAGGGAAAAGGGGAAAGAGCGAAATAAAACCCTAAATATGCAATGTAAAATAATACTTTTTAAAAGTAATAAAAATACAAGGCGTTTTTGAATAGAGATCTATGGTTCGGGGGTTGGTTATACAATGGGAAGGTATTAGCACCCAATGTATCTATAGTACTCTATAGGAACCTTTTGAAATATCTGTTTATTAAAATTGTTCGTTTGATTTAGAAATAAATGGTTTTGGCCGAAAAGGGGTACGGACGGTTTTTTGAAGGTACGACGACCTAATGTCGAAGTTTTGGCTTAAAAGGTATAAGTTTTGAAAAGATTGAATATTTGGGGAAAAATTGTCTTAAGTTTTAATGAAATGAAGATATTCGCGTGATTGGACTCGAGGACATGAAGTCGACCAGTTTAATCAATTTTCCCTTGGATTTAGACATAAACAGAATAACCATGTAAATATAAAATAACTAAACCGAAAATTATGCAGATAATGATTAAGTTATATATAACTACAACAATGATTAAATAAACAGATTAAATGGCGTGAACATGCATTTTTATATTTTTGTTTAATATTAATAACGCGAGAGAATTAATTAAAGAAAAGATAAAATGTTTTAATTCTTAAATTCTATTTTTTCTATATTTTTGTATTAGTATTAACTAAAGCGAGGGAATTAATTAAAGGAAATAAAATGTTTTTTAAAATTTTTATTTTTATATGTTAATTGGTTTTTATATGTTTTTTAATATTAATAACGTATTATTTTTAAGAGTTGTTAAATAATTAAACTAAATTAAAACTTAAAAGCTATTAACTTAAATCTAATTAAGAAAGGAATACCAAAATTATTAAATTAAATCTAAGGTTAAACTTAATAAAAAAAGGACACATTATTAAAAATGGTTCTGATTAAATTACATCTCTATATTTATTAAGTCTAATTAACTAAATTAATAAAAACTCTAAAAAAGGGCTAAAGAAAACAAAATAGAAAAAAAAAGTATTAAGAAATAAAGGGGTAGATTGACAATGTATGGGCCAAAAGGTTTTTAAAGGGGCCCAAACAAAGAAACAGAGATGGGGGTGTATAAGGAAAACGCTGGGCTTTAGGCAGGAAACGGTTTGAGTCCAACATCCACAATCTGCTTAGGGTTAAACACATGTGTTAATTTGGGAAAAGGGATTAGGGTTAAGCAAATGGGACAAAGCGGCGCTCATCTCTCGTTCACGCGTTCTTCTTCTTCATGCTTTCGCCTCTGAGTTCTCCTTGCCCGAGCCACCAACATGTCCAAGCTTCTTCTTCCCTCCAATCAAAGCGCTAGGGCGACAGATTACGGTAACAATTTCACTTTTATTTCGTTAGGGTTTGGTTACGATTTGCATGTTTATGATTTTCGTCTATTTGATTCTGACTCTAATATGTTAATGGTTATTTGAGGTATACAAAAGAAAGAGAAGGAGAAAAACGTTACCTTTGGAGACGGAGGAAAGAAGTTTGGACGTGTGCGTAGGAGGCTTCGGCGGCGGGGAAGACGGTGACGGCGTGATATTTGCTTGGTATCCTGGTTTGTCTTCTTCCTCTTTTGTTTAATGATGAAATCCCTGAAAACGAACTTTATCTTCTTCCTCTTGGTAGCCTTTGTGTGCTTTACCGTTGCCTTCGAATGTTTTTCTTCTCTTCTTCTTCACTGTGATTCTGTTGCCTTTTGTATTAGCCTGTGATGATGTTTCTGAGGCTTCTATGGGTTTGGAAATTGGTTTTAGCTCAGATTTGTTTATGCTGGCTATAAGCTTATGCAGGTTTTGAGTATACTGGTTTTTTGGCCGTGGTTGTTGTTTTGGTAATGGCTTTACTGGTTTTGTGGTTTAGGATGGTACAGGTTTGGTGATTTATGTATGTTGATGGAAACAGGGTGAACTGGTTTTTTAGGCCATAAGGTTTTTGGTTTGTGGCCTTGAGACAGCAGGTTATGGCAACAGGTTTGACTGGTTTTTAGGCCATGAGGTTTTTACTGGCTTTATGCAGGTTATATATGTTCTGGTTTATGCAGTAGTTTGGGTTGTTGGAACTCAGTTTTGGTTTAAGGCCTTCAGCAGGTTGGTTTGTCTTGAGACAGTAGGTTAGTTTTTTGCTTCCAACAGGCTTTGGAAATCCCTCTTTGTTTTTGGCTTCTCACACGTTTTAACTCTCTGAACTTTTGAAGGGGGTTTGTTGTGTTATAACCGTTTGGCCTCTTGAGGTTTTATGTTACAGGTTTGGTATATTTAAACTATATTTCTGCCTTCTCTCTGCACATTATGCTGCTACGTCAGTTTTGTCCATATTCCTCTTTCATGCTTCCCATTTCTTGACTGTGTTACTGCTGTTTGTTTTAAGTCCATTTCTGCCTAAGGCCAAAACCTGTAAAAGCCAACACTCTTCCTCTCTTCTCTCTCTCTAGTACAATTGAAACATTTGCTTGCATATTTGGTCTTAATATTGCACATCTCTTTGTCAACTGCATGGTACAACATGGGAACCTTTGATTTTTGGCCTCTTCCTATATTTTGGCATGTTTACGTTGCATATTGGCTTTTGTGTTGAAAATGTAACTTGGTTTACATATACTGCTGAACTATGCATATGACAATGTAGTTTTGACAAAAATGAATTTGGGCAATTTGTTTTGAATTATGCAGTTTTACTTTGAAAAATGCAATTTTGACAAAAAATGAATTTGTGCATGTTTTTTAACTTGTGCATTCATATTTATCAATAAAAAATTCATCCCTTTTTGTGAACCGGGAGAAATCCCGTGATTTGCAAAAAGGGTAAAAACTGATTCCAGCCGTTTGCTTTTAATGATGAACGCTAGAATTAATCATCTGCTTTTAATTATATCTATTCCTTTCTGACTTTTCTTTTAATTCTTTTGCAGGTAAAATTAAATGAGCAAACAAAGAAACATTGGATAGAAGATGAAGATTTAGAACTTAGGAAAAAATTAGGATAGCTTTTACTTTACTTTAATCATTTTATATAATTGTCATTGTAAATACTTTGTAAATAATACAGTATTTAAATAACAATTGTAATAATTAGAATAAAATGAATAAAACTCCAATATTTTACCAGTTAATTCTCTCCTTCTTTCCAATTATTTATTTTATCGTTTATAATTCTTTAAATTATATAATAACTGAAAATCAATTTCAATTATTTAAATTTAGAATGATAAATAATTAAATAAACCTCATTGATCAATTAACTTTTCTTCAATTATTTACTTCATTATTTATAATTATTTAATTTATATAATAACTGAAAATCAATTCCAATTATTTAAATTTAGAATGATAAATAATTAAATAAACATCATTGATCAAATAACAAACTTCTTTTCAAATATTTATTTTATTATTTATAAATCTTTAAATTATATAATCACTGAAAATAAATTCCAATTATTTAAATTTAAGATAATAAATAATTAATAAACATTGTCTGATCAATTAATAAACTTCTTTTCAAATATTTACTCTATTATTTATACATCTTTAAATTATATAATAACTGAAAATAAATTCCAATTATTTAAATTTAAGATAATAAATAATTAATAAACATCATTTTAGCATTGATCAATTAATAAATTTAGCGTTCAAAATATAAACAGCTCTCGACTTGAAAAAGTTATGAATTTTAAGACTTCTTTGAAAATTGATAAAAATAGGTCGAAGCACTTGCAACGTAATGATGCAGATGGGAGATGGTATCTTAGGTCAAAATTTGGGGTACAACAGCTGCCCCTATTTAAGTTTCTTTTATCCGGAGATATGAAGATTAAAATCTTCGTCTCGACGAGATTGAAGGTACTTAAATACATAATACGCAAATTTTTGCCCTAAGATACCGCCATTATGTTTGATATGAATGTAGTGATTGAATTCACAGAGAAAGATATTGTATGAAACAAGACAATGCTGGAGAAATCAAACACCAATAAAACACAGAGACGTGGATTATACACTACTGGGGAAATGAGCCATCGATTTCAAGTAATGGACTCTTGACGGCGAATAAAATTGAGGGAATACGACCTCTGACCCTAACAAAGAAGGCATCTTGCATAGGCCATACAAACAGATTATTGACCCAAAAATATCAGTGAGCTCACAACTCAAGGCCAACGATAGATAAAAAGTATCAAATTTGCTGATGATGGATTACCAACTTCTGAAGGTAATGATTCATGACAAGCTTCTCTGCGAGATTTCCCGAGATATACCAATTAATGCTGAGATAATAATATGGTTGTAGATACACAAGATGCTCAAATAAAGAAGCTGTCACTTGCTGTCGTCCCAAAAATATTATGATATACAAGCTGCTCAAATAAAGAGGCTGCCACTTGTTGTCATCCAGGGGTGTCAATAACATACAAACTGCTCAAATAAAGAAGCCGCCGTTTGCTGTCTTCCAAAAAATACTATGACATACAAGCTGCTCAAATAAAGAGGCTGCCACTTGCTGTCGTCCAGGGAAATAATAACGTACAAGTTGCTCAAATAAAGAGACCGCCGCTTGCCGTTTTCCAAAAAATAATAACGCACAAGTTGCTCAAATAAAGAGACCGCCGCTTGCCGTTTTCCAAAATAATAATAACGTACAAGTTGCTCGTGAAGAGTTGCCGCTTGTCATTTTCCGATGTCTATAACGTACAAGTTGCTCATGAAGAGACCGCCGCTTGTCGTTTTCCGATGTCTATAACGTACAAGTTGCTCATGAAGAGACCGCCGCTTGTCGTTTTCCAAAATAATAACGTACAAGTTGCTCGTGAAGAGCTGCCGCTTGTCGTTTTCCAATAATAATAACGTACAAGTTGCTCGTGAAGAGTTGCCGCTTGTCGTTTTCCAAAATATAATAACGTACAAGTTGCTCATGAAGAGACCACCGCTTGTCGTTTTCCAATAATAATAATAACGCACAAGTTGCTCGTGAAGAGCTGCCGCTTGTCGTTTTCCAAAAAACATAATAACGTACAAGTTGCTCGTGAAGAGCTGCCGCTTGTCGTTTCCCGAAAATAATAATAACGCACAAGTTGCTCGTGAAGAGCTGCCGCTTGTCGTTTTCCAACGATGTCTATAACGTACAAGTTGCTCATGAAGAGACCGCCGCTTGTCGTTTTCCAAAAAATAACTCAGAAGGAAATTGCGATGACACTGGCAGAGGATAAAATCTTCGTTAAAGAGAATCATGAATCAATCCTTCCCGAGGAGGTCACATACTTAAATGTGCAAAATAAATGCACCATTCGTCTAGGTCGCGATTTCACTGGGGGAAATCATGAGACAGCCTATGCAAGAGACAACAACTTCATCCAGGAATAAACTAGAGAAAAGACAGTCAACAAGACTCCACCCAATGAGAAAGTAACTCGATTGGGGATTCATCCTATCCAGAAATGGACAAGGTAGGATAAATCAAAAATCATCCATGAGGATTATCTCAGTTGGGGAATTTAGAAAGGAAGCACATTTTCTGCCTAAGCTGACTTTCTACTTGGAAAGAAACTATAACTTGTATTAAAAACAAAGTACACAACCCAAAATCAATGGCAAATGTGAATATGCATGCGTGATATAAGTGTAAATGAATAAATGAGTGTTATGCTGACAAAACGAACAGATGGAATAATCTTGAAGACAATAAGATGTCACGACACGATAGATACTCGGCCAATCTTAAAAAAGACGGAAAATAACTGGAACTGGAACCACAAGGCAACGTCGGAGCGTAACACGCTACAAGGCTCAAGTCTTCTGAGGAGAAAAGTATTCAAATCCAATCTTCTAATACCAATAGACCACTGGCATGAGACAAAACGTATCACACTTCAGAAATCTTCCCAAATAAAGGTAACTGAAATAAAGCTTAACTGGAAATGCTGGGGAGTCACCAAATTTAGTACCACGAGAAACGCAAGCTTACACAACCAACACCT
The DNA here is from genome assembly GCA_948472305.1 of Vicia faba. Lineage (NCBI taxonomy): Eukaryota > Viridiplantae > Streptophyta > Magnoliopsida > Fabales > Fabaceae > Vicia > Vicia faba. The sequence continues at coordinate 1,518,311,936 of OX451738.1, forward strand.
CATGACGATTTTGAAATGAAACATGTTCATCATGCAAGGATAAATTACTGTATTGTTTTGCATTTCATGGCTTGACCATCCTCGAAACAACTGTTAATATTCCTTTCGTTATTCATGACACATTTTAAAAATAAGAATACTTTAAATAACTTTGTTTCAAATATTTCCGTAAAATTAAAATTTTGCCCACAAAAGGTAAATGCTCAAATTTCATTAATAGTATGGTAATTCGCTAACAACGCGACTCCATTGGTTTACAAAAGTTTGGGAAATAGTACATGAAAGAAAAAGGTTACACAAAAACAATGATCACTATTCTCCCTAACAACTTCGAATTCCAACATGTGTTCAAATGCCAAGACTGGTCTGACCAAAAGCTTGCCTAAGCCGCCCCTTCGGGTTTTCAACTTAGCAAACTGTCAACTCAAACCTAAGCGAAATACTTCTTGACTGCATCGGCGTTCATGGAGCGCGGGAGCTCTTCACCGTCCATATTGGTGAGAATCAAGGCACCTCCAGAGAAAACTTTCTTAACGACATACGGTCCTTCGTAATTCGGAGCCCACTTGCCCCTAGAATTAGGTTGGAAACATAATATCTTCTTGAGCACAAGGTCACCTTCTATAAACTCGCGCGGTCAAACCTTCTTATCAAAAGCCTTCTTCATCCTCTGCTGATATAATTGACCGTGACACAATGCCGTCAATCTCTTTTCCTCAATTAAATTCAATTGATCATATCTACTTTGACACCATTCGGCCTCAGAAAGTTTAGCTTCCATCAACACTCTCAAAGAAGGAATCTCCACCTCCACGGGGAGTACTGCTTCCATACCGTAAACTAGGGAAAATGGGGTTGCGCCTGTTGAAGTTCGAACTGAAGTACGGTATCCATGCAGAGCAAACAGAAGCATCTCATGCCAATCTTTATAAGTTACCACCATCTTCTGGACAATCTTTTTGATGTTCTTGTTAGCAGCTTCAACAGCCCCATTCATCTTCGGTCTGTAAGGAGAAGAATTATGATGTTCGATTTTGAACTCTTCACAAAGCTCTCTCATCATCTTATTATTCAAATTTGAACCATTATCAGTGATGATCTTGCTCGGGATGCCGTATCGACAAATGATTTGATTCTTGATAAATCTGACTACCACCTGTCTGGTTACATTAGCATAAGATGCTGCTTCCACCCATTTAGTAAAATAATCGATCGCTACTAAGATGAAACGATGACCATTTGAAGCTTTGGGTTCAATCATTCCAATCATATCAATGCCCCACATAGAGAAAGGCCAAGGTGAAGAGATAACATTGAGGAGGGTCGGTGGCACATGTATCTTGTCCGCATAAATCTGGCATTTATGACATTTCTTCACATATTTGCAGCAATCAGATTCCATTGTCATCCAATAGTAACCAGCTCTCAACATCTCTCTAGCCATCGCATGTCCGTTGGCATGAGTACCAAAGGATCCTTCATGTACTTCTTGCATCAGCATGTCTGCTTCACGTCTGTCTACACATCTGAGCAAGACCATGTCGTAATTCCTCTTATACAATACTTCTTCATTGAGGAAGAAACTGCTTGCTAATCTTCTCAACGTCTTCCTATCTTTAGTGGATGCCCCAGGCGGGTACTCTTGAGTTTGAAGAACACGTTTAATGTCATAGAACCACGGTTTGTCGTCAGTAACCTCTTCTACTGAGAACACATGAGCAGGTCTATCGAGGCGCATAACCCGGATTGTAGGCACATCGTTCCAACCATTCACTTGAAACATTGAATACAAAGTAGCTAAAGCATCAGCCATTTGGTTTTCATCTCTAGGGATATGATGTAATTCCACTTTGTTGAAGAAAGTTAACAATCTTCTAGCATAATCTCTGTAAGGGATCAAACCAGGATGACGAGTCTCCCATTCTCCTTTGATTTGATTAATTACCAATGCCGAATCTCCGTAAATATCAAGAATCTTAATCCTTACATCCACTGCTCTTCGAGACCCATAATACATGCCTCATACTCAGCCATGTTGTTCGTGCAGTCAAACTTCAATCTCGCCGTGAACGGGATATGAGTGCCTCGGGGAGTGACGATGATTGCCCCAATCCCATTTCCATAAGAGTTCACAGCTCTGTCAAATATCAAACCCCAATGGGATTCGGGATCAGGTCCTTCTTCAGGTAACGGCTCTTCACAATCTTTAGCTTTCATGTACATAACATCTTCATCTGGGAAATCAAACTTGATGGATTGATAATCGTCAATTGGTTGGTGAGCCAAATGATCGGCTAAAATACTCCCTTTGATTGCTTTCTGAGTGTGATACTCAATGTCATACTCGGACAACAACATCTGCCAACGGGCTATTCTTCCAGATAAGGCGGGCTTCTCAAAGATATACTTGATCGGATCCATTTTGGAGATCAACCAAGTGGTGTGGTTAATCATATACTGGCACAGACGGTGAGCAGCCCAAGCTAAAGCACAACAGGTTTTCTCAAGCAATGAGTATCGAGACTCACAGTCTGTGAATTTCTTACTCAGATAATATACGGCATGTTCCTTTCTTCCAGTCTCATCTTGTTGACCAAGCACACATCCCATGGAATCTTCCAATATAGTCAGGTACATAATCAAAGGTCTTCCTTCCATCGGAGGAATCAAAATGGGAGGTTCAAGCAAATATTCTTTGATGCTATCAAAAGCTCTCTGAAAATCTTCTGTCCATACACATCCTTGGTTCTTTCGGAGAAGCTTGAAAATCGGCCCACAGGTAGCAGTCATATGAGATATAAATCTAGAAATATAGTTCAGTCTCCCAAGGAATCCTCTTACTTGTTTTTCCGTCTTGGGTGCGGGCATTTCCCGAATAGCTTTGACTTTATCAGGATCTACCTCAATACCTTTCTGACTGACAATGAAACCCAGAAGTCTTCCAGAACAAACACCAAAAGTGCACTTGTTGGGATTCAGACGGAGTTTATACTTTCTCAAACGCTGGAATAACTTCAATAAATTTTCCAAATGATCTTCCTCAGTTTGTGATTTGGCAATCATGTCATCTACATACACTTCTATCTCTTTATGCATCATATCATGGAACAAAGCATTCATGTCCCTTTGGTATGTTGCACCAGCATTCCTCAAACCAAACGGCATAACCCGATAACAAAATGTTCCCCAAGGTGTAATGAAAGCTGTCTTCTCCATATCTTCTGGTGCCATCTTGATTTGATTGTAACCAGAGAAACCATCCATGAAAGAAAAGACTTTGAACTTTGCGGTACTGTCGACCAATACGTCAATGTGCGGTAATGGGAAGTCATCCTTTGGGCTAGCTCTATTCAGATCTCTATAGTCTACACACATTCGAACTTTGCCATCCTTCTTAGCAACAGGCACTATATTGGCTAACCACTGAGGATAGACCGATGTAACAAGGAAACCTGCATTAATTTGTTTTTGAACTTCTTCTTTGATCTTGTCAGCCATATCGGGACGAGTCCTTCTCAACTTCTTCTTAATCGGCGGACATTCAGGTCTCAACGGTAAACGATGCTCCACGATATCGTTGTCCAAACCTGGCATATCTTGGTAGGACCAAGCAAACACATCAACATACTCTTTGAGAAGCTCCAACATTTTCTCTTTGACCTCCGGGATAAGCAATGCTCCGACCTTAACTTCCTTTTTATCTTCTTCATCACCCAAATTGACCAACTCTATAGGCTCTTCAAACGGCTGAATAGTCTTTTCATCATGCTCAAGTAAACGGGAAATTTCAATAGGAATCTCTTCACTATCCTCTTCTTCGACTCTGAACACAGGGAATTCAAAGTTGGGAGAGGGCATAGGATCATTGTTTTCAATGGTTAAGTCATGGATTAATCTGCACATATGATTATGCTTTATTTTAGAAATCGATTAACATGAATGTTGTAAAAATGAAACAAAATATTATTATATTTTCCTATTACTACCAATTAATTTTCATTACTATTTCCCAGAAAAAGTGAAAAATAAAACAGTAGTGGACAAAATAACATTTTTATTCATGAAGGGAAATACTTGAAACAAAGAGCCCAGCCATTTCTCTTTTGCCTTGGGCAGAGCAAAAGGATTTATTTTCATCATAGCCCGACACAAATACTTTTCGCCTTGGGCAGAGCGAAAGTTTTTTTTTCAAAAATAAAACAAAACATTACTCAGAAATGTGCATCACAACAGGAACATCAACAGCAATCCAGTTCTGGCAAACCACTCCATGCGTTACAAAATCGGGTAAATCCTCTTCAGAATCGTCTCCTATTATAGCATCAACCTCAGGAGGAGTCGGATGGATAAAACCTGCGCTTCGGAAAACCTCTTGTATCAGACGAGTAACTACTTCCTGCTTGACTCTTGCAGACACGGGATGAAAACCAAGACCTTCTCCAGACTTGTTCTCGGGCAAAGTCAACACCTGGCCCCAACCTTCAGCCGAACCACTTTCAACCACTCGTCGCGCATCCTCAAAAGAAGAAATAGATGTCCCTTGCTTCTTCATTTCATTATTAGCAACAGATAGAGCTTGGAATTGGGTTCCAACATCCTCATCAGCATCAATAAAAGAGAAAGATGACAAATGGCTTACCACCATAGCCTGCTCTCCACCAATCATTACCAACTTTCCATGCCTTACAAACTTCAATCTCTGATGGAGCGTGGAAGTGACTGCCCCTGCATCATGGATCCATGGACGACCCAATATGCAACTGTAGGCAGCACGAATATCCATTACTTGAAAAGTGATCTGAAAAGTATGAGGACCAATTACTATAGGAAGATCTACTTCACCAATGACAGTCTTCCTAGAACCATCAAACGCTTTGACAATTACCCCACTAGGTCTCATGGGAGCACCTTGATATGAGAGTCGAGATAATGTAGTTTTGGGCATTACATTTAACGACGAACTTGTATCTACCAACACACTTGATAAGGTATCATTTCCACAACTTATTGAGATATGCAAAGCCATATTATGGTTCCTTCCCTCCTCCGGGAGTTCTTCATCACTGAAACCAAGATTGTTACACGAAGTAATATTTCCCACAATTCCATCAAACTGGTCAACCGTCACATCACGATCCACAAATGCCTGGTCCAAGACCTTCATCAAAGCTTCTCTATGGGCACCAGAATCTCTCAGTAAAGCAAGCAAAGAAATCTTGGAAGGAGTTTGCAAAAGTTGGTCCACAATCTTATATTCACTTCTCTTGATAAGCTTCAGAATCTCATCATCCTCAGGATGAGGGATAGGTTCATTGGATCGGCCTATCCCAACCCTTGGTTCAACATTTCTCGCTAGAATTTCTGCCGGTATAGGCCTCCTGACTTGAACTTCTGGTCTCTTCAAAGGTACTGCTGCAAAGACACGTCCATTTCTCGTAACTCTACTCACATCAGCAATGTTAACAAAAGACGGCCTTGTTGGTATAGGGACTTCTACCCCATTCTCAATCATTGTGGCATTATACTTATACGGTATAGCTTGGTCTGAGTTGTAAGGCACAGGACCGGGTGGGTAAATGATCAAAGGAGCAACAGGTGCATTCTGACTGTCGTAAACGATCTCTACTGATTTAGGCAAATTGAATTGCGGTATTATAACATTCACTTCATCCTCTGGATCTCTGTCATATGTAATAGTGATAACTCTCTGGTCTAATAACTTTTGAATATCCTCCTTCACAATAGGGCAATCAACCTCTCTTGAACAAAATTCACAAACATCATAATCATGCTGATGCCTAACAAAGGCGAGTCTTCTTAAGCTCTGATGTAACCTGATCAACGACTCTCTTATGTGTTCAACTTGAAAAACTCGAAACTTTCCCGGACAACCTTCCACCATATTCACTGATGCTGCCCCATGTCGAGGCAAAGGATTATCTCTAACATTCGGGTTAACATCCTTGAACGACAAGATACCATTCTTAATCAACCTCTACACGTCCGCCTTTAGAGCAAAACAACTTTCAAGGTTGTGCCCCGGCGACCCTTGATGATATTCACAAAACTGATCCGCCTTGTACCACGGAGAAGTACTATTCGGTGCGACAGGAGGAGGCTTAATCGTTATGAGATTCTTTCTGATAAGAGCAGGGAACAATTCAGTATAAATCATACGAATGGCATCGAACTGCGGTTTTCTTGGTGAACGGTTCTGATTGTTGAATGGATAAGCCTGTTGTCGAGGCTGCTGCTGAAATGGCCGTTGTTGAGTTGGTGGGGTTTGATGAGCTGGGGTCATCAAAGCTGGGCGGACAGCCGGAGTGACTGCCGCAACGTGTGAGTAACCTCTCCTCGGTCTCCCTGGGAAGATTACGCTAACATCCTGTTCCTTTCTTTTTGGGAAAACACTTCAAAACTTCTTAGTACTGCTAGACGAACTTCCTTCTTTAACCAAACACCCTTCACGAATCCCTTCCTCCAACCGCATGCCCATGCTTACCATTTCGGTAAAGTCACTGGGTGCGCTGGTGATCATTCTTTCATAGTAAAAGGAACCTAAAGTCTTCAAAAATATCTTCGTCATCTCTTTCTCCTCAAGAGGTGGATAGATTTGAGCAGCTATTTCACGCCACCTCGGGGCGTATTCCTTAAAAGATTCTCTATTTCTCTGCGACATCGCCCGGAGTTGATCCCTGTCTGGCGCCATGTCAATGTTATACTTATACTGATGGACAAAAGCTTCGCTAAGATCGTTAAAGTTACGGATCCGAATGCTGTCTAAACCCGTATACCACTTTAGAGCAGCACCCGTCAAACTGTCTTGAAAATAATGAATCAACAAGTCATGATCGTCAAAATATGTAGACATCTTTCTCACGTACATAGTCAGATGACTCCGAGGACACGAATCACCCGTATACCTCTCAAAGTCTGGCACTTTGAATTTTGCTGGAATCTTGACATTCGGAACTAAACAAAGGTCATGAGTGTTCTTTCCAAACAAATCCTTCCCCTTTAACGCTCTGAGCTCCCTCTGCATTTCTTGGAATTGGTCTTGAAATTATTCCATTCTATCAAAGAGACCCAAACTTTCAGCAGGCTCGGCAGGATAAGTAGGTTCATTCAAGTATGGCACGGAGTGAACCACAGGAGCGACAATTGTCATTACCGGTTGCGGGAAAGGTGTTACAGACGGGATTACTGGCGGCATGGCAGTTGTCTCTGGTTGAGGAAGAGATGAAGCAGGTTGAAACAAAGGTTGTACGGTAGGCTGATACCCCTCTGGCACAAAGTTGTAAGGCATTCCCCACAGAAAACCTTTCGACATCTGATGCTGAAGCGGAGAGTTGATTTGAGTCACAGATGTTGGAACAGTGACAATCTCGGAAACCACAGTAGTTGAAGTCTGAATCTCAGCAGCTGTAGTCGATGGCTGATTCTGAGCAGCCATCAAACTTTCCACTAGCGCAGTTAACTTTTCCATACCAACACGAAGGGTAGCGACCTCCTCACGAAGCTCATGGTTTTCCTGTTCCAGATCTTCCATCTTCCTCTGTCGATTGGCTCGAGTATCGTATCGATGAGACAGCTTGACAATCTATCGGAGTGGAAAAAGAAACAAGGATGAGACTCTAGAAAACATGTGAAGTGGAATGTTGGATGATGCATGATATGTGATGCAAATGATGATTCATTTTAATAGTTTTTCAAGGACCTTCAATAATTTTGCACACATCAATGGTAAAGGAATTTGGAACAACAAAAACTCATCCATTAATCAAAAGCGGTAAATTACAACTTACAACTTTGGAACAACAAAACAATAAATTACAAATTTGGGATAACAACCCAATAATAAAAGTAGTAAACTACAACTTTGGAACATGAAGCCCATAATAAAGCAATAAATTACAACTTTGGAACATGAAGTCCATAATAAAAGCAGTAAATTACAACTTCGGAACATGAAGCCCTTTTACAAAGTTTACAAAATGACATCAATAAAATAAAACTAAAAGCTAAAGATCACTCAGAATCGTCAGATGAAGGGCCAAATGTCAACTGTAACCGGAGCTTCCTGATATTCTCTTCATAAAAGTCTTCCATCTCTTTCTTCTCAGCTACCAGTCGATCAACGATTTCCTTTTGCGGATTAGGAACGAGAGCAACGCTTACCGAACCTTCCTTCTTTCTCTTCCTTTCACTAGCAAACCTCTTCAGTAAAGCATCCTTTTGACGAAGTTTCTCATCATGATCAATGAACCAGCCGTCTTGAATAAATAGCAAATCCTCCTTTTCCTTTAGTTGTCGAGCCATGACCCGATTCTCATATTCAGACATATTATACTTTTCTTTCCAAGCATCTCTCTCGGACTTCATCCTAGCCAGATTTCCTTGGTATTCTCTTATATTCTGGATAGGGATATCAACAGATGATGATGCAACGATAGGGAATAACGGTTTCTCAGGTTTATAGGGCATCTTGAGAGCACAAGCCCTAGCACGGACCCATTGTAGATAAGGCTCCAAAGAAACGACACCCTTATGTCCTAACATATCTCTCCCTTTCCTATGGATGTGGCGCCAAGCTCCTTCAATCTCCCTCTTAGCTGCCTGATGATCTTGTCCTTCCTGTAGAAAGAAACCACTCACATGGATGTTGTTCGGCTTGTCCCTCATCGGGTATCCAAACTGACGGCGCGCGAGAACAGGGTTATAGTTAATTCCACCTTTCGTACCAAGAAGAGGCACGTTAGGAAAAGCACCACAGCTATCGATGATCTTTACGTTATAGTAAACTCGATTATACCAATCAATGTCGAAATGAGTGAGGGCCATAATTTTTGGCGCCCATCGCAGCTCCTTCTCGAGATCCCAGAAAACATCATACCTAGGTAGATGAGAAACATACCACTGATACAGCAACGGTGCACAACAAATAATCATCCCTCCTTGATAAGAGTTTCGAAGATGGATGGAGTAGTAGGTATCTCCTAGCAACGTAGGGACCGGATTTCCAATCAAGAAAATTCTGATGGCGTTGATATCCACAAACTTATCAATGTTAGGGAACAAGAATAGACCATAAGCGAGTAGAGCAAAGACGTCTTCAAAGGCAATAATATCTTTTATCTCAGCGAAATGACGAGCTTTTCTCAACAAAAACTGTGCAGACAAACCTCAGATTCCCCCTTTTGTAGTCATGTTCTCCTCTATCTATGACTTCTTCAAGTGAGTGATAGTCTCTATCTCGTGAGATTTGGGTTCCTCTTCTAAGCCAGAAAAAGGAACACAGTCGGTGATCGGCAAACCAAATATGTAGGAGTACTCTTCTAAGGTGGGCATCAACTGGTAATCCGGAAAGGTGAAACATCGGTACAAAGGATCGTAGAATTGGACCAACATATTAAGGATGCCTTCTTTCATCTTGCGCTTCATGAGAGGTATAATGGACCCATACTTTTTTCTGAAAATCCGTCGGGTTCTTGATCTCAGGAATTAAACTCTTCAGTTCTTCAATCTCGGGCTCCTTAAAACTAAAACTTCGAGTGTTTCTCCTTCCAAATTCCATAATAATAGTCCCTGAGATGTCTGCAAAAATCATTCCTAAGTTCCTTGAAAAACAAGTTTTTTACAAAAATGTTGATGAATGCATGAATGAATGATAATGCAACAGTTACACACAAGTTCACAAACATGGGGTTCAAAGGTTCAACGTTTCAGCATGGAGTCGAGGGTAAAACCCACCCTAAGGTATGTACTAACGGTTTAATCACACCTATAAGACAAGGTTCTAAGAGTTCCCAGAGTCTACATTCCTCCTTCGGATATTGCCAACGTCTTGATTACTCAATAATTAGCAATATTCTCTAGAGAAACTCATCCGAGCGTAGCATCGCATAACAACTACTTCCGAATTACTCCGTTATAGTCTCCGCGCTACACCTAAAAAGGCCAAGATGGGTTAGGGTTCTACGGTCCTCAATTTCTCTGGCTCCTAGGTCGAAAATAATAATGTCTTCCCGATTACTCGGTAAACAAATATTAAGTTCAAGAGGGCCTTCCATCGAGTGGGGGATCTCATGCCTCCTTCTTCGGGATTACTCCCTCAAAGTTAACATGACTGTACCGCCCGTCCTATTCTTAAGTGTAACTTAATCCGGGTATAGGATTCGTCCTTTGCAAAAAACCCAAACAACCCCAATTTTAACACATAATCAAACAAATCAAATAATAATAAAACAGATAAAACAAACTAGGCTTAACCCACTTAGGGATGGACCAACAAGAGGTCAATCTGTCCCCAGCAGAGTCGCCAATTCTGTAGCGATAAAAAATGTAGCAGGGTAAATCGGAGATCGAATTATTGATTAATTCGTCTCACAAAAGCAAGAGTCGCCACCGCGCTTTATTATTTCCAAGGGAAAAGGGGAAAGAGCGAAATAAAACCCTAAATATGCAATGTAAAATAATACTTTTTAAAAGTAATAAAAATACAAGGCGTTTTTGAATAGAGATCTATGGTTCGGGGGTTGGTTATACAATGGGAAGGTATTAGCACCCAATGTATCTATAATACTCTATAGGAACCTTTTGAAATATCTGTTTATTAAAATTGTTCGTTTGATTTAGAAATAAATTGTTTTGGCCGAAAAGGGGTACGGACGGTTTTTTGAAGGTACGACGACCTAATGTCGAAGTTTTGGCTTAAAAGGTATAAGTTTTGAAAAGATTGAATATTTGGGGAAAAAATTGTCTTAAGTTTTAATGAAATGAAGATATTCGCGTGATTGGACTCGAGGACATGAAGTCGACCAGTTTAATCATTTTTTCCCTTGGATTTAGACATAAACAGAATAACCATGTAAATATAAAATAATTAAACAGAAAATTATGCAGATAATGATTAAGTTATATATAACTACAACAATGATTAAATAAACAGATTAAATGGCGTGAACATGCATTTTTATATTTTTGTTTAATATTAATAACGCGAGAGAATTAATTAAAGAAAAGATAAAATGTTTTAATTCTTAAATTCTATTTTTTCTATATTTTTGTATTAGTATTAACTAAAGCGAGGGAATTAATTAAAGGAAATAAAATGTTTTTTAAAGTTTTTATTTTTATATGTTAATTGGTTTTTATATGTTTTTTAATATTAATAACGTATTATTTTTAAGAGTTGTTAAATAATTAAACTAAATTAAAACTTAAAAGCTATTAACTTAAATCTAATTAAGAAAGGAATACCAAAATTATTAAATTAAATCTAAGGTTAAACTTAATAAAAAAAGGTCACATTATTAAAAATAGTTCTGATTAAATTACATCTCTATATTTATTAAGTCTAATTAACTAAATTAATAAAAACTCTAAAAAAGGGCTAAAGAAAACAAAATAGAAAAAAAAAGTATTAAGAAATAAAGGGGTAGATTGACAATGTATGGGCCAAAAGGTTTTTAAAGGGGCCCAAACAAAGAAACAGAGATGGGGGTGTATAAGGAAAACGCTGGGCTTTAGGCAGGAAACGGTTTGAGTCCAACATCCACAATCTGCTTAGGGTTAAACACATGTGTTAATTTGGGAAAAGGGATTAGGGTTAAGCAAATGGGACAAAGCGGCGCTCATCTCTCGTTCACGCGTTCTTCTTCTTCTTCATGCTTTCGCCTCTGAGTTCTCCTTGCCCGAGCCACCAACATGTCCAAGCTTCTTCTTCCCTCCAATCAAAGCGCTAGGGCGACAGATTACGGTAACAATTTCACTTTTATTTCGTTAGGGTTTGGTTACGATTTGCATGTTTATGATTTTCGTCTATTTGATTCTGACTCTAATAGTTAATGGTTATTTGAGGTATACAAAAGAAAGAGAAGGAGAAAAACGTTACCTTTGGAGACGGAGGAAAGAAGTTTGGACGTGTGCGTAGGAGGCTTCGGCGGCGGGGAAGACGGTGACGGCGTGATATTTGCTTGGTATCCTGGTTTGTTTTCTTCCTCTTTTGTTTAATGATGAAATCCCTGAAAACGAACTTTATCTTCTTCCTCTTGGTAGCCTTTGTGTGCTTTACCGTTGCCTTCGAATGTTTTTCTTCTCTTCTTCTTCACTGTGATTCTGTTGCCTTTTGTATTAGCCTGTGATGATGTTTCTGAGGCTTCTATGGGTTTGGAAATTGGTTTTAGCTCAGATTTGTTTATGCTGGCTATAAGCTTATGCAGGTTTTGAGTATACTGGTTTTTTGGCCATGGTTGTTGTTTTGGTAATGGCTTTACTGGTTTTGTGGTTTAGGATGGTACAGGTTTGGTGATTTATGTATGTTGATGGAAACAGGGTGAACTAGTTTTTTAGGCCATAAGGTTTTTGGTTTGTGGCCTTGAGACAGCAGGTTATGGCAACAGGTTTGACTGGTTTTTAGGCCATGAGGTTTTTACTGGCTTTATGCAAGTTATATATGTTCTGGTTTATGCAGTAGTTTGGGTTGTTGGAACTCAGTTTTGGTTTAAGGCCTTCAGCAGGTTGGTTTGTCTTGAGACAGTAGGTTGGTTTTTTGCTTCCAACAGGCTTTGGAAATCCCTCTTTGTTTTTGGCTTCTCACACGTTTTAACTCTCTGAACTTTTGAAGGGGGTTTGTTGTGTTATAACCGTTTGGCCTCTTGAGGTTTTATGTTACAGGTTTGGTATATTTAAACTATATTTCTGCCTTCTCTCTGCACATTATGCTGCTACATCAGTTTTGTCCATATTCCTCTTTCATGCTTCCCATTTCTTGACTGTGTTACTGCTGTTTATTTTAAGTCCATTTCTGCCTAAGGCCAAAACCTGTAAAAGCCAACACTCTTCCTCTCTTCTCTCTCTCTAGTACAATTGAAACATTTTCTTGCATATTTGGTCTTAATATTGCACATCTTTTTGTCAACTGCATGGTACAACATGGGAGCCTTTGATTTTTGGCCTCTTCCTATATTTTGGCATGTTTACGTTGCATATTGGCTTTTGTGTTGAAAATGTAACTTGGTTTACATATACTGCTGAACTATGCATATGACAATGCAGTTTTGACAAAAATGAATTTGGGCAATTTGTTTTGAATTATGCAGTTTTACTTTGAAAAATGCAATTTTGACAAAAAATGAATTTGTGCATGTTTTTTTAACTTGTGCATTCATATTTATCAATAAAAAATTCATCCCTTTTTGTGAACCGGGAGAAATCCTGTGATTTGCAAAAAGGGTAAAAACTGATTTCAGCCGTTTGCTTTTAATGATGAACGCTAGAATTAATCATCTGCTTTTAATTATATCTATTCCTTTTTGACTTTTCTTTTAATTCTTTTGCAGGTAAAATTAAATGAGCAAACAAAGAAACATTGGATAGAAGATGAAGATTTAGAACTTAGGAAAAAATTAGGATAGCTTTTATTTTACTTTAATCATTTTATATAATTGTCATTGTAAATACTTTGTAAATAATACAGTATTTAAATAACAATTGTAATAATTAGAATAAAATGAATAAAACTCCAATATTTTACCAGTTAATTCTCTCCTTCTTTCCAATTATTTATTTTATCGTTTATAATTCTTTAAATTATATAATAACTGAAAATCAGTTTCAATTATTTAAATTTAGAATGATAAATAATTAAATAAACCTCATTGATAAATTAACTTTTCTTTAATTATTTACTTCATTATTTATAATTCTTTAATTTATATAATAACTGAAAATCAATTCCAATTATTTAAATTTAGAATGATAAATAATTAAATAAACATCATTGATCAAATAACAAACTTCTTTTCAAATATTTATTTTATTATTTATAAATCTTTAAATTATATAATAACTGAAAATAAATTCCAATTATTTAAATTTAAGATAATAAATAATTAATAAACATTGTCTGATCAATTAATAAACTTCTTTTCAAATATTTACTCTATTATTTATACATCTTTAAATTAAATAATAACTGAAAATAAATTCCAATTATTTAAATTTAAGATAATAAATAATTAATAAACATCATTTTAGCATTGATCAATTAATAAATTTAGCGTTCAAAAGATAAACAGCTCTCGACTTGAAAAAGTTATGAATTTTAAGACTGCTTTGAAAATTGATAAAAATAGGTCGAAGCACTTGCAACGTAATGATGCAGATGGGAGATGGTATCTTAGGTCAAAATTTGGGGTACAACAGTTAGCATCAAGGATTCCTGAGAAATCCCCGTTCACTAAAGTACATGGTCGACTCCTCAGTTTGGTCACCTCAAGCCCTGATGAAGATATGGTGAAAGTTTTCTTCCAGTTCTTTGACCTGTTACATCACTTCTTTACGTTTCCCGACTACTAGTTGGTGCCTACCATGGAAGAGTTTTCTCAGTTATTGGGCATGCCCATCCTTAATCAATTACCCTTCAACGGTATGGAAAGAGACCCAAATCCTGGAGAAATTTCTCAAGCCCTGTATTTACAATGGTCCGACGTTGTAGCAAACTGGGAAACAAGAAGCGGTATCAAAGGGTTCCTAGCCAAGTTCTTTCTTGAGAAAGCTCGTCATTTTTGGGATACTTTGGACTTACAAGTCTTTGAAGAGGTATTGGCTTTTATCATCTATGGGATGGTACTGTTCCCTAATCCAGACCAACTCATAGACGTGAATGCGGTCAAAATCTTCTTGTCTTATAACCTGGTGCCTACTTTACTTGGATACGTTCTGCACTATTTTCACACTCGCACCATAAAGAGAAGAGAGACCCTTATGTGTTGTACTCCTTTGTTGGATAGGTGGTTTATTTCGCACATACCCCGGTCTGTTGTGAAGAATAAACAAGGCTTAAGATGGTCTAATAAGCTGATGTCTCTCATACATTCAGATATTCATTGGTGTACTCGATCTGTGGAAGACGTTACCACCATTGATCGTTATGGGGAATTCCCTAATGTACCTCTCCTAGGCATTAGGGGAGGAATCACTTACAACCCTTGTTTGGCGTTGTGATAGTTTAGGTATTCTAGAAGGGATGGACCTCACGATGTATTGGTTCAAGGAATTATGTTCAACTACGAGGGTGATGTTCAATGGTACCATCAGAGGTTCATCCGAGCTTGGGGAATGGTAAACAAAGTGGATAGCAAGACACTGGGGCATAAGAACTCCATCCCTTTGGAGCCTTATCTTAAGTGGGTGCGAGCTTGCGCTTAAAATCTCATGATGCCTTACCCCACCGTTCTGCCCATCATCATGGACCCTATTGTAGTTACAGATGTACCTCATACCATTCTCCATCCTGACATGCCAACTACTCTCGAATAATTGCAAAAGTCTTGGGTTCAACTTAAGGAGGAATGAGACACCTTTAAAGCCCAGTTCTATGCAAGTGAGAAAAGGGTTTTGGAACTGACAAGACAATTGCATGAAGAAAAGTGTTTGAATTCCTACATTGCACCAAAGAGGATGTGCTCATGGGAAGCTTGAGTCCTGTTAGATTTAGGAGTTTATTTTCACTTTTGTCTCATCCATTGTAAGCTCAAGGGGAATATTTGTAATCATTTAAACTTATGAGTGCAATTAATGTTTGTTCTTCTCTTTGACTAAGAAAATTTAAGATCTCAAAAGTCCTTGAAAACATTGCATAAACATTATAATGCATTTCATTGCATAAGCAGGTGTTTCGAGACAGGTTTCTTATTTTTTTCACTGTTTATTTCATAAAAAGAAATGGCTCTCGAACAAATTATGAAAGTCCTCCAAGCTCAGAACGCTCAGTTTCAGCAGATGTTCCTAGCTCTGGCCCAGGGGGAAGAAGATCTGAAAGTTTTGATCGTCAAAGAGAATACCAAGAAGGCAAAGAAACTAACTGGTGTATTGAATATGGGAAGAAGGATCAGAGGACTGGTTAAGCGAGCTATAGATTTTGCGACCCCGTCAAATGAGGGGGATAATCTAGAAGAAAAGCCAGTGGAAGAAAACAATAATCCAGGGTATAAGGAAGAGGAACCTGATTATTCTGAGGAGCAGTATCCTCCTGCTGATGATAAATACAAACAGCTGGAGGATCAGCTCAATGCTATGGAGATCTAGAGGATACCCGAGCTGGATTTTGAGGAGCTAGGATTGATTTCAGGGGTGGTCATCCTGCTAAAATTCAAAGTCCCTACATTTTCTAAGTACGATGGTGTCTCCTGTTCGAAGCTTCATTTAAGGTCGTACGTCAGGAAGATTCAACCCCACACTACTGATAGGAATTTGTGGGTCCACTTCTTCCAGGAAAGTTTGGCATGGACTCACCTGCAATTGTTCTATCAACTAGAAAGGACTAACATTCGTAATTGGGAAGATCTGGCTTCTGCTTTCTACAAGCAGTACCAATATAATGCTGACCTTTCCCCAACTCGTACACAATTGCAAAGTATATCTATGGGTTCTGGAGAAGGTTTTAAAGATTATGCCCAAAAATGGAGAGACCTTGCGGGAAGAGTCCAACCTCTATTGTCTGATAGGGAGCTGGTGGACGTGTTCTTGGGCACATTATTTGGTCCATTCTTTAACCATCTGATTGGAAGTTCGTCTGCTGGATTTACTGAATTGATATTGACTGGTGAACGAGTAGAGGTTGGCATTAAAAGTGCTAAAATACAGAGAGAAACATCCTCTAGTACAGCAAAGAAACCATTCACAAGAAATAAGGAGGTCAGTGCTGCTTATAGCCAAAGAAATCACATCAAAACTGAGCGTCGTCTGACGGTAAAGGCTGTTATGATTTCCAATCCTGCTTCAAACCAACAACGAAACAATCAGCGCATACCAGATGGGCCTAGAAGACAGTTTACTCGGATCAACATGACCATATCCCAGGTTTTGCCACACCTGCTGAAGTCCAATTTGGTAACTCTGAAGAAGGCCCCGAAGAATCCTAATACTGCTTCTCCCCTCTACAACTCAAATGTCCGATGTGCCTACCATTTTGAGACTTCAGGGCATGATATAAATGATTGTTGGGCTTTAAAGAATAAGGTACAAGATCTCATTGAAGTGAAGGAGATTGAGTTTGACCTTCCCGAGACACCTAAAGTAATAACTGCGCCCATGCCTAAACATGGCCAAGGTGTCATGCTGTTGATGATGAGCGTTTTGTTTCTTCCGTGGATGAATTAACTACGCCTCTTTCGACTGTTAAAGAGAATCTATTGAGTGTCGGTTTATTTCCGGGTTATGGTGAAGTTTGCCACTTATGTATGTCTCAATCAGATGGTTGTTTGTTATTGAAGATGGGCGTTTAGTGCCTGATGGTTAACAAATAAATTTTGTTCGAAAAAGTTCCTCTTGCAAGAAGTTCATGTGAAGATTTCTCGATAATCACCATTTCTGACAATCCTCCCAGGGTCTCCACCAAAAGACCCGTCAGGATTACATTTTTTCCAAAGTTTACTCCCCTGATCATCACCATGCCGGGGCCAATACCATATTCCTCGGATAAAGTCGTTCCCTGGAATTATGGGGCTGACGTCTATTACCACGGCGTCAAGCAAGACCTGTTGGCCATTGAAGACAAAGTTGTTGAATATACTAATCCCAACATAGACAATATCGTTGGGACCAGTAAAATAACTATAAGCAGAAGATTTTTGTCTCCAGAGATATCTCCAAAAACTATTGCTACTCCTATGATCATCCCTGCTGCTTCTCCTACCCGTACTCCCATTACTACTCCTGTGATTATTCCTGCTACTGCTCCTGTCAGTATTCCCATTTCTACTCCTACTGTTAGTCCTGTTGTTATCCCTGCTACAGAGTCGGCCAAGACTCAGGGCAAAGAGATATTTGTTGAGCCTATCCGAACGAAGGCGCACCCAGAAGTCATTCCCGAGGCTTCTAAAAAGGAAACAAAAGATATTTTAAAGATAATCAAGAAGAGTGATTATAATGTCGTGGAGCAATTGGGGCATACCCCTTCAAAAATCTCAATTCTAGCCCAAATGTTGTGCTCTGAAACTCATGCTAAGGCTTTAGTAAAATTCCTGAACTATGCCCACGCGCCTCAAGAGACCTTCGCTGATCAATTCAAGAATTGCGTGGCTAGTTTGACAGTTGACAATGGCTTGGGATTCTCTAATGTAGACCTAACTCCCAAGGGAAGGAAACAAAATGATGCCCTGTATGTCTCTGTTGAGTGCAGGGGCACTACATTATCCCATGTTCTAGTGGATATAGGGTCATCACTGAATGTATTACCCAAGAATGCTCTAGATAGGTTTGATTATGATGGACTCACACTAAAGCCCAGTAACATTGTGGCGAGGGCCTTCAACGTTTCTAAAAGAATGGTGCACGGGGAAGTGGACATCCCTATAAATGTTGGTACTCAGACCTTTAATACCACCTTTTATGTGATGGACATCCGCTCGTCTTATTCTTGTTTATTGGGTCGACCTTGGATCCATGGGGCTGGTGCTGTTACTTCCACCCTCCATCAGATGTTGAAGTACCCAGTCAATGGGAAAATTATCATAGTCCATGGGGAGGAGGAGTACATGGTGAGCCACTTGAACTCTTTCAGGTACACCGAAATGGACGACGAGTTCATTGAGACCCCCTGTCAGAACTTTGAGGAGGTCCCATAGACCATTGTTGCAACCAAGACTGCTTCCAAGGTCCCGAAGACTACCAGACCTCCATTGAAGATGGCTTCTCTGAAGGATTCCAAGGAAGTAGTCGAAGAAGGTGGGTGTACAATTTGGGGCCAACTTCCGAATATTCCCTACAAATCTGACAAATTTGGTTTGGGTTTTACTTCAAGAGCCCAGAGAGCTGTTCGCCGTGCTCGCGGCGGGGAACCATCTTTACGGATCAGCAACCATGAAGTCAATGTCCTGGATGGCAGTGATAATGATCATGACCTGGACAAGTGGATCTTCCCACCCATCAGCGGTGGACTCAGCAATTGGGAGGCTAAAGATTTTGTGCCCATTACTTTTATTCAAGAGTAATTTGTCTTTTTGGTTTGAGGATATGTAATATTTGAACAATTGAAACTTTAAATCCTTGTGTCTTACCCTAGGCACAATGGTCTATTTTGTGAGGTTTATTGCTTCATTTTTATATGTCATCAATAAAACACTGGACGTGTTGAATGCAAATTTTGTGCTCTTTGTTTTTCTTTTCTGCTTT
Organism: Vicia faba; assembly: GCA_948472305.1. Taxonomy (NCBI): domain Eukaryota; kingdom Viridiplantae; phylum Streptophyta; class Magnoliopsida; order Fabales; family Fabaceae; genus Vicia; species Vicia faba. Next base: position 1,518,331,112 of record OX451738.1, read on the forward strand.
TTACTTTATCAAAATATACAGCTATGCTCTTACACACACCCACGTATCAAACTGCAGATCCACATCCACTATGGATCCCATTGATAACGGTTCTGCTATTGCTCATTATGACTTTGAAAAACCGATCTACCAAGTCGAGGACGAAGGTGAGGAAGATTGTTAGGTACCGAGAGAACTTGCCAGACTGTTTCAACAGGAAGAAAGGGAAATACAGCCTCATGAAGAGCTGGCTGAGACATTTAACTTGGGTACTGAAGAGGACAAGAAAGAAGTCAATATAGGTGTCGATCTGGATCATGGTGTCAAGGAACGGTTAATGCAAATGTTACATGACTATGTTGAGGTTTTTTCCTGGTCATACGAAGACATGCCGGGACTTGACACAGATATTATGGTTAATCGCCTACCTACAAAAGAGGATTACCCTCCAGTGAAAGAGAAGGTTCGTCGCATGCGGCTAGAGATGTCTGAAAAGATCAAGGCTGAGGTCATGAAACAGTTCAATGCTGGTTTTCTAGTTGTTACTTCCTATCCATAATGGGTTGTCAATGTTGTTCCGGTACCTAAGAAGGACGGTAAGGTACATATGTGTGTGGATTACAGAGACCTGAATAAGGCAAGCCCCAAGAATGACTTTCCGCTTCCCCATATTGATGTTCTGGTTGAAAACACCACACAACATAAGGTATTATCCTTCATGGATGGTTTCTCCGGGTATAATCAGATCAAAATGGCACCTGAGGACATGGAGAAAATGACCTTCGTCACACAGTGGGGCACTTTCAGTTACTAATTTATTCCATTTGGGTTAAAGAATGTCAGGGCAACCTATCAGCGTGCCATGGTAGCTTTGTTTCATGATATGATCCATCACGAGATAGAGGTATAGGTTGATGATATGATAGCTAGGTCTCAGACTGAAGAGGAACACCTTGATCACCTGCATAAACTGTTTGAAAGGCTGAAGAAATACAAGCTGAGGTTGAACCCGAATAAGTGAACCTTTGGAGTAAGATCTGGTAAGCTGTTAGGCTTCGTTGTCAGTGGAAAAGGTATTGAAGTTGACCCTAAGAAGGTCAAAGATATACAAGAAATTCCAACTCCTCGCACTGAGAAGGAGGTCAAGGGATTCTTGGGACGTCTGAATTACATTTCCAGATTAATTTCCCATCTGACCGCTACTTATTAGCCAATCTTCAAGTTATTGAAGAAAGATCAAGAAGTGAAGTGGAATGACAACTGCCAAAACGCATTTGACAAAATCAAAGAATATCTTCAAGAGCCTCTAATTTTGATGCCTCCAGTTGAAGGGAGACCTCTGATCATGTACTTAATAATGTTAGATAGTTCAATAGGGTGTGTGCTGGGGAAGCATGACGAGTCTGGTCGAAAAGAGTATGCAATATACTACCTTAGCAAAAAGTTTACCGACTGTGAAACAAGATACTCACTGCTCGAGAAAATTTGTTGTGCTTTGGCATGGGATGCTCGCCGACTAAGACAGTATATGTTCACTCACACTACCTTGTTGATATCTAAAATGGATCCTATTAAGTACATCTTTGAGAAGCCCGCTCTGTCTGGAAGAATAGCAAGATGGCGAATGATCTTGATCGAATACGACATTCAGTATATAACCCAGAAGGCGATTAAGGGAAGTGTGCTAGCTGATCATTTGGCTTATCAGGATGTGGATGACTATCAATCCATAAATTTTGAGTTCCCAGACAAGAACATCCTGTTGGTAACGGATTGTGAAGAACCTGGACCGGATGAAGGACTTGAAAAGAGATCCTAATGGACTATGGTTTTTGACGGAGCTTCCAACGCTCTTGGCAATAGCATCGGCGCTGTGATCATATCTCCCGAAGGCTGTCATACTCCTTTCACTGCCAGATTATGCTTCAATTGCACCAAAAATATGGCTGAGTATGAAGCATGCATTATGGGTCTCAAAGCTGCTATCGACTTAAGGATCAAATTCTTGAGTGTATTTGGAGACTCGACTTTAGTAATCAGCCAAATCAAAGGAGAATGGAACACTATGATACAGTGGCAGAATTGGCTGGTAATACTGGTTTGCATTTTGTATTCGAAAATGTCGCGGTAAGCAAGAGTCGCCACCGGCTTTTATTTTATCCAACAAAGGAAAAGGGAAAAATAATAGAAAAAACCTTTTTTCAGATGTTTCTGAGTACAAGGGTAAATTATAGAAAGGAAAGATGTTAGCACCCTTTTTATCCGTGGTTTTCCACGGGCTCTTAGGTACTTTCTCATTCTTAAATTGCTTTTCTGTTTTTGTGTGTTTGAAAATGTTTTGAAATTTTCCTTAGTGTCGCGTTTCACTTTTTGGTAACCCTTGTATCAGTCCTCAAGGGTGTGATAAAGTGTTTTGAAAATTTTAGTTTGAAAAGTTTGTTTGAAAGTGTATGGTGTAAAAGATTTTTTGTTTTGAGCAAGTACCTAACAGTTATCTACCTACTCGAAAAAAAGCATTTTTTCCTCCTATCCTTTAGACCGTGTTATCCTACTATTAATGAGTAGGTAACCCTAGTCATTGGATGTTTGAGGGACTATCGAAAGGGACTTAATGGTCATTGAAGGCAATATGTAAGGACACCTTAGAATTTCGAAGGGACTGTCATCATATAGGCAACATTGAGGGACAAGATCCTTTCTCGTAGGTAACTCAAGGGACATTAAGGGACTATGTTCTTTATGATAAATTTTAGATTGAGGGTCTTTTGCTAAGATATCCCTACGTTCGAGGGACATGACCATTGTTTTTCGAGGCAACCAAGTGAGGTATACCCTAAGGATGCAAGTGTGCAAATGATTTAATTCCGTTATTTATCTTGCAATTAGGGTTTTCTATCGTTCATTTTTATCTTTCCATACAATTCTATTAATCTAAGCATTGCATAAAATATAGTAACAGGAGATAAATGTGGAAATGTAAATCTACCCTATTACAAAGCTTTGGGGCAGTTACATAATAGTGAAGAGTGCGGAAAAGAAATCCTAAAACTATTACATCCCGGAAGCAATTACATGATAATAATAAAAAAGCGGGAAAAATAAACCTACGCTATTACAGTTGAACGCGCCCTATACACTTTATGTAGGAAAATAAAAATAAGATGAAAATAGAAAAGAAAATATTTTGGTGATTTTTTATGAAAAAAATGATTTATGATAATTAATTAAATAAACCTAAAAAACGTAATTAATTTTAATTAATAAAAAAATGTTAATTTTAAAAAAAGTTAATTAAAATACCAAAAACCTAATTAATCTGAATTAAAAAAAAGGTTAATTTAAAAAAAAATTAAAAAGTCTAAAATTAATTAACCTAAAAATTAAATTAGGTTTTTTTTGTAAAAAAAAGGTTTGTGAAATTTTTTTGTGGTTAAGTGAATTTAAGATTGAAAAAGACAAATTGGTTAGAAACCAAAACCAAATAATGAAATTAAAAATCTAAAATTAAATTAAAACCTAAAATTAAATTACAAACCTAAAATTAATTATTTGAGTTTATTAGGAAAAATCAAGGGTTTGTGAAAAATGTTAGGTTTTATGAAAAAAAATTAAACAGAAAGAAGGAAAATAAGTAAAATAGATAAAAGGATAAATAGAATGGAAGAAAACCAAAATCAATAGGGGTGGGTGTTGAACCCACGCTCTTAACCTCCTCAGGATGTCTGTCTTGCCATGCATTGGTGGTTCTTATGATCTGGCCTCATTGTTTTGTAATAACCTTGCATGGGACCCTGGCTAAATCTGCAGTGTTGAATCTCATGAACACATTAAATAAATTAATATACCATCAAATACAAAGAAAATAAATATATGAAATTTTATAATGTTAAAATCGATATGGCATGTGTGGATGCTTCTAAATACTTTTGATCATGGAGATAAAACCAGCCTTACCCTTACTGGAGAAGTAGTGAGATATGGGTTTGTAACAAGGATGACTTGTTTGTAGTGAGATGGGGGTTTGTAAAAAAGATTTTAAGGTTTTTAGGGTTCTTGAAGAAATTTGATATTTTGACAGGGTTGTGACAAATATTTTTTCTTCTCCTCATATTTGTGTGAAAAAACCGAGATTATATAATGGAAATTAGAGAAAATATATGGGCTTTGAATGTGCAATTGGGTCTCCAATAACCACAAGCAATAGTGCAGATTTTCATTTACTTGATTCTGTCATGTTCCAGGCTAAATCGCAGGGGCTTAAGTGCAATTTTTGAAGTTGAAATATGAAAACAAAATGAAGCCTACATAGAGAACTAACTCCTGTCCAAAAATGGGATCAATCGGATAAAAGGTGAATTAGTTATGAATTTTTGAAGTTTCGCCTCAGACAAACTTATTTTGGGCTCCAGTGTCAATTCTGACACGTTCTTAAAAAAAAACTAGTATTAATCGGAGCAGAACCCGGTCTTGACTTTGGAAGCAAAGTTGTAAATCTCTGAGTCACTGACCTTGTGTAAAAATATGGATCCGGTCCGATAACAATTGACCAAGTTATGAATTTTTAAAGTTTCGACCCAAATAAAATAATATTCAACATTCAGTATTTTCGGCGTATCACGCGCACTCTGAGCAAAAAATGAAGGATTTTTGGATACCGTTCGAAATCGATACCTTCTGTGAAAACATAGCCAACTTAATTTGTGAAATTTTGGCTCTGGAACCAGCTCAATACGATGAAAATCGACGAAGTTAAGATTTTCTGAACATGACGCAAATAAACTTCTGCCACAAATTTTCTGTATGAAAATACTTGATAAATCCTCCTTTTTAAAGACCTTCAGATCGAAATTGGATTCCAGCCGTGAGAGATGAAAATGTAGATGACGTCAAGACGGAATTTTTCCCGTCAGAACAGGTTCAAAATGAGCCACGATATTCAAGTTATGAATTTTTTAGTGCGTAAAAACTGCACTTTCAGCACACTTTTTCACCATATTTCTTCGAGAAAACTCACACATTCAGAGACCTTTTTTAAAGAATTGACTCTTGATCCTAACCTGAATTTGAGAATACATTATCAAATATATCTTGGCAAAAGAACACCTGAATATGATGCGCCGGGTTGGACTTGTGATTCTTGCAACGCCAAATCGTTTCAAAACAGCGAATCGATCTTCAACACAGAAAATACTCTGAGAACATCCATTGGCGAAATAAACGTCACTTGTAACCTGATGAAGCTTGATAAATATACCTTTACTCCGTAACCATAAAACCAATAATATGCATGTATGAAAAGAGGGTAAATTTTGGGGTACAACAGCTGCCCCTGTTCAATCTTCTTAAACCTAAAGATTTAGATTGGCTTGTCTGCCTTTCGTGATTTGAAGGTGGAAGATGATTGAACACTAGAGTGCCCAGAATTTTGCACTCGTCTGTAATGATGCTTGACTATGTAGATAATGTCGGGAATGTGCTTATAGATTCCATTTGGAGAAGATGACTGAAAGTCGTCGGAGATGGGCTTAAAGACGCCATCCTGAGAATGTGATGGAGAGTCGTCGGCGATGGGCTTAAAGATGCCATCCAGAATAATGATGATTTCGTGAGATATTCCTTCGTGGGAATTCATGTTCCTGTTGTTAGGGAAGACTTCGCTGAGGAATGTTGGTCTCTGTCTTTGGGGAATAGAGTCTAGGAGCTTCAATTGTCAGTTATTTTACTGGGGAGTCATCTCTTGATTGAGGAGATGGAAGTGAGTTGCTTATCTAGTCAGGATGTAGTCTTTACAGTGATTGGTGGAGGATGATAAGGCTGACTACTATCTGGTCGTATTTCAGGCTTCACAGCGACTTATTGGGGAAATGTGAAATCGACCGTATCTGGTCGGGTCCAGGTTTTACAGTGTTGTAAACTGTTGTCCGGAGATAAAAGAGAAGGAACCTGGATAGTAGGGTTACTTCGAGATGAAAGACTGGATAGTAAGGTTGTGAGAAGGAACCTGGATAGTAGGGTTACTTAGAAATGAGAGTCTGGATAGTAGGTCTATGAGAAGGAACTTGGGTCATAGGGTTACTTCGAGATGAAAGCCTGGATAGTAGGGCTGTGAAAAGGAACCTGGATAGGAGGGTTACTTCGAGATGAAAGCTTGGATATTAGGTATTGTACCCCAAAATTTGCCCTCTCATTTCTCAAAGGATCATCCTGGACTCTCAGGTTTTCTTCTATCAAGTTTCAAGTCTTGAATTACAACTTTTCAAGAAAATCATCCACAAGGGCAAAATGGTCAAAAGCATACTGAAAAGTCAAACTCTGACTTTTAGATCAAATCAAGTTTCAACAATTATATTTCATCAAGACATGAAATTGGTTCATCAAAAATCAGAAGTCAGAAATTACTTTGAAAAAAAAATCAAATTTCTAAACATTTAGAAAACTTTCCAAGTGTTAAGAGAATATGATACTTCAAAACTTCTGGGCCAGCCTTCACGCAAGTGAAATTAGAATTTGCAGACTCGGTTCAGAATATGATACTTCAATCAGAACATATGGAAGCAATGTTCTTCGGTCAGAACATGACCCTTCAGCATATGGAGGTTACGTTTCTGATCTTCTGCGATTAGAACATCACCAAATCCCAAAACCTCGTTTAAGCAGCCTGCTGCCCTGCTATATCACAGTCCTGCAATCAGCTGCTGATCCAGTCCACGCTTGCACTTTCTGAAAACCCCATATTTACATCAAATTAGCATACAAAAACTGTGATTAAAAAGCAATGGAACAATATGCCAAAAAGGTTAAAAATCCCATTCCCCCCCCTAAAACCACTGCAAATCCATCTATAAATAAGTGGCTCCATCACACGTTCAAGTGGCTGGTTTTTGGAGAGAGAAAATTGTCAAGAGAGAGAAAAGAAGACTGTGAAACCTTCGCAAAAATCCAGAATTCCCAAACAAAAAACCAAACTTTTGTTCTTCCCTTTGAGTCAAAGAACTTGGCATATTCTCTTTCGTTGCTCTTGTTGATTCCATAACATCTGAAGGCAGCAGTTCAAGGTAAGTCTTTCTTGTAGCGGTAGAAATGTTCAAGACTAAGCCATTGGATTGACTAGACTTTATACAAATCATAATAAAAATCGCCACGCGCTTTATTGTTTCCAAAGGAATGGGAAAAGAGCAAATAACCCAAAAAAGAGGGGGAAAGATTCAAGGTAAGGGGGTTGATTATGCAAAGGGAAGGTATTAGCACTCTAAACATCTACGGTACTCCACAGGAACCTCTTTGAAAAATCTGTATATTTTGGCTATAAAAAATGTGTTGTATATAAAATGGATGGTGGAGGTGAGAAGAGAAATATTTTTTATGATTTTGCACCCGCCACGGTTGCGAAACTTTAGTGCCTACATACCACCTTTCATACAATAGGGGATCAGGGTACTCGTAGTTCCTCTTTTAAAAATTTGAAACACAAGTGTGTTGGTTGATTTTAAAAGATAAGACATCATCGTCATTGTCCGTGTGGAAAACATACTTACTACCCACAATCATGAGAAAGGAGAATTTGTATCATCTCAAAGTGGAGGATATGGCTTGGATTTTAAAATCAACAATGCCTCACTCAACACCCAAGTGGAAAGTATCTCACTTCACTATATATTATAGAAGTATAGTTGTTTGCATCACTACAAGGATTGACAAGAGTCTAATCTTTTGAGAAAAGTTTAAAGATAAAAGCCAAAGTGGAAAAATGATTTGAAATGAGATTGATTGACTTTTAGTCTTCTCACAAAAATGTCAAGGTATTATTAAATTGATTGGAATTTATTTATGAAAAGATTTTGAAAATGCATGGACATAAGTCCAAGTTTATTATGAAAGTAGTTTAAGTTTCAAAACAAGAAGAGTTTTCAAAAGGATGGAGAAGATTTTTGAAATTAAAGAAGATGGGAGGAGAAGAAGAGACTATCCTAAAGCATAAGGTAAAAGCTAAGGAGAAGAATGATCTAACCAACAAGAGGCCAATACTTGACATTATGTGTCAAGATAGATTTCCCATTCTTTGGATTGAAACCAAGCAAGCAAAGATACTAGACTTCTAGAGAGAACCAAACTTCAAGTGTATTAAGTCTTCACAAAAATTGAGCAGAGTAACGACTGTATGCGGGTGAATTCAAGATTACAAACCAAGAGTGTAATCACAATAACCTGCACACAAAACAAACAAACAATCCAATGTCTTGAGGTAAACCTCAAGAACTCCAGACAAAATAATCATATAAGATCACAAGATCTCCAAGATAGGCCAAGGTTTCGAATCCTAAGTCCAAGAAAAAGTACCATGCTCCATCATGCCAAGGATAGTAACCTAATAGTCCAAGTGCCATTAAAAGTTTTTTAGGGTTTATGTTGATTATTAAGTATCTTAAGAAAAGAAAAGAAAAGCTCAAGTGAGCAAGGTAAAAATGGCAAGAGAATAAATGCTCAAATGAGCAAAGATGAAAATGGAATGAAATGTAAATGCTAAAAAATAAATAGTACATAAAGCATAAAAAATAATAAAAGCATAAGATAAAACAAGTCAATAATTAGTGGTTAGTTGGATGACCATCTTGAAATTTGCATTTGGAACTCATTAGAGGATTGGTATAACCAAAGCCTCCACACAACAAGTTGCATTTTCTTTTTGTCAGGTATATCATCCATTTGGAATTCTCACAAGTACCATTTAATGATCAACGATGTTTAAGTGATCCGCGTTGACCAAAGGTGTTATAGATCCATTAGATAATTGGTAGAACCAAAGCTTCCACACAATGAATCTCAAAGTTATTGGATCAAAAAGATCAAATTAACATACTTGGGCTTGCAATCATTAGTTTGGGCCACGAATGATCATTTATTCGAATCAGGACAAAATTTAGCGCTATGTTAAGCAATCGTAAGTGGACTTATATAGAAGTCGCACATATTTTGAGGCCGGTCAATAGCAATCTATGCACCATTTGTTTTGAGACATGATATAGAGATCATGATCCAACAACACTTAGTGCAATAAGAAGGGGATGAGATGAAGAGGATTAGGGTAAAAAAGAATATACAAACCACATTTGAATTAAATTTTAATCAAACTATTATTAAAATCATTCATCCATTTTTGTGGAGTTAATCTCAACACCATGGATCCAATGATGTTAATAAAGTTCATGATCCAAAACCTAACCCATGATTAGCCAGAAAATTATCACAAAATAATATTATATTTAATATATACATTAAAAAATGTTTAAAAATAGAAAAATAATGTGGAAAATATCAATTATGTTCAAATTAATCAAGGAGTGAAAAATAAGGCCATAGAAAAATCAGAAATGGATCCAAATATTTTTATAAAAAATTTTGTAATTTTTAAAAGTCAGAAACTATTTTTAAACTATTTAAAATTGTTCAAACAAACATAAAATAGGTAAAAAATAGTAAACCTCAACATAAAATTTCATAAAATTTTCAAAAAGTCAAAAATATGCAAAATAATATTTATGAATTTTTTCAGAATTAAAAAGAAGTCAGAAAGCATTTTTTAGGTAATTAAAAGAAAGCAAATAATACAAAAAATATAAAAAATACCAAATGTCAAAATAAAAATGTGAAAAAATATTCATGAAATCAGAAATAATTCAAAGTATTTTTGTGAATTTTTTCATAATTTTTGGATCAAAAATAAACGAGTTATAAATTTTTGAAAATTTAATCAATAAAAATATAATATCAAAAAATAAAATAAAACCAAAAAGATGTGGACCATCAGATCATAGTCAAAACGCGTTAGTAAGCTAATCCAATGGACTAGACGCGCTGTGCTTAATATGGACCTTAGTGAAATACACATGGGATCATAAAAAGGGCAACCAATGAAATTAAAATGTTTGACACACTATCATTGGCTGAGACGAGACATGTCATCGTCTTCAACCTCCAGACACCCTGCAATGGGGATTTTGTGAGATCCTTCAAATGGAAAAATTAGGATCTCAGGCTAGCATCATTGAACTCGTCTCTTCAAGACGATTCTAACACAACCATCGCGCCAAATTTATATAAGGTATGGAGAGAGATATGAATAAAAAACCCACAAAATAGCGAGCACCTTCAATTTGAGATTTCTCTCTCAATTCTCAATGGATTTAAAAATTGTAAGCAGCATTAGAATCAGACAAAGGAGTAGAATATATTAGTGCTTGATTTGGATCCAAATGGTGGAGAATTCTACCTTTTCGAAGTTCAAGTAAGAAGCTCTAAAATTGGACTTCTGTAGCTTGAATTATGGCTCGTTTTGATTGGTTTAAGTGCTGGAGAGTTTGTATGATGCTCAAGGATGATGAATGCGCAAAGAATTTTGGAAAAGGAAGCTTAAATTTCATAAACTGAATTCAAAAAAAGTGGGTTCGTGTGAGGTTTTGGCAGGGTATTCTTGGATCTCTAAGCTTGGGAAAATGGATGGGGGATGACCCTATATTTATAGGGAAGTGAATGGCAATGAAAATTTGATGAAACAAGGATGTTTGGAGGGAAATTGAGTAAGGGTCGAGCACGAGTGAAGTGTGACTTCATTTCCATCAAAACTCAGCAAAACATTGCGTTTTGGGGTGCTAATCACTTCTGGAAAGTTTGCTAATCAAGTTTAAATCAAAAACACGCAGAAATATTATGTTTAGAAGTCACATTATAGATTTCAAAATTCTGACTTTGTGAAAAATTTAGTTTCAAGTTACGAAATTCAAATCCATGGCATTTCTAACTCAGGGGGTCGTATGGCATGCATCTTGATGCTTTAGAAAGATGAGGTTACAAGCTTTGCAATGGAAAAAGGATGGAATCAAATGGATGCTTGAGATAAAAGTTACATGGAGTCAAATTTGAAGAAAAAGAGTTGACTTTCCATACTTAGAAATATTTCAAATTCTTCTTCAAAAATGACCTATAATATTTTGTATCCAAACATGGCCTTCCTCTTAGAATTTTCTCTTGAACAAAAAAGATAGAATGAAGTAGATCTCTTGAATGACATTTCGAAATTTGAACCACTCAATATCTCCAAAAAATGAGCAAATTATGACTTGTTGAAGTTGGCCAAAAATCATGAAATGACCTATAATCTTTTGCATACTTAAGGCAACTTCCATCCATTTTTTCACTTTACACATAAAAGAAGGAATAAAGTACACATCTTTAAGATCATCATGGAAAAAGGATAGAATCAAGGTGATAAAAATTGACCAAGTTATGACCATTTGTAGTCACATATGGAAAATTGTGGATTCATCTGGATGACTTGTAATCTTTCTTCTTCACCAAGTTCCTTCCACATGAAAACTCCTTGGAAATTTTAAAGTTATTTGTTGGAAACTCTTTGCAGAGAAAGATGTCTTTGGAATCACTCAAAAATACCAAAAGGTGATCAAGTTATGCTCCTTTGAAGTTCAAAACCCTAGCCTCTAGATCAAGAGAATGCTTTGAGGAACTTTGAGGAACTTTGACAAGTTTGAAAAAACTTCTTGTGCCAATATGCTTTCTTTGTGAATAGAAATTGTTGAGGATGATGATAAGGACTCATAGCCACCAAAACTACTTCCATATATTGAAATTTGATAGAAATGTGCTCTTGTGACCAATAGGAACAAAACCTTGTCCAATCATGACAACTTCTTCCTTCAACCCCTTGTACTTTTGAATCAATTTTGATAACTTTGAAATGTGATGAGCCAAAGCAACTTTTCCATGCCAATTATTCCAAAACCACTCCAATAGTGAAGTTTTAACTCCTCAAGCTATGTTGACTAGGGCATGGAAATAAAATCATGAACCCATGGAGCAACTTGCTAAACCTCATTGCCTTTACCTACATTATTAACAAGTAAGACAAACTAACATTGCATTTTATTAATTAGAAAGAAAATCAAAGTAAAATATTCATGATCACAAAAGATAACAAGTCAAGATGCTTGGTAACTCCTCAATAGAGGAAAGCTAAATGTAGGGAGGGTAACCAAGAATCTTAGTGTGTTCTTTTTGTGAGTGAAACAACATGGTATGATGATGGGATCTTAGGGGCAAAAATTGGGGTACAATAGCTTCCCTTATTTAAGTTTCTTCTATCCAGAGATACGAAGGTTAAAAATATTCGTGTCGACGTGATCGAAGATACTTAAATATAAAACAAACCCTATTTTTGGCCTTAAGATGCCATGCAAATGCTTATGCATATGAATGCATATGAACAGTATCAAAGAGACGCCAAGTATCACTGGGGATGAAACAGAAACAAAGGAGCAACTCCACCAGGAAAATAAATCACTGGTGGACTAAAAGAATTGAATCAGAGAGGAAGATAACAAGCATCGACGTTCACTTCTGATGGTCTACCAACTTTCACTGAAGGTAGAAAGAGAAAATATATCATATCACCGCCGTTCACTGACGATGAACTATCAACGTTCACTGAAGATAGCAAAAAGATAATAAACACCAATGTTCACTGCCGATGGTCTACCAACATTCGCTGAAGGTAGAAAGAGAAAATATATCATATCATCGTCGTTCATTGATGATGAACTATCAACGTTCACTGAAGATAGAAAAAAGATAATAAACACCAACGTTCACTGCCGATGGTCTACAAACGTTCACTGAAGGTAGAAAGAGAAAATATCATATCACCGCCGTTCACTGACGATGAACTATCAACATTCACTGAAGATAGAAAAAAGATAATAAACAACGACGTTCACTGCCGATGGTCTACCAACGTTCACTGAAGGTAGAAAGAGAAAATATCATATCACCGCCGTTCACTGACGATGAACTATCAACATTCACTGAAGATAGCAAAAAGATAATAAACACCGACGTTCACTACCGATGGTCTACCAAAATTCACTGAAGGTAGAAAGAGAAAATATATCACATCATCACCGTTAACTGACGATGAACTATCAACATTCACTGAAGATAGCAAAAAGATAATAAATACCGACATTCACTACTGATGGTCTACCAACATTCACTGAAGGAAGAAAGATAAAATATATCATATCACCACCGTTCATTGACGATGAAATATCAATGTTCACTGAAGATAGCAAAAAGATAATAAACATCGATGTTCACTGCCGATGGTCTACCAACATTCACTGAAGGTAGAAAGAGAAAATATATCATATCATCACCGTTCACTGATGATGAACTATCAACGTTCACTGAAGATAGCAAAAACATAATAAACTCCGACGTTCACTGCCGATGGTCTACCAACGTTCACTGAAGGTAGAATGAGAAAATGTCATATCAAGTTTTCCCCAAAATTCTGGTGTTTCACCTAGAATGGGTCTCAACTTCTTCTTTAACCAATGAAATCTTCCTGGAAAGGATCAAACATAAATTGTCTCAAATAAAGAGACTTGTTACTTGTTGTCATGGAGAATTGCAAAAAGGAATGAACTTCTGGGGATAGAAATATGACTTCTCGAGGAAATGCCACGATATTCCTGCTGAGGAGATAAAGTTTTATTGGGAAAAATAAATGCACAAACTAAAACTCAAAGTTTTCAGAAATCCAAAGTAAATAATATTGTCATGAAACCACAGATCCAAATCAGAAATAAACTGGAGCAAGACAGCCAACGAAGATACATCCTTTGAGAAATAAACTCAAAAGGGAAAACCAAATCCACCTAAGCAAGGAGCGTTGTAGGAAGGCCAGAGCAAAATGACAATGAGCAATGATTTGTCAATTTTAGCCATGCATGATGTATGTATGAATGTCTGAGTGCTATCATGCGTATGCTGGAAAAACAGATACACAATCAGTAGGAACAAACAAACAAAACTGCCTCAGGTACTAACAACACTTGGCTAATCTTTAACCAGAAAGATCAATCCAAGAAAGGTAAAGGCCAACTGCGGAAACCAAACCTATTGCCTGCCTTTATCTTTACTAAAGATAAACATAATTTGGAGTTAGACAAATTAAACAGATACCGGGATAGAACATCCTTCTTCCGGCTTTATCGGAGAAACCAGTTTTTTCAAAAGCAACATGCCTACTGGAGATTGCCAGACCAACCTCAAATAAAGCAGACTGACGCTGAAACAATCAAACCTCACTGGGGAATTCAAGCCTACCTCCCTGGAGAAAGATGCAGATTGAAACTTTACATCACAAAAACTTATTCCAACAAAAGATGCCCTGGGATAGCCTTCCTGGGGAATCAAGAAGTCAACATTAATGCCAATACTGTAGAAAGAGCGACACCTCAGCACACCAAGGGAATAAAACCTTTCATCATATGAGGGAAAACTTCGCTGGGGAATCTGGGACATAGGCTTCCGACCATGCAAACCCAAAATCAAACATGAACCAAGACCTGACCAGGGACAATGGGATCTCAAACCCAATACTGCACCTTACACCGATTGGTATCGTCTTTAACTATCTGAGAAACATACAAAGATCGTGCACATACCAACAAAATAACTTGATAGATCCTTCATGAAGGAAGTAAATCTTCTTAAAACAACCGAAGTTTGTTCATTCCTGGGACCACCATTTTTTGTTGTCATTGTGTCGTCACAAATATCAAAGTAAATTGAATTATAAAGATCTCTTTTTTTTTTAAAGTCAATTTTTCTTTTTAATCTTTTTGCTTTGAAAGTTATCATCAGTAATAAATGGAGTCTTTGTAAGCTGAATAAAATAAGAACACAAAGAATTTGGTAAAAGCTCGAATTTCATTAATAGAATGGTAGTCTGCGAATGGTGAGACTCCATGGATGATTACAGAGTTTGGAAAATGGTAATACATAAAGGAAAAGATACATTGAGATACAATGACCACTGTCCCCCCTAGCAACTTTTGAAATCCTAAGCAGAAGCTTTTGTTGAAGTATGGTGAGGATCCGAGAAGATTGTTGCTTCAACGATCAAGTCTTGTCTGACGTAGTTACTTGCCAAGAAAAATCTCTAACTTTTGCGTAAGCTGCCCTTGCGGGTTTTCAACTTATCGAGAAATTTATTCTGTTTATGTCTCTAATTTTTGCCTAGACCGCCCTTTCGGGTTTTCGGCCTACCGAGACGCTCCTTTTTGCCTAAGCCGCCCTTTCGGGTTTTCAACTTAGCGAGCTGTTCTTTTATTTCTTTAGGCGAAGTGTTTCTTGATTGCATCGGCATTCATGGGACGTGGGAACTCCTCGCCATCCATAGTTTCAAGAATTAATGCACCACCAGAGAAGGCTTTCTTGACAACATACGGGCCTTCAAAATTGGGAGTCCACTTGCCCCTAGAATCAGTATTGAAAGACATGATCTTCCTGAGCACGAGGTCGTCTTCTCTGAATTTACGAGGTTTGACTTTTTTATCGAATTCTTTCTTCATTCTTCTCTGATATAACTGCCCATGACATAAAGTTGTCATTCTCTTTTCCTCAATCAAATTCAATTGGTCAAGCCTGTTATGGACCCATTCAGCCTCTGTCAATTTGGTTTCCATTATTACACGCAACGAGGGAATCTCTACCTCGACCGGGAGTACAACTTCCATTCCATACACCAGGGAGAGCGGGGTTGCTCCCGTTGAAGTGCGAACAAATGTTCGATATCCATGCAGATCAAAGGGGAGCATTTCATGCCAATCCTTGTAAGTAACAACCATTTTCTGGATAATTTTCTTGATATTCTTATTAGCAACTTCAACAGCCCCATTCATCTTTGGCCTGTATGGAGATGAGTTGTGATGGACAGTCTTGAATTCTTCACACAATTCTGTCATCATCTTGTTGTTCAAATTCAAGCCATTGTCGGTGATGATTCTGCTCGGCACACCATACCGACATATAAGATTATTTTTTTATGAAACGCACAACCACCTATTTGGTAACATTGGCATATGAAGTAGCCTCTACCCATTTGGTGAAGTAATCAATTGCTACCAAGATAAAACGGTGCCCATTCGTAGCTTTGGGTTCTATCATCCCGATCATGTCTATACCCCACATAGAGAAAGGCCACGGGGAGGAAATCACATTGAGAAATGTCAGAGGCACATGGACCTTATCTGCATAAACCTAGCATTTATGGCACTTCTTTGCAAATTTGTAACAATCAGATTCCATTGTCAACCAATAATAACCTGCCCTTAGCATCTTTTTATCCATTGAATGTCCATTAGCATGAGTGCCAAATGAACCTTCATGAATCTCATGCATCAACATGTCTGCTTCGTGTCTATCCACACATCTGAGCAAGACCATGTCATAATTTCTCTTGTATAACACATTTTCACTGAGGAAGAAACTTCCTGCCAATCTTCTCAGTGTCTTTCTATCTTTCCTCGACGCGCCAATCGGGTATTCCTGAGTCTGAAGAAAATGCTTGATATCATAGTACCAAGGTTTTTCATCTGCTACCTCCTCTGTCGTAAACACATGAGCGGGCCTATCTAGCGGTCGAACTGTAATTCGAGGTATATTATTCCAAGTATTCACTTGGTACATGGAACCCAGAGTTGCCAGAGCATCCGCCATTTGATTTTCATCTCTAGGGATGTGATAGAATTCAACTTTATTGAAGAAGGGTAATAATCTTCTAGCATAATCTTTGTAAGGGATCAAGCCAGGGTGACGAGTGTCCCATTCTCCTTTAATCTGATTTATTACCAAAGTTGAATCACCATACACATCTAGAATTTTTATTCTGAGATCAATAGCTATCTCAAGACCCATGGTGCAAGCCTCATATTCTGCCATATTATTAGTGCAATCAAATGTTAACCTTGCAGTAAAAGGAATGTGAAATCCATGAGGAGTGACAATCACAACACCAATTGCTTTACCATAAGCATTCACAGCTCCATCGAATATCATACTCCAATGAGATTCAGGGTCAGGGCCTTCCTCAGGCAATGGTTCATCACAATCATTCACTTTCAGGAACATCACATCCTCATCGGGGAATTCATATTATGCAGACTGATGATCTTCCACTGGTTGGTGAGCAAGGTAACCTGCCAACACACTACTTTTAATAGCCTTTTGAGTGTGGTACTCGATATCATATTCAGATAACAACATCTGCCAGCGGGAAATTCTCCCAGTAAGAGCAGGCTTTTCAAAAATATACTTGATTGGATCCATTTTGGAGATCAACCAAGTGGTATGATTCAACATATACTGCCGCACACGCTTTGCCGCCCAGGCCAAAGCACAACATGTCTTTTCTAGCGTGGAATACCGCGACTCACAATCAGTGAACTTTTTGCTGAGATAATAAATGGTGAAATCCTTCTTCCCTATTTCATCTTATTGTCCCAGAATACAACCCATGGATTTATCTAACACTATTAGATACATAATCAATAGTCTTCCTTCTACGGGAGGGAGCAAGATAGGAGGTTCAAGCAGATATTCTTTAATACTCTCAAATTCCCTTTGGCAGTCATCCATCCACACACAACCTTGATCTTTCTTTAACAACTTAAAGATCAGTTCACATGTTACAGTCATATGGGAAATAAATCTGGAAATATAATTCAAGCGCCCGAGGAAACCCCTGACTTGCTTTTCAGTTTTTGGTGCTGGCATTTCTTGAATTGCTTTGACTTTATCAGGGTCAACTTCAATTCCTTTCTGGGATTTGGAAATCATATCATCAACATATACATCGATTTCTTTGTGCATCAGATCATGGAATAGGGTTGTCATAGCCCTCTGGTACGTTGCACCAGCGTTCTTCAACCCGAAGGGCATCACTCTGTAACAGAATGTTCCCCAGGGTGTGATAAACGTTGTTTTTTCCATGTCCTCTGGAGCCATTCTTATTTGATTATATCTGGAAAATCAGTCCATGAATGAGAATACTTTGAATTTTGCCGTTCTTTCCACTAACATATCAATGTGTGGCAATGGAAAATCATCTTTTGGACTAGCTTTATTTAGATCTCTGTAATCTACGCACATGCGGACTTTTCCGTCTTTTTTAGGTACTGAGACAATATTAGCAATCCATTGAGGATACACTAACGTCACAAGAAAACCAACATTAATCTACTTTAGGACCTCCTCTTTGATCTTTTGTTCCATATCTGGGTGGGTTCTTCTCAACTTTTGTTTAACTGGCGGACACTCTGGCTTCAACGGCAAATGATGCTCGACGATATCTGTATCTAGACTAGGCATATCTTGATAAGACCAAGCAAAAATATCCACATACTCTTTCAATAACTCAATCAACCTGCTCTTCTCATTGGGATGTAACGATGCTCCAATCTTGACTTCCCTCAGATCCTCTTCTGAACCCAAATTAATCACTTCCAGAGGCTCCTTATATGGCTGAATGGTATTTTCCTCGTGCTCAAGAAAACGTGATACCTCTTCTGGAATCTCATCATAATCTTCTTCTTCAGCCCCAAACACAGGACATTCAATGTTGGGAGAGGGTGCAGGGTCATTGTATTCAATGGGTTTTTTAATTAATCTGCACATATGATTTATGATTGCTTTTAGAAACTGAAACATATAACAAGTGATCATGCAGATTAATTTTCAGTTATTATTTATTTTGAAAGGTTTTTTCTGATTACCATTTTCCAAGAAAAAGCAGAAAATAAAGACATAATTTTGGAAGTAAAGACAACTCTTATTAATGATCTTAAAAGTCATAGCAAACAGATAAGCCCTACAACATTAATACTTCCACCTTGGGCAGAGTGAAAACTTTTCAAAAGAAAGAAATAGATTTAACAAAACAAATTACTTTCAAACATGTATGCAAGAAGGAACATCAATGGTGACCCAATTCTAAACTCTGACTCCATGCGTCACATAATTCGGTACTTCCTGCTCTGCTTCATCCTCTTCGACAACATTAATTCCAGTATCAATTGGATGGAGGTAGCCTCCGCTGCGGAAAACATCATGATAACTGTTCACAGTAGACTTTGACTTCAAACTTTCGCCTTTACCAATCTTCGAAGAGAAACCCAAACCAGTTCTGTTTTTGTTCACGGGTGGATCCACTAGTCGCCCCCAAACTGTATCATGACCATTGTGCACAACCTACTACGCGTCCTTTAGTGAAACCACAGAATTCTCATTTCTCCTTATGTTATCAATGGATAGGGCTTGGAACTGGGTTCCAACAGCAGCCTCATCCGCTTCTACAATACTGAAAGAGGATAAATGGGATATCAACAACGCCTGTTCCCCATTTATGATCACTATCTTCCCTTCACGCACAAACTTTAGCTTTTGATGCAGAGTTGAAGTGACAGCCCCTGCTTCGTGTATCCATGGCCGTCCTAGCAAACAACTATATGCGGGAATAATTTCCATGACCTGGAAGGTTATCAGGAACAAATATGGTCCTATATGGATGGGTAAGTCCACTTCACCGATGATAGATTTCCTCGACCCATCAAATGCCTTCACAATGATGCCACTCGGGCGCATAGGTGCTCCTTGATACATTAACTTCATGAGAGTACTCCTTGGTATAACATTCAACACGGATCCATTATCAATTAGCACATTGGATAGAGAATCATTCTTGCAGTTCATGGATATGTGGAGGGCCAGGTTGTGATTCCACCCTTCATCTGGTAACTCATCCTCGCAGAAACTCAAGTTATTACATGACGTAATGTTTCCAATTACGCTGCTGAATTGATCTAATGGCATGTCACTTTCCACAAAATCTTGGTCTAGTACTCTCATCAATGATTCTCTATGAGCGGAGGAATTCATCAATAAAGCTAGGATAAATATCTTTGAAGGAGTCTGCAGTAGCTGATCTACATTTCTGTAGTCGCTCATCTTAATCATCTTCAAAATATCATCCACTTCTTTCTCTAATGTAGCTCCACTAGTCTCTCATGTAGCCTTCTTAGGCTCATCATTCTCAGCAATTTTCTTTCCAGCAACAACATCTCTTTGAACAACCGACGCAAACACACGACCGCTATGGGTCACCCTGCTATTTTCAACTATATTTCCAACATCAGGCATTGGCTGGATGGGAACTTCCACCCCATCTTCTAAGATTGTAGCGTTGTATTTATAAGGCACAACCTTATCTGATTTGTAGGGAATAGGACCTGGAAGACCAATTACCAATGGGGTAACAACTGGTTTGCTATGGTACTCTACTTCAAGATGAGCGGGTGCACCAAAACAAGGCACAATGACGTTTACCCCTTCTTCAACACAATCAAACATCAAAAAGTTATTTCTAGAAAACAAATCTTTGTCTGAAGAGAAATACTCATCCACAGAGGCATACTCTTCCTCTGACTCTTCTTCCATTAAACCAACTTCAACCATATCAATCTCATGATAATCATCCCTCTGAATTGTGAACTTGATAGTTCCATTGTCTAATAGCAACTGAACACCCTCCCTCATAATTGAACATCCTCGGGGATTTCGACAGCAAACTATGCAAGACCCATATTGGTGTTCCACTTGACCAGCAGTACGACTGAAGGTAGCATGCAACTGCACGAGATCCTCATTCAAATACTCCACATCAAAAATTCTGAATTCACCAGGACATCCAGAAACCATATTCACTTACTCTTCATACTCCGCCCTAGGCCTGATTATATGGATTAAACCCTCATCCATAATCTCCTGTAAATCAGCCTTTATCTTCTCGCAACCCTGTATGTTTGTACCGCAAACAGCACAACCGGCGTGGTCATGCGTATAGTAGCTGAATTCACAGAGGTCTGCATGCATTTTCACCAGATCTCCTTTCACCAGATTAATGTCAAAAATCCAGAAGTCGCCTGGACAACGGGCCACCATATTTACAGCATTCACTCCCCCGTGCTTGGGTATAGGATTGTCTTTCACATTAGGTTCCATGTCTTTCAAAGATAGAATTCCAGACTTCACCAACCTTTTCACTTTAGTATTCAAAGGATAATAATTCTCAACACTATACCCTGGTGCTCCCTGATGAAAAGCACACGTTTGGTCTGCCTTGTAATACCAAGGCAATGGTGATGGTATGGCGAGTGGTGGTCGTGTCTGGACCAACTTCTTCTGGATCGACGCCGGTAGTAGCTCTGCGTAGCTCATGGGAATATGGTGATAGTTCTCCCTAATCTGATTATTCCCTTGGTTCCCCTGCTGGGACGGTCGTTGATAATTAACAGTAGTCAGAGCGGTATTCATAATAGGAGTAACCGAAGCGACTTGCTGGTGACGCTGATAATTCCTTCTAGGAGTGTTTACCCTCCTCTCTTGTATAACAACATTTTTATCCCCTTATTTCTTCATGGTAAACCCATAAGATGGCTTCTTCACACCTCCAGATCCTTCACTCTTCGTCAAACGGCCTTCTCTTACAGCCTCTTCTTGGCGGACACCCATTCCTACCATCTCTGGAAAATCACTTGGTGCACTTGCTACCATCATTTTGTAGTAGAAAGCTCCCAACGTCTTCAGAAAAATCTTAGTCATTTCTTTCTCTTCCATGGGAGGAATCACTTGGGTAGCTACCTCGCGGCATCTCTGCGCATACTCTTTGAATGATTCCCTGTCTTTATGAACCATGGCCCTAAGTTGGTCACGGTCGGGCGCCATGTCCACATTGTACTTGTATTGTTTGATGAATGCTTCTCCCAAATCATTAAAAGTATGGATATTAGCGTTGTCTAAACTCATATACCACTTCAACACTGCGCCAGTCAAACTATCTTGAAAAAAGTGAATCAGCAGACGCTGATCATCAGTGTGGGTAGACATTCTCCTTACGTACATCACCAAGTGAGCACGAGGACAAGTGTTTCCCTTGTACTTCTCAAATTCTAGAACCTTGAACTTAGCAGGTATCTTAACATTCGGGACCAAACACAACTCATTCACATTCTGCCCAAATAGCTGTTTTCCCCTAAGAGCCTTCATCTCTCTTTGCATTCTATCAAACTGCTCTTGAAAATCATCCATTCTGTCATAAAGACCCAAGTCTTCACTCATCGGAGGTAAAGGAAGACACACATCTTCATTAACAAACGGAACCAAATTCACCGAAGGAGGTGCAACAGGAACAGTATGCACCACAGGAGGTGCCGGAGTAACAATAGTCTGAACCACTGGAGCATCTTGAGGGCCAAGATTGAAACCTTCAAGTGCAAAATTCTCTGGCATTCCCCATGGATAACCTTGAGGCATGCGGTTTTGAACAACAGCCGGAGTAGCAGATACAAGAACAGTCGGAACTTCAGTATTTACCCTTGTTGGTTGAGGTTGAACACTCGGTGGCTGATTCTGAGCAACCACCAGAGCTTCCATCAGAGTAGTCAAATTGGCCAAGCCGGCCCTCAAAGCAGAAACTTCTTCGCACAGCTCGCGATTCTCCTGTTCTAAGTTATCCATCTTCTTTTTGAAATTAGCCCGAGTGTTATAGTGATGAGTCAGCTTGCTGAATGAAGTAAAGAAGCTGGGTAAGGCACCTGGATATGCATAATAAATGCAAGAAATATGTGAAATATGATGCATGATATGCAATTCATATGATTTTATTTTATTATTTAATATTTCAAGGGATTTAAAATTTATGGACATATTGCAAACATCAAAGTAATAAAGCTTTTGAAATACTGAATTTTTTTATTATAATAACTTCAAAATGGATTACAAGTTTCAATGATCCCAAGTACAAGATGAAAATACAATCTAAAATCCTGAGAAAAAGAACTGATGGAGATCAATGTGTACGCTGGAGCTTCCCTGTGAGCCTGAAAATCTGAGCCCTCAACCTCTGGTTTTCTTCCACATGTCTGATGGCAACCTCCTTCCAATCATCTGGATCAGAAAGTGAGTAATCAGCACCTGTTTGAGGCTTAGGGGAAAATAAATCCCCTTTCCTCTCCATAGACTCTACCGCTCGACTCTCAAGGATCTTGATCAAGTCATCTTTCTCCTTCATGTCTGCTCTGTAGGAACTCTCTAAAGTCTGGAACTTGTTCTTCAAAGCATCCCTTTTCCTGTTGCAACCTAACCAAAGTGAGTTACAGCTCTTCTAGATCGTCTAATAAGGGAGGAGTGGTCTTCACAAATAGGTAAGGAATGGGTGTCTCCCGAGTATATGACATCTTCAATTGAATGGCTCTCGATCGGACCCACTGAAGATATGGCTCCAAAGAAACAACACCCCTAGGTCCCAAATCCTTCCTACTCTTCTTATGAATGTGACACCAGGCCTTCGCAATCTGCTCCCTAGCTTCCATATGGTCTTCTCCTTCCTTCAGAAAGAAACTACTTAAATGAATACTATCCGGTTTATCCCTCATCAGGTAACCAAGCTGTCACCGTGCAAGATCATGGTTATAGTTAATTCCTCCTTTTGTACCAAGAAGAGGTACATTAGGGAAACTACCACAACTGTCAATAATCTCCACATCCTGGTAAGCTCGATGATACCAATCAATATCCGAGTGAGTAAGTTCCATGATCTTAAGAGCCCACCGGGGTTCCTTCTTGACATCCCAAAAAGCATCAAACTGAGGCATATGAGAGATGAACCACCAGTACAACAAAGGCGTGCAACAGATAATCATTCCCCATGATAAGAACTCTGAAGATGAACAGAGTAATAAGCATCACCCAACAGTGTAGGAACCGGGTTTCCAATCATGAAAATCCTGATAGCATTAATGTCGACAAACTTGTCCACATTAGGAAATAAGAACAATCCATAAGCAAAGATGGCCTCAAAAGCAACCGTACTCTTCATTCTGGCAAAGTAACGAGCTTTCTCCAATAAGAACTGAGCTGGTAATCCTCTAATCCCTCCTTTAGTAGTCATATGGGCTTCCACCTAAGACTTTCCCAAATGAATGAAAGCAGAAATCTCATGTGGTTTTGGCTCAACCTCCAAACTAGTAAAAGGAACACGATCGGTAACAGGTAAATCCAATAGATAAGAATACTCCTCCAGTGTAGGAATGAACTGATAATCGAGAAAAGTAAAGCACCGATACATTGGATCGTAAAACTGGACCAAGGTCGAGAGAATACCCTCCTTTATCTTCAGCTTCATGAGAGGAATAATGGATCCATACTTCTTCCGAAAGTCTGCAGAACACTCGATCTCTAGAATTAGACTGATCAACTCATCTATCTTGGGATCCTTGAAACTGTATTTCCTGGTATTTCTCTATCCAGAATCCATGGTTAAAAGTACCCGAGATATTCACAAATAGTCAACCTTTAAATCCCTTGAAATATTGTTTTCTTCAAAAAATGCTTATGAGTGCATGGATGCATGATGCAACAATCACACACAAGATCACACATATAGGGTTCATAGGTTCAACGTCACGAGCATGAGGTCGAAGATACTACCCATAAGGTGTTGGTCTAAAAAGTTATCACCTGCCGAACAAGGTTCTAGAGGTTCCCAGAGTCTACACCCTTCCTTCGGATATTACCAACTTCCTGATTAACTCGGTAATTAGTAATATTCTCATGAAAGACTCGTCCGAGCGTAGTATCACGTGACAACTACTTCTGGATTACTCTGTCATAGCTTCCGCACTACACCTAAAAGGCCAAGATGGGTTTGGTATTCTACGGTCCTCAGTTTCAGCAGGCTCCCAGGTCGAAAGCAGTACGTCTTCCCGATTACTCGGTAAACGACACTACAGTTAAAGGGGCCTCCACTGAGTGGGGGATCTCATGCCTCCTTTTTTTTGGATTACTCCCTCAAAGTTAACATGACTATACCGCCCGTCCTATCTTAAAGTTTGCCCAAGTCCGGGTATAGGACTTATGAGTAATCACCAAGCACCCTGAAAACCAGGAAAATCCAAACAAACATATATACAAAATATAAAACATAAACAACAATAGCACATATAAAGATATAAACAAAGATAGGCTCAACCCACTTAGGGATGTATCAGCAAGAGGTCAATCTTTCCCCAGTGAAGTCACCATTTTTCTGTAGCGGTAGAAATGTTCAAGACTAAGCCATTGGATTGAATAGACTTTATACAAATCAAAATAAAAATCTCCACCATGCTTTTTTGTTTCCAAAGGAATTGGAAAAGAGCGAATAACCCAAAAAAGAGGGGGAAATATTCAAGGTAAGGGGGTTGGTTATGCAAAGGGAAGGTATTAGTACCCTAAACATCTACGGTACTCCGCAGGAACCTCTCTAAAAAATTTGTATATTTTGGCTATAAAAAATGTGTTGTATATAAAATAGATGGTGGAGGTGAGAATAGAAATATTTTTTATGATTTTTGTACCCGCCGCGGCTGCGAACCTTTAGTGCCTACGTACCACCTTTCGTGTAATAGGGGATCAGGATACCCGTAGTTCCTCTTTTAAAAATTTGAAACACAAGTGTGTTGGTTGATTTTAAGAGATAAGACATCATCGTCATTGTCCGTGTGGAAAACATACTTACTACCCATAATCATGAGAAAGGAGAATTTACATCATCTCAAAGTGGAGGATATGGCTTGGATTTTAAAATCAACAATGCCTCACTCAACACCCAAGTCGAAAGTATCTCACTTCACTATATATTGTAGAAGTATAATTTTTTGCATCACTACAAGGATTGACAAGAGTCTAATTTTTTGAGAAAAGTTTAAAGATAAAAGTCAAAGTGGAAAAATGGTTTGAAATGAGATTGATTGACTGTTAGTCTTCTCACAAAAATGTCAAGGTATTATTAAATTGATTGGAATTTATTTATGAAAAGATTTTGAAAATGCATGGACATAAGTCCAAGTTTATTATAAAAGTAATTTAAGTTTCAAAACAAGAAGAGTTTTCAAAAGGAGGGAGAAGATTTTTGAAATTAAAGAAGATGGGAGGAGAAGAAGAGACTATCCTAAAGCATAAGGTAAAAGCTAAGGAGAAGAATGATCTAACCAAAAAGAGGCCAATACTTGACATTATGAGTCAAGATAGAATTCTAATTCTTTGGATTGAAACCAAGCAAGCAAAGATACTAGACCTCTTGAGAGAACCAAACTTCAAGTGTAATAAGTCTTCATAAAAATTGGGCAGAGTAACGGCTGTATGCGAGTGAATTCCAGATTACAAACCAAGAGTGTAATTACAATAAACTGCACACAAAATAAACAAACAACCCAATGTCTTGAGGTAAACCTCAAGAACTCCAAACAAAATAATCAGATAAGATCACAAGGTATCCAAGATAGGCCAAGGTTTCTAATCCTAAGTCCAAGAAAAATTCTCATGCTCCATCATGCCAAGGATAGTAACCAAATAGTCCAAGTGCCATTAAAAGTTTTTTAGGGTTTATGTTGATTATTAAGTATCTTAAGAAAAGAAAAGAAAAGCTCAAGTGAGCAAAGTAAAAATGGCAAGAGAATAAATGCTTAAATGAGCAAAGATGAAAATGGTATGAAATGTAAATGCTAAAAAATAAATTGTACATAAAGCATCAAAAAGAATAAAAGCCTAAGATAAAATAAGTCAATAATTGGTGGTTAGTTAGATGACCATATTGAAACTTGCATTTGGAACTCATTAGAGGATTGGTAGAACCAAAGCCTCCACACAACAAGTTGCATTTTCTTTTTGTCAAGTATATCATCCATTTGGAATTCTCACAAGTAACATTTAATGATCAACGATGTTTAAGTGATCCGCATTGACCAAAGGTGTTGTAGATCCATTAGAGAATTGGTAGAACGAAAGCCTCCACACAATGAATCTCAAAGTTATTGGATCAAAGAGATCAAATTAACATACTTGGGCTTGCAATCATACGTTTGGGGCCAAAAATGATCATTTATTCGAATCGGGACCAAATTTAACGCTATGTTAAGCAATCGTAAGTGGACTTATATAGAAGTCGCACCTATTTTGAGGCCGGTCAATAGCAATCTATGCACCATTTGTTTTGAGACATGATATAGAGATCATGCTCCAACAACACTTAGTGCAATAATAAGGGGATGAGATGAAGAGGATTAGGGTAAAAAAAATATACAAACCACATTTGAATTAAATTTTAATCAAACTATTATTAAAATCATTCATCCATTTTTGCGGAGTTAATCTCAACATCATGGATCCAATGATTGTAATAAAGTTCATGATCCAAAACCTAACCCAAGATTAGCCAGAAAATAATCACAAAATAATATTATATTTAATATATACATTAAAAAATGTTTAAAAATAGAAAAATAATGAGGAAAATATCAATTATGTTCAAATTAATCAAGGAGTGAAAAATAAGGCCATAGAAAAATCAGAAATGGATCCAAATATTTTTATAAAAAATTTGGTAATTTTTAAAAGTAAGAAACTATTTTTAAACTATTTAAAATTGTTCAAACAAACATTAAATAGGTAAAAAATAGTAAACCTCAACATAAAATTCCATAAAATTTTCAGAAAGTCAAAAATATGAAAAATAATATTTATGAATTTTTTCAGAATTAAAAAAAAAGTCAGAAAGTATTTTTTAGGTAATTAAAAGAAAGCAAATAATAAAAAAAATATAAAAAATACCAAATGTCAAAATAAAAATGTGAAAAAATATTCATGAAATCAGAAATAATTCAAAGTATTTTTGTGATTTTTTTCATTATTTTTGGATAAAAAATAAAAGAGTTATGAATTTTTGAAAATTTAATCAATAAAAATATAATATCAAAAAATAAAATAAAACCAAAAAGATGTGGACCATCAGATCATAGTCAAAACGCGTTAGTAAGCTAATCCAATGGACTAGACGCGCTGTGCTTGATATGGACTTTAGTGAAATACACATGGGATCAGAAAAGGGGCAACCAATGAAATTAAAACGTTTGGCACGCTATCATTGGCTTAGACGAGACATGTCATCATCTTCAACCTCCAGACACTCTGCAATGGGGATTTTGTGAGATCCTTCAAATGGAAAAATTAGGATCTCAGGCTAGCATCATCGAACTCGTCTCTTCAAGATTATTCTAACACAACCATCGCGCCAAATTTATATAAGGTATGGAGAGAGATATGAATCAAAAACCCAGAAAATAGCGAGCACCTTCAATTTGAGATTTATCTCTCAATTCTCAATGGATTTAAAAATTGTAAGCAGCATTAGAATCAGACAAAGGAGTAGAATAGATTAGTGCTTGATTTGTATCCAAATGGTGGAGAATTCTACCTTTTCGAAGTTCAAGTAAGAAGCTCTGAAACTGGACTTCTGTAGCTTGAATTATGGCTCGTTTTGATTGGTTTAAGTGCTAGAGAGTTTGTATGATGATCAAGGATGATGAATGCGCAAAGAATTTTGGAAAAGTAACCTTAAATTTAAGAAACTGAATTCAAAAAAAGTGGGTTCGTGTGAGGTTTTGGCAAGGTATTCTTGGCTCTCTAAGTTTGGGATGGGGGATGACTCTCTATTTATAGGGAAGTGAATGGGAATGAAAATTTGAAGAAACAAGGAGGTTTGGAGGGAAATTGAGTAAGGGTCGATCACGAGTGAAGTGTGACTTCATTTCCATCAAAACTCAGTTAGACCTTGCGTTTTGGGGTGCTAATCACTTATGGCAAGTTTTCTAATCAAGTTTAAATCAAAAACACTCACAAATCTTGTGTTTAGAAGTCACATTATGGATTTCAAAATTCTAACTTTGTGAAAAATTTAGTTTCAAGTTACAAAATTCAAATCCATGGCATTTCCAACTCAGGGGGTCTTAGGGCATGATTCTTGATGCTTTGGAAATATGAGGTTACAAGCTTTGCAATGGAAAAACAATGGAATCAAATGGATGCTTGAGCTGAAAGTTACATGGAGTCAAAGTTGAAGAAAAAGAGTTGACTTTCCATACTTGGAAAAATTTCAAATTTTTCTTCAAAATGACCTATAATATTTTGTATCCAAACATGGCCTTCCTCTTATAATTTTATCTTTACCAAAAATGATGGAATGAAGTAGATCTCTTGAATGACATTTTGAAATTTGAACCACTTAAAATCTCCAAAAAATGAGCAAGTTATGACTTGTTGAAGTTGGCCAAAAATCATGAAATGACCTATAATCTTTTGCATACTTAAGGAAACTTCCATCCATTTTCTCACTTTGCACATAAAATAAGGAATAAAGTACACATCTTTAAGATCATCATGGAAAAAGGATGGACTCAAGGTAATAAAAAGTGACCAAGTTATGACCATTTGAAGTCACATATGGATTATTATGGATTCATCTGGATGACTTGTAATCTTTCTTCTTCACCAAGTTCCTTCCACATGAAAACTACTTGGAACTTTTGAAGTGATTTATTGGTAACTCTTTGCAGAGAAATATGTCTTTGGAATCACTCAAAAATACCAAAAGGTGAGCAAGTTATTCTCCATTGAAGTTCAAAACCCTAGCCTCTAGATCAAGAGAATGCTTTGAGGAACTTTGACAAGTTTGAACAAACTTCTTGTGACAATATTCTTTCTTTGTGAATAGAAGTTGTTGAGGATAATGATGAGGAATCATAGCCACCAAAACTACTTCCATATATTGAAATTTGAGAGAAATGTGCTCTTGTGACCAATAGGAATAAGACCTTGTCCAATCATGACAACTTCTTCCTTCAACCCCTTGTACTTTTGAATCAATTTTGATAACTTTGAAATGTGATGAGCCAAAGCAACTTTGCCATGCCAATTCTTCCAAAACCACTTCAATAGTGAAGTTTTAACTCATCAAGCTATGTTGACTAGGGCATGGAAATAAACTCATGAACCCATGGAGCAACTTGCTAAACCTCATTGCCTTTACCTACATTATTAACAAGTAAGACAAACAAACATTGCATTTTATTTATTAGAAAGAAAATTAAAGCAAAATATTCATGATCACAAAAGACAACAAGTCAAGATGCTTGGTAACTCCTTAATAGAGCAAAGCTAAATGTAGGGAGGGGAACCAAGAATCTTAGTGTGATCTTGTTGTGAGTGAAACAACATGGTATGATGAAGGGATCTTAGGGGCAAAAGTTGGGGTACAACATTTCTAACTCTGTATCTTTTCATTCAGAACATCATTAAAACATATAAATATCACCGTATTAATGTTGTCCATATCATTGCATAAGTAGGAAAATTATGGATCAGAACTTCTTGATTAGGGCTAGGCTCAAATTAGGGATTTGAACTTCTATAAATTGTTCTTTCTGACCTGTTGTTTGTTAAATACTAAATAAATCGCAGATGTGCTGATTAATATGAATAAGGAGTTGAAATGTGGCACATAACCCATGTTTTTTTTCACTCACTATTTTATCATAGCACATAACTTATGAGTTCTCCCTACACGTTAAACATACATAACTTCTAGGCTTTCTTACTGTTTTAACACACAAAACTTCTGATGCTCACTCACTATTTTAACACACAGAACTTCTGATTCTCACTCACTGTTTTAGCACAGCACATAACTTATGAGTTCTCCCTACACGTTAAACACACAGAACTTCTAGTCTTTCTTACTGTTAAGCACACTGAACTTCTGATGCTTCCGCTCGCTGTTTTAACACTCAGAATTTCTGATTTTCACACGCTGACAACACACTGAATTTCTGATATTCACTCACTATTTTAGCATAATACAAAACTTCTGACTTTTGGCTCACTGTCTGAATACCACCCAGAACCTTTGTTTCCTTTCCCTCTGACATTTCTTGCAGGGCCTTAGAGTGTATCAATCCAGAACTTCTAATTCCACTGACATTCCTTTCTGAGTCATAATGCACCTGGCTTCAGAACTTCTGATCCTTGTTGTTTTGCTTGCAACAGCACGCTGTTTCTATCTTTCATTATTTTCCTTTTTATCATTTTCAATATTAATACTTTTTTTACCAATATAAAAAAGATATGAGAATATTTTCTTTTTACTAACTAATTTATTTCCTTTTTTTAAATCCGTTAAGACAAAAAAAAACCATTTTCTAAACAAAGTCCTTTTTCTTTCTTATGCTGTACATTTCAATATGGTTGTAATAGTTAATTAGGATTTATTTTCTTGCAACCCCCATATTCATAAATTTGTACCCCCATCCCCTTAATGATGTAATAGTATAGAATTTTTACTTTCCGCACTTTTATTGCTTTCATATATTGTTAGTAATTAGGTGTGTATGGCAAGACATGAAATCAACAAATAGATCATCCTAATCAAGACTAAATACATGCAATCAAACACACTTTGCACACACGCACCCTTAGGGTAATATCACTTGTGGCCTATCGGAAATTAGTCATGTCCCTCGAACATGGGCGTTTTAGAAAAAGACCCTCGATAAAAAATTGTAGTCCCTCGATGATCCTTGATGTTGCCTTCGGTAAACGATCTAGTCCCTAAAACGACATTGTTAAAACGTCCCATGAGTTACCTTCTATGACTATACAAACGTCCCATGCTCGTCCCTTCACATCCAACGATGGGGCTTCTTACCAAATCAATGGTAAGATAGTAACATCTAAAGGAGGAGGAAAATAACATCTAAGACCTTTTTGAGTAAGTAGATTCGCTCGTAGTTGCTCGCTTGCTCACCACAAAATATTTTGACACCAACACTTTCATTTTGAAACATTTTTTTGAAGACAAACACTTTGTACGCATTCTTATAGAAACAAGAGCCATTGCAAAGACATGTTTTCAAAATCACTTTCAAAAAAACACATTCCACAAACACTTCTTTGAACCATTTTCGAAACAAAACATTGTACGCATTCTTATAGAAACGAGAACCATTACAAAGACATTTTTCAAAATGCTTTCAAAACTCACACCACAAGCACCTTCAAAGAAAAGCAAGCGATCTAGGCAACTAAGAGCCCATGGAAATCCATGGATGAAAGGGGGTGATAACACCTCCCCTTTTCATAATCTACCCCCCGAACTCAATAAAATATCTCTGAAGGTCTTTCCTGTGCTTTTCACCTTTCCTTATTGGATAAATGAAAAGTCAGTGGAGACTCTTGCTATCCGCAATATTTGCGATCAAACCCAAAACAAAAGTCAGTTCTCCCACCAGATCACAGAACTGGCGACTCTGCTGGGGACTACAAAAAGTGGGGTTACCTTAGGGTTAGATCACATCTACTTGCTTTCATTGCTTGACTTGTATGCTTTACATTTCGTGTCCCTGTTTGGGTTACTGTTAAAAATCCTAAACCCGGATTTGGGGACACTTTTTAGGTAAGTAGAAATAAATTATGAGGGAACTGTGAGGGGTATACTGACACGGTTGAAGCAGTAGCTACATTGATGTGGAACTTTAGTTGGTATCGATAACCCTTGAATCAATCAAGGAGAGTACGGGGCCGCCGCTTGGTGTCATAAAACATCAACTGACCTTAGAACCTTTAAATTTCACAACTTGGCAAGTAGGACGCAGCGAGATGGTCGGCTTTGGTTTATTCCCAAGGTCGACAGATACTCGATGCTACACTCGTTGAGATTTGACTCTTGAGTTTTGTTTGGTTGCGAGTCAATCGCCTATTGAATGAAGCTTGGGGGAAAAATCAGTGATATTGAGATCCCTTAGAACCCGATTACTATTTATAAGACAGGTTGAACCAACCCAACTTCAAGAGGGTATGACCTTAAAACTCATGCATGCCTTAAACCCAAGGACTTGGTGTGACTTGTTTGTTGCTTGCTATACATGTGTTTTTTTAGCATAATCATGACGTCATAAGAATGGCATGTCATACTAACCATTTAAAGGATTCTCTAGGGCTCATCTTTGCTTTGTTTTGTAGGATATGGCACCCGCCTACAGAAACACTATCCAGATTAACCTTGTGAAAGTGCCTCTCCAACTAAAGGATTTGGCATTAAGGATCCCTGAAAGCTCCCCCTTCATTGAAAAACATGGTCGGTTGCTCAACTTGGTTACTTCAAAACCTGATGAAGAATTGTTAAAAGTGCTATTTCAGTTCTTTGACCCTTTGCACCACTGCTTCACCTCCCCGGATTACCAACTAGTGCCTACCATGGAGGAATTTTATCGGTTGTTAGGGGTACCTATTCTTGATCAGTCACCTTTCAACGGTACGGAAGAACTACCAAAGCTCGAAGAGATTGCTCGAGCTCTATCCTTACAATGATCCGATGTCGCGACAAATTGGGAAACTAGAGGAAATGTCCAAGAATCCGAATTAAATTTCTATTCGAGAAGGCTTACCATTTTTGGGATATTTTAGATTTACAAGTGTAAGTTTAAGAATGCGCCTAAGAGGGGGGGTGAATTAGATGGTGGTCGATTTTTGACTTATTTTATACTTTCTGGTTTTGATTTAGTGCTTTGAAAAATTGTAAAGTGCAGAAAGTAAAGAGACACAAAGATTTATCCTGGTTCCTTCCACACCCCGGAAGTACGTCCAGTCCCCTTGCAAACACGCAAGAGATTTCACTATTTTGTTAGAACTTTTACAAGACTCTTCCTAGTCTTATCAACTAAAGAACCTAACAAATACCAAGAACACCCTCTTGGATTTCCAATAAGTCTCTTGAGAACAATCCTCTCAAAAGATACCTCTTGTTTCCAATAATGGACAACAAGGTACACAAGTATTCTAATACTTAATTCCAACAATCCTGGAAAAAAGTTACATTTTGTATAATTTTATGAAGTATGATTTCTTGAAATATGTTGATCACATAGAGTGACTTCAATGAAGTTTCTTATTTCTTCTCTTGTAAGAAATTCAGACTGTAACACAATGGTTAGAAAATGCTCAAAGATTTATGTTCTTTATATGTGTGAAAGTGCAGAAAATCTTTGTTCTTAAAAGTTAAGAAATATGAAGTTTGAATATTTTTCAAAGTTCAGAATTATTGCATAAGAGAAGAGTTTTTTTTATAATTTGAAAGATTTATTATTTAAAGTAATCAAGATACCTTTCCAAATGTACACTTTTCTGTTTGAAAAACTTGAGAGGATGCAATGTATGACCATGCATCTATTGGAGAAAAGGTGTGAAGAATATCTTGAAACCAATTCAGATTTTTCAAAAGTTACAATGTGTAAATCGATTAACATAAGATGTAATTCGATTGCACGGGTTTGTAACGTTCATGTTTTCAAAAAATTTGAAGTGTAAATCGGTTAGCATGTTGTGTAAATCGATTTACAAGAGTTAAAAATTCACATTGTTCTGTGATAAATCGATTTACACTTCATGTAAATCGATTGCTGGCAGAGACAATCAGTTTTTGAAAAAGCATGTGTAAATCGATTTACACAAGATGTTAATCCATTTACAGCAGAGAAAAACTTAGAATTTGTTTTAAAATTTAAGTGAATTGTTGTGGCAAGAGTGTATATCATTTTTGAGCATTTCTAATCAATGTAGTTCAAATGAGAATTGATATACTTGATTGCTTGCCATGATCCTTGAAGATTTTAGTGAATGATGCTTTAAGCTAATTCCACTTCTTTTCCTTCTTGCCATAGTGCTTGTTTGTCTTTCATCAAAACTAGCTTGTTTGTCTTTCATCAAAAATAAAGTTGAGTTGAGGCTTGAGATTACATTCTCCCCCTTTTTGATGATGACAAACCATCTTTCTTTATGAGTTGTTCAGAATTGGAGCAAAATGTGTTTTCTCCCCCTAAGAAGATTTATCCCCTATGGAGAAAAAGTTTTGAAAGCTTGCCCTGTAAAGACAATTAAAACAAACAACCATAAAGTGCTATCACATCCTTCTCCCCCTTTGACATTATCAAAATGAAGGGAAAGATGCAACAAGAAATGATAACAGAATGAAACATATATGAACATGAACGAGAAACAAAAACTTCTAAAATTATCAAACAAAGTTCAAGTACACAATACAAAAACTAACACTTGAAATACAACAAGACAAAAACATAATGATACTTATAACAAGAATTTAATAATATTGATCAGGAACATATTAGAAGGGTCCTTGATATGGAAATTGTTGTTGTAGAGGTGGTTCGGTGTATGGAGGAGGCGGAGGTGCTGGATTGTTTGGATCGTATGGAGGAATATGAAGATGTGAGTATAGGTATGAAAATTGTTGGTTCACATCATTCTGAAAAGCATTCATACGAGAGGAGGTGGAGTCATTTATGAGGTTTTAATTGGGTGATTTGGTCAAGGTTTCATGATTGGTCAAATATAAGGTGGGAGGTTGAGAGAAAATGAAAGTTTGACCAATATATTAAAAGCTCATACAAGTATCACATGCTAAAAATTAATTTGCATAGAAAAAGTACACAGAAAATGCTTCAGATTTTGTGGTAAATCGATTTGCCCCTTGGTTAAATCGATTTACACAGAAAATTTTTATGAAAAATAATTTTCGTTCAGTGGTAAATCGATTTGCATATTGTGTAAATCGATTTACACACAAGATTTTATTTAAAAAAATGTTTTGCTTCAGTGGTAAATCGATTTACACACCAAGTAAATCGATTTACTTAAAGGAAAATTTTTTAAAAACAGTAATTTTAACATTTGAAACATTGTCTAAACACACGTATATGCACATTTAAGTATAGTTAAGGATATAGTGCACCTTATATATCTTGTTCATCTAGGATTCCGAGTTCACGACGAATTTTAAAGAATGCATCCTTTGCAAGTGGTTTTGTGAAGATGTCCGCGAGTTGATTTTGAGTGTCTACGAAAGTAATCTCGACATCTCCTTTGAGTACATGATCTCGGATGAAATGATGTCTGATGTCAATGTGTTTTGTCCGGGAATGAATAACTGGATTTTTCGTAATATTGATCGCGCTTGTGTTATCACATCGAAGTGGAATGCATCCAAGGTTTACTCCATAGTCAAGTAACTGTTGTTTTAGCCAAAGAATTTTAGCGCATCCACTTCCAGTCGCAATGTATTCTGCTTCGGCAGTGCTGAGAGCGACGCTTGCTTGCTTTTTGCATGACCATGAAACCAAGGCATTTCCGAGAATGTGACATGTTCCACTTGTACTTTTGCGATCAGTCTTACAACCTGCATAGTCAGCATCAGAATAACCAACTAGATTACACATACTACCTTTTGGATACTATAATCCGACGTTGGTTGTTCCTTTGAGATATTTTATTATCCGCTTGACTGCTGTAAGGTGAGACTCTTTAGGATTGGCTTGATATCTTGCACATAGGAAAACTCTGAACATGATGTCAGGTATACTTGCTGTTAAATAGAGGAGTGAGCCAATCATTCCATGATACTTAGTTATGTCAATAGAGTTCCCTGATTCATCTGGATCAAGATAGGTGCCGGATCCCATAGGAATTGCACTTTCTTTGCTGCTTTCCATCTCAAACTTCTTTATAAGGTCTTTGCAATATTTTGATTGGTTTACGAAGATACCATGTTTGATTTGCTTAATTTGAAGACCGAGAAAGAAATTCAATCTTCCCATCATAGACATCTCAAACTCTCCTTGCATCATAGATGAAAATTCCTTGCACATATTTTGGTTAGTTGAACCAAAAACAATATCATCTACATAGATTTGTACAAGTAAGGTATGATGATTAACATTTTTTATGAAGAGAGTGGTATCAACTTTACCCTTTACAAACCCTTTTTCACATAAGAATGCACTTAGTCTATCATACCATGCCCTTGGTGCTTGCTTCAGCCCATAGAGAGCTTTCTTCAGTTTGAAGACATGATTAGGATGTTTGAAGTCTTCAAATCCGGGAGGTTGCTTTACATAGACTTCTTCATTTATGAATCCGTTGAGAAATGCGCTTTTTACATCCATTTGAAAAAGTTCAAAGTCCAATGAGCATGCATATGCAAGTAATAGTCTTATTGCTTCCAAACGTGCTACCGGAGTAAAAGTTTCTTCAAAATCAATTCCTTCCTCTTGGTTGTATCCTTGAGCAACTAGTCTTGCCTTGTTTCGAGTGATTATACCATTTTCATCCATCTTGTTTTTGAATACCCATTTGGTTCCAATGATACGTTTATTTCCTAGATTAGGAACAAGTTCCCAAACTTCGTTCCACTCGAATTGGTTTAACTCCTCTTGCATGGCAAGGATCCATTGATCATATTCTAGTGCTTGAGCCACTTTAGTAGGTTCAACTTGAGATACAAACGGCATATTTAAGCATGCATCCTTAATATTTAGTCGAGTAGATACCCCTTTTCTAATATCTCCAATTATGTTGTCAATTGGATGATAACGATGAGTTCTCCATTCTTGAGGAAGACCATCATCATTTTCATTTTGATGTGATAGTTCATGTGTTTGTTCCGGATTGACAATTTTGCCATTTCCACAAGAATTCTCATGAGATAGATCTATAGAAACATCATCATCACAAATAACAAATTCCTCCTTGGAGGTGTTAGATTCATCAAAAGAAACATGCATTGATTCTTCTATAGTTAAAGTTCTTTTATTGTAAATTCTAAAAGCTTTGCTAGAAAGGGAGTAACCAAGAAAAATACCTTCATCCGATTTTTCATCGAACTTACCGAGATTGTCTTTGTCGTTGTTAAGGACAAAACATTTGCACCCGAAAATATGAAGGTGAGAGATATTTGGTTTTCTTCCTTTGTGAATCTCATATGGAGTTTTATTTAGTATAGGTCTTATGATCACGTGATTGCTTACATAACATGCCGTGCTTACCGCATCTACCCAAAAATATTTAGGCAAACTTGAGTCACTTAGCATGGTTCTTGCAAGCTCCACCAAAGACCTATTTTTCCTTTCAACTACTCCATTTTGTTGTGGAGTTCTCGGTGCTGAAAAATTGTGGAAGATCCCATTTTCTTCACAAAATTCTTCAAATAGACTGTTTTGGAACTCTCCACCATGATCACTTCGGATTGATGTTATCTTTAATGACTTCTCATTTTGAACTTGTTTTGCATATCTCTTGAATGCCTTGAATGCTTCATTTTTGTGCACTAAAAACAAAGTCCAGGTGAAACGGGAAAAATCATCTACAATAACTAAAGCATAAATGTTACCTCCGAAGCTTCTTGTTCTAGATGGACCAAAAAGATCCATGTGCAACAATTGAAGTGGTCTTGTTGTTGAAACCACATTCTTTGGTTTGAAAGTTGATTTGGTCTGTTTGCCCTTTTGGCATGCACTACATAATTTGTCTTTGATGAACTTCATCTTTGGTAGACCAATAACTAAGTCATGCTTAACCAATTTGTTCAAGTGCTCCATGTGTATGTGAGCAATCCTCTTGTGCCATAACCAAGCGTCATTGTTGTTTACCATAAGACATTGTACCTTCATAGACAAATCATCTAAAGTAATCATAAAAATATTGTTAGATCTTATACCTTTGAGTTTTACCTCATTGGTTGCCTCATCCATAATAAGGCATTTTTCTTTGTTGAATTTGATCTTGAACCCTCTATCGCAAAGTTGACTTATGCTAAGAAGGTTGTGCTTTAATCCTTCAACATAGAGAACATCCTCAATTTGAATGGATGGAGGTGTGCCAACTATTCCAACTCCAAGAATATTTCCTTTGGTGTTGTCTCCATAGGTGACATACCTTTTGGCTTTATGTACTAGATATAAAAATTGGTGTGCATCTCCTGTCATATGCTTTGAACATCCACTATCAAGATACCAAAGATTTGATGTGGACTTCAAGCATACCTACAAAAACAAATTATTTCTTGTTAGGTACCCAAGTTGCCTTGGGTCCTTCATAGTTAGTTCCCTTTTTCACCCATGCATAATGTCCACTAGCCATACTGAAATTTCTAATATAGCATGCATTGGGTGTGTGTCCAATAATACCACAGTAAAAACAGTTTGGAACAAATTTTCTCTTGTATCTAGGAATTTGTTTTCTTTTAGATACATTAGCCTTTTTCTTTTGATGATTATGAACAACTTTCTTCTTTTCTACTTTCTTGGGATTGGAACTATTACTAGCCTTTACAAAAACAGTGGGCTTGTTACTTGGTTTCTTAGAATTCACATAACCAAGACCTCTTTTATCATTTGGATAACGTTGTTGGCTTAGTAATCCTTCTAATCCTATTTGTCCTTTTTCATATAGTTCAATGACTCTTTTCAATTGAACAATTTGAAAGACATTTGATTCACACTAGGAGCATGCAAAGTTTTCCATTTCTTTTATAAAATTCTGTTTTTGAAGATCAAAATCTTTAGTCATGGTGTCAATTTTTTCGAGACAAATTAGAAGTTCTTTTTCTTGGTTTGACACCTTTTTGTATAAGCTTTTGCATTCTTTCATGATTTCATCAATTGCACCTTGAACATCATCATCAAAAAGAGTAAATTCATTACTAACCTCTTCTTTATCATCGGAGTGATGCGATGCCATTAAGGCTAAATTTGCACATTCGTCGCTTTCTGATTCCGATGTACTGCTCATATCATTATCTTCCCATGCTATGTAGGCTTTCTTTTGTTTTGAGTCCTTTCCTTTGAATCCGTTTTTCTTTGGGAGATTTGGACAGTTTGGCTTGATATGTCCTTGCTTTCCACATTCATAACATGAGACATCTTGTGTTGATGTGAAGGCTTCTCTTTTCTTGAAGTGCTTTCTCTTATGTGCATGAGATTCGCCCTTGTCATTTCTGCCAAAAAATTTCCCAAGTCTTTTAACAAGAAGCATGAAATTTTCATCTTCTTCCGGATTGTCTTCTTTTACAACTTCCTTTGAATCAATTTTTAAAGCAATGTTTTTGGACTTCTTTTCTAGATTCTCATGTTTTTCAAGTCTACCGAGTTCCGTTTTGTATTCTTGAAGTTTGCCAAATAATGTAGCAAAAGTCATTGCAGAGAGACTCTTCTTTTCCGAGATTGTCGTTACCTTTGGTTGCCATTCCCTAGTCAATGATCTGAGGACTTTCAAGTTGAGTTCATCATTTGTCAAGGTTTTACCAAGAGCACTTAAGTGATTTGTCAAATGCACAAATCTCTTTTGTAAGTCAAGAATGGATTCTCTGGGCTGCATTCGAAATAGTTCATATTCTTGACTTAGGGTATTTAGCCTTGATCTTTTTACTTCAGCCGTTGCTTCATGAGTTTGTACCAAGGTATCCCATATTTCCTTTGCTGTTTTGCATGTTGAGACACGGAAAAATTCGTCCATACTAAGTGCACCTTGAAGAAGGTTTATTGCCTTTTTGTCATAGAGAACTTTCTTTTTATCATCGTCGTCCCATGCAGTTTTGGGCTTTGAAGAGCCAACGCCATTGATTACCGTTACCGGGATAAATGGACCATTTTCAACAGCATCCCATACTTCCTCTCCTTGTGCTTCTAAATGCGCCTTCATGCGTATTTTCCAAAAGTCAAAATATTCACCACAAAATAGAGGAGGCTTGTTGTTACTACCACCATCTCTGAAAATGGGTTGATGATTTGCGGAAGCCATTCTAGATCTCTAGGAGCAGGTTACCTATAACCCACTCTGATACCAATTGTAAGTTTAAGAATGCGCCTAAGAGGGGGGGTGAATTAGGTGGTGGTCGATTTTTGACTTATTTTATACTTTATGGTTTTGATTTAGTGCTTTGAAAAACTGTAAAGTGCAGAAAGTAAAGAGACACGGAGATTTATCCTGGTTCTTTCCACACCCCGTAAGTACGTCCAGTCCCCTTGCAAACACGCAAGAGATTTCACTATTTTGTTAGAACTTTTACAAGACTCTTCCTAGTCTTATCAACGAAAGAACCTAACAAATACCAAGAACACCCTCTTGGATTTCCAATAAGTCTCTTGAGAACAATCCTCTCAAAAGATACCTCTTGTTTCCAACAATGGACAACAAGGTACACA
The DNA here is from genome assembly GCA_948472305.1 of Vicia faba. NCBI lineage: Eukaryota > Viridiplantae > Streptophyta > Magnoliopsida > Fabales > Fabaceae > Vicia > Vicia faba. Next base: position 1,518,371,920 of record OX451738.1, read on the forward strand.
AGTATTCTAATACTTAATTCCAACAATCCTGGAAAAAAGTTACACTTTGTATAATTTTATGAAGTATGATTTCTTGAAAGATGTTGATCACATAGAGTGACTTCAATGAAGTTTCTTCTTTCTTCTCTTGTAAGCAATTCAAACTGTAACACAATGGTTAGAAAATGCTCAAAGATTTCTGTTCTTTATATGTGTGAAAGTGCAGAAAATCTTTGTTCTTAAAAGTTAAGAAATATGAAGTTTGAATATTTTTCAAAGTTCAGAATTATTGCATAAGAGAAGAGTTTTTTTATAATTTGAAAGATTTAGTATTTAAATTAATCAAGATACCTTTCCAAATGGACACTTTTCTGTTTGAAAAACTTGAGAGGATGCAATGTATGACCATGCATCTATTGGAGAAAAGGTGTGAAGAATATCTTGAAACCAGTTCAGATTTTTCAAAAGTTACAATGTGTAAATAGATTAACATAAGATGTAAATCGATTACACGAGTTTGTAATGTTCATGTTTTCAAAAATTTGAAGTGTAAATCGATTAGCATGTTGTGTAAATCGATTCACAAGAGTTAAAAATTCACATTGTTCTGTGATCAATCGATTTACACTTCATGTAAATCGATTGCTGGCAGAGACAATCAGTTTTTGAAAAAGCATGTGTAAATCGATTTACACAAGATGTTAATCGATTTACAGCAGAGAAAAACTTAGAATTTGTTTTAAAATTTAAGTGAATTGTTGTGGCAAGAGTGTATATCATTTTTGAGCATTTCTAATCAATGTAGTTCAAATGAGAATTGATATACTTGTTTGCTTGCCATGATCCTTGAAGATTTGAGTGAATGATGCTTTAAGCTAATTCCACTTCTTTTCCTTCTTGCCATAGTGCTTGTTTGTCTTTCATCAAAACTAGCTTGTTTGTCTTTCATCAAAACTAAAGTTGAGTTGAGGCTTGAGATTACAACAAGATTTCGAAGAGGTGCTGGCACTTCTCGTTTACGGGACGGTACTTTTCCCTAATGCGGATTAACTCGTAGATGTGAGCAATATTAAGGTCTTTCTGTCTCATAATCCAGTGCCTACATTTCTCGGGGATATTCTGCACTCTCTGCATGATCGCACCCTAAAGAGAAGGGGGACCCTCTTGTGTTGCACTCCTCTTTTGGCTAGGTGGTTTATTTCGCACCTTCCCAGGTCTGCTTTGAAGAACAAGCAGGGTTTGAAATGGTCTCGTAGGCTGATGTCCCTTAAGCATTCAGACATTCATTGGTGTTCACGGTTCTCGGAAGATATTACCATCATCGATCGTTATGGTGAATTCCCTAATGTCCCTCTCTTAGGCATTAGGGGAGGAATCACTTACAACCATTGTTTGGCACTGTGTCAGTTTGGTTATGCGAGAAGAGATGGTCCTCACGACACGCTTATCCCAGGAATCACCTTCAACTATGAGAATGATACTCAGGGTTACCGCAAAAGGTTCATAAAAGCTTGGGGCATGGTACATAAAATTGATAGCAAGACACTGGGGCACAAGAATTCCATCCCTCTTGAGCCCTATCTCCTATGGGTACGAGCCCACGCTCAAATTCTTATGATGCCTTACCCTGCTATCCTACCAATAATTATGGAACCAGTTGCTGAAGGAGATACCGCTTCTTTGTTCATCATCCTGACATGCCAACTGATCATGAGGAGTTACAGAAGTCCTGAGTTCAACTTAAAGAGGAGCGTGACACGTTTGAAGCTCAGTTCTATGCCAGCGAGAAGAAGGTCCTGGAGCTCACTAGGCTACTTCATGAAGAAAGGAACATAAATGCCTACATTGCACCAAAGAGGATGCGCTCCTGGGAGACCTAGTTTCTTTTTGCTTTGAGTTTTGTTTAGTTTAAAACTATAAGCCTAAAAGGCATTCTTTGTAACAAATCAAACTCATTAAATACAATTAATGTGTGTTTCTTTTTTGGTTAATCAAATTTGAGCTTTTAAGAATCCGTGAAGTCATTGCATACGCATATCATCCATAGCATTGCATAAGCAGGTACCATTACGGGTTTCTCATCTCCTTCGTTGTTTATTTCAGCAAAAATATATTCTGAACAAAGCATCAAAGATCTTCAGACACAAAATGCCCAATTTCAACAGATGTTCATAACTCTGGCAAAAGGGCAGGAGGATCTGAAAGCCTTCATCCTGAAAGAGAAGAAGAAGAAGAAACCTGCTGATATCCTTAATACGGGCAGGAGATTCGGGGGGCCGCTAAAGCAATCAGTCGATCTGACCTCCTCGTCCAAAGAAGGAGAGAATCAAGAGAGCCAGACAAGGGAAGAGGACCCCCGTCCTGAAGTTTCTGACAATGATACCGACTACAATGATGAGCAATATCCTCCCATTGATGATAGATACAAGCAGTTAGAGGATTGACTAAACTCCATGGAAGTCCAGAGAATACCTGGGTTGGACTTCAAAGAACTGGGATTGGTGTCGGGAGTGGTCATCCCGCAAAAATTTAAGGCTCTAGTTTTTGCAAAGTATGATGGGGTGTCTTGCCCAAAGCTTCATCTCCGTTCCTATGTAAGGAAGATCCAGCCCCACACCACTAATAGAAACTCGTGGGTTCACTTGTTTCAAGACAGCCTATTAGGGACTCAGCTCGAATGGTTCTACCAATTGGAGGGAACCAATGTCCGAAACTGGGAGAATTTGGCTGCTGCTTTTTACAAGCAGTACCAATACAATGCCGACATAGCCCCTACTCGTACTCAACTCCAGAGTATGTCCATGGGTGCAGGTGAAGACTTTAAGGACTATGCGTATAAGTGGAGAGACTTGGATGGGATAGTTCAACCCCTTTATCTGACAGAGAGTTGGTCGACATGTTTCTTGGGACGTTGTCTGGTCCATTCTTTAACCATTTGATCGACAACTCGTCAGCTGGTTTCACTAAACTGATATTAACTGGAGAAAAGGTAGAAGATGAGATATGGAGCGGTAAAATACAAAGAGACACTCCTCGAGTTCAGTAAAGAAGCCCTTCGCTGGTAAGAAGGAAGCCAGTGCTATCTATAGCCCAAGAGGTCAGAGTAGAGCTGAACACCATCCGACGATAAGTGCTGTAATGATACCTAGTCTTACGGCTGCTCCACAATGCAACAATCAGCAAAGGGTGGAAAGACCACAAAGGCAGTTCACCCGGATTAACATGACATTGAAAGAGGTTCTACCCCACCTTCTGAGATCCAATTTGGCAACCTTGAAGGAGGCTCCCAAGAATCATAATACCACATATCCTCGGTACAATCCGAATGCTCGGTGTTCCTATCATTCTGAGAGTCCTGGTCACGATACGGATGATTGCTGGGATCTAAGAAACAAAGTACAAGATCTGATTGAAGCCAAGGAGATTGATTTTGATGCTCCGGAGAAGCCAAATGTCATAAATTCTCCCATGCCTAAACACAACCGTAGAGTTAACGCCATTAATACTGATCTGTTTGTGACCTCAGTTGATGAAGTTTCTACTCCCCTTATGACTGTTAAGAAGGATTTGTTGTTGGTCGGTTTATTTCCGTGTTGTGGTGAAGGTTGCCACATGTGTTCATATCTGCCTTCTGGTTGCTATCTGCTAAAGACAGGTGTCCAGCGCCTGATGGACAACAGGGAAATTTTGTTCGAGAAAACTTTGACTCCTGATGTTCCGTTCGAAGATGTTGCTATTATAACCATTTCTGCCAATCCTTCCAAGGCCTCCTCGAGTAGACCTGTTAGGATTACACCCAATCCGAGAGTTGATCCGTTAATAATCACCTGCCCTGGTCCTGTCCCGTACTCCTCAGACAAAGTTGTTCCTTGGCATTATGGCGCCAATATCTACTATCATGGCGTTAAACAAGACCTGAATATTGAAGAGGCTAATCCTGATGTCAGTAACATTTTCGGGACCAGTAGGATTACTAGAAGTGGAAGGGTTTTCTCTCCTGAGATATCCCCAAAGAATGTCACTAAGCCTGTTGTAATTTCATCTGCTGTTCCTACCAGTACTTTCGTCGCTACTCCTGTTCATACTCCAATTGTCACTCCTGCCTTCGAGTCATCTGGGACTCGAGGCAAAGAAGCTATAGGTGAGCCTGCTTGGACGGGGGCACCTAGAAATATTGTCGTAGAAACCTCTAAGCAAGAGATAGAGGAAATATTAAAAATAATTAAAAAGAGCGACTACAATGTGGTCGAGCAGTTAGGGCAGACCCCCTCGAAGATTTCCATGTTATCTATGTTGTTGTGTTCTGAGGCCCATGCGAAAGCTTTGATCGCATTCCTCAAGACTGCGCATGTGCCGCAAGAAACCTCGGGTGATCAATTTAAAGAATGTGTAGCCAGTTTGAATGCTGACAATGGGCTGGGTTTTTCAGATGCCGACTTAACTCCGAAAGGGAGAAAACACAACGATGCTCTGCATGGCTCGATGGAATGCAAGGGCACTAATATGGCTCATATGCTGGTGGATACTGGGTCTTCACTGAATGTCCTGCTTAAGAAGGCTCTCGATCGGCTAGATTGTGAAGGTTTGACCCTAAAGCCCAGTAACATGGTGGTAAGGGATTTTGACGGCTCGAAGAGAATGGTGCATGGAGAGGTGGACATCCCCGTCAAGGTAGGATCTCAGACCTTTGAGTCCATTTTCTATGTGATGGACATCAGGCCATCGTACTCTTATTTGTTAGGTTGTCCTTGGATCCATGAAGCTGGGGCTGTTACTTCTACACTTCACCAAATGCTGAAATATCCGGTGAAGGGGAAGATTGTCACTGTGCATGGAGAAGAGGAGTACATGGTGAGCCACCCGAACTCCTTCAGGTATGTGGAGATGGACGGGGAATTCATAGAGACCCATTGTCAAAAATTTGAGGAGGTTCCCCATATTTTGGAGTCGACCGAGACTACCACCCGTACCAAACCTCCTTTGAAGATGGCTTCTCTCAAGGACACCAGAACAGTGGTTGAAGAAGGTGGGTGTGCCAATTGGGGACGGCTCCCTGATTTCACTCACAAAACTGACAAGTTTGGTTTGGGCGTTACTTTAGGGGCTCAAAGGGCTGTGCAACGCGCTCGGGCTGGAGGACCTCCCCTACGCATCAACAATTGTGGGGTCAACTCTATTGAAGAAAGTGAGGAAGACCCTAACATTGACATCTGGATCTACCTGACTACCAACCGTGGACCGAATAACTAGATAGCTAGAGATTTTATTTCAGTTTATTTTATTCCGTAGTAATTGTCTTACTTATGTTCTGAATTTGAAATGAACAATTTTCAAAAACTTTTTGGCCTTGTGTCTTACCCGAGGCACAATGGTTCCATCTCTGAGGGTTATTATATGTCATTTCATATATCACCAATGAAGCATTAGATGTTCTTTGCATACAAATTTTGCGCTCTCTGTTTTTTTTCTTTTCTATTTTTACTTTATCAATTCAGCTATGCTCTTACACACACGCACGTATCAAACTGCATATCCATATCCACTATGGATCCCATTGATAACAATCCTACTATTACCAGCTATGACTTTGAAAATCCGATCAACCGAGACAAGGACGAAGGTGAGAACAATTGTGAGGTGCCTGGAGAGCTGGCTAGACTATTACAACAGGAAGAGATTGTTATACAGCCTTATGAAGAGCCAATTGAGATAATAAACTTGGGCACAGAGACGAATAGAAAAGAAGTCAAGATCGGCGTAAAATCTGGAAGTTAAGATCAAACAGCGGTTAATATAGATGTTGCGCGACTGCTTTGAGATTTTTGCCTGGTCATATGAAGACATGCCTGGTTTAGACACTGACATCGTGGTACACCATCTGCCAACTTAAGAGGATTTTCCTCCAGTTAAACAGAAGGTCCGCCGCATAAACCCTGAAATGTCAGAGAAGATCAAGGCAGAGGTTATGAAGCAGTTCGACACAGGGTTCTTAGCTGTCACCTCCTATCCGCAGTGGGTTGCTAACGTCGTTATGGTACCTAAGAAGGACGGCAAGGTATGGATGTGTGTGGATTACAAAGATATGAACAGGGCAAGCCCCAAGGATGACTCCTAGCTTCCCCATATTGATGTTTTGGTTGACAATATCGCGCAGCACAAAATCTTTTCCTTCATGGATGGTTTCTCTGGCTACAACCAGATCAAGATGGCTCCTAAAGACATGGAGAAGACGACCTTCGTCACACAGTGGGGCACCTTCTGTTACAAGGTAATGTCTTTTGGGTTGAAGAATGTTGGGGCAACCTATCAGCGAGCCATGGTCGCTTTGTTCCACGATATGATTCACCATGAGATCGAGGTTTATGTTGATGACATGATAGCCATGTCTCAAACCGAATAGGAACATCTCGATAATCTACAAAAGTTGTTCGACAGGTTGAAGACATACAAGCTGAGGTTGAATCCGAACAAGTGCACCTTCGGGGTAAGGTATGGTAAGCTTCTGGGTTTCATCGTCATTGACAAAGGTATTCAGGTAGACCCTGCAAAGGTAAAGGCCATACAAGAGATGTCGGCTCCCCGTACGGAGAAGGAAGTTAGAGGTTTCTTGGGACGCTTGAATTATATCTCCAGGTTCATTTCACATCTGACTGCTACTTGTGAGCCCATTTCAAGCTTCTGAAGAAAGATCAAGTGGTAAAGTGGAATGAAGAATTCCAGACTGCTTTCGAAAGGATCAAAGAATATCTTTAAGAACCGCCAATTCTGATGCCTTCGGTTAAAGGAAGACCTTTGATATTATACTTAACAGTGCTAGACAATTCAATGGGGTGTGTGCTGGGGCAGCATGACGAGTCTGGTCGAAAAGAGCACGCAATATACTACCTTAGCAAAAAGTTTACCGACTATGAGACAAGATACTCATTGCTCGAGAAAACATGCTACACTTTGGCATGGGCTGCTCGCCGACTAAGACAGTATATCTTAACCCACACTACTCTGTTGATATCTAAGATGGATCCAATCAAATACATCTTCGAGAAGCCCACACTCTTCGGAAGAATAGCGATATGGAAGATGATCTTAACCGAATACGATATACAATATACAACCCAGAAAGAAATCAAGGGGAGTGTATTGGCTGATCATTTGGCTAACCTGGCCGTGGATGACTACCAATCCATGAATTTTGAGTTCCCAGACGAGAACATTATGCTGGTGACTGACTACGAAGAAATGGGACCAAATGAAGGACCTGAAGAAGGATCCCGATGGACTATGGTCTTTGATGGAGCTTCGAACGCACTTGGTAATAGCATCAGAGTTGTAATTATATCCCCTGAGGGCTGTCACACTCCTTTCACTTCCCGATTATATTTCAACTGCACTAACAACATGGAGGAGTATGAAGCCTGCATCATGGGTCTCAAAGCCGCTATTGACTTCAGAATCAAGTTCCTAAATGTCTTCGGGGATTTAGCCTTCGTGATAAGTCAAATCAAAGGCGAATGGGATACGAAGCATCTGAATCTCATCCCATAAAAAGAGCATGTACTGAAATTTCTCCCACACTTTGAGGAGGTAACTTTTGAACATTTCCCACGACAGGAGAATCAGTTAGCGGACGTGCCAGCTACCATGTCTTCTATGTTCAAAGTTAGGTGGGATAACGAAACTCCCTAAATCACCATTTAAAGGTTGGATGAACCAGATCACTGCTGTGAGATTGATACTGAAGAGGTGACAGACAAACCCTGGTTTCATGAAGTAAAGAAGTATCTCGAGGCTCAAGAGTATCCTGAAGGGGCGTCTGTCAATGATAAGAAGTTTATGAGAAGGTTCGCTGCGAAATTTTTCCTCAGTAATGGAATCCTCTACAAACGCAACCATGACTCAACCTTACTACGATGTGTAGATAAGAGCTAAGCAGAGAGAATCATGACAGATCTACATTAAGGTACCTTCGGAACCCATTCCAGTGGACATACCATGGCTAAGAAGATCCTACATGCAGGATACTATTAGTCCACTATGGAAGCAGATTGTTATCAACACTCCCGAACTTGTCATAAATGCCAAATTTATGATGATAAAGTGCATGTGCCTCCGGTTCCTTTGAATGTCTTGACAGCTCCGTGGCCCTTTGCAATGTGGGGAATTGACATGATCGGAGAAATCTGGCCCACTGCCTCCATTGGGCATCGCTTCATCCTGGTGGCCATCGATTACTTCACGAAATGGGTTGAGGCGACCTCTTTTGCTACTGTTACCAAGAATGTTGTGGCGCGGTTTATCAAGCATAACCTGATCTGTCGGTATGGTGTTCTAGAGAGAATTATCATCGATAATGGTACGAATCCCAATAACACGATGATCACCGAACTCTGTAAGCAGTTCAAGATACATCATCATAACTCTTCTCCCTACCGGACGAAGATGAATGGCGTTGTTGAAGCAGCTAACAAGAACATCAAGAAAATTGTACAGAAGATGACGGTGACATACAAAGACTGGAATGAGATGTTACCATTTTCTATTCATGGATACCGTACCTCAGCACAGACGTCGACATGGGCAACACCATACTCTCTGGTATATGGCATGGAGGCGGTCCTACCCATCGAAGTCCAGATACCTTCCCTCAGGATTGTGAAGGACGCGGGTTTGAACGAAGATGAATGGATCCAGACTCGACTTGATCAACTGAATTTGATCGATGAGAAGAGACTTACTGTTGTCTGTCATGGTCAAACGTATCAAAAATGGATGATCAAGGCTTTCAATAAGAAGGTCAGACACCAAGAGTATCAAGTCGGGGATCTAGTGATCAAGCGCATCATACTGCCGCAAGGTGACCCGAGGGGAAAGTGAGCTCCCACATACGAAGGGCCATTTGTGATTAAAAACATTTTCTCGGGTGGAGACATGATTCTGACCACCATGGACGGTGACGACCTTCCTCACCCTGTCAATGCAGACATAGTGAAAAGATACTACGCATTATAAAAGACCCGCTAGGTCGACCGTCCTAGGCGAAAATAAGGGCTTCCCAGCGAACCAAAAGGGTTCGGGAAAAAATAAGGGATGAGAATGAAAAATATGTACACCCGGCAAGTCGAAAACATGAAAAGGAAACTTGGGAAAAAAAGGGTATCCCGGTGGACTGAAAACCAGAAAGGGCGGTCCAGGAAAAAGTTAGGGATGAAAAGCATATCACTATGTCCAATTGGATCACCCTGCGATCTGACCTCAGTATCCATTGTCAAGTTCAAATAACATCGATCAACCTAATCAGCTTCGGACAAGCAGCAAAGTGATGAGACGCTTGAAGACATAGCGACAATAGCAGAATTGGAACCCAATGGGATTGTTGTACATAGTTGTTTCCTTTTAACACAATATTGTATAACTTCTATTTTTACGGCGGAGTTCTCTTACTAGAACGTCAGCCTTATCATACGAAAATGCCTATTACAGGCCAACATCAAAAAATCAATACAAAATCATTTCCATAAGAAACTTTGAGTTTTTCTTTTTCTGTTTTGTTTCGCAAGAACGTCCAATGATTTATTTTTGACATATGCATTTAAATATGATCGCTGCTCATAAATAATTACATAATGAAACAAAAGACAATTACACGTAATTCCAGAAATAGGGGCAAAAATAAGAAATGTCAAAACCCGACAGTTACTCTGTCCAGCAGGTATCAAGATAGAGACAACTTTGGAGCACAATCATCAATACATGCGACCTTGTAAAATCTGTATTCCCCATAGAGTAAAGGTAATCAAAGCATTGATGTCAGTTCTCTCAGAACGGGAAGTAATCTCCCTGACCAGGGTCGTCCAGAAACCTAACATCTATATCCCCAACCGAATTTCATAATCGTGAGCGGATTATCCTAAATTTTTATCTCCCCAAGCAGAGTTGGTTTCTCTGGATACAAAAGCTCAATACCCAACAGAGCTTAACAGAGTCATTCCCCCGCAGAGCTATTCTCATACATAGTCTCTCCCTGGCAGAATATTCACAAACAGCAAGGAGAAAATCTCCGGCACAGTCATTTATGTTCACCATCTCCAATGGAAGTAGAAGAACCACAGTTCTCTACAATAGTCTGAAATGCTATATTCTCCAGCAGCAGTCAGGGATTTATTTTCCCGTACTCGAATATGACACAAATAACATCTCATGCTCATACATCATGACATGCGCATACATATCATGTACAACATAATCTCATTTATTCTGAGAACATCATATCACAATGCATTTCATGCATCACATATGGTTAACCCTGTTATCTTTCTAGGAAAGACAATTATCACCAACATATCCAGCAATTATACATGTCATATCTGCAGACAACCGATGAAAACAATCAGTTCCCGAAACTAAATGGGTCAACTAATCTACATGATCAAGCGAAGTAACCCTACAACCCAGGTTCCTTCTCATGGCCCTACTACCCATGCTTTCATTACAAAGTAACCCTACGACCCATGTTCCTTCCCATAGCCCTACTACCCATGCTTTCATTTTGAAGTAACCCTACGACCTAGGTTCCTTATCATAGCCCTACTACCCAGGCTTTCATCTCGAAGTAACCCTACGACACAAGTTCCTTCTCATGGCCCTACTACCCAGGCTTTCATTTCGAAGTAACCCTACGACCCAGGTTCCTTCTCATAGCCCTACTACCCAGGCTTTTATTTGGAAGTAACCCTACGACCCAGGTTCCTTATCATAGCCCTACTACCCAGGATTTCATCTCAAAATAACCCTACGACCCAGGTTCCTTCTCATGGCCCTACTACCCATGCTTTCATTTCGAAGTAATCCTACGACCAAAGTTCCTTCTCATGGCCCTACTACCCAGGCTTTCATTCGTAGTAATCCTACGACCTAGGTTCCTTCTAATGGCCCTACTACCCATGCTTTCATTTCGAAGTAACCCTACTATCCAGTTTCCTTCTCATAGCCCTATTATCCAGGATTTCATCTCGAAAAAACCCTACTACCCAGGTTCCTTCTCATGGCCCTACTACCCAGGCTTTCATTTCGAAGTAACCCTACTATCCAGGTTCCTTCTCATAGCCCTACTATCCAGGCTTTCATCTCGAAGAAACCCTACTACCCATGTTCCTTCTTTAAGCCCTACTATCCAGGATTTTATCTCGGAGTAACCTTACTATCCAGGTTCCTTTTCATAGCCCTACTACCCAGGCTTTCATCTCGAAGTAACCCTACGACCCAGGTTCCTTCTCATGGCCCTACTACCCAGGCTTTCATTTCGAAGTAATCCTACGACCCAGATTCCTTCTCATGGCCCTACTACCCAGGCTTTCATTTCAAAGTAATCCTACGACCCAGGTTCCTTCTCATGGCCCTACTACCCAGGCTTTCATTTCAAAGTAACCTTACTATCTAGGTTCCTACTCATAGCCCTACTATCCAGGCTTTCATCTCGAAGTAACCCTACTACCCAGGTTCCTTCTCATGGCCCTACTACCCAGGATTATATTTCGAAGTAACCCTACTATCCAGGTTCCTTCTTATAGCCCTACTATCTAGGCTTTCATCTTAAAGTAACCCTACTACCCAGGTTCCTTCTTTAAGCCCTACTATCCAGGCATTCATCTCGAAGTAACCTTACTATCTAGGTTCATTTTCATAGCCCTACTATTCAGGCTTTCATCTCGAAGTAACCCTACTACCCAGGTTCCTTCTTTAAGCCCTATTATCCAGGCTATCATCTCGAAGTAACCCTACTATCCAGGTTCCTTCTCCCTTATCTCCAGACAACACTTTACAACACTGTAAGGCCCAGACCCGACTAGATAGAGTCAATTTCACATTTCCCCATTAAGTCGTTGTACAGCCTGGGCCCCGACTAGGTATACATTATACTTTCACTTCCTCAACCAAGAGTTAATTCCCTAGTAGAGTAATGGACAACCGAAGCTCCTAGACTCTACTTCCAAGGACATAAATCGACATTCCCCGACGAAGTCCTCCTCAATAGCAGATACATGGGTTCTCGCCAAGGAATCTCTTATGAAACCAATCTCTTCCAAATGGCATTTGTAAGCCCATTCCCGATATCACCAATCAGTATTACTTCATGCGAGTGCAAATTTCTGGGCACTCTAGTGTTCAATCATCTTCCACCTTCAGATCACGCATGGCAGACCTACCAATCTAATTTGCACTCTCATTTCTCAAAGGATCATCCTGGACTCTCAGGTTTGCTTCTATCAAGTTTCAAGTCTTAAATTACAACTTTTCAAGAAAATCATCCACAAGGGAAAATGGTCAAAAGCACACTGAAAAGTCAAACTCTGACTTTTAGATCAAATCAAGTTTCAACAATTATATTTCATCAAGACATGAAATTGGTTTATCAAAAATCAGAAGTTAGAAATTACTTTGAAAAAATCAAATTTCTAAACATTTAGAAAATTTTCTAAGTGTTAAGAGAATATGATATTTCAGAACTTCTGGGCCAGCCTTCACGCGAGTGCAGTCAGAATTTGCAGACATGGTTCAGAACATGAAGCTTCAATCAGAACATATGGAAGCAATGTTCTTCGGTCAGAAGATGACCCTTCAACATATGGAGGTTACATTTCTGATATTCTGCTATTAGAATATCACCAAATCCCAAAACCTCGTTTAAGCAGCCTGCTGCCCTGCTATATCACAGTCCTGCAATCAGCTGCTGATCCAGTCCACGCCCGCACTTTCTCAAAACCCCATATTTGCATCAAATTAGCATACAAAAACTGTGATTAAAAAGCAATGGAAAAATATGCCAAAAAGGTTAAAAATCCCATTTGTTTTCCCCCTAAAACAACAACAAATCCATCTATAAATAAGTGGCTCCATCACACGTTCAAGGGGCTGGCTTTTGGAGAGAGAAAATTGTCAAGAGAGAGAAAAGAAAATTGTGAAACCTTCGTAAAAATCCAGAATTCCCAAACAGAAAACCAAACTTTTGTTCTTCCCTTTGAGTCAAAGAACTTGGCATATTCTCTTCCGTTGCTCTTTCTGATTCCAGAACATCTGAAGGCAACAGTTCAAGTTCCAAGCCCACGCTCTAGGTTCAAGGTAAGTCTTTCTAACTTTGCATCTTTTCATTCAGAACATCATTAAAACATGTAAATATCACAGTATTAATGTTGTCCATATCATTGCATAAGTAGGAAAACTGTGGATCAGAACTTTCTGATTAGGGCTAGGCTCAGATTAAGGATTTGAACTTCTATAAATTGTTCTTTCTGACCTGATGTTTGTTAAATACTGAATAAATTGCTGATGTGCTGATTAATATGAAGAAGGAGTTGAAATGTGGCACAAAACCCCTATTTTTTTCACTCACTGTTTTAGCCTAGCACAAAACTTATGAGTTCTTCCTACACATTAAACTACATAACTTCTAGGCTTTCTTATTGTTTTAACACACAGAACTTCTGATGCTCACTCACTATTTTAACACACAGAACTTCTGATGCTCACTCACTGTTTTAGCACAACACATAACTTCTGAGTTCTCCCTACACGTTAAACACACATAACTTCTAGGCTTTCTTACTATTAAGCACACTGAACTTCTGATGCTTCCGCTCGCTGTTTTAACACTCAAAATTTCTGATTTTTCACACGCTGACAACACATTGAATTTCTGATGTTCACTCACTATTTTAGCACAATACAGAACTTCTGACTTTTGGCTCATTGTCTGAATACCACCCAGAACCTTTGTTTCCTTTCCCTCTGACATTTCATGCAGGGCCTTAGAGTGTATCAATCCAGAACTTCTGATTCCACTGACATTCATTTCTGAGTCACAATGCTCCTGGCTTCAGAACTTCTAATACTTGTTGTTTTGCTTGCAGCAGCACACTGTTTCTATCTTTCATTATTTTCCATTTTATCATTTTCAATATTAATACTCTTTTTACCAATATAAAAAAGATATGAAAGTATTTTCTTTTTACTAACTAATTTTTTTCATTTTTTCAAATCCGTTAAGACAAAAAAAAAAACATTTTCTAAACAAAGTCCTTTTTCTTTCTTACGTTGTACATTTCAATATGGTTGTAATAGTTAATTAGGATTTATTTTCTTGCGAACCCCATATTCATAAATTTGTACCCCCATCCCCTTAATGATGTAATAGCATATAATCTTTACTTTCCGCACTTTTATTGCTTTCATATATTGTTAGTAATTAGGTGTGTATGGCAATATATGAAATCAACAAATAGATCATCCTAATCAAGACTAAATGCATGCAATCAAACACACTTTACACACACGCACCCTTAGGGTAATCTCACTTGTTGTCTATCGGAAATTAGTCATGTCCCTCGAACATGGGCGTTTTAGCAAAAGACCCTCGATAAAAGATCGTAGTCCTTCAATGACCCTCGATGTTGCCTTCGGTAAACGATCTAGTCCCTAAAATGACATTGTTAAAACGTCCCATGGGTTACCTTCTATGACTATACAAACGTCCCACGCTCGTCCCCTCACATCCAACGATGGGACTTCTTACCAAATCAATGGTAAGATAGCAACATCTAAAGGAGGAGGAAAAGAACATCTAAAACCTTTTTGAGTAAGTAGATTCGCTCCTAGTTGCTCGCTTACTCACAACAAAATATTTCTACACCAACACTTTCATTTTGGAACATTTTTTTGAAGACAAACACTGTGTACACATTCTTATAGAAACGAGAGCCATTACAAAGACATATTTTCAAAATCACTTTCAAAAAAATACATTCCACAAACACTTCTTTGAACCATTTTCGAAACAAAACTTTGTACACGTTCTTATAGAAACGAGAACCATTACAAATACATTTTTCAAAATGCTTTCAAAACCCACACCACAAGCACCTTCAAACAAAAGCAAGCGATCTAGAAATAAACTAAGAGCCCATGGAAAACCATGGATGAAAGGGGTGCTAACACTTTCCCTTTTCATAATCTACCCCCCCGGACTCCAGAAAATATCTCTAAAGGTCTTTCCTGTGCTTTTTCACCTTTCCTTATTGGATAAAAAAAGTCGGTGGCGACTCTTGCTATCCGCAACATTTGCGATCAAACGCAAAACAAAAGTCAGTTCTCCCACCGTATCACAGTAGGGTTATGAGAAGGAACCCGGGTAGTAGGGTTACTTCGAAATATAGCCTGGGTAGTAGGGCTATGAGAAGGAACCTGGGTAGTAGTGTTACTTCGAAATAAAAGCCTGGGTAGTAGGGATATGAAAAGGAACTTGGATAGTAGGGTTAATGCGAAATGAAAGCCTGGATATTACGGCTATGAGAAGGAACCTGGATAGTAGGGTTACTTCAAAATGAAAGCCTGGATAGTAGGGCTATGAGAAGGAACCTGGATAGTAGGGTTACTTCGAAATGAAAGCCTGGATAGTAGGGCTATGAGAAGGAACCTGGGTCGTAGGGTTACTTCAAAATGAAAGTCTGGATAGTAGGGGTTATTGCAAGGAACCTGGATAGTAGGGTTACTTCGAGATGAAAGCCTGGATAGTAGGGCTTATGGGAAGGAACTTGGATACTAGGGTTACTTCAAGATGAAATCCTGGATGGTGGAGCTTATGGGAAGGAACCTGGATAGTAGCGTTACTTCGAGATGAAAGCCTGGATGGTAAGGCTTTTGGGAAGGAACCTAGATAGTAGGGTTACTTCGAGATGAAAGCCTGGATAGTAGGGTTGTGAGAAGGAACCTAGGTCGTAGGTGTGGCGGTAGAAATGTGCAAGACTAAGCCATTGGATTGACTAGACTTTATACAAATCAAAATAAAAATCGCCACCGCGCTTTATTGTTTCCAAAGGAATGGGAAAAGAGAGAATAACCTAAAAAGAGGGGGAAAGATTCAAGGTAAGGGGGTTGGTTATGCAAAGGGAAGGTATTAGCACCCTAAACATTTACGGTACTCCGCAGGAACCTCTTTGAAAAATCTGTATATTTTGGCTATAAAAATGTGTTGTATATAAAATAGATGGTGGAGGTGAGAAAAGAAATATTTTTATGATTTTTGCACCCGCCGCGGTTGCGAACCATTAGTGCCTACGTACCACCTTTCATGCAATAGGGGATCAGGGTACACGTAGTTCCTCTTTTAAAAATTTGAAACACAAGTGTGTTGGTTGATTTTATGAGATAAGACATCATCGCAATTGTCCGTGTGAAAAAACATACTTACTACCCACAATCATGAGAAAGGAGAATTTGCATCATCTCAAAGTGGAGGATATGGCTTGGATTTTAAAATCAACAATGCCTCACTCAACACCCAAGTGGAAAATATCTCACTTCACTACATATTGTAGAAGTATAGTTGTTTGCATCACTACAAGGATTGACAAGAGTCTAATCTTTTGAGAAAAGTTTAAAGATAAAAGCCAAAGTGGCAAAATGGTTTAAAATGAGATTTATTGACTTTTAGTCTTCTCACAAAAAAAAGGTCAAGGTATTATTAAATTGATTGAAATTTATTTATGAAAATGTTTCGAAGATGCATGGACCTAAGTCCAAGTTTATTATGAAAATGTTTTAAGTTTCAAAACAAGAAGAGTTTTTTTTAAAGGAGGGAGAAGATTTTTGAAATTAAAGAAGATGGGAGGAGAAGAAGAGGCTATCCTAAAGCATAAGGTAAAAGCTAGGGATAAGAACCATCTAACCAACAAGAAGCCAATACTTGACATTATGAGTCAATATAGAATTCCCATTCTTCGGATTAAAACCAAGCAAGCAAAGATACTAGACCCCTTGAGAGAACCAAACTTCAAGTGTTTTAAGTCTTCGCAAAAATTGGGCAGAATAAAGGTTGTATACGGGTGAATTCCAGATTACAAACAAAGATCATAATCTCAATAACCTGCACACAAAACAAACAAACAACCCAATGTATTGAGGTAAACCTCAAGAACTCCAGACAAAATATCAAATAAAGTCACAAATACTCCAAGATAGGCCAAGGTCTCTAATCTTAAGTCCAAGAAGTCCATCACTCCATAATGCAAAGGATAGTAATCATGTAGTCCAAGTATCATTAGTAATTTTTATGGTTCATGTTGATTATTAGGTGTATTTAAAAAGAAAGAAAAGCTCAAGTGAGCAAAATAAAAATGACATAAAAGTAAATGCTCAAGTGAGCAAAGATGAAAATAGCATGAAATGTAAAATTCTAAAAGTAAATGGTACATAAATCATGAAAATAAAAGCGTAAAGTAAAGTTAATTGTTAGCAATTAGTGGTTAGTTGGATGGCCATCTTGAAACTTGAATTTGGAAATCATTAGAGGATTGGTAGAACCAAAGCCTCCACATAACAAGTTGCATTTGCTTTTTGTCAAGTATATCATCCATTTTGGAATTCTCACAAGGCAACATGTAATGATCAACGATGTTTAATTGATCCGCGTTGACCAAAGGTGTTGTAGATCCATTAGAGGATTGGTAGAACCAAAGCCTCCACACAATGAATCTCAAGGTTATTGGATCAAAGAGATCAAATTAACATACTTGGGCTTGCAATCATAAGTTTGGGCCATGAATGATCATTTATTCGAATCAGGACAAAATTTAGCGCTATGTTAAGAAATCGTAAGTGGACTTATGTAGAAGTCGCACCTATTTTGAGGCCGGTCAATAGCAATCTATGTACTTCATGTTTGGATAAATGATATAGATATCACCATCCCTTAACATGTAGCACAATTAAAAAAGAAATGGATAAGATGAATAGGGAGGGGAATGATGAGCTAATTTGGATCACCATTTCAAAATTCTTTCATCTTTAAATTCAACCACTCCTCTAGATGGATTAAAGCACTAAACATATCATTAATCCAAAGCACAAAAAATGAATTAAATAATTCACTCTTAGGTAGATTTGAATTTATGAACATTTATCCAACTTCATCTACATCACAAAGTCCATTGAGTTTAAAGACAAATTGGACATTTAAAATTGCAATCCAAACCAACAATCAAAAGTAGTGAGTAGAAAAATCATTTTGGATCAAAGCTGCCCCAAAACAAGGAAAAAAATACATTTTGTCCCTGTGTAAATCGATTGCACTATTGTGTAAATCAATTTACACAATACAATTTTCAAAAAAAATTATGCAAAATTGCTTCTGTGCAATGGATTGCACAGTTACTGCAATCGATTACACACTGTTACAGTAGCAAAAACAGTATTTTAAAAGGGCAATTTCTTGTTCAAACTTTCCATCAAACACCTTATGATCATGGATCCAATTGACCACGAAAATTCCATCAAATTATGAGAAAATAACACCATTGGAATCAAAAAATAATGCTCAAAGAATCAAACCCAAAGATCAACAAGAGATCACATTGTGAAAGATGAATTATCCAACTTACCAAAGGTAGATCTAGAGAATTATCAAAACAACTTCAAGAATTTGCTTCAATTCAACTACAAGAATCAATTGACCAAGCTTGGATGTAGACAATTGATGGAGAAAAAGTGTTTGGATGAAGGTTTAGCTCAAATATTAGTAAGCTTCAATGCAAAGCTTACTAACTTTTTGAAAATGGAGCTTTGAGTGAATTTGGTAGATGGAGAGAATTGAGATATTTTTTAGCAAGGTGGATTTGGCTATCAAAAGCTTGAAATTTGAATGAAATGAGAGCTCTATTTATAGAGTTTTAGGATTGGGATTAGTGGTAATTTGGTAATTGATTCTTGGAGCCAAAATTTGAATTAATGATAACTCTTTCAAAAATTAGAGCCAAAATTTGAATTAATGATAATTCTTTCAAATATTAGAGCCAAAATTTGAATTAATGATAATTCTTTTTAAAAATGAAAGATTGGAACTAAAATTTGAATTAATGATACATCTTTCAAAAGTGAAGGAAAATTGGAGCCAAAATTTGACAAGTTTAAAATGCTGATTTTTTTTAATTTTCACGTTGTGCAATCGATTGCACTACAGTGCAAATCAATTGCACAATGTATTTTTTTCAAAAATGGCGCAAAATACACTATGTGCAATCGATTGCACTTTAAGAGCAATCGATTGCATCGGTGAAAAAATGAAAATATTTAATTTTTTTTCTTTGCAAATAGAGATTTTAGGAAAGTAATACCAGAAATCCTTATTTGTCAGATGCTTCGACTTGGTACCTACAAAATAAAAATATACAAAGACAAAGACAAATATTTTTTGTATTTTGATTAGAAGTTAGTCAACAAAACATATACAAAATACACAACCAAGGTGCTTGGAGATTCCTCAAGAGCAAACTTAAAGATATGAAAAAAGAGGAAGAACCAACCCTAATGTGATCTTGTTATGATCGAGTTGATATGATATGATAGAGGAATCTTAGGGGCAAAAATTGGGGTACAACAATAGGGTTACTTCAAGATAAAAGTCTGGATGGTAGGGCTTATGGGAAGGAACTCGGATAGTAGGGTTACTTCGGGATGAAAGCCTGGATAGTAGGGCTGTGAGAAGCAACCTGGGTCATAGGGTTACTTCGAAGTGATAGTGTAGATTAGTTGACCCGTTTGGCTTCGGGAACTGAGTTTCCATTAGTCGTCTGCAGACGTGACCTGTATAATAGCTGGACTTGTTGAAGATAATTGTATTTCCTTAAAAGATAACAAGGTTAATTATATGTGATGCATGGAATGCATGGTGGGATGATGTTCTCAAAATAAATGAGATTATGCTGTATGCGAAATGTATGCGCATGTCATGATGTATGAACATGAAATGCTATTGGGGTATGTCTGAGTCTGGGAAAATAAATCCCTGACTGCTGCCGGAGAATATATCATTCCTGACTGTTGTAGAGAATTATGGGTCTTCTACTTCCGCCAAGGATGGTGAACGGAAATGACTATGCTGCGGATTTACTCTTTGTTATTTATGAATATTTTATCAGGGAGAGATTCTGTTTGAGAATAACTCTACGGGGAACAACTTGGAAACTGAATATTCGTAGCTGAAGTAATGAGCTCTATTGGGGATTGAGCTTCCGCATCCAGAGAAATAAACTCTTATTGGGAGATAAAATTTACTGACCCGCTCGCGATTATGAAATTCGGGCGGGGAATATAGATGTCAGTTTTCTAAAGGAACCTGGCTGGGGATAGTAACTCTTGTCTGGGGAAGCCGGTGTCAAAATTTTAGTTGCCTCTACTCTGTGGAGAGTGTAGATGTTACTGGGACGCATGCTAAGGATACAATAATGACTTTGCATTATGACTTTTCTGCCCCTGTACTTGCTGGAGAAAGTACCTGCAGAGGCTTTGTGGATAGCTTGAGTGTTATACCAACTCATCAGGTGCTTGGTAACTGTTGATCATAATGATAAGTCTTCGGGACATGGTCGTACGCTCTAATCCCTAACTTTTTTCCTGGACTGTCTTTTCAGATTTTCAGTCCACCGGGATACCCTTTTTTGCCTAAGCTTCCTTTTCAGGTTTTCGACTTCCCGGGTGTACATATTTTGTTTTTATCCCTAATTTTTGCCCGAACCTTTTGGTTTTCCAGGATGCCCTTATTTTTTCCTAGGCCAGTGAACCTAGCGGGTCTTTGTTCATGCGTAGTATTTTCTGACCATGTCCACGTTCTCAGGATGTAGGGAGTTGTCACCGTCCATAGTGTTGTGTTGTAGTACTGTCCAAAATGTTTTCTTGATGGCACATGATTCATTGCTTGAATCCGTGTGTAATGCCCCAAGTGATTCAGATGGAGATCTGCCTCTGGCTACACGGCATCTTTGAGAGATTCCTTGAATCTTGACTTAACTGTCCCAGATCAGCTGGACATCATGTTATGCCCCTTGATTATGAAAGGCCTACCAATGGAATGTCTTTCCTTCCGAGGTGATTATGTTCATTGAGAAGATCTTTGTTCACTGAATATCCATCGTGCGAATTTCTCTGCTTTTGAACAAATAGTCATATGCAAACAATTGTATTTTAAGAATGCAAAGCTTATGTCTGTCTTGAAGTTTGAAAATTCATTTTTTAGTAAAACAAACAAATTTTGTAAAAGTGTGATATCAACTCAGGATTTATAGCGAACCCTACAGGAGTAAGGATACCTTTTGTAACAATATGCTTTCGGACTAACCCAAGCTTCAGCTAGGACTTTTAAGGGTTATAACGTGGCCTGGTTAACGGTTCAAGAAACAAAGGATAAAGGCTCAAATTTTATTTGTACCCAACCCACTCTTCGTGATGTACTTCAGTCCTATGCTCAACTAATTGCGCATTTAGCTCCCCATTGAGTTTGGCATCTTGTCCATGATTTTTCGATGATGGTTCGGATACTGAAAGTTTATTTGGAAGAAGCAGTCATTTTGTAATCTTGTTTTTTGTCGAGGATTGGTAGGACCTCTTTTTTTATTATTATCCCTTCTTTTGTCTGAACTGTTTCTTTTGTGATTACAGCCAGCAGGATGCCCTAGTTTTTTTCTTAAGTCTTCTTCATAGATTTTGACTTAGTGGGCTTTCATTTTGAGAGATAATGACGGCCTATTATTAATGACTATGCGGAACCATCACCGTCTTTATATTTGGAAGGACGTCTTTGATGCCATTCATTATGTATGAAGTAGAATATTGCGACTGAATGCGCATCTGAATTAACTGAGAAACTACCATGCCCCATGTTGTACCCCAAACTTTTCCCTCTCATTTTATCAAGATTTCCCCTTACAAGACTCTTTGGACTCAGACTAAGCTAGGGTTTGCTCTGCTCAAGACATCTTCTTGCACTGTTGACCTGAAATTAGGGTTTGAGTTTGCACAAGGATTTTTTGGTCTTTCAATGCTCAATGTGACTTTCATACTTCATGTTGGACTCCTAATATTTCTCATACCAAGTTTCAAGCCTTGAATCAAATTTTTGCTCAGTCAATTGGACAGTTGACCTATAAATCAACTGTATTGGCGAAAAAGTCAATTGTGGCCAATTTACAGTCAAACCTCCTAATTTTTTACCCAAATAAATAATATAGACTCATATGAACCATTTGATCAAGTTTGGACTACAACTCCTCAAGAAATTTGATCAGATCAACAAAAGGGCAAAATGGTCATTTTTAGGGTTTTGACTAAAGAAAGGCAATTTCTGATTTTTAACCTAACCAATGGCAAATTGGGTTCAAGCATGGATTCAAGGACTCAATGGCATCATCTTGACCTAATCACAAGGTTCAAAAGATCTCAATTGTATTGGATTGACAGATGAATTTTTCAATCAACTGTACACTGAAAAGTCAAACTTTGACTTTTTGGTCAAAATCAAGTGCCAAGGTTCATTTTTCATCAAGATGTGTCAAAACATGAAAATTGTTCATCAAGAAACCTAATTTTGCAAATTAGGGTTTAAAATGGAAAATTTTCATAACTTAGAAATTTTCTAAGTTATGAAAATTTCTTATTTTTTCCCAACTTTGGCCAACATTTTCACCATGATGCAATTGGATTAAAACAAAACACCCAACATGAAATTTGTAGCCCTCCACAAAATCTACAACTTTTATTCACAAAGTTTTCCCAAAAGATTCTTGGATCTCAAGTTATCATTTTTGGAACAAGGGTCCATGAAACTTTTAACTTAGTGAAATTTTGCCCTGGTTTAGGCAGGATTTTGACCTATCTTCATGGCAATTTTTCACCTAGTTACAATTTGAATCTCAAAATTCATTTCAAATATGGAATGTATATCATGTTAAAAGCTTTCTAAAATGTCCAAGAACTCTCCAAAATAATTTGTGGTTAGGGAGAATCGAATGTTTGAATTTGGCAAAATATCACTTTGATCCATGGCACTTTCCATGTTGCTACAAGTTGCAATTTCTGTCCAGCTTTGTTTGTACTTACTTACAGGTATCTAAACCCTTCCACACTCAAAAATTGAATTCAAAATCAATGGATTAATGCATTGTTCTGAGCTTTAGAGGATTGCACAAGGGTTTAATCCATTTTTGGAAAAAAGTGAACATTGCCATTTACATAAAGCACAACTTTTGCCAATTTGTTTCTCTTGAGCATTGCACCAAGTCCTTTGCAGCAAACAAACTCCACAAACTCAGGGAAAAGTAAAACAAATTTGTGCATGCTTGAAGCTAGCCTGTACAGGCCTGCCCTTAGTCACTTCACACTTTTCTTAAAAAACAAGTCAACTTGCCAAAATGACATAACTCTTGTATCTGATATAACCAAGCTTTGAAACCATTTCAACCAAGTTTTGCATAACATACCAAGCCAGAAACATGAGCCCTAAGCCTCTCAAACACCCTTGTACACCAAAACACCAAAAACTTGTAAAACAGGGAAGCTTCTGCATTTTGACATCCAAAGCAAAATCCATTCGTGCGTTTTGCCTGCAAACACTTCAAACACCTTCTAAACAACCCACCTAAGCTATCCCAACCATTGGCCAGCAACTGCAACCTTGTTTTCAAGCTTCACCATTTTTGAATTATGATTGTGCACATTGACTTCTACAAGCTTATTCAAGCAAGTTCAAAGCTAGCTAGGCATTGGGGAAGGTCAAAGGAACTTCAAGCAAGCTCACCAACATCTCAGGCCTCACTGAAAACCCCTACATTGCCATACTAGAGTTCAACTGAAACAGGTAAAGTTCAAACTTCTATCTCTCTATTTAGGAATCATTAGGCTTAGGTTTGTGAATAAAAAATGTAGTACTCATTGCCCTTAAGCTGTACATATGCATATATTTCATTTAAGTTAACTGAGTTGAGAGAATTTGAATGATGAACTTTCTGAAAAAGTTAGGTTAGAAATTAGGACCAGAGAAATTCTCTTTGGTCGTTGAGAGTTAAATTAAGTTTTTTACATGGTTAGAATCATATGATCATGCTCTATAACTTTCATGTTGCAAATTTTCGTTTTTAAGCACAAATGCTGGAGATACGAGTTTGTACATAGCGCACGTTTTTTTGTTTGGTCAGAGGTTGAAGACGAGGCCATCTGGGCTGGACCTGGCTATTCCACGCTATTGACACCCCCCAGCTTGCTGTTCACACCCCCTCAGCCCATTTGTTTATTTTTTATATTTTTCTATTTTTATTTACATTTCTGACTTTATTTTATTTTTTCTAAACATAAAAAAATACCAAAAATATTTTCTTAAATTTTCATATTTTATTTTATTATTTTTCTAGCATAAAAATAGTTTATTAAATGATATACTTTTATTTTCTTAAAATAAAAACTTGTAAATAATACAAAAAAATACCATATATTTTATTTTTATTATTTATATACTTAAATAATATTTTTCTCATATATATTTTTTTTACATTTGTATATATTTTTATTTATTTTATTGTACATGAATAAATAATACATATAATATATATATTTTCTTAATACAAATTAGGGTTTCCACCCTTATTAAAAATAAGCTTTTTATTTTCTTATTTTTGATACATTAAATATTTTATTTTAACATACATAAAAATAATACAAAAAAAACATTTGTTTGCATATTGATAATACATTGCATATTTATTTAATTGTCCATTTAAATATTTGCTTATTTATTATTTGAACAAAGAATTCAATATGGTTGTAATAATCTTAGGGTTTTAATTTCTTGCAAATAATCCCCTATTCAAACTTGTACCCCTCTCCCCATATCAATGTTATAATAGTCGTAGATTTATTTTACGCATCTATAGCTTTCAAATATGCCATGATAGAGATTAGGGTTTGTATGAAAAAATCCAAAATCAAACAAATAGCTTGACTAATACAAAGACAAAAATGCATGAAAATGACAACACAATGCACACAAGCACCCCTAGGGTTTCATCCACTTGTTGCCTTTAAAATGGCCATGGTATGCATGCTAGGTATCTTGGCAAAACAAAAACAAAACAAAAGATCATAGTCCCTCGATGACGCTATCTTGGTTGCCTATAAAAAAATGATCTAGTCCCTCAAAACTTGCTAAGATACTTGGCAATATTGTTATCATGGCCATACTATGACCCGCGCCCATCCCGTTTAACATCCAAACACAAAGTTGTTTACCAAATACATGGTTAAAACAACAATGTCAAAGGGTTAATAATGTGTAGGAAAGATCTTTGAGTAGGGTAGACAACTCCTAGTTAATTGATCAAACTTGCACACTATCCTTGCTAATTTCAAAACACACAATTTCAAAATATTTCCCAAAATAAACTTTCAAATATTGAAACATCTTTTCAAAAGACAAACACCTTTGTATATATTCAAACAAGAATCATTACAAAGGTTGCCTAGACAAGGCCTCTTTTCAAAACATTTTCAAAACCACACACAAAGCACCATTTCAAACAATTGGAAAAGCAAAGCAAGTGATCTAAACAAGTAACTAAGAGCCCATGGAAAACCATGGATGAAAAGGGTGCTTGCACCTTCCCTTTTCATAATCTACCCCCCAAACTCAAGAAAACATCTCAAAGGTCTTTCTTGTGCTTTTTGACCTTTCCTTTGGATAAAATAAAAAGTCGGTGGCGACTCTTGCTAAACCGAAATATTTTGGGAACACAAACGCAAAACCTCAAGTCAGTTCTCCCACCGTATCACAGAACTGGCGACTCTGTTGGGGAGAAAGTTTAAAAGTGGGGTTACCTTAGGGTTTAGATCACTTTTACTTGCTTATCTTGTTTGCTTTGATTGCTTTACATTTGGTTCTCTTGTTTGGGTTTGAATCCTCCACCCGGATTTGGGAAAAACATTCATAGGTAAATAGCAATACATTGTGGAAACTGTACGGGGTATACCGATACGGTCTAAGCAATAGCTATATTAGTGTGACTTATTTGTGGGTACCGGTAGCCTTTGAGTCAATCAAAGAGAATACGGGGCCGCTGAGTGATGTCATGAAGCACTAATGGACTTTTAGAACCTTTACTTTACCATCTTGGCCTTTTTAGGGGTAGTGAGATGACCGGCTTTGGTGCAGTCCGAAGTTGGTAGATACTCGATACTACACTCATTGAGGGTTTTTTCTTGGAATATTTCGGTCGCCAGTAAAGTGGCCAAACTGAAACTATGAACACAAAATAATCCGGTGATATTGAGCTCCTTAGAACCCGGTTACTATTTATAGGACAGGTTAAGCCAACTAACTTCAAGGGGGTACTTACCCGTGAAACCCCATGCAAGCCTGAAAACTAGGAACTTGTGTGACTTGCTTGTACATATACTTGTGCATACATCATGAACACCATGAAGCATCATTTGCATCCACTAACCATTTCAAGGATCTTCGATTTTCATCTTTGTTCTTGTTTTGTAGGCCATGGAATCACTCCGCAGAAAAACTATTCAGGTTAACCTTGTGAGAGTTCCTCCTCAGCTTAAGGAACTTACTTCCAGGATTCCAGAATATTCTCCATTCAGTGAAAGACATGGTATACTTCTCAGCTTGGTCGACTTAAACATAGAAGAAGACATGGTGAAAGTTCTCTTCCAGTTCTTTGACCCCCTACATCACTGCATTACATTCCCTGATTACCAGTTGGTACCTACTTTGGAGGAATTTTCTCAGCTCCTGAGGATTCCTATTCTCCATCAACTACCTTTCAATGGTACGGAGAAAGACCCAAAGTCTGAAGATGTTGCTCAAGCCTTACACTTGCAACCATCAGATATCAAAGGTCATTGGGAAACCAGAAGTGGTGTCAAGGGTTTCTTGGCAAAGTTCCTGTTTGAGAAAGCTCAAGAATGCTGGAATTCTCTAGATCTGCAAGCTTTTGAAGAGGTGGTAGCACTTCTCATCTATGGGTTAGTCTTGTTCCCAAACCCTAACCAGCTTATATATGTGAATGCTGTCAAGATATTCATGTCTCGGAATCCTGTACCTACTTTGCTTGGGGATATCCTACACTCATTTCAACCACGAACAATGAGGAAGAGAGGTGTTCTCATGTGATGTACTCCTCTGCTAGCAAGGTGGTTTATTTCTCACCTTCCCCAATCAACTCTGAAGAATGAGCAGGGTTTAAGGTGGTCACAACGGCTGATGACTCTCAAACATTCTGATATACATTGGTGTTCTCAGTCTAGAGAAAATGTTATCATCATTGACCATTGTGGGGAATTCCCTAATGTCCCACTACTTGGCATTAGGGGAGGCATTACCTATAACCCCTTCTTGGCTCTCCGACAGTTTGGTTACGCTCGACGAGATGGCCCTCATGACATGCTCATTCAAGGGATAGTCTTCGACTTCGACAACAATGATCAAGCTCTCCGCCAGAGGTTCATCTGGGCTTGGAGAATGCCCAACAAGGTAGACAGTCAAACTTTGGGACACAATAATTCCATCCCTCTCGAGCCTTACCTCAGGTGGGTATGAATCTGAGCCCAAAGTCTCATGATGCCCTATCCCTCCATTCTTCCAGTGATTATAGAGCCTGTTCAAGAAGGAGAGGTTCCATACACCCTCCTACATCCTGACATGCCAACATCAAATGAAGACCTACAACGGAGTTGGATATAACTTAAGGAAGAGCGTAATTCTCTTGAAACCAATCTCTACGACAATGAGAAGAAGGTTTTAGAACTTACGAGGCTACTACAAGAGGAGCGTACTCTTAATGCCTACATCGCACCAAAGAGGATGCGCAATGTCTTTTTATCTTAGATTTTTGTATTATTTGGCCCAAGCGGCTTTTGATGTACTAACTTCTATTTTAATTAATATGACATTTGTTCCTTTTTGTTTGAAACAAATTTGAATTTATGAGTCCTTGAAAGCATTACATGAATACATATCATTCATCATATGCATAAACAGGTCATAACACCAGGTTTCCTCATCCTTTTGCTGTTTATTTCAGCATCATGGATCTGGAACAAACGGTCAAAGATTTGCAAGCGCAAAATTCATAGTTCCAACAACTACTCATGACCTTGGCAAAGGGTCAGGAGGATCTTAAAGCACTGTTAGAGAAGGAAAAGGAGAAAAAGAAAAATAAAAGAGTTGGGGTGGCTACTTTGGGTAGAAGATTTGAAGGTCAAACTAGAAGGGTCTTGGATTTCCCCTCAACATCTGATGAAGAGGTAGGTAAAGGAAAGGGAGATGCAGTACCATTTGAGTCTGAGGCTGGAGAAGAAGAGGAGGAGGAGGATGAAGACTATTCAGAACAACAGTATCCTCCTGCAGATGAAAAGTACAAAAACCGTGAAGAACGACTGGCAGCCATGGAGATTCAAAGAATTCTTGGACTGGACTTTGAAGAGCTAGGGTTGGTTTCTGGGGTTGTCATTCCCTCCAAATTTAAAGTACCTCTATTTGCTAAATATGATGGGGTGTCTTGCCCAAAGATGCACTTACGGTCTTACGTCAGAAAAATTCAACCTCATTCTTCTGACAAGGATCTATGGGTCCACTTTTTTCAAGATAGTTTGTCGGGGACGCAATTCGATTGGTTTTACCAGCTAGAGAGGTCTGACGTACACAATTGGGAGGATTTGGCAGCTGCTTTCTATAAGTAGTATCAATATAATACGGACCTAGAACCAACCAGTACTCAATTACAGAGTATGGGTATGGTCTCCAATGAAGGCTTTAAGGAGTATGCCCAAAAATGGAGAGACTTGGCTGGGAGGGTGCAACCACCATTATCTGAGAGAAAGCTTGTTGACATGTTTTTAGGGACTCTGTCAGGTCCCTTCTTTAATCACCTCATAGGAAGTTCGTCTGTGGGTTTCACCGAGTTAATTCTGACTGGTGAAAGAGTTGAGTCTGACATTAAAAGCGGCAAAATTCAAAAGGATACATCTGCTTCTTCCACTGCTATCAAAAGACCTTTTCCAACCAAGAAAGAGGTGTTAGTTGTTTACTCTCAAAGAGTTCAAGGAAGAATCGAGCGCCATCCAGCGGTGGGGGCTGTAATGATCCAGAAGTCTGCAGTTGATCATCCTAGAAACAACCAACCGAGGACCAACAAAGCCAGAGTGGAAAGGCCTGTTAGGCAATTCACCAAAATAAATATGACTCCCGCTCAAGTCTTACCTCATCTCTTTAAGTTGAACCTGGCCATGCCGAGGGAGGCCCCCAAAAACCCTAACACTTCATCACCACACTACCATGCCAATGCTAAATGTGCTTATCATTCAGACAGCCTGGGGCACGACACCAATAATTGTTGGGCCCTCAAAAATAAGATTCAAGATTTAATTGACGCTAAGGAGGTGGAATTTGATGCCCCTGAGAAGCCGAACGTAATCTCCGTACCAATGCCAAGGCACGACCATAATACCCATGCCATTGAAGAAGATCTTTTTGTTACTACTGTTGATGATTTAATAACTCCGCTGCTGACGATCAAGTTAAATTTGTTGAAAGCTGGGATCTTCCCAGGCTGTGAAAAAGATTGCTCTTTTTGTTCATCCTTATCAACCGACTGTCCATTTTTGAAGTTAGGCATCCAACTCCTAATGGATAATCAAGAAATCCTCTTTCAAAAGACTCATGTTACTCCGACTCATGTTACTCCGACTCCTGTCAATGACATTTCGATAATCACCATATCCGACAATCTTTCCAAGGTCTCCAAAAGACCTGTTAAGATTACATCTAATCTAAAGTGTATACCGCTGAAGATAACCATGTCGGGGCCTATCCCATACAAGTCCAACAAGTCAATATCGTGGAATTATGGAGGAGAGATCTTCTACCATGGTATTAAGCAGAATGAATCAGTTGAAGAAAGTTCCGATAAAGAGACTCCTGACATAGGAAATATTGCTGGAACAAGTAAAATCACACGTAGTGGAAGAATTTTCTCTCCGGAGATTTCCCCTCCAAAGGCAATCTTCGGACCCTCTGCCGCTTCCAAGGTTACTCCTATGCCGATCAACATATCTGCCAGAACTCCCGTCATTATTGAAGAGATTGTTACCCCTATGGTCATTCCCCATACTATTGCTGCTAATGATAAAGGAAAAGGGATCCAAGAAGAGCTCGTCAGGACGAGGTCTCAGCCACTGGTTATCCCTGAGACTACTCAAAAGAAGATAGAGGAGATTTTAAAAATAATCAAAAAGAGCGACTATGATGTTGTGGAGCAACTGGGGCAAACCCCTTCAAAAATCTCTATGCTGGCCTTGCTGCTCTGTTCGAAAGCTCATGCCAAAGCCTTGATCAGATTTTTAAAGATGACCCATATGCCCCAGGAAACCTCCGCGGATCAGTTTCAAGAGTGTGTAGCTAGCCTTATAGTCGATAACGGTCTTAGTTTCTCCGATGCTGACTTAACATCTAAAGGGAGAAAGCATAACGACGCATTGCATGTCTCAGTAGAATGCAGAGGGACGACTCTAGCACACGTTTTGGTTGATACTGGGTCATCTCTAAATGTCTTGCCGAAGAAAGCATTGGATAGGTTGGATTGTGAAGGTTTAATTTTTAAGCCCAGTAATATCATTGTCAGAGCCTTTGACAGTTCTAAGAGGATGGTTCACGAAGAGGTGGACATCCCGATCAAAGTGGGCACCAAAACTTTCAGTTCCACATTCTACGTGATGGACATCCGTCCTTCCTATTCTTGCTTATTAGGAAGACCCTGGATTCACCATGCGGGAGCTGTTACCTCCACCCTCATCAAATGCTCAAATACCCTGTCCAGGGTAAAATTATAACAGTTCATGGTGAGGAGGAGTATATGATAAGCCATCTTAATTATTTCCGCTATGTGGAATTAGATGGTGAATTCATAGAAACCCCTTTCCAACACTTTGAAGAGGTATCCCCTGAAGTTGCAACGACTAAGGAAATGACATATGTACCCATCATTACCAAACTTGTGTCCCGGATGTCATCCCTCAAAGATGCGGAGGCTGTAATTGAAGAAGGAGAAAACAAAATATGGGGTCATCTACCTGACTTTTCTTACAAATCTGATAAGTTCGGTTTGGGTTTCACTGCTTCTGCGCAAAAGGATGTACGCCACACTCGGGCCGGAGGACCGCCGTTGAAGATCACTCATCATGGAGTCAGTGCTTTAGAGGATGTTGAAGAGGAGAGCAACCTTGAAGACTGGATATTCCCGACTGTTGAAGGAGGACTGAACAACTGGGAGGCGAAGGACTTTATTCCCATTACTTTCATAAATCATTAATTTATCTTTCGAACATTTCTGTTGGTCTGTAATAATTTTTAAACAATTTGTACACTCTTAGCCTTGTGTCTTACCCAAGACACATAGGTCCATTTGTAAGGGTTTTAATTCTTCATTTTCATATGCCATTTTTAATGAACCATGGACATTTTCACATATAAACTTTTGTGTTCACTTTCTTTCTTTTTACATTTCTATTTGTTTAAAGGTGGCTATCCCTTACACACACCCAAACTCACAAAATGCAGGTACCCTTCCATTCCGGATTCCATGGGTAACAATTCTGCTATGGTCTTCAGTGACTCTGAAGATCTGGTCTACCAAGCCGAGTACGAAGGTGAGAAAGACTGTGAAGTGCCAGGAGAGTTGGCTAGACTGCTGCAACAGGAAGAGAGGGCCATTCTACCTCATGAGGAGCTGTTAGACACTATCAACCTGGGTACTGAGGAAGATAAGAAAGAAATCAAGATAGGTGCCAACTTGGAGCCGAGTGTCAAAGAACGCCTAATTCAGCTGTTACATGATAATGTTGAGATTTTTGCCTGGTCTTACGAAGACATGCCAGGACTAGACACTGATATTGTGGTACACCGTCTACCTACAAGAGAATACTATCCACCTGTCAAGCAAAAGGTCCGCCGTATGAGACCTGACATGTATGAAAAGATCAAAGCAGAAGTAATGAAGCAATTCAACGCTGGATTTCTGGTTGTTACTTCCTATCCACAATGGGTTGCTAACATTGTGCATGTGCCTAAGAAAGATGGCAAAGTTCGGATGTGTGTGGATTACAAAGATTTAAATAGGGTCAGCCCTAAAGATGACTTTCCACTACCACACATCGGCATCTTGGTTGACAACACAACTCAGCACAAGGTATTTTCTTTCATGGATGGATTTTCAGGTTACAACCAGATCAAAATGGAACCTGAAGACATGGAGAAAACTACCTTTGTTACACAATGGGGTACCTTTTGCTATAAAGTGATGCCATTCGGACTGAAGAATGACGGGACAACTTATCAATGCACCATGGTGGATTTGTTTCATGACATGATACATCATGAGATTGAAGTTTACGTAGACGACATGATAGCCCGATCACAAACGGAAGAAGAACACCTCGACCATTTGCAAAATTTGTTTGTCCGACTAAAGGAATACAAGCTCAGACTGAACCCTAACAAGTGCACTTTCAGAGTCTGATCCGGTAAAATCTTGGGTTTCATTGTCAGCAATAAAGGCATAGAGGTTGATCCTGCCAAAGTCAAAGCTATACGAGAAATGTCTGCTCCTCGCACTGAGAAGGAGGTCAGAGGTTTCTTGGGACGCCTAAACTACATTGCTAGGTTTATCTCTCACCTAACATCTACATGTGAGCCAATGTTCAAGCTGTTGAAGAAAGATCAGGTGGTTAAATGGAACGACGAATGCCAGATTGCTTTCGACCGAATCAAGGAGTATTTGCTAGAACCTCTTGTCTTGATGCCTCCCGTCGAAGGAAGACCTTTAATCATGTATCTGACCGTCCTAGAAAATTCAATGGGGTGCGTATTGGGGCAGCATGACGAGTCTGGCCGAAAAGAGCATGCCATTTATTACCTTAGCAAAAAGTTTACCGACTGTGAAACCCGATACTCACTGCTCGAGAAAACTTGTTGCGCTTTGGTATGGGCTGCTCTTCGGCTAAGACAGTATATGTTGACTCATACCACTTTGCTGATTTCTAAGATGGATCAGATCAAGTACATCTTCGAGAAGCCTGCTTTATCTGGAAGAATAGCTAGATGGCAAATGATTCTAACTGAGTATGACATACAATACACGACCCAAAAAGCTATAAAGGGGAGTGTGCTAGCTGATCATCTTGCACATCAAGCTGTTGAAGACTATCAATCGATGAAGTTTGAATTCCCAGACGAGGACATCATGACTTTGGACAACATTGAAGGAAATGGACCGTATGACGGACCTGAACAAGGATCCCGATGGACCCTGTACTTTGATGGTGCCTCCAATGCACTTGGTAACGGTATTGGCACGGTACTCATTTCTCCAGAAGGTTGTCATACACCTTTCAACCGCCAGACTTTGCTTTAACTGCACCAACAACATGGCCGAGTATGAAGCTTGTATCTTCGGTCTCAAGGCTGCTATAGACTTGGGAATCAAATCTTTGGTTGTATTCGGAGACTCAGCTTTGGTCATCAGTCATATCAAAGGAGAGTGGGACACTAAACATCCTAATCTTATCCCCTACAAAGAACAGGTCCTGACATTGCTACGTCACTTCGAGCAGATCACCTTCGAGCATTTCCCATGAGAAGAAAATCAGCTAGCAGATGCTCTAGCTACAATGTCATCCATGTTTAAACTTAACTGGGATAATGAGGCTCCCCAAATTACCATCGAGCGGATGGACGAACCTGCACATTGTCACGAGATTAATACCGAAGAAGTAGTGGACCGACCCTGGTTTCATGAAGTCAAAAGGTATCTCGAGGCTCAAGAATATCCTGAAGGAGCTTCAGTCAATGACAAAAAGTTCTTAAGGAGATTCTCGGCTAAGTTCTTCCTGAGAAATGGTATCGTGTACAAGCGCAATCATGATTGTATTATACTCCGTTGTGTAGACAAGGTTAAAGCTGAACAAATCATGGATGAACTGCATAATGGCACCTTTGGCACCCATTCGAGCGGGCATACGATGGCGAAGAAAATCCTCCGGGCAGGCTATTACTGGTCTACCATGGAAGCTGACTGCATCAATACTCCATAACTTGTCACAAATGTCAAGTCTATGCGGACAAGGTACACATACCTCCAGTTCCTCTCAATGTCTTAACCGCTCCTTGGCCCTTTGCTATGTGGGGAATCAACATGATTGGAGAGATCAAGCCTACAACATCCAATGGACACTGTTTCATTTTGGTAGCCATTGATTACTTTACCAAATGTGTCGAAGCAGCTTCCTTCGCATCAGTTACAAAGAATGTTGTTTCCCACTTCATCAAGCAGAACCTCATTTGCCGGTATGGTATCCCCGACAGGATAATCACGGACAACGGTACAAATTTGAACAATACTATAATCACTGCTTTGTGCGAACAGTTCAAGATTCAACATCACAATTCATCTCCCTATCGGCCAAAGTGAACGGTGTTGTCGAAGCTGCGAACAAAAATATCAAGAAGATCATACAAAAGATGACAGTCACCTATAAGGTCTGGCATGAGATGTTATTGTTTGCTCTGCATGGGTACCGTACCACGGCTCGAACATCAACTAGGGAAACACCCTTTTCTTTGGTCTACGACATGGAAGTTGTCCTGCCTATTGAGGTTCAAATTCCCTCCTTGAGAATCATGAAGGATGCTGGTTTGAGGGAAGACGATTGGATTCAGACTCGACTTGATCAGTTGAACTTAATTGACGAAAAGCGACTTACCGCTGTTTGCCACGGTCAGACGTATCAAAAACAGATGATCAAGGCATTCAACAAGAAAGTCAGAAGACAAGTGTATCATGTCGGAGATCTTGTAATCAAGCGGATCATCTTGCCGCAAAGTGATCCCAGGGGAAAATGGACTCCTACCTACGAAGGACCATTTGTGATCAAAAACATCTTTTCTGGTGGGGCAATGATTTTAACCACCATGGACGGTGATGACCTACCGCAACCTGCGAATGCAGACATAGTTAAAAGATACTACGCATAACGACCCGCTAGTTGATACACCTAGGAAAAAAAGGGCATCCCGGTGAATCAAAAACCCGAAAGGGCGGTTCAGGCAAAAGTTAGGGATAAACATAAAAATCTGTACACCCGGCAACTTGAAACACCGAGAGGGCGACTTGGGTAAAAAAGGGTTTCCTGGTGGACTAAAAACCCGAAAGGGCGGTCCAGGCAAAAGTTAGGGAATTAGAGCATATGACTATGTCTCGTCGAATCACTTTAAGGACAAGCTCCTGGCTTCTGATCAACCCAATCACCTTCGGACGAAGCAGCAATCGGACAAGATTTTCAGAGTTACGAAGGCCATAGTAGAATGGGAACCCCATGGAATTTTTACACATAGCTATCTTTCTTTGTATAAATTTTTCTCATTTTTTATGACAACATTCTATTACTAGGATGTCGGTCTCCTTTGTACAAAACACTTACTCAAAGTTAATACAAAGATACTTCAAAGTGCAGAGAACTATTTGTTTTTTTCCTTTTTACATTTGTGTTTTATTTGAAAACGTCCAATGATTTATTAAATGAGCATATACATTTGAATATAATCACCATTTACAAATGAACGAATTAAAAAGATTAATTACTGACAGGTTGAAAGTATAGGAAGACGTCTTTTAGGCTATTCCAGGGGCAATCCCCTGCAGTACATCATCAAAATCCCCTGCAGTACATCATCAAAATCCCCAGCAGAACTAAAACCTTGAAATGCATATCCCTAGCGAAGTTAAACTTCAAAATCCTCATCAGAGTTAAATCTCCAAACTTCCAATCTTATCGGAGCCAAAACTTTGAACTACAGATCCTCAAACGAAGATGAAACTTTCTTCCCCAACGTAGTCAAATCTTCAACCTTTAACCACAGTGGAAGCCTTCCAGTTTCCCCCAATTTCCCCGGAGAGTCGCTCTTAAACCAGATAATTCCCCAACAAGTTGCTAACTAAGACAACTTTGGATAGTTCCCCAGTTGATTGGCATACAACCCAAACTCTCGAACTCTCTCCAAAAACAGGAATGAATTGTTCCCTACAGGGTCTCCTGAAACTCCTCAGCAGTTAGCTACTCCCCACAGAGCTCTTACTATTCAATAGGATAAACTTTCTCCCCACAGAAGTTGTCAAAGTTTTTGATAAGCCCCGCGAGTTGCCAAAGACCTTGAATCTCTAGCAGCGGTCATGGATTTATTTTCCCCGGCAGTAGTCAAAGATTTTATTATCTCCAGCTATGAAGGATTTATTTTCCTCAGCAAGACAGCTAATCAGCTTACATGGGCCTACATTACAATCATATATCATAAACATTGATAAAACACATATATTGCATCATACATTTCATACAACATAGTTTTGTGTTTCATCTAACATTTTACCCTTTTCAAGATAAGGTTAACAAGCTACCGACATGCAATCATGAAAATAGTTTATAGATGCTCCATACATGGATGCTAATCTATCGCTTATTCAGATTCAGCCTCAGAAAACAGCCTAGAGACACTCCAACATGGATTCTATTCTATTGCTTATTCAAATATTTCGGAAAACAGCTTAGAGACGCTCCAGACACGGATTCAATTCTATTGATTATTCAAAGATTTTAGAAAACAGCTTAGAGACGCTCCAGACATGGATGATATTCTATTGCTTATTCAGATTCAAAGATTTTAGAAAATAACTTAGAGACGCTCCAGACGCGGATGCTAATCTATTGCTTATTCAAATTTTCAGCCTCAGAAAACAGCTCTGAGATGCTCCAGACACGAATGATATTCTACTGCTTATTCAGATCCCCAGCTCAAAGATGCTCCAGACATGGATACTATTCTAACGCTCACCTAACTTACAATTCAACAAACATTCTTGGATGGCATCTTTAAGCCCATCTCCAGCAAGATTATATCACATCTCCAAATGTCATCTTTAAGCCCATTCCCTCAACTATATTTTGACGAGTGCAAATTTACGGGCACTCTAGTGTCCAATCCTCTTTTACCTTCGAGTCACGAAAGGCAAACTCGCCAATCTAACTCTTCAGGTTCAAGAAGATTGAACATGGGAAGCTGTTGTACCCCAAAATTTTCCCTCTCATTTTATCAAGATTTCCCTTCACAAGACTCTTTGGACTCAGACTAAGCTAGGGTTTGCTCTGCTCAAGACATCTCCTTGCACTATTGACCTGAAATTAGGGTTTGAGTTTGCACAAGGATTTTTGGACTTTCAATGCTCAATGTGACTTTAATACTTCATGTTGGACTCCTAATATTGCTCATACCAAGTTTTAAGCCTTGAATCAAATTTTTGCTCAATCAATTGGACAGTTGACCTAGAAATCAGTTGTATTGAGGAAAAAGTCAACTGTGGCCAATTTACAGTCAAACCTCCTAATTTTTTACCCACATCAACAATATAGACTCATATTAACCATTTGATCAAGTTTGGACCAGAACTCCTCAAGAAATTTGATCAGATCAACAAAAGGGCAAAATGGTCATTTTTAGGGTTTTGACTGAAGAAAGGCAATTTCTGATTTTTGACCTAACCAATGGCAAATTGGGTTCAAGCATGGATTCAAGGACTCAATGGAATCATCTTGACCTAATCACAAGGTTCAAAAGATCTCAATTGTATTGGATTGACAGATGAATTTTTCAGTCAACTGATCAAAAATCAACTATACATTGAAAAGTCAAACTTTGACTTTTTGGTCAAAATCAAGTGACAAGGGTCATTTTTCATCAAGATGTGTCAAAACATGAAACTTGTTCATCAAGAAACCTAATTTTGCAAATTAGGGTTTAAAATGGAAAATTTTCATAACTTAGAAATTTTCTAAGTTATGAAAATTTCTTATTTTTTCCCAACTTTGCACAAAATTTTCACCATGATGAAATTGGATTAAAATAAAACACCCAACATGAAAGTTGTAGTCCTCCATAAAATATACAACTTTGATTCACAAAGTTTTCCCAAAAGATGCTTGGATCTCAAGTTATGATTTTTGGAACAAGGGTCCATGAAACTTTTAACTTAGTGAAATTTTGCCCTAGTTTTGGCAGGATTTTGACCTATCTTCATGGCAATTTTTCACCTAGTTCCAATTGGAATATCAAAATTAATTTCAAAGATGGATTTTATAGAATTTTACAAGCTTTCCAAAATGTCCAATAACTCTCCAAAATCATTTGTGGTTAGGGAGAATCGAAGGTTTGAATTTGGCAAAATATCACTTTGATCCATGGCACTTTCCATGTTGCTACAAGTTGCAATTTCTGTCCAGCTTTGTTTGTACTTACTTACAGGTATCTAAACCCTTCCACACTCAAAGAAAAATCCATTCGTGCATTTTGCCTACAAACACTTCAACACCTTCTAAACAACCCACCTAAGCTATCCCAACCATTGGCCAGCAACTGCAACCTTGTTTTCAAGCTTCATCATTTTTGAATTCTGACTGTGCAGGTTGACTTCTACAAGCTTATTCAAGCAAGTTCAAAGCTATCTAGGCATTGGGGAAGGTCAAAGGAACTTCAAGCAAGCTCACCAACATCCCAGGCCTCACTAAAAACCCATACATTGCCATACTCGAGTTCAACTAAAACAGGTAAAGTTCAAACTTCTATCTCTCTATTTAGGAATCATTAGGCTTAGGTTTGTGAATAAAAAATGTAGTACTCATTGCCCTTAAGTTGTACATATGCATAGATTTCATTTAAGTTAACTGAGTTGAGAGAATTTGAATGATGAACTTTTTGAAAAAGTTAGGTTAGAAATTATGGCAAGAGAAATTCTCTCTGGTCTTTGAGAGTTAGATTAAGTTTTTTACATGGTTAGAATCGTATGATCATGCTCTATAACTTTCATGTTGCAAGTTTTCGTTTTTAAGCACAAATGCATGAGATACGAGTTTGTACATTGCGCGCGTTTTTTTGTTTGGTCAGAGGTTGAAGACGAAGGCCATCTGGGCTGGGCCTGGCTATTCCACGCTATTGACACCCCCCGGCTTGCTGTTCACACCCCCTCAGCCCATTTGTTTATTTTTTATATTTTTCTATTTTTATTTACATTTCTGACTTTATTTTATTTTTTCTAAACATAAAAAAATACCAAAAATATTTTCTTAAATTTTCATATTTTATTTTATTATTTTTATTATTTTTCTAACATAAAAATAGTTTATTAAATGATATACTTTTATTTTCTTAAAATAAAAACTTGTAAATAATACCAAAAAATACCATATATTTTATTTTTATTATTTATATACTTAAATAATATTTTTCTCATATTTTTTTTTACATTTGTATATATTTTTATTTATTTTATTGTACATGAATAAATAATACATATAATATATATATTTTCTTAACACAAATTAGGGTTTCCACCCTTATTAAAAATAAGCTTTTTATTTTCTCATTTTTGATACATTAAATATTTTATTTTTACATACATAAAAATAATACAAAAAAAACATTTTTTGCATATTGATAATACATTGCATATTTATTTAATTGTCCATTTAAATATTTGCTTATTTATTATTTGAACAAAGAATTCAATATGGTTGTAATAATCTTAGGGTTTTAATTTCTTGCAAATAATCCCCTATTCAAACTTGTACCCCTCTCCCCATATCAATGTTGTAATAGTCGTAGATTTATTTAACGCATCTATAGCTTTCAAATATGCCATGATAGAGATTAGGGTTTGTATGCAAAAATCCAAAATCAAACAAATAGCTTGACTAATACAAAGACAAAAATGCATGAAAATGACAACACAATGCACACAAGCACCCCTAGGGTTTCATCCACTTGTTGCCTTTAAAATGGCCATGGTATGCATGCTAGGTATCTTGGCAAAACAAAAACAAAACAAAAGATCATAGTCCCTCGATGACGCTATCTTGGTTGCCTATAAAAAAATGATCTAGTCCCTCAAAACTTGCTAAGATACTTGGCAATATTGTTATCATGGTCATACGATGACCCGCGCCCGTCCCGTTTAACATCCAAACACAAGGTTGTTTACCAAATACAATGGTAAAACAACAATGTTAAAGGGTTAAAAATGTGTAGGAAAGCTCTTTGAGTAGGGTAGACAACTCCTAGTTACTTGATCAAACTTGCAAACCATCCTTGCTAATTTCAAAACACACAATTTCAAAATATTTCCCAAAACAAACTTTCAATTATTAAAACATATTTTCAAAAGACAAACACCTTTGTATATATTCAAACAAGAATCATTACAATGGTTGCCTAGACAAGTCCTCTTTTCAAAACATTTTCAAAATCACACACAAAGCACCATTTCAAACAATTGGAAAAGCAAAGCAAGTGATCTAAACAAGTAACTAAGAGCCCATGGAAAACCATAGATGAAAAGGGTGCTTGCACCTTCCCTTTTCATAATCTACCCCCCGAACTCAAGAAAACATCTCAAAGGTCTTTCCTGTGCTTTTTGACTTTTCCTTTGGATAAAATAAAAAGTCAGTGGCGACTCTTGCTAAACCGAAACATTTTGCAAACACAAACGCAAAACCTTAAGTCAGTTCTCCCACCGTATCACACCCCAGGTTATGATTAAGGGTTTTTATTTGTGTGAAAGAAAAACTACTACTTCTTTGGCTCAAAGGGGTTGACTAGGGATTATCTTCCTTATAACTCCATTGTTTGGGATTTGAAACAACGCCTGTATATCATCAGCGGGGTCTGTTCAAAAGCATATTGTAGAGATCGTGGTATCATTTTCTTCATCCTCTCTCTAAAGGCTTACGACTTTTAATCAAGAGTTGAATATCACAAAAAGGAAAGCAGTTTAAATATGGTGAATACGAATGAAATTCAAAACATACATATGCAATGCATTGACAAAGTAACAAAGTATGACATGAATAAATGTCCGAACAATAAAAAAAAGTTATAAATTGAAAATTCTAATGAACAAAAGCTTCTTCGTCTGATCTTGTCACTTCGAATAGTGTGCCTTGGAGGGATGGCAGAAGAACTCAGCCTGACCATCTTGTGTAAACTCCAATACTCCTTCATCGATCAAGTTTTGAATTTTATATTTCAACATCCAACAATCATCAGTATCATGCCCCGGATTGTTGGAGTGATATGCACACCTTGCATCAGGATTATAGTTAGGCGAAGAAGTCTTGGGATTCAGATGAGGCCCTATCAGCGTAACCAGATTCATCCTCAACATGTGTTGTAAAGCTTGAGACTGTGGCATGTTGAGTTTGGTAAACTACCTCTTGGGTGTATCTGGCTTACTCTGATTAACCCGTTGTTTTTGGTGTTGGACCTGTGAGGTAATAGAAATTTAGAAAGGTCCACTCTTCACCAAACCAAACTCTTGTCTTCTTGGAGGTTGATCAATAACTTGGTCCCCAGCCTCGACTGCTTGCTTCATACGGTTGTATCCATCTTAATGAATTTTGTTGATAATGGTTCTCAGCTCTTCTTGTCCCCGGGCTAGGCCTTGGATAAGAGCCATCTTCCCCAGCATCTGGGTTCTCATTGCATCTACTTCAGCTTGCAGTTGTTACAGCCATTCGTCCTTATTGTCTTCAGGACTTTTCTTGACCAAGTTCCTAGCGAGGAGTGTTTTCA
Source organism: Vicia faba (assembly GCA_948472305.1). NCBI lineage: Eukaryota > Viridiplantae > Streptophyta > Magnoliopsida > Fabales > Fabaceae > Vicia > Vicia faba. Next base: position 1,518,413,435 of record OX451738.1, read on the forward strand.
ACTCTTCCTGCCCCTTGGATAGGTTTAGGAACATTTCCCTGAACTGAGATTCTTGAGTTTGAAGATTTCTGTTGTCTTGTTTGAGAGCCATTGCTGAAATAAACAACGAGAACATGAGAGACCTGTACTGAAAGACCTGTTATGCAATGATATGTATGATATATGTATGCAATGTTTTCAAGGATCTCGCGGGGTAAACAAGAAAATATTAGAAGTTGAAATTTTTCCGTTTTGATTGAAGCACTTCGTATCATTGAAGTTCATTCTACAAGAGTCAAGCTCACCATATCAAGTGGGTCATAGCCCCTGACTCAAGTTGTTGAGTTTTGATCTTCTGACGGCATTGGCTAGGGGAAAATAAATCCCATTTGCCCCTTTCTAGACGTCTGACTTACCATAACCTGCATCACAAACCCTTGAGATCCTTGAAATGGTTAAGGAAATGTTAAGGCATGATGTTATGATGTGTATGCTATGCGTTTAAGCAAAAGTGCGAGGTGATGTAAGCAAGTAAACCCTGCAAGAAATCCAAGTTATTGGACAATGACTGTAAACAAAACTTGCAAGGAACTCATGTTGTCAGATAATAAAACCCTCCAAGTAGTTCAAGTTGAAAACACACAAGTCACACAAACAGCCTTAGGTTTAGGCTTGCATGGGTTTTAAGGTAGTACCCTCTTGAAGTTGGATTGGTTCAACTTGTCCTATAAATAGTAACCGGGTTCTAAGGGATCTCAATATCACCGATCTTTCCCCCAGCTTCGTTCAATAGGCGATTGACTCGTAACCAAGCAAAACTCAAGAGTCAAACCTCAATGAGTATAGCATCGAGTATCTGTCGACCTTGGGAATACACCAATGTCGTCCATCTCGCTACGTCCTACTGGCCAAGTTGTGCAATTAAAGGTTCTAAGGTCAGTTGATGCTTCACGACATCACTCGGCAGCCCCGTACTCCCCCTGATTGACTCAAGGGTTACCGGTACCAACCAAAGTGCCACATCAATGTAGCTACTGCTTCAACCGTGTTAGTATACCCCGCACAGTTCCATCACAGTTTATTGCTACTTACCTAAAAGGTGTTCCCTGATCCGGGTGTAGGATGTTCAATAATACCCAAACAAAACCCTTGAATATAAAGTAAGCAAAGCAAATAAGAAAGTAATTTTAAAAGTGACCTAGATCCTAAGGTATACCCCCACTTATTTAATGTCCCCAGCAGAGTCGCCAGTTCTGTGATATGGTGGAAGAACTGACTGGTAATACTGGTTTGCATTTTGTATTCACAAATGTCACGGTAAGCAAGAGTCGTCATCGACTTTTATTTTATCCAACAAAGGAAAAGGGAAAAAGAATAGAAAAACCTTTTTCGAGATGTTTCTGAGTATGGGGGGTAGATTATAGAAAGGGAAGGTGTTAGAACCCTTTTTATCTGTGGTTTTACACGGGCTCTTAGGTACTTGCTCATTCTTAAATTGCTTTTCTGTGTTTGAAAATATTTTGAAATTTGCCTTAGTGCCGCATTTCACTTTATGGTAACCCTTGTATCAGTCCTCAAGGATGTGATAAAGTGTTTTGAAAACTTTAGTTTGAAAAGTTTGTTTGAAAGTGTATGGTGTAAAATATTTGTTGTTTTGAGAAAGTACCTAACAATTATCTACCTACTCGAAAAAAGGCGTTCTTTTCCTCCTATCCTTTAGATCGTGTTATCCTACTATTAGTGAGTAGGTAACCCTAGTCGTTGGATGTTTGAGAGACTATCGAAAGGAACGTAATGGTAATTAAAGGCAACATGTAAGGACACCTTAACATTTCGAAGGGACTGCCATCATATAGGAAACATTGAGGGACAAGATCATTTCTCATAGGCAACTCGAGGGACATTAATGGACTATGATCTTTATGATGATTTTTAGATTGAAGGTCTTTTGCTAAGATATCCCTACGTTCGAGGGACATGACCATTGTTTTCCGAGGCAACCAAGTGAGTTATACCCTAAGGGTGCAAGTGTGCAAATGATTTAATTCCGTTATTTATCTTGTAATTAGGGTTTTCTATCGTTCATTTTTATCTTTCCATATAATCCTATTAATCTAAGCATTGCATAAAATATAGTAGTAGGAGATAAAGACGGAAATGTAAACCTAAGCTATTACAGAGCTTTGGGGCAGTTACACATAATAGTGAAGAATGCGGAAAAGAAATCCTAAAACTATTACATCCCGGAAGCAATTACATGATAATAATAAAGAAGCGGAAAAAATAAAGCTACGCTATTACAGTTGAACGCGCCCTATACACTTTATCTAGGAAAATAAATATAAGATGAAAATAGAAAAGAAAATATTTTGGTGATTTTTTATGAAAAAAAAATGATTTATGATAATTAATTAAATAAACCTAAAAAACTTAATTAATTTTAATTAATAAAAAAATGTTAATTTTAAAAAAAGTTAATTAAAATACCTAAAACCTAATTAATCTGAATTAAAAAAAAGTTTAATTTTAAAAAAAAGTTAAAAAATCTAAAATTAATTAACCTAAAAATTAAATTAGGTTTTTTTTGTAAAAAAAAGGTTTGTGAAAAAAGTTTTGTCGTTAAGTGAATTTAAGATTGAAAAAGACAAATTGGTTAGAAACCAAAAACAAACAATGAAATTAAAAATCTAAAATTAAATTAAAACCTAAAATTAAATTAAAAACCTAAAATTAATTATTTGAGTTTATTAGGAAAAATTAAGGGTTTGTAAAAAATGTTAGGTTTTATGAAAAAAAATTAAACAGAAAGAAGGAAAATAGGTAAAATAGATAAAAGGATAAATTGAATGGAAGAAAACCAAAACCAATAGGGTGGGTGTTGAACCCACACCCTTAACCTCCTCACGATGTCTGTCTTGCCATGCATTGGTGGTATGATCCAACCTCAATGTGTTGTAATAACCCTACATGGGACCCTGTCTAAATTTGCAGTGTTGAATCTCATGAACACATTAAATAAAATAATATACCATGAAATACAAAGAAAATAAATATATGAAATTTTGTAATGTTAAAATCGATATGATATGTATGAATGCTTCTACATCCTTTTGATCATAGAGATCAAACCAGCCTTACCCTTACTGGAGAAGTAGTAAGATGTGAGTTTGTAACAAGGATGACTTGTTTGTAGTGATGGGGGTTTGTAACAATGATTTTAAGGTTTTTAGGGTTCTTGAAGAAATTTGATATTTTGACAGGGTTGTGACAAAGGTTTTTTCTTCTTCTTCTGTTTGTGTGAAAAGTGATATTATATAATGGAAATATTAGAGAAAAAACATGGGCTTTGAATGTGAAATTGGGCCTCCAATAACCACAAGCAATAGTGCAGATTTTTATTCACTTGAGTATGTCACGTTCCAGGCTATATCGCAGGGGCTTAATTGCAATTTTTGAAGTTGAGATATGAAAACAAAATGAAGCCTACATCGAGAGCTAACTCCTGTCCAAAATGGGCTCAATCGGATAAATAGTGAATTAGTTATAAATTTTTGAAGTTTTGCCTCAGACAAACTTATTTTGGCTCTAGTGTCAATTCTGACACGTTCTTCAATAAAAAACTGGTATTGATCGGAGCAGAACCCGGTCTCGACTTTGGAGGAAAAATATGGATCCGATCCGATAAAAATTGACCGAGTTATGAATTTTCGAAGTTTTGACCCAGATGAAATAATATTCAGCATTCAGGATTTTTGGCGCGTCACGCGCACTCTGAGCAAAAAACAAAGGCTTTTTGGATACCGTTTGAACTCGATACCTTTTGTGAAAATGTATCCAAATTAATTTGTGAAATTTTGGCGCTGGAACCAGCTCAATACGATGAAAATCGACCAAGTTATGATTTTATGAACATGACGCAAATAAACTTATGTCATAAATTTTCTGTACGAAAATACTTGATAAATCCGCCTTTTTGAAGACCTTTTGATCGAAATTGGCTTCCAGCTGTGAGATATGAAAACGTAGATGATGTCAAGATGGAATTTTGGCCACTAGAACGGGTTCAAAATGAGCCACGATATTCAAGTTATGAATTTTTTAGTGCGTAAAAACTATACTTTCAGCACACTTTTTCACCATATTTCTTCGAGAAAACTCACACATTCGGAGACCTTCTTTAAAGAATTGACTCTTGATCCGAACCTGAATTTGAGAATACGTTATCAGAGATATCTTATAGAAAGAACACCTGAATATGATGCGTCGGGTTGGACTTGTGATTCTTTGAACCCCGAATCCTTGCAAAACAGCGAACCGATCTTCAACACGGAAAATACTCTGAGAACATCCATTGGCGAAATAAACGTCACTTGTAACCTGACGAAGCTTGATAAATATACCTTTATTCTATAACCATAAAACTAATAATATGCGTGTATGAAAAGAGGGTAAATTTTGGGGTACAATAGACACGAAGCATCTTAATCTCATCCCTTACAAAGAGCATGTGTTGACACTGATTCCGCATTTTAAAGAAATTACCTTTGACTATTTTCCACGAGAGGAAAATAAATTAGAAGACGCGCTAGCTACTATGTCATCCATGTTCAAGGTCAGATGGGATAATGAGGCTCCTCAAATCACTATTGAGAGGATGGATGAACCAGCATACTGTCACGAGATTGATACTGAAGAAGTAGTGGAAAAACCTTGGTTCCATGAAGTCAAAAGATATCTCGAAGCCCAAGATTATCCTGAAGGATCTTCAGTCAATGATAAGAAGTTCCAAAGAAGGTTCTCTGCCAATTTCTTCCGTAGTAACGGGATCCTCTACAAGCGCAACCACGACTCTACCTTGCTTCAGTGTGTAGACAAGAGTGAATCAGAAAAGATTATGGCCGACTTGCATGAAGGTGCCTTTGGCACTCATTCTAGTGGGCACACGATGTCTAAAAATATCCTACGGGAAAGATACTACTGGTCCACTATGGAAGCTGACTGTTATCAGCATTCACGAACTTGTCACAAATACCAGATCTATGCTGACAAGGAGCATGTGCCTCCGGTTCCTCTAAATGTCTTGACTGCTCCTTGGACGTTCGCAATGTGGGGCATCGACATGATTGGAGAGATTATACCTACAACTTCTAATGGGCACCGCTTCATCCTGGTTTCCATTGATTACTTTACGAAGTGGATCAAGGCAACTTCATTTGCTTCTATTACAAAGAACATTATGGCCCATTTCATCAGACATAACTTTATATGTCGATACGGTATTCCAGAAAGAATTATTATAGATAATGGCACCAATCTCAATAACACCATGATCATCGAGCTCTGCATGCAATTCAAGATCCAGCATCATAACTCTTCTCCCTACCGTCCGAAGATAAATGCGTTGTAGAAGATGTTAATAAAAATATCAAGAAAACCATACAGAAGATGACAGTGACATATAAAGACTGACACGAGATGTTACCATTTGCTCTTCATGGTTACCACACCACAATACGCACATCAATAGGGGAAACTCCTTTATCTTTGGTATACGGTATGGAAGTTTTCCTACCCATAGAAGTCCATATCCCTTTCATTAAGAATCATGAAGGATACAGGTCTGAATGAAGACGAATGAGTTCAGACCCAACTTCACCAATTAAACCTGATTGATGAGAAGAGGCTTGCGGCTGTCTGTCATGGTCAGATGTACCAAAAAGGTATGATCAAAGCTTTTAAAAAAAGGTCAAACATCAGGTATATCAGGCTGGTGATCTGGTAATCAAGCACATCATACTACCGCAAGGTGATCCCAGGGGAAAATGGACTCCCACATATGAAGGGCCATTTGTGATCAAGAACATATTTTCTGGTGGAGCCATAATCTTAATCATTATGGACGGTGAAAACCTTCTACACCCTGTGAACCCGAACATAGTTAAAATATACTATGCATAAACAAAGACCCGCTAGGTCGACTGGCCTAAGAAAAAATTAGGGCATCCTAGCGAACCAAAAGGGTTCGGGAAAAAAATTAGGGATATACATAAAAAATCATAACACCCGGAAAGTCGAAAACCTGAAAAGGCGGCTTGGGCAAAAAAGGGTATCCCGGTGGAATGAAAATCCGAAAGTGCGGTCCAGGTAAAAGTTAGGGATTTAAAGCGTATGACTATGTTTCGTTGGATACCTTACAGCCAATCTTCAGTATCAACTATCGAGCTCAAGTGGTATTAATCAATCCATTAAGCTTCGGATAAGCAGCGAAAGAGATGAGATGCTCAAAGACATAAAGGCAATAGCAGAATGGGAATCGAATGGGAATATTTCACATAGCTATTTTTTTGTATACTATTTTTGTATAGTTTCCATTCTTACGACTTTATTCTCTTACTAGGATGCCCGTCTCTTTGTACACAAACACTTCTTCATGTTAATACAAAGTTATCTCTTTGAAAGTGTAAAACATCTATTTTTATTTTTTTGTTTTGTTTGCATAATGTCCAGTGATTATTTTTGAACATATGCATTTGAATGTGATTACTGCTTACAAATATACATATAAAAAACAGAAAGACCGTTACTAATGACTTTAAGAAACAGGACAATATCTAAGGACCACCCTCAAAATCCCCGCAGATGTTTTCCCCGGTAGATACCTTCTCCAGCATGTACAGAGGCAGGGGTATCCTGCTACAAGGTCACCTCTATATTCTCAGCATGCAGCCTAATGATGGCAGGTGTTCTCATATCCCCAGTGGAGCAAAAATCTACAAATTACTGCTCCAACAAAAGATCCCCCAGTGAAGTCGCCAAGCTTCTCAGGATTCCCCAATAGGATTTCAACAAAATCCCCAAACAATGCACGGAGTTTTCCTTCCCCAACAAAGTTTATTTCTCTAACAACGGAAGTTCATCTCCCAGCATTTCAACTTCGAACAATATCTGAAGACCTACATTCTTCACCCCTAGCTTCAATCAGGGATTTTTTTTCCCTAGTTCAACAACTTTGCAATGAATGACTGACACATTCATACATCATTTCTACAAGCAATCTTACACGGGTTTCTTCTCATATATCTCCGGATGCAGACTAACACGAACTCATCCTAGAACAACCCTACACAGGCTCTTTCTAATACATTTTCAGGTAACGGTTAATTCCATTATCCCCAGCAAGTTACTTTGAAGCCTGGATTTCAACCAGAAAACAACAAACTTTCATCTCTCTAGAGATAACTCTTCAGCAGAGCCTTGGACAACTGAAATTCCTAGACTTAATTCCCCACAGAGTTTCCTCAAGAAGGAGAACAACAGAAGCCCATATTCCCCAGCAGAGTCCTCCTCAGACAGTAGGAACAGGAATCCCCACAAGGAGACCTCTTAGGAAGTCAACATCTACTTTGGATGGCATCTTTAAGCCCATTTATGATGACTCTCTGTCATCTTCTCCAAATGGCATATGTAAGCCCATTCTCTCTGTCATCAACCATCAAGTGTTACTTCACGCGAGTGCAAATTTTTGGGCACCCTAGTGTTCATTCCTCTTCCACTTTCAGATCACAAAAGGCAGACAAGTCAATCTAAATCCTCAGGTTTAATAAGATTGAACAGGGGCGGCTGTTTCACCCCAAAATTTTCCCTCTCATGTTTTCTAAGGTTTTCTCTTATATGGGTGACTATAAACACTTTCTTAAAAGAAAATAAGAATTTTAAAGATAAACAAGGTATCTTCGATTGGCATGGGGACAAGGTGTCTTCGATTGAAATCTAAGCAAGATGTCCTTCGATTGGCATCTGGATAAGGAGCTTCGATCAGATGTCCAAAATTCTTCGACACAAGCTTGGTTCACAAGACTTCGACTGGGCATGGGTTGTTTCATGCCTAATTCGATTGATAAAGAAATGACTTCCCCTGTACGTGCCTTCAACACACAAGGCCAAGACTTTTTCATATTCTCCTTCAATCCACTAGGCAAAAAGCTTCCTTCGACCCACAAGGCAAATACCTCTTTCATGCCCGATTCGATTCACTAGGCAATGGCCTCTTTTAAGCTTGCTTTAGCCTGCCTCATGCTAGCATCCACAAGGCATTGGCTGCCTTTGTGCCAACTTCGACTGGGAAATGGTCCCCTTTGAAACGATTTTCCACACTTCGACACGCATGATAGTACCTTCGAAGGCGCGTTCATGTGGTCCCTTAGAAGAAGCATTCATTGGTCCATTCGAAGGACACATGATTATTGAAAACAAGTTTGCTTTATGATGAGTCTTGGTCCAAGATGCTTGCTAGCCAAAATCTTGCATACTTCCAAGCCCAAACCCCCTGCACAAGCACATTCCTGCCAAAGGAAGCTTCAATTGGCCAAAATGAAGTCTTTCGATTGGGCTAGTTGAGTAGTGTCAGAGCAATCGAAGAGAGCGAACTTAGGGGGGGATAGAAGAATCTAAGACATTGAGGCCTTGTATAATTCGAATCAAGATCCAGAAGATTCTACCACCCCAATAAACAGTGAAGGCAATCTTACTTACAAGCCTTCTTCAGCAAAGGGATCTTTTTTAAGTTCATCCAGTGAAGTGAACCAAACTTCAGAACACCAAGTTGTAGCCACTGGGGAGTAAAATAATTAAGTCCTTAGTGAGGAAGATCTTGATTTACAACACGCTAATCTGATAACTTCATAGGCTACTGGTGATGATCAGGGAGAAGAAGAAAAAGTTGTTGATGATGAAGCAGAAACAGAAATGGAAGGCATACAAAATGAAGAAGATCAAAATGAGGATAATTCAAAGAAACCTGCAGAGAACGAGGATAATCCTGCAAATGATGAAAGATAAAACTCTATAGAAGAGGAAGGAAACCTCGAAAATGTCGAAAGTGCCAATGCCTGGATGCAGGATCCACTAGTCGGAGGTTCAACTTTTCAACATGCTGATAATGTGGCTCATGCCACCAATGAAAAAGTTCCTTCGGTGATATCCCACACCTAAGAAGACTTGGCACTACTCAAAAGGAATAACCCTATTGGCTATCTGAATGCCATTCTTGAAAGTAGAGAAACTTCATACGACCAAAGTCGTGATGCTTCGACTGCATCTGGTAAGTATACTTAGGCTTCTCCCATTGAGGAAGCACTTCAAAAGGTTAAGGCTCAAATTTTCAAGAGGGATCTGATGTTGACCTTAGAGGGAGAACCCATTGCCCCTTCCTTTCTCAAAAGTACTCTTAAACCTATCGATCTCCTCATTGTTTCTCCGTAAATAGCTAACATTGTCTTAAACCTGACTTCGATCATAGATCAAGCTTCAGCTGACTACACTCGCCGAAGGACTCTCAACTGCGAAATTGAAGAGGAAAATTGCCATATTTCTGCTGCCTGGGTTGCGGCTGCTGAATCAGCTTCGAAGTTAAATAAGTTATCAGAAGAACAAGAAGCTAAGAAAAAAGAGATCGAGGAGATCTACCAGAGTACTGCTAGCATGAAAGCTCAAATCAAAGAACTGGAGACCAAGATTGCTGCGAATGACAAATATAGAGAAGAGCTTCTTGCTAGAAATGACTCTGAGATCTAGGAGGAGCTTAATAATAGACTAAAGTATGTTGAACAAGCCAAAGCCTTGGATGCAAAGATTGAAGCTCTCCATCAGTCGAGGGCTTTACGTGAAAGGCGCTTGGAACTTCAGAAGACCAAATACCTCTAGATTAAGGATACTCTTCCATTTTGATTAGACTTCTCTTTTGTACAACCATGCTTATGTAACAAATATTAGAACCCTCGGGATGGGTATATGTAATGATTTGGAGCCATTTTGGCCAACTTAATGAATTCTACATTTTGGCCATATACTTCGACTGAGATCAATTGCTGATTATTTTAACTTCTTAAAGTGAAGGTCTATATTTTTTCAAATATTTACCATTTACTCTCAAGAGTCTTTTATCTTCACTTAATTCTTCGATCTCATAGGAACCACTAGAAAATACTTGGATAATCTTAAAAGGTCCTTCCCATTTAGGAGACCATTTTCCCATTCTCTTATCCTTTTGATCCATTGGGAGAATTACCTTCCACGCCAAATCTTCAGGCAAGAATGTCTTGGGTTTTACTCTCTTATTATAAGATTTTTCCACTCTTTTCTTCTGTATCCTTAAGAGGTCGAAAGCTCTCAGTCTTTCTTCGTCCAAATCAACCAGTTCATCTAACATCATATTCCAATAAGATTCAGAAGGAATATCTTGATGTCTCTGAATTCTTGTTGACTGTAGACAGATTTCTACTGGCAACATTGCATCGTGAACAAAGTTTAATCGAAATGGTGTCATATTGGTAGCTTCTTTAGAAGAAGTTCGACATGCCCATAAGATTTGGTCCAACGTCTTATGCCAATTCTTTGGATTTTTTCCTACATGCTTTTTTATTAAGCCAATCACTACCTAATTTGCCGCTTCGACTTGGCCATTGGCTTGCGCATAATAAGGTGTAGATGTTAACAACTTAAATCCCATTTTTGTAGCAAATTCTTGCATTTTTTTACCAGTAAATACTGATCCTCGATCAATTGTTATTGTCTCAGTGATTCCAAACCTATATATAATGTTCTTTTGAATAAATTCAATGACATCTTCTTGGTCTACATTGACTAAAGGAATTGCTTCCATCCATTTAGTGAAGTAGTAAATGCCCACCAATATATATTTTTGGATTTTATATGATAATGGTCGAATCTCTCCAATAAGATCCAAAGTCCATCCCCTAAAAGGCCAAGGTTTCACAATTGAGTGAAGTTCGCTTGCAGGTACATGCTGGATGCCTGTATGCACTTGAATTCTTGGCAGCCTTTTGCAAACTCAACACAATCTTTCAACATAGTAGGCCAATATAATCCTTGTTGAAACAACAATCATTTCATTTTATGGCCTACTTGATGTGCCCCACATGCTCCAGCATGTGTAGTCGAAAGGGCTATATATGCCTCTATTTCACTTAGGCATCTTATTAGTACTCCTTCAAGCGTCTTATTGAATAACTCATTTCCCATTAGAATATAACTCAATGCCCTATACCTTGTCTTTCATTCTGTCGAAGTTGTTGGAATTTACAAATAATCTACTATAGGCTTTCTCCAATCTTGCTCTGTTAGACTGTCTATGAATGAAATCTCGAAGTTTTCTTGGTCAGCGTACCCCATCTTTTTTGTTTCCAAATCTGTTGGAGTCAGCTTGGTTGATACTACCCTTCCTCTAACTTCGATCGCTTGTTGCAATTTTTCTTTTGAAATTTTATACCCATATGCGATCTATGCTAAGTCATTAGCCACTTGGTTTTCCAATCTTAGTATATGTCGAATATTGATCACTTCGAATTTTTTTAACAAGCGATTGGCTATTACAAAATACATAATCAGATTTTCTCTTATACATTTGTATTCTTTTGTAACTTTCCTTATGACTAACTTTGAGTCTCCCATTATTTCGACTCGAGTTGCCCCCAATTCCAGCAAGATTTCAAGGCCAACAATTAAAGCTTCATACTCAGCCTCATTTTTCGAACAAGAACCTTTGGTCTTGTACTTGAATTTTCTTGAAGTTTTATTTGGAGAAATAATTAGAACTCCCACTCCAGTTCCATCTTTATGACTGGAACCGTCGAAGTATAACTTCCAGGGTTCAATCTCTAAGTAGTTTAAGGATTCTTCATTTATCGAGTGGTCGACTATGAAGTCTGCTACCACTTGTCCTTTTACAGCCTTGAGAGGCATAAAGGTTAGTGAATACTTAGTTAATGCAAGTGCTCATTTTCCAATTCGACTGTGTAAGATGGGTTTCGACAACATATATTTGAAAACATCGAAATGAGATGAAACATAAACATCAATTGGTTTAATATATTGCTCGAGTTTTGTACATGAGAAGCAAAGACATAAACATAGTTTTTCAACTTTGCTATATCTATTTTTTTCATCATTTAAAACTCTACTGAGGTAGTAGATGGGCCTTTCGATACCATTCTCATCCTCTTGAGCCAACATGCTCCCTAAAGTTCTATCATATGCAACTATGTACAATCTCATACTCCTATTTCTAGAAGGAGGCACCCGAATAGGTCGCTTGGTGAGGCATCCTTTGATTTTGTTGAAGGCCTCTTATTGTTCTTTCCCTCATTCGAATCCTCCTTTGTTGAGTCGAAGTAAGGGTGAGAAGGCTTGCATTTTTTCACCTAAGTTGGATATAAATCTCCTCAAGAAATTTATCTTGCCAAGTAGAGATTGCAATTCCTTCTTGTTTGTTGGCGCTTTCACCTCTAAAATGGCCTTGGTCTTGTTTTGGTTTATTTCGATTCCTTTTTTGTCGACCACAAAGCCTAAGAAGTCTCTTGTCTTTACACAAAAAACTCACTTTAGAGGATTCATCTTCAGACCATAGCTTCTCATCCTTTCAAAGGATTGTCGAAGATGGTCTATGTGATTCTTCCGTGAAACAGATTTAACAACAATATCCTCAATATAAATCTGCATGAAAGTTTCAATAAAATCATGGAAGATAGAATTCATTGCTCATTGATATGTTGCCCTTGCATTTTTTAGGCCAAAAGGCATTACTACCCATTCGTAAGTTCCTAAAGCCCTAGGGCATCAAAATGTTGTTTTCGACACATCTTCTTCAGCAATGAAAATCTGATTGTACCCAGAGTATCCATCAAGCATACTCATGTACTCGAAGCCAGAAGAAGAATCAACAAGCATTTCTGCCACAGGCATTGGATATTCATCCTTGGGTGTTGCAGCATTTAGATCTCTAAAATCAATGCACACCCTTAATGTACCATTTTTATTTATAACGGGTACTATATTTGCAATCCATTTGACATACATGGTTGTTCAGATGAACTTGCATTTCAGCAGTCTATCGACTTTCGTCTTGATCTTCGACAAGATCTCTGGTGCAAAATGCCTTGGAGTTTGCTTGACAGGCTTTATCCCAAGCTTTATTGGTAGTTGAAGCTCCACCAATCTTCTGTCGAGACCAGGCATTTTGTCATAATCCCATGCAAAGCAGTCTTTAAAATCCTTCAACAATTGGATTACTTTAACTATGAGCTCTGGATCTATCTTTGCACTGATATATGCTAGTCTCTTCACCATTCCTTCGCCCAAGTCTATCTTTTCAAGAGGATCTTGCACTAGCATTTTAATATTTCTTGCTAGCGGATCCATCTCGAAACCCAAAGGCTCATCATCGTAGATGGAATCTAGCCTATGGCCTTTCACTTCCTCCTCTTTTGAGTCAGGTGGTTCTGGGTCGAAATATTTCCCATGGCCTTCTGGGAGTGGCACTTTCTCATTGGCGTTTACAACCATATACTTCACTTCAGCCTCTAAGGCCGCTATCATTCTGTTTTCTGCCACATATGCCGAAATCCTCTGTAATGCTTGTGACTCGGTCATGGTCACTGAAATCACTTCCCCAGCCTGTTGGCCATATATCATAAATCCCTTCGAAATTAATGTTTGACAAATCCTCCATATCCCATTGTAATCCATGATCTGAGTGTAGGTATAGGGAGCAGAAAGTGTTAGGTGTTGGCGCCAAGTCGAAGTCTGGAGGATTACATGGCCCTATGTGGGCCAAATTTCTTTCGAAGCTTGTTCTGTCAACATTGTTGACTTAGACCATATAGTAACTCTAGTCAGCTTCAATGTTTTCTACTATGCCGTCTAGGCGCCAGATTTTAACACGTTGATGCATCGACAATGGCACTGCTCCTATGCCATGGATCCACTCCCTGCCTAGGAGAAAATTGTAGTTGGGTTTTATTGAGATGCCATAAACATTGTTGGTCAAACTATGGTCCCCACTTTGAGGTCCAATTAGATTACTCCCATGGTGGTCCCAATTTCACCTTCATAGTTTGATAAAACCATGTTATGGGGATTGATGTCTTCATCTCCCTTACCCAGCTTTCTCAACATACATTGAGGGATTATGTTAACTATGGCCCCACAATCAAACAAGACTTCATTGATGGTCGCCTCCCCTATTTTTTCCCTTATGAACAAGGGTTTGAGGTGATTCCTCATTGCTTCAGTGGGACGCTCGAAGAAGGTATTTTGCTCTTCTACACATCCAATGTTCATAACATAGTAGCATAATGGCCTATGCTTGGCCATTTCTTGTTTGACCTCCCACTCGGTCTCTCCGACTTCGACCAGTTGGTCACATTCTCTGGGCGGCACAAATACCATATGTACCACGATGTCTAATGTAGCATCAGTCCTAGAATCAGATTCTTTCTTCGATTCATCTTGTTCAGGCCATACCAGCCTTCTAGAAATTGGCTTTTTCTCCAAAGGAATTCTTGGTTTAGCCTTTTCTTTTCTTTCCGGCACGTCAGTGCTTGTTTCTGGTTGGGGCTTATCTGCAGCCTCTCTTTCATCTTTTCACAGTCTCTGATACCTTCACCATTGGGAGCGGGTCATAGGGTTCTTTCCTTTGTAATTGTTCGACAAGTGAGCAATCTCGTTTGTTGTTGTTGACTAAAATTCCTTTTTGTAGGCCAAAGAGGATCCTCTTGGCATATCGAACATCTGCCATTTTCCCTCGTTGGGCCTTTTTCTATTAATTGTCTTCAACCAAGTGTCCACAGGGACATTTGTTGGAGGCTTTAAGGTTGATGGCCTACTCACCTGGTTTACTGGCCCCTTTTGGTATCCCCTTCTAGGATCGTACCTTACTTCAGGATCCATGTTAGGCTGGGCATTTCCCCATTTTTTCTTTGCTACACGCACACCTTGCATGTGCTCGATAGCATTTTTGTCGAAGATAGAACTGCATCTGGGACACAACATAACTTATGACTTCTTTTTCCGGCATCTGTGTAGAAAATCTGTCAAAATTTAATTTTCCTTAGGAAATGAAATAATGTTGATTTCCTCTTGTATGATGTTGTCTTCTGAATTTGCAGCTTTAGGTTCAGACACTTCAACCATATTTATTTCCACGTTGCTCTTACCAGCTACACTTAGCTTCTGCATCTTATCCTCTAGACTTTCTGTCAAACCTGTGACATCAGCCAAGTAGGAACCTTCAGTAGTTCCTTTATTTGAGCCTTCAGTGGCTCCCTTGTTTAGGCTTTCAACACCCTTTCTTTGTACCTCTTTGACAACTTTTCTGCTAATGTCCTCAGTGAAACTGCCAAAAACAGGTTTGTTGATGAAGTCTTCTGAGACTTCAACAATATTGATGCATGAAGGTTTAGCATAATGGGCATCTTCCTGCAACGGGTTTGCATCAATATTCATGGGAGGTTTGTCAGCAAATTTGAGTCTGTTGTCTTTTATTGCACCTTGAATGAGATCCCTGAAAAGAAAACATTGTGAGGTTTTATGGCCCAAAAATTATGATATTTACAAAAACCTCTATTTTTCCTTTGATCTAAAGGAGGCATTTTTTCCCCTGGGGGCAGTATTATTTGTCCATCTTTAACTAACAAGTCAAATATTTCGTCACATTTTGTGACGTTGAAACTATATGTTTTCTTTGGGAACATATCACCACTCTTTTCAGATTCAGTAGGATTCTTGCCATTTGAGGGTGTTAACAGTTTGCAAGAGTATGGTGGCCCTTGCTTAAATTCTGCTAGATCGATCTTGCTCTCTTCGACAGTTATAGGGTCATTAGATGTCTCTGGATCATCATCATCCACTTTGACATATGCTACCCTTTCTATTCGATGATTTTTATCCGCCTTAGCTTTTTCAGCCTTAAGGCGTTCTACCTGTCGAACTCTATCGACCAATTGGGCCATATCTCTCAGGTATTGGGTATCTAATTTCTTCCTAATGGAATAATCTAGATCCCCTGCAGCCATTTCAACCAACTCGTGTTTCAGGCACTTGTGTAGAGCATCTGGCTTTGAGCAGTCAAAATCTGTTCAAATACTCATCAATTGGCTCAGTGAATCTCCTCTTCACACTAGCTAGTTCTTTCAGACTTATTTTATTCTGTCCCATATAGAATTGTTCATGGAACAATCTTTCCAACTGATTCCAATTGTAAATAGAATTGGTTGGGAGTGTGGTAAACCAAGTGAAGGCATTTTTGGTTAAGTAGCTAGGGAAATACTCAATCCTAAGATTCTCATTATTTGAGATTTCCCCAACTTCTATCAAATACCTTGTCACATGTTCGATAGTGGACTCTACCGTATCCCTTGAAAACTTGGTAAACTTTGGAACTTTCCACCTAGGGGTAAATCTGATTACAAGATATAATCTGACAATGGAGATGTAAAGTTTGGCCTATGAAAGCCAATGTTCACTCTATTATGCTCCATTATTCTTCTGACCGTGGTTGTCAAGTTATTATCTGTTGCATGGTTGTGGTGTCGAACCTGCTGTATTACCTCATCGACATTTTGGTTTCTATTTACCACAACTACAACTTGTTCGACAACTCTTGGGATTTGTGGGACAACTCTGGGTACTTCGTCCCTAGGTTGTTCGACCTCCACTCTATGGTTCACCCCATCTGGCTGTGGATTTTGGTTAATGGTCATGTCATCCTCTAAGACCACACCCTAATTTCCTCTTATCAACTCTCTTTGGGGGTGTCAGATAGGTTGAGGAACCCCAAAAAATTTGGCCATGTGTGTCATTTGTGCTGCCATTTACTGGTTCTACTGGGTGGTATTTTGTATCAGAGGGTTAAGTATTGTACTCAAGGTTTATGCAAACATTTGTGCCATGTCATGGTTACTATCATCCATTTGTTGCCTCAAAATTGTTGTATGAACATTTGTGAGGCTTGGCATTATATGGGATGTCCCTCCTAAGAGTTGGTTTCTACCCAGATTTTCCATACCAGTTACCGATCCCTACAATGGCGAAGATGCACTCACCAAAGGTTCTGAAAATATGGATGAGGAATTCATAAGGCTTGTCATTTCAGCAGTTGGCATGCCATATGGTTGGTCTCGACCCATCCAGGTTGTCAAAAATCCTGGAGGGACATAAGGTCTAACTCCCGCATTTCCCCTTGGTGGGGGTGTTCCTGGTGGACCTCTAGGACCTACATAAGAAAGTATTGGTCTTGTTTGTGTAACTGCCAATGATGGTGTCGAACCAATCGTTGATGCCACAGGTTCACTAACTGTTGGTATAACTTCTATTCTCGCGGGAATTGGTGGAGGCATTTCTCCACTACTTGCCTGATTAGGATTATCCATTCTCCTATTTCTTCTCCTAGGTATGTACTCTTTGATGGTTGATTTACCACTTCTCAATAACATACAACACTTTTAAGAGAAAGGAAATTACATAAAGCACTTATGATAAAAATTGTTTTTATCAAAGTTTGTAAAAAAAACAAAAACTTAGTAACGTCCCACCAGGTGTGCCAATTTGTTTACCGTGAAAATTGGTAAACAACCGCTGATCTTTCAAAAAAGGTTATTTTTTTTACTTGTAGGATCGATCGGTTTGATCCTAGGACATATGCTAAGTGTTTTTGGGGTTTGATAAGAAGTCTTAACGTTGTTAATGAACAAGTTCGACTGGATACTAAGAGTAAAGGCTTGGGTAGGTTTAAATGCATAGGATGAAGGTAAAAACTTGGTAAAAATGCAAGTAAAGTACATGATAAAGTAAATTTGCAGTAATTTAAAAGGCTGTAATGGTAAGGTTTGCAGAAAAATGTTAAATGGAAAGGATTGTAAAGAAATGTAAAGACTTTGATTGCAATAAAGTATGGTGATTCAAACGTACATTCTCAATATTCTTTCTCTCATAGCGGGTACTTGAATAAAATTGAGTGACTTGTACAATGAGTTGAACACACGAAATTCTGTTAGAACAAAGTTTGAATCTACTACCCTATGTTTAAGTTTTGATGATAACAAATTGAAAAGATATACTATTTATGTGATTCATGTAAGAACTACTTGCTACCTAAAATATTACTTTCTGTTTTGCAGAAACTCTGATAGGTATCAGCAAGAGCACACCTAATCAGCATCAGAATATTGATTCTTAACATCAGCATCAGAAGATGCCATATCAGAATACCAGAATCAGAAGAACAAATCACGTAAATGCTGAAGCTTGATGAACAAAACTGCGCTCAACACTCTGATAAAGACAATAATAGTTCATCAGCACTTAAGCAGAGTCAGAATGAGCCAAGCCAGAACATGCATTAAGTAAGCAACGGTACTGTGCATTGAAAGCAAATTATTACCAACGGCCTCATTCCAGACAAGATCTGCTTGATAAGGAAAGTTTGTTATTAGCATTGAATCATGATTATTTCTCCAACGTTCAACAATCTCAGTGCTATATAAACAAGACTATGAAGATTGAATTGGCTAATGCTCTCCAACATATTACACGCCTAAAAGCTAATCATAATCTTCCTTCTCTCAGTTTGCTAAACGCTACATATCTCCTTACTCAATCATTGTTTAGCAATCTAGTTTCATAAGCTTAAGTTGTGTAACATCACAGTTGTGATACAGTTTTGTAGAAAACACTCACACACCTAGTTTTATCTTCTTTGTAAGAAAGTGTTTCCTTGACAAACCGGGTTGTGGTTTGCATCAAGAAGGCTTTAGCAGTTGTTAAAGCAGATTGTAATATTCAGTTGAATATAGTGGATTAAGACCTCGTTGGAGAGAGGCGAAATCACCTTGACGGGTGGACTGGAGTAGTTTGAGATCAAACGAACCAGGATAAAAATACCGTGTTCATTGCAAGCGTTTTTCAGTTTTACAATTCAACCCCCCCTTATTGTGTTTTTCACTTCTTCAATTGGCATCAGAGCGCCTGGTTCTGAGCTAAAACACTTAATCGTGTCAGTACAAGATCCAGCGTCAGAAAAACACAATGGCAGGAACTTATTCTCATACCAGCAATGACAACCATGAGGATAGAGACAGATTCAGCGGCAAACCTCCAGTCTTTGATGGAGAAAACTTTGATTACTGGAAAGACAGAATTGAAAGCTTGTTTCTAGCACATGATGCTGATCTGTGGGATATGGTGACTGATGGATACACGCACCCTGTGAATGCAAGCGGTCAGAAGATTGATAGAAAAACAATGACTGACCAACAAAAGCGTGACTTCAAGAATCACCACAAGGCCAGAACCATCCTTCTCAGCGCCATCTCCTATACTGAATATGAAAAGATCTCCAACAGAGACACAGCAAAGAACATTTTTTACTCACTCAGAATGACGCATGAGGGCAACGTTCAGGTCAAAGAAACTAAAGCTCTGGCGCTCATTCAGAAGTATGAGGCGTTCAAAATGGAAGAATCTGAATCCATTGAAACAATGTTCTCAAGATTCCAGATTCTTGTAGCTGGTCTCAAGGTTCTGGACAAAGGATACTCTACTGTTGACCATGTCAAGAAAATCATCAGAAGCTTACCCAAGCAGTGGAGACCAATGGTTACAGCTCTGAAGCTAGCAAAAGATCTCAACAAAATCACTCTGGAGGAACTTATCAGCTCCCTCAGAAGTCATGAGATAGAGCTAGAAGCTGACGAGCCTCAAAAGCAAGGTAAGCCTTTAGCATTAAAATATAACAAAAAATCTGAGTCTAAAGTTTTGCAGGCAGTTGAAGAAACATCTGATGGATCCTCATCAGAAGAAGACGAACTCTCACTCCTCTCCAGAAGAGTAAATCAATTGTGGAAGCAAAGACAAAGGAAGTTCAGGAATCCCAGAAGATCTGATCAGAACGAGTCCTCTTCCAGATACAGAAGGACAGAGTCTTCCTCTGGATACAGAAGATCTGAAGGCTCCTCAGGAAGCAGAAAGCCAAACACCAAGGACATCATCTGCTATGAGTGCAATGAGCAAGGACACTACAAGAGTGACTGCCCAAAGCTTCAGAGGGAAAAACCCAAAAAGAAGTTTGGAAGAGAAAAGAAGAAAAGTCTCATGGCCACATGGGATGACTCTGACTCGTCTGAAGCTGACTCAAAATCAGATGATGAGAGAGCCAACATAGCTCTCATGGCCAACATTTCCGAAGATAGTGAAGCTTCTGAATCAGACTCAGAATCAGATACTGAAGAGGTATTTCCTAACTTTGCTGTTAATTTTACAAAGGTTGAACTTGTTGAAAGCCTTAATGAAATTCTGGAAAGGTATCAGCAAATTAGAGTTAAATTCAGAGACCTGAAAAGGAATCTTGAATCTGACTCTAATAAGACTGAGAGTCTCAAATTGGAGAATTCTGAGCTGAGAAATAAGATTTCAAAATTAGAAAATACTTTACAAAACTCTCAGAAGGAACCAATTTCTGAAACTCCCAGCAACGCTGATGAGATCATCAAGGAGTATGATCACAGTTTCCAGAAGTTCCTCGCTAAAAGCATAGATAGAAGCAAAATGGCTTCAATGATCTATGGAGTTAGCAGAAACGGCAGGAAGGGAATAGGATACCAAGGTAAGGTTCCTACACCAAAGAATGTCATGGATTTAGCCATTAAACACACTCCTCTGAATTCACACTTTTGTATGGTCACACACATGATATTAAATACACTAGCAGTAAGTACTCTGTGAAACCAAAATTCAACCAGAGTTTTGGTAAATCTAACAAATCAGGACCCAAGAAAATCTGGGTACCTAAGGATAAAATAATACATGTTGCATATATCTTTAGTAGCAAGTCAGAAACACCAGTCATGGTACCTGGACTCTAGCTGCTCGCGACACATGACGGGAAGAAGGCATATGTTCCAAAGCCTGGAACTTAAGCCTGGAGGCCACGTTGGCTTTAGAGGCAATCAGAGGGGAAAGATAATTGGCTCTGGAACTGTAGGTAATGGAAATCTTCCCTCTATTAATAATGTTCTGCTAGTAGATGGATTAATGCATAATCTGTTATCCATAAGTCAATTAAGTGATAACGGTTATGATATAATCTTTAATCAAAAATCATGTAAAGCTGTTAGTCAGAAAGATGGGACTATCCTGTTTAATGGAAAGAGGAAAAACAACATTTACAAAATCAAACTTTCTGAACTAAAAAGTCAGAATGTAAAGTGCCTTCTGTCTGTTAACAACGAGCAGTAGATCTGGCACAGAAGATTGGGGCATGTTAGTATGAGAAGAATATCTCAGATTAACAAACTCAATCTGGTCAGAGGACTTCCTAATTTGAAGTTCAATTCAGATGCTCTGTGTGAAGCATGTCAGAAAGGCAAGTTTGAAAAACCTTCTTTTAAATCTAAAAATGTTGTTTCTACCTCTAAGCCATTAGAACTTCTGCACATTGACTTTTGGACCAGTTAAAACTGCTTCAGTCAGTGGCAAGAAGTATGGGTTAGTAATCGTAGATGACTATAGCAGATGGACATGGGTAAAGTTCTTAAGACACAAGGACGAGTCACACTCTGTGTTTGTTACCTTCTGTAACCAAGTTCAGAATGAAAAGGATCTTAGAATCGTTAAAGTCAGAAGTGATCATGGTGGAGAGTTTGAAAACAAAGATTTTGAGTCATTCTTTAATGACAGAGGCATTCTGCATGATTTCTCTTGTCCTAGAACTCCCCAACAAAATGGAGTTGTAGAACGAAAGAACAGAACATTGCAAGAAATGGCCAGAACCATGATCAATGAGACAAATGTTGCTAAGATCTTCTGGGCAGAGGCGATAAACACAGCGTGCTACATTCAGAATAGAATCTCAATAAGACCTATTCTGGAAAAGACTCCATATGAATTGTGGAAGAACAGAAAGCCTAACATTTCATATTTTCATCCATTTGGATGTACTTGTTTTATGTTAAATACAAAGAATTATTTGAACAAGTTTGACTCTAAAGCACAGAAGTGTATTATGTTAGGATACTCTGAACGCTCAAAAGGGTACAGAGTATACAATACAGAAACACAGATTGTGGAAGAATCAATCAGTGTTCGTTTTGATGATAAGCTTGACTCTGAAAAGTCAAAGCAGAATGAAGTGTTTGCAGGTATGGAAATTGAATTTACAGGTTCTGAAGACAAGTCATCAGAAGCTCTCAACACAGACACTCCTTCAACGTCTGAAAGGAGCACTGCTAGCAATCCCACAACAGTTGTTGATCAACCTCAGAAGAGATTACCTAGAAGCAGCTTGGATCACCCAGAAGAGACTATCTTAGGAAGAAAGGAAGATCCAATCAGAACAAGAGCAAGCTTCAGAAACTCTAAAGAAACCCTCATGGGACTTGGGTTTCTGATTGAACCTTCTTCTATTGATGAAGCACTTCTGGATAATGACTGGATTCTGGTAATGCAAGAAGAGCTGAATCAATTCACCAGAAATGACGTATGGGATCTTGTTCCCAAACCAAAAGGATTCAACGTCATTGGAACAAGATGGGTGTTCAGAAACAAGCTAAATGAACAAGGTGAAGTCATCAGAAACAAGGCACGACTGGTTGCACAAGGTTATAGTCAGCAAGAGGGGATAGACTATACAGAAACCTTTGCCCCAGTCGCCAGGTTAGAATCTATCATACTTTTAATTTCATTTGCTATTAATAGAGGCATCACTCTGTATCAGATGGATGTCAAAAGTGCATTCTTAAATGGTTATATAGAAGAAGACGTTTATGTACACCAACCCCCTGGTTTTGAAAATACAAAACATCCATAACATGTTTTAAAACTAAAGAAGTCACTATATGGTCTGAAACAAGCTCCCAGAGCTTGGTATGAAAGACTAAGTAACTTTCTGTTAAAAAATGAATTCACCAGAGGGAAGGTAGACACTACCTTATTTTGTAAATCAGTTAAGAATGACATCTTAGTTTGTCAAATTTATGTTGATGATATTATTTTTGGTTCTACTAATCCTTCTCTTGGAAGAAAATTTGCTAAGTGTATGCAGGCAGAATTTGAGATGAGCCTCATGGGGGAACTGAAATTCTTTCTAGGAATTCAGATCAATCAAACTCCAGAGGGAACTTACATTCATCAGAGCAAATACATCAGAGATCTTCTGAAGAAATTTGACCTCTCAGAATGTAAGCCATCAAAGATTCCAATGCATCCCACGTGCATTCTGGAAAGAGAAGAGGTAAGCAAAAAGGTAGAACAGAAGGTCTACAGAGGTATGATTGGTTCTCTCCTTTATCTGACAGCTTCAAGACCTGATATATTATTCAGTGTATGTATTTGTGCTAGATTCCAATCAGATCCTAGAGAATCTCACTTAACAGCTGTTAAGCGAATTTTCAAGTATCTGAAAGGTACTACTAATATGGGTTTGTTTTATAGAAAATCTAGTGATTACAGTTTAGTAGGCTACTGTGATGCTGACTTTGCTGGAGACAGAGTAGAGCGTAAAAGTACTTCTGGAAGTTGCCAGTTTCTGGGAGAAAATCTGATCTCTTGGTCCAGCAAAAGGCAATCAACAATTGCGCTATCAACAGCAGAAGCTGAGTACATAGCAGCAGCAGGATGTAGCACACAAATGCTCTGGATGAAAAGTCAGCTTGAAGACTTCCAGATTTTTGAGAGTAACATTCCTATACTCTGTGACAATACTTCTGCTATTTGCTTAAGTAAGAATCCCATTTTACATTCTAGAGCTAAGTATATAGAAATAAAACATCATTTCATTAGGGACTATATTCAGAAAGGAATTTTGAACTTAAAATTTATAGATACAGACCATCAATGGGCTGATATCTTCACTAAACCCCTTTCTGAAGATAGGTTTAATTTCATTCTGAAACATCTCAGCATGAAAATCTGCCCAGAGTGAAAATGTTTTAATTCCATATATTTACCTTCAGAATGTACTTGTTTTACTGTGAACTTCTGATCAATCTTCTTTCAGAAAGATAGAACATGCAGATTGTATCAGATGCTAGTCTTAAAGATCTGAGAGTTTAAGCTCAAGGATAGACGTGCTGATTCCCAAATCAAACAAGTGTCATCCAATCTTCAGCAAATCTCTTAAGAAGAATGTGTGCACGCTTCTGAGAAGGCAAAACGCTGATTGGATGCATTGAGACACATGTCTGGTAACCGTTTTAAGTATCTTTCTCAAATCCCCCAAAATCAGCAAGCATTAAATGAAAGTAATCATGTTTTTAAAACGTAGTCATGATTTTATTCCTCTTTATTGAAAAGGTTTACTCTTTCAAAATATTCTGAACCCTATTTAAACACGTTAAACCTCTCACTTTAATCTTTTACAGTTTCTCATTATTTCTCAAAGTATTCTCTGCATTTTTCTGTGTTCATCTCTTGCAAACTCTTTTTCTGAGTTTTTCTCAAAATCCCTAAGTGTGAACATGGAAACCTCCAGCAGTGCTTCTGCAGGTACTCAGAAGAAAGCATCATCTGAACAGTATCAAGTGCCATTCAGAACACTCCTCACTCCTGTGAAGAATCTTGAAGTGTTATCTGAATTGATCATTGATTTTGGAAGCCTGAAGGAAAACGGTTTTGATTTAACAGAAGAAGTTAGGGCACAGAAATGGGAAAGGTATTTTGATAGGTTGGTTGGACCAACATTCCCTATGTTAGTCAAGGAGTTCTGGATTCATGCAACTGCTTCAACGCATCAAGTCACCTCCTACATTATGGGGAAGAAGATTGTGATCACTGAGGATCACATAGCAAGGTTAATTGGTTACAGTGGCGGTGGCGTCCGCTGTATTGATATGGCTGAGAGATGTGCTGACGTGGGAGTCATAGCAGAAAGGATTTTCACCCATGGGGTGCCCAGCAGCAAGATCAGAGATCTGAAGGATCATCACAGAGTTTGGGCGAAGATAATTCTGGGGTGTTTTAACCATAGGAAGCCAACTAGTTCCCATGATTACATAAATGTAGATCAGCAGTTTCTGATCTACTTTATCAATCAGAAGGTAAAAATTAACTTGGCTCATCTTATGTTTAATCACCTCAGAACAAGCGTGAAGGAAACCAGGGAAGAAGAAAGAACAAAGAGGGATTGGATACCCTTTGGAAGGTTGATATCAGATATTCTGACTGAGAATAGGCTGATAGAGCATCTGATAGAAGCTCAAGAGTTAAGCATCATTGAACCAACGGTTGGGAAGCCTCTGAACGCGAAGAACTTGAAGAAAATGAAGTTGAAAGAGAATATGAAAAAGGAACCCAGCGCTACTCCATTGCTGATATCACCAGCAGAAGAGTCCCACTGAGTGACTTTCCTTTATTTTCTGAGATAGAATCCAAACCAGTGGTGGTTCTCAGATATCTGGACACGTGCAAAGCTGATGGTACAGATCCCAATCTGAAGATCAAAGATCTGCACCAACCTCAATCAGAAGTGACACTGAAGAAGACGAAGAAAAGGAAGGCACCTTCAGAAGGATCATCCCAGCAGACACCCAAGAAAAGAGGTAATTTATCTGCTGCTTCTGTTTTAAATTCTTCTACTATTCCAGCATCAATCCCACCTCCAACCTCTCAGAGAATCTCAATCCCCATCCCAACAATAGATGAAACTGAACCAGAAGATGACCCTTCTGAGGCATTACAACTCAGAAGACCCCGAACCAAACATCCCAAACCAATAATATCAACAACATCAGCAATTGACAAAGTGATGTCTGACATTGATCAACACACTTCTGATCACTCCTCCATTAATCCAAACTCTGAACCACAAATTGTCCCTTCTCCACAACCAGAACAACCTCTCTCATCCATTCCAGAAGAACCTCTTATCCCTGAACAACCAGAAATTCCAACAACTTCTCCACAACCAGCAATTCCGTCTCCCTCTCCTCAACCAGAAATTCATCCACCATCACCTCAACCTGAGTTTCATCACTCTGAAACTCCAACTCCTCCACCTTCTGAACCTCATTCACCTCAACCATCACCTCTGGCAATCCAGCTGCCATGTGGAACAACAGTCACAATGGCCTAGCTGCCATCCTCGCCAGAATCTACACCACCAAATACTCCTAAAACCCCAAACAGTCCAATCATCATTTCTGATTCTCCCACTCCATCTCCAAAACAAACAGCGCCCAAGAAAACCACCGAAAACCCCAGCAGGACCTTCATAGATTTAACAATCCTTGACCGTCTTGCTGATCTGAAAAATAAAATAGCCATTCCAAAACCAAAACAGCCAGATGTTGGCTCTAGTATTATGAATTTTGAAACAGGTTTGCAGAAGTGGATTGCTTCTCTGAAGCAAGTTTGTCCTGGGATGATTGACCGAGTTGCCTCTGACCAGCTCTGGTCACAATTCAGAATTTGGGTACGTGCTGAAGCCCTCAAGTTGCAGGATATCAACTATGAGCAGGCACAACAGAACTTCAGCAAGCTGCTGAAGGAAGTTGAAAGTCAGCTGCCACAGGAAAACGTGCTCCTTCTGGATAGTGAGCCATGGTCTGAGAAACAGCCAGCTTCAAAGGTGCAACCAGAAGAAGACAAGACTATTCAAGCTGAAGCAAGTCAAGCAGAAGATGTTGCAGAAAGCTCTCAGAAGCTCTCTGCTTCTGATGTCTCTCAAGCTGCCTTGGACAGGCAGACTCTGGAAGAGCTGAAGCTGAATGACATGCGTCTGCAGCAAAGGATGGATGAAAATGACCAGAAGATGAAAGAAAGGATGGATGTGCAGGATAGCAAGATAGACACAGTTGTCAGCATGGTGCACAAGCAGAATGAGACTGCTGATCAGATCAAAGCCATGCTGGAGAACCTGTTCACACGCCTTCCTCCCCAGCCTTAGTTTTTCATTCATAACATTTTCATGTTTTCTTTGATTATCTGCTGTACTGTTTTGTTTAAATTCTGAACATTTTAATATGACAAGTTTTTTTCTGCCTTAACTGTTTTAGCACATCACTTACACTTTTTGATTGCTGACAAAAAGGGGGAGAACAAGAATGATATTTTCAACAATAACGGATTACTAAGACAGAAAATCTCAAACATTCTAACTCTGATATACTTGAATATGTTTTCTGTTTTTGCTTAAGTCTAACAGGTACAAGAATGCTCTCTGATATTCTAAAGACTGAAGCTCTGATACTCTGACCCAAAGCAAAGCTCTGATAGAAAAGCTCTGATACGCTGATCTGAAGCTCTGCTCTGATATGCTGATCTAAAGCTTCTGATAGTCAAAGACTCTGATATTCTGATGTTCAAAGAAAGGCAATAAAGATCTAATCCTGAAGAACTCTTGGAATCAAAAAGGGAAGTAATAAACTCAGGGGGAGTATCTCTCAACTCTGATCCCTTATCTTTGATAACTTCTTATTCTGATACATCTTATCATTAAGTTATCTCTAATGCTTTTCACGTTATTTTTAATTAAAAATATCTGGTTTTTTTCATCATCAAAAAGGGGGAGATTGTTAGAAAAAAGTTTGAATCTACTACCCTATGTTTAAGTTTTGATGATAACAAATTGAAAAGATATACTATTTATGTGATTCATGTAAGAACTACTTGCTACCTAAAATATTACTTTCTGTTTTGCAGAAACTCTGATAGGTATCAGCAAGAGCACACCTAATCAACATCAGAATATTGATTCTTAACATCAGCATCAGAAGATGCCATATCAGAATACCAGAATCAGAAGAACAAATCACGTAAATGCTGAAGCTTGATGAACAGAACTGCGCTCAACACTCTGATAAAGACAACAACAATTCATCAGCACTTAAGCAGAGTCAGAATGAGCCAAGCCAGAACATGCATTAAGTAAGCAACGGTACTGTGCATTGAAAGCAAATTATTACCAACGGCCTCATTCCAGACAAGATCTGCTTGATAAGGAAAGTTTGTTATTAGCATTGAATCAAGATTATTGCTCCAACGTTCAATAATCTCAGTGCTATATAAACAAGACTATGAAGATTGAATTGGCTAATGCTCTCCAACATATTACACGCCTAAAAGCTAATCATAATCTTCCTTCTCCCAGTTTGCTAAACGCTACACATCTCCTTACTCAATCATTGTTTAGCAATCTAGTTTCATAAGCTTAAGTTGTGTAACATCACAGTTGTGATACAGTTTTGTAGAAAACACTCACACACCTAGTTTTATCTTCTTTGTAAGAAAGTGTTTCCTTGAAAAACCGGGTTGTGGTTTGCATCAAGAAGGCTTTAGCAGTTGTTAAAGCAGATTGTAATATTCAGTTGAATATAGTGGATTAAAACCTCGTTGGAGAGAGGCGAAATCACCTTGACGGGTGGACTGGAGTAGTTTGAGATCAAACGAACCAGGATAAAAATACCGTGTTCATTGCAAGCGTTTTTCAGTTTTACAATTCAACCCCCCCTTCTTGTGTTTTTCACTTCTTCAAATTCTACACAAAATTCCTATATTTATACTAATAATAAGTAATTTCCGAACAATTGTTTCGTTCCAGGATGAGGACAAGTGTCCTATGCATGCTCTTCGACCTTTATCTTCACGCCACGTCGCTTTTCCCAACTGTCAAATGAATTTCCTTTCCCTCCTTTCTTCAGATTCAAATCCACTTGATGCTGATACAAGAGCTTTTCGGTCGAAACTGTCTTTAACTTCGAAAATTATCTAAGTGTTTTTTCCTTCTTAGCAAGGATGACTTCGACACAACTCCTTTCACAGGCTCTTCTATCAAAGTGTCTTCAGCTTAGATTTCTTCAATCTATTTTTATCCTCTTCTGTTGAAGTGTCTTTAGCTTAGATTTCTTCAATCTATTTTTAGCCAAAAAAGCCGATATATGTGAGTGTCGAATTTAGGAGCTAACAGGGGGGGGGGGGGGGTACCTGCAAAACACTCTGATGCCAAAATGAGATACAAAATGAGCTAGCAAGCAAGAGTTAGTAAGATATGTTCAATACCTGACCCTCTCGAAAGAGAGGGTATTTATAGCCCCTAGCGGTGGACCAAGATCTCCTTATTGGGCTGGTAAAACAGGCCCAACGTGGAGACGGCCAGGTCCTACGTGAGTAGTGGGGAACCGCACATGGTCCTTCACCTAGATGACTTCCTCCGCAAGATCAAGAGAATATAGATGCGGTCTTATCCGGGCCACGAAGACTCTGTGATATTCTAAGATGTTGATATTCATCCCTACGAGGAGGATGCTCGTGAGGTGCTTTTGCTTGTCGTGGATGCTCCCCGCCAGATGCGAGGTCAAGCAAGGGGATCAGTCTTAGTCGAGAAGGGGATTAGAGGGTGACCTCAAGGTCCTCTTGACTGGCAATGATCTTCCTAAGACTAAATGGATTCATCCCCGTCTGATTGAGGTTGCCTCCTCGCGGGGAGTGAAAGTCGTTGCTCGATGCAATCGAGTACATGACTGGCCAATATGTCCTGATCGACATAATTGGGTTGGGCCTCACATAGAGTTAGACCAAGGGAAGGCCCAGTCCAAAACAGTAACTTTTCTTAAATTTCATCACAGATGACTCACATGTTTGGCATGGAAGATGATTTTGGTGAAGATGAAATCCTTGAAATGCTTGAAGGAATGAAGAATGTAATTGAATAAGTTAATCGACAGTTCTAAGATCCAATAATATTTTCATCTAATTTCAATTTTGTATTGTTTTGAAAATTATAATATGTTGTTTATTCGCCACTGAATTGTGGCTTCCATTCTTATTTGAAATTAACCAACCATAGATATGCATATTCATAAGAGAGTGTTGATATAGCTCTTCATCAAGCTAAAATTGTGTAAATGATTTTGTTTAAGTTTACTCTTTGTTGTACCCCAAAATTTGCCCTCCCATTTTTACTCAACACATCTTCATTAAGATACTCTACTTGCTCAAGGATGCCCAAGAGTTGACCAAACAAACTCTCTCCTAAAGCAATGAACCTCCAACTAGGGTTTCCATTTTCATCAAGATGGGTGAGTCCCAAAGGCCTCATATTCTCTCCATAGTCCTAATATGTTCTCATGACCATTCATGCCAAGTTTCATGCCTTGCACAAGAAGTTTGCTCAGTCAACTGCTCAAATGCCTGAAAATCAACTATACTAGGTCAAAAGTCAATTGTGGCCCACATACAGTCAAACTTAAATATTTTTGGTCAACATCAACATTTTTAAGTGATATACATCATTTGATAAAGGTTTGATCATGATTCCCCAAGGAAGATTCCTAATTCATCAAAACTCAAAAGTTGCTAAATTAGGGGTTTTCAGGAAAAGTCAACCAAACTTTGACCAGGAATAACTCTCTCATACTTTATCAGATATTTCTCATCCAAGGCTCATTTTGAATATAATCCAATTCCCTACAACTAGTCTTCAGCCCCCAAGTTCAAGAAATTCACTCATGGAAATATATGAATTCATATATTATAGGTTATTCCAAAAAGTCAACAAAAACACTTTTTGGGTCAAAGCTCCTTACATGAACATGGAAGATCCAATTGAGATAAAAAAAATAGGTTGCTTAGGGGACATCCTAATCTTTCTAAAAAGTCAAGGAACATCCTCTTAGGGTCAAAATTGAGAGAGATATGCATTGTCAAAGTTGACCATTTTTGGAAATTTCCCAAAGTCAACAATGCTCAAAATTGCATTTATTCCACATGGGCCCATCTTTTCAAGATTGAATCTCAATCCTAACATGGTCCACGATCTATGGGACCCCTCATGCATTATTCACTCATATATTTAATTTATTTTCATTTTTATTTATTTTAAAATCAAATAAATTCAAATTTAATCAAATTTAATCAAATTTAATCAAAATAAATCAAACTTATGGAATGAGAATTGTTTTGCATTGAATTGTAGATCATGCAAGCTGTATAACCTTAAGCGAATCTTACCAAGCCATAAACAAGAAGAAATCTCCAATTTTGGAAAGATTGGAATCAAAACTTCAAGGCTATTATTCTTTGGATTCTTGCCAAAAATATTAACCTAATTGGATTCAATACATATACTGAAGCTTGGTGAACCCTAAAGAAGAGAAATTTCGTGCGCATCCTGCCTCCAAAGCAAGAAACAAAACTTAAATTTTTTGTTAAAAAGTGCAAGACCTATCTTCTTCCACAGGCCAGTTCAAGGCATTCTGAAGGTCAAATCATATTCCTGGACGTTCATTGGAGTGATAGCAAGCATTATCAAGGTTTGAAGCATGAAGAAACACGCGCTAGCTACATCACGGTTTGTTCATATTTTTGAAATTGATTTTTGCAATTCATGCATAATAAATGATTTATAAGTATATATTCATGTTTATATCAGCCTTTAGAATGTTTTTGCATATTTAATTGCATGTTTTGATGCCTGTTGGATGAAACACCGTTTCTAGGGTTTATAAGGTTATTTTAGGGCTTTCAAATGCAAGAATAATTGGATCTCAAGATGGATACTATCATGATCAGAGGATTAAACCCAATTGATCCATGATCTAGAATCTAATTTATATTGCTTGGACATGATTTTTGATATGTGCGGGTTGTAGCTATGGCCAACGTCCGTAGGTAAAGGTCTTTACCTAAGGCAACAGTCCCAACGAGGAAGGTGAAGGCATAGTGTTCTGGGCATAGTGCGCTTTTTCATTATATTATATTTGGTTGGTTTATGTTAACAAGAGGCCAAATGGCCCAGTGGTGTGCAGGAAGGTAGATAAGGCGTTTTGTTGTACCCCAAAATTTGGCCTCTCATTGTACTCAATACATGTCAATTGAGGTCCCCAAGTTGCTCAAGGAAGTCCAAGAGTTGACTAGACCAACTCTTTCCTAAGGCAGTATACCCCAAGTTAGGGTTTCTATTTTCATCAAGATAAGAGGACCACAAAGGTCTCCTATGCTCTCCATGGTCTTAATATGTTTCCAAGATCATCCATGCCAAGTTTCAAGCCTTGCATAAGAAGTTTGCTCAGCCAACTGCTCAGATGCTTGAGAATCGACTGTATTAGCTCAAAAGTCAACTGTGGCCCACATACAGTCAAACTCTAAATTTTTTGGTCAGCATCATCATTTTGAAGTGTTATACATCATTTGATAAAGGGTTGATCATGATTCCCCAAGGAATGCTCCAAATTCATCAAAACCCAAAAGTTGCTAAATTAGGGTTTTGCAGGAAAAGTCAACCCAACTTTGACCAAGCATAACTTCTTCATGCTTTATCATAAATTTTCCATCCAAAGCTCATTTTTAAGAGGATGAAATTCCCTACAATTAATATGCATCTCACAAGTTGAAAATATGGACTCACAAATAGATATGAATTTTTACATTATAGGTCATTTTGAAAAGTCAACAAAAACACCTTTTGGGTCAAAGCTTCATACATGAACATGGAAGACTCAATTGATATTAGACCAAAAGGGTTGCTTAGGGGACATCCCAACCTTTCTAAAAAGTCCAAGAAAACCTATCTAGGGTTAAAATTGGAGGAGATATGCCTTATCAAAGTTGACCTCTTTTGCAAAATTGCCAAAAGTCAAATGGGCTCAAAATTGCATTTTTTGCAAAATGGGACTAATTTTTTATGCTTGCACCTCACTTATAATGTGGTCCACGACTCAAAAATTCACCCACACATTATTTGCTTCATTTTTCAATTTTTTTGATTTTTTTGTTAATTAAAAAGTGAATTAAATCAAATAATTGATGAATAATAACAAAGATATGATTTGATTTGGTTTTTGGACAGGTTGGCAATCAAAATATGCTGAATTATCAAGGAAAAAACTAATCAAGCATAATTTATACAAGAAAGGAATAATTTGGATCAATATAGCAAGTTTACATATGCCATTAAAATTAAATCAAATCTTCAAAACTTTCAAAGATGTGATTTGTTTTTGCAACCCTAATTCACTCTATGATATATAGGGAACACATCCAAGGCAAGAAAAGGGGATTTGGAGGCGTGAGACAATAAGAAGAAAACTCAAAAATTTGGACAAAAGTGGGAGATCAAAATCCATCTTAGAGCCATCATCAAGGAGCTTTAAGGCTAGCAATACATTCCTGGACATCTCAGGAAGCTTCTCCATTCATTTGCAAGCCTCAAAACGCCAGGAATCGTGCCCACCATCAACCACGATTTTCCCAAAAACTTGATTCTGATTTCCTTGATTTTGACAGCATTATAATGTTTTTATTATACATTCTTGTTGATTATCTTATTTGCAAGCTATCGGCATCATTTAATTGCCTTTACAGCGCAGGAATCACAATATGCCATTGCTATGGTTTATGAGTTTGTTTTAGGGGTTTTCAATGCAGGAACAATTGGCTTTCATATTGGGTATCATGATGATCAGGGCTTCAAGCCCAGTTGATTCATGGTCACCAATTTCATTTATCTTGCTTGTATGAAAATTTTGAATGGAACAAGGTTATAGTTACAAACAAACGTCCGTAGGTAAAAGTATTTTTACCTAAAGCAACAGACCAAGGAAGAAGACGTTGGCGTGTCAACCAACCATTGGGACATTTGAAAATTTGCGCGTGTTCTGAGCATGGCAATGTATTTGGCTTTTGATTTATTGTTTTTATTATGTTAACAATTAAATAATCCAGCGCAGTTGGTCAGAAGAAGGAAGTATGAAGCTCATGTCCTGGGTTCGATCCCAGGCGTGAGCTTTTGTCATTTTCTCCATTATTTTTACCAGATCCAGCACACCTCACCTTCTGAGGATCATCATGTGCCCTCTGATCTCATCCTCTAGATCCATCTCCAGCCAGATCCAGCACACCTCACCTTTTGAGGATCATCACGCGCCCTCTGATCTCATCCTCTGGATCTATCTCCAGCATGATCCAGCATACCTCACCTTCTGAGGATCATTACGC
Organism: Vicia faba; assembly: GCA_948472305.1. Taxonomy (NCBI): domain Eukaryota; kingdom Viridiplantae; phylum Streptophyta; class Magnoliopsida; order Fabales; family Fabaceae; genus Vicia; species Vicia faba. The sequence continues at coordinate 1,518,447,191 of OX451738.1, forward strand.
ACCCACTGATCTCATCCTCTGGATCCATCTCTAGCCAGATCCAACACACCTTACCTTCTGAGAATCATCACGCGCCCTTTGATCTCATCCTCTGGATCAATCTCCAGCCAGATCCAGCACACCTCACCTTCTGAGGATCATCATGTGCCCTCTGATCTCATCCTCTGGATCCATCTCCATCCAAATCCAGCATACCTCACCTTCTTGGGATCATCACGCGCCCTCTGATCTCATCCTATGGATCCATCTCCAACCAGATCCAACGCCAGCATACGCAGGTCCACCATGAGTCCTCAGAAGATGGTCTCATTGGATCAGGCGCCAGACTCTGGGCCATCCTTCTAGGTTTCAGAAGTTCAACATACACCCCCAGATTTGCTATCCAACACAGGCCCAATTCTCAATCTTTCTCTTTTTTTATTATTTTGTTTTCTTTATTCTTTTCAATTAATTAATTTATTTTATTTTTAAAATCAGTTTTTTTTATAATATCATAAAAATCAAAAAGTCATAAAAATTAGAATTAGTTTTTTTTATCAAATTTAATTTAATTAATTAGCTTAATTTAATTTAGAGTAACTTTAACTTATTTTTACAATTAAAATCAATTAGAAAACTAGGTTTAAATTCTTGATTTAATTATTTTCTTTTTTTCAAACGAAAAAACAAAAAATAGGTTAACTTAATTATTTTTCTTAATTAAAGTTAATTAGTAATTAGGTTCTTTTTTAATTAAATTATTCCTTATTTTCTTAAATAACAAAAAATGACAAAAAATGATTTTTCTTTAATCAATTGCAATTAGATTTTAATCAAAGGTCAAAACCCTAATTTCTCTCGCATTTAATTTACCGCGTGTTTTTAATTTTCTTTCTTATTATTATTGAAATTGTTTCAAAGTTTTAATAGTTTTAATTAGGGTTTTAAATTCCACACTTTCATTTCCCGTCAAGGCAATTATGTAATTGTCAAAGCCATGTAATAGCAAGGGTTACTTCCGCTTTTAATTCCCGCAATCTTTAACTGTCTAGATGTATGGCTAATAAGATTGTATGGCAAGAATGTCTGGAAAATTAAAACTATTAGAAATCCCTAATGTGCAAAGATAACATTAACTGAAAAAGCACACTTGCACATGCTCACTCTTAGGGTATACTCTCACTCCGGTTGCCTTCGGTAAATGGTCATGAAGCATAGGATGTTTTAGTGGCTATCCTCTATGTCCCAAAAGATCAAAAAAATGACCCTTTCGACCGTTGCCTCGGAAAAGATCTTTAGGACTCTAGGATGGTTACTAAGGTGTCCTAACATTGCTTTTGTGACCGTACGTCCCTTTCGAAAGTCCCTTAGAAACTCCAACGATGATGCTACCTACTCCTTAATAGTGGGATAGCGCTGTCTAAAGGAAATAGAACAGAAACGATCTTCTTTCGAGTAAGTAGATGCTAGTAGGTACTTGCTCAATAAAAACTCTTCACACAAACACCTTTCAAAACAAATTTTCAAAACAACTTCGTCACACCCTTGAGAACTGATACAAGGGTTATCACGAAGTAAAATATTTTCAAAACAAGCACACACACAAGCAATTTTAAGAATATGAGCAAGTACCTAAGAACCCATAGATAACTACAGATAGAAAGGGTGCTAACACATTCCCTTTCTATAATCTACCCCCCGTACTCAAAATATCTCGAGAAAAGGTTTTTTCTGTTCTTTTTCCTTTTCCATGATTGGATGAAATAAAAGTCGGTGGCGACTCTTGCTTACCGCGACATTTTGCAAAGAAAAAAAACACAAAATGCAAACCAGTATTAAATAGTCGGTTCTGCCACCGTATCACAGAACTGGAGACTCTGCTGAGGACAGAAATATAAAGTGGGGTAAACCTTAAGAGCTAGGTCATATTTAATTGCTTTCTCTTGATTGTCTTGCTTGCTTTATATTTATGGGAACGGTTTGGGTTATCTGATCCTACACCCGGATCTGGGGAACGCCCTTTAGGTAAGTAGCATAAATTGTAAGGGAACTATGTTGGGTATACTGGCAAGGTTAAAGCAGTAGCTACGTTGATGTGGCACTTTGGTTGGTATCGGTAACCCTTGAGTCAATCAGGGAGAGTACGAGGCCGCTGCGTGGTGTCATGAAGCATCAACTGACCTTAGAACCTTTAATTTCCTAACTTGGCCATTAGAAAGTAGTGAGATAGCCGGCCTCGGTGTAGAGCTGAGAACTGGTTCATACTCGATGCTACACTCATTGAGATCAGACTTTCGGGATATTTCGGCCGCAAGAAAAGATTGTGTGAGCTGAGACAATGACGATAAAGGATGATCAATGATATTGAGATCCCTTAGAACCCGGTTACTATTTATAGGACAGGTCGAACCAAGTAAACTTCAAGAGGGTACTACCTTAAAACCCATGCAAGCCTAAACCTAAGGCTATTTTTGTGACTTGTGTGCTTTCAACTTGAACTACTTGCACCATTTTATTATCTGACAACGTGAGTTCCTTGCAGGTTTTGCTTATAGTCCTTATCCGATAACTTGGATTTCTTTTCGGGTTTACTTGCTTACATCACCTCTCACTTTTGCTTAAACGCATAGCATACACATCATAACCTCATGCCTTAACATTTCCTTAACCATTTCAAGGATCTCAAGAGTTTGTGATGCTGGTTATGGTAAATCAGACGTCTAGCAAGGGGTAAGTGGATTTATTTTCCTCTAGCCAATGTCGTCTAGAGATTAAAACACGATAACTTGAGTCAGTGGCTATGACCCACTTGATATGGTGAGCTTGACTCTTGAAGAAGGACTCTTAACGACACGAAGTTTCTTCAATCAAGCTGCAACCAAATTCTAACAGTTTCTTGTTTACCCTGCGAGATCCTTGAAAACATTGCATACATATATCATACATATCATTGCATAACAGGTCTTCCAATACAGGTCTCTCATGTTCTCGCTGTTTATTTCATCAATGGCTCTCAAACAAGACAATCGAGATCTTCAACCTCAAGAAGCTCAGTTTAGGGACATATTTCTAAACCTATCCAACGGGCAGGAAGAGTTGAAAACACTCCTCGTTGGGAACTTGGTCAAGAAAAGTCCTAAAGACTATAAGGACGAATGGCTGGAACAATTGCAAGCTGAGGTAGGTGCAATGAGAACCCAGGTGCTGGGGAAAATGGCACTTATCCAAGGCCTAGCCCGAAGGCAAGAAGAGCTGAAAGCCATCATCAACCAACTTCATCAAGACAGATACAACAGTATGAAGCAAACAGTCGAGGCCGGGGACCAAGTCATTGATCAACCTCCAAGAAGACAAGAGTTTGGTTTGGTGAAGAGTAGACCTTTCCAAATTTCTACTACCTAACGGGTCCAACAACAACCTCGCCAAAAACAACAGGTTAATCAGAGTAAGCCAGATACACCCAAGAGGCAGTTTACCAAACTCAACATGTCGCTGTCTCAAGCTTTACAACACATGTTGAGGATGAATCTGGTTACGTTGATAGGACCTCATCTGAATCCCAAGACTTCTTCGCCTAACTACAATCCTGATGCAAGGTGTGCATATCACTCCAACAGTCTGGGGCATGATACTGACGACTGTTAGAGGTTGAAATACAAAATTCAAGACCTGATTGATGAAGGAGTATTGGAATTCACACAAGATGGTCAACTGGAATGTTTCTGTCAATCCTCCAAGGCCCACCATTAGAATTTTCAATTTGTAATTTTCTTTTGATTGTTCGAATATTTATTCATGTCAAACTTTGTTACTTTATCAATGCATTGCATATGTCTATTCTGAATAAATTCATTTGTATTCACTATATTTAAACTTTGTTCCTTTTTGTGATATTCAACTCTCGATTAAAAAGCTGTAAGCCTTTAAAGGGAGGATGACGAAAGTGATACCACAATCTCTACAGTATGCTTTTGAACAGACCCCGCTGACGATGTACAGGTGTTGTTTCAAATCCCAAACAGTGGAGTTATAAGGAAGATAATCCCTAGTCAACCCCTTTGAGCCAAAGAAGTAGGAGTTTTTCTTTTCACACTAATTAAAACCCTTAATCATAACCTGGGGTAGGGTAGTTTTCTCATTTAATTCAGAGGCGCATTCAGTCGCAATCTTCCGCTTTGTACACAATGAATAGCATCGAAGACGTCCTTCTAAATCAAAAGACGGTGATAGTTCCGCATAATCATCACGATAGGTAATCATTATCTCTAAAAATAAAAGCCCTCTAAGTCAAAACCTATGAAGGAGATTTAAGAAAAAAAACTAGGGCATCCCACTGACTGTAATCACAAAAGACACAGTTCAGGCAAAAGACAGGGATAGTAAAACCAAAAAAATAGGTTACTACGAATCCTCGGCAAAAAAAAAGATTACAAAATGACTTCCTTTTTCAAGTAAACTTTCAGTATCTGAACCATCACCGGAACATCAAGGACAATATTCCAGAACTCAACTGGGATTCTAAACGCGCAATTAACTGAGCATGGGACTGAAGAACATCACGAAGAACGTGTGGGTACAAATAAAATTTGAGCCTTTATCCTTTGTTTCTTAAACCATGAACCAGGCCACGTTATAACCCTTAAAAGTCCTAGCTGAAGCATGGGTTAGTTAGAAAGCATATTGTTGCAAAAGGTATCCTGGCTCCTATAAGGTTTGCTATAAATCCTGAGTTGACATCACACTTTTACAAAAAAAAACTTGTTTTACTAAAAAATGAATTTTCAAACTTCAAGACAGACATAAGCTTTGCATTCTTAAAATAACATTGTTTGCATATGACTATTTTCTCAACAGCAGAGAAATTCGCATGACGAATATCTAGTGAACAAAAACCTTCTCAATATAAAGGATCACCTCAAGTGGAAAAACACTTCCAACCAAGGGGCAAGACATGATCATTGTCCATCATCTGGGGCAGTCAAGTAAAGATTCAAGGAATCTCTCAAAGATGCCGAATAGCCAGGGGCATATCTCCATCTGAATAACTTGGGGGCATTGGGCATGAATTCTAGCAACGAATCATGTACGATCAAACAAACATCTTCTGGTAGTGTGGAAACACAACACTACCGACAGTGACAACTCCCTACACCCTGAGAGCATGGACATAGTCAGAAAATACTGCGCATGAACAAAGACCCGCTAGGTTGACTGGCCTAGGCAAAAATAAGGGCATCCCGGCGAACCAAAAGGGTTCGGGCAAAAATTAGGGATAAAAAAAGATGTATACACCTGACAAGTCGAAAACCTGAAAAGGCGGCTTGGGCAAGAAAGGGTATCCCGGTGGACTGAAAATCTGAAGAGACAGTCCAGGCAAAAGTTAGGGATTAAAGCGTACGACTATGTCCCGTCATCTTGTCACTTGCCTATCAGTAGAAGACTTATCATTCCGATCAGAAGTTACCAAGCACCTCATAATTTGGGATAACACTCAATCTACAAGGCCTCCGCAGGCACTTTCTCCAGCAGGTACAAGGGCAAAAAAGTCTTGATACGAAGTCATTGTCATATCCTCAGCATGCAGTAACATCTACACTCCCCACAGAGTAGAGGAAACCAAAGTTTTGATCTCTGCTTCCCCAAACAGGAGTTACTTTCTCTAGCCAAGCTCTTTTGGAGAGTCGATGTCTATATTCCCCAGCCCAATTTTGTAATCGCAAGCGGTTCATATAGTTTTCTCCCGAGCAGAGTTTATTTCTCTGAATACGGAAGCTCATGCCCAACAGAGTTATTATCCCGCAGAGTTATTCTCAAACAGAGTCTCTCCCCCAGCAGAGTAGCTGTAAACAAGGGGAAAATCCCCAACATAGTCATCTCTGGTTCACCATCGCCAACGGAAGTAGAAGGACCACTTTTTCTACGACGGTCAGGAACTCAATTTTTGTTACTCTCCAGCAGCGGTCAGGGATTTATTTTCCCACTGGAATATGTCACAATAGCATTTCATGTTCATATATGATGACGTGCACATACATATCACATACATCATAATCTCATTTATTTTGAGAACATCATCATACAACGCATTTCATGCATCATATAGGATTAATCATGTACCTTTTCAGGAAAGAATGTTATCATTAACAACTTCCAGCAAGTTCAAGATTAGCTCCTGAGACTAAACAGAGTAATTATCTGCACGATCAAATGCAGCCCTACACAGACTCCTCACAAAGCAATCTTACCCAGGTTCCTTCTCAGTTCAGATGCAGTTTTACCCAAACTCCTCACAAAGTAACCTTACCCAGGGTCCTTCTCAGTTCAGATGCAGTTTTACCCAAACTCCTCACAAACAACCTTACCCAGGTTCCTTCTCAGTTCAGATGCAGTTTTACCTAAACTCCTCACAAAGCAACCTTACCCAGGTTCCTTCTTAGTTCAGATGCAGGTTTACCCAAACTCCTCACAAAGCAACCTTACCCAGGTTCCTTCTCAATTCAGATGCATTTTTACCCAAACTCCTCACAAAGCAACCTTACCCAGGTTCCTTCTCAGTTCAGATGCAGTTTTACCCAAACTCCTCACAAAGCAACCTTACCCAGGTTCCTTCTCAGTTCAGATGCAGTTTTACCCAAACTCCTCAGAAAGCAACCTTACCCAGGTTCCTTCTCGGTTCATATGCAGTTTTACCCATACTCTTCACGAAAAAACCTTACCCAGGTTCCTTCTCACAACCCTACTATCCAGGATTTCATATCGAAGTAACCCTACTATCCAGGTTCCTTCTCACAACCCTACTATCCAGGCTTTCATATCGAAGTAACCCTACTATCCGGGTTCCTTCTCATAACCCTACTATACAGGCTTTCATATCGAAGTAACCCTACTATCCAGGTTCCTTCTCACAACCCTACTATCCAGGCTTTCATATCGAAGTAACCCTACTATCCAGGTTCCTTCTCACAGCCCTACTGTCTAGGATTTCATATCGAAGTAACCCTACTATCCGGGTTCCTTCTCACAGCCCTACTATCCATGATTTCATATCGAAGTAACCCTATTATCCAGTTTCCTTCTCACATCCCTACTATCCAGGCTTACATATCGAAGTAACCCTACTATCCATGTTCCTTCTCACAACCCTACTATCCAGGCTCTCATATCGAAGTAACCCTACTATCCAGGTTCCTTCTCATAGCCCTACTATCTAGGCTTTCAAATAGAAGTAACCCTACTATCCAGGTTCCTTCTCACAGCCCTACTATCCAGGCTTTCATATCGAAGTAACCCTACTATCCAGGTTTCTTCTCACAACCCTACTATCCAGGCTTTCATGTCGAAGTAACCCTACTATCTAGGTTCCTTATCACAACCCTACTATCCAGGATTTCATATCGAAGTAACCCTACTATCCAGGTTCCTTCTCACAACCCTACTATCCAGGCTTTCATTTCGAAGTAACCCTACTATCCAGATTCCTTCTCACAGCCATACTATCTAGGACTTCAACATTTTGAAGTGATATACATCATTTGTTAAAGGGTTGATCATGATTCCCTAAGGAAGGCTCCTAATTCATCAAAACTCAAAAGTTGCTAAATTAGGGTTTTTTAGGAAAAGTCAACCAAACTTTGACCAGGCATAACTCTCTCATACTTTATCATAAATTTCTCATCCAAGGCTCATTTTGAATAGAATCCAATTCCCTACAACTCATCTTCAACCCCCAAGTTCAAGAAATGCACTCATGGAAAGATATGAATTCAGACATTATAGGTCATTCCAAAAAGTCAACAAAAACACCTTTTGGGTAAAAGCTCCTTACATGAACATGGAAGATCCAATTGAGATAAAACCAAAGAGGCTGCTTAGGGAACATCCTAAGCTTTTTAAAAAGTCAAGGAACATCCTCTTAGGGTCAAAATTGAGAGAGATATGCATTGTCAAAGTTGGCCATTTTTGGAAATTTGCCCAAAGTCAACAATGCTCAAAATTGCATTTTTTCCACATGGGCCCATATTTTCAAGATTGAATCTCAATCCTAACATGGTCCACGATCTATGGGACCCCTCATGCATTATTCACTCATATATTTAATTTATTTTGATTTTTATTCATTTTAAAATCAAATAAACTCAAATTAAATCAAATTAAATCAAAATAAATCAAACTTATAGAATGAGATTTGTTTTGCATTGAATTGTAGATCATGCAAGCTGTATAACCTCAAGCAAATTGTACCAAGCCATAAACAAGAAGAAATCTCCAATTTTGAAAAGATTGGAATCAAAAGTTCAAGACCATTATTCTTTGGATTCTTTCCAAAAATATTAACCTAATTGGATTCAATACATATACTGAAGCTTGGTGAACCCTACAGAAGAGAATTTTCGTGCGCAGCCTACCTCCAAAGCAAGAAACAAAACTCAAATTTTTTGTTAAAAAGTGCAAGACCTATCTTCTTCCACAGGCCAGTTCAAGGCGTTCTGAAGGTCAAATCATATTCCTAGACGTTCATTGGAGCGATATCAAGCATTATCAAGGTTTGAAGCATCAAGAAATGTGCGCTAGCAACATCACGGTTTGTTCATATTTTTGAAATTGATTTTTGCAATTCACGCATGATAAATGATTTATAAGTATATATTCATGTTTGTATCAGCCTTTAGAATGTGTTTGCATATTTAATTGCATGTTTTGATGCCTGTTGGATGAAACACCGTTGCTAGGGTTTATAAAGTCGTTTTAGGGCTTTCAAATGCAGGAATAATTGGATCTCAAGATGGATACTATCATGATCTGAGGATCAAACCCAATTGATCCATGATCTATAATCTAATTTATATTTCTTGGACATGATTTTTGTGATGCGCAGGTTGTAGCTATGGCTAACGTCCGTAGGTAAAGGTCTTTACCTAAGACAACAGTCCTAATGAGGAAGATGAAGGCGTGGATGCATACCATTGGCTTGTTTAAAAATTCATGCGTTTTGTTCTGGGCATAGTGCGTTTTTTCATTATATTATATTTGGTTGGTTTATATTAACAAGAGGACAAATGGCCTTGTGGTGTGCAGGAAGGTAGATAAGGCATTTTTTTGTACCCCAAAATTTGCCCTCTCATTTTACTCAATACATGTCAATTGAGGTCCCCAAGTTGCTCAAGGAAGTCCAAGAGTTGACTAGACCAACTCTCTCCTAAGGCAGTATACCCCAAGTTAGGGTTTCTATTTTAATCAAGATGAGAGGACCACAAAGGTATCCTATTCTCTCCATGGTCTTAATATGTTCCCAAGATCATCTATGCCAAGTTTCAAGCCTTGCATAAGAAGTTTGCTCAGCCAACAGCTCAGATGCTTGAGAATCGACTATATTAGGTCAAAAGACAATTGTGGCCCACATACAGTCAAACTCCAAAAAATTTGGTCAACATTATCATTTTGAAGTGTTTTCCATCATTTGATCAAGGGTTGATCATGATTCCCCAAGGAATGCTCCAAATTCATCAAAACCCAAAAGTTGCTAAATTAGGGTTTTGTAGGAAAAGTCAACCCAACTTTGACCAAGCATAACTTCTTCATGATTTATAATAAATTTTCCATCCAAATCTCATTTTTAAGAGGATGCAATTCCCTACAATTCATCTTCAGCTCACAAGTTCAAAATATGCACTCACAAAAAGATATGAATTTTGACATTATAGGTCATTTTGAAAAGTCAACAAAAACACCTTTTGGGTCAAAGCTTCATACATGAACATGGAAGAATAAATAGAGATGAGATAAAAAGGGTTGCTTAGGGGACATCCCAAGCTTTCTAAAAAGTCCAAGAACACCTCTCTAGGGTTAAAATTGGAGGAGATATGCCTTGTCAAAGTTGACCTTTTTTGCAAAATTGCCAGAAGTCAATGGGCTCAAAATTGCATTTTTTGCCAAATGGGCCTAATTTTTTATGCTTGCACCTCACTTAGAATGTGGTCCACGACTCAAACATTCACCCACACATTATTTTCTTCATTTTTCAATTTACTTTGATTTTTTTGTTAATTAAAAAGTGAATTAAATCAAATAATTGATGAATAATAGCAAATATATGATTTGATTTAGTTTTTGAATAGGTTGGCAATCAAAATATGCTGAATTATTAAGGACAAAACGAATCAAGCATAATTGATACAAGAAAGGCATAATTTGGATCAATATAGCAAGTTTACATATGCCATGAAAATCAAACCAAATCTTCAAAATTTTCAAAGATGTGATTTGTTTTTGCAACCCTAATTCACTCTATGATATATAGGGAACACATCCAAGGAAAGAAAAAGGGATTTGGAGGCGTGAGACAACAAGAAGAAAACTCAAAAATTTGGACAAAAGTGGGAGATCAAAATCCATCTTAGAGCCATCCTCAAGGAGCTTTAAGGCTAGCAATACATTCCTGGACATCTCAGGAAGCTTCTCCATTCATTTGCAAGCCTAAAAATGCCAAGAATCGTGCCTACCATCAACCACGATTTGCCCAAAAACTTGATTCTGATTTCCTTGATTTTGACAGCATTATCATGTTTTGATTATACATTCTTGTTCATTATCTTATTTGCAAGCTATTGTCATCATTTAATTGCATTTATAGTGCAGGAATCACAATATGCCATTGTTAGGGTTTATGAGTTTGTTTTAGGGGTTTTCAATGCAGGAAGAATTGGCTTTCATATTGGGTATCATGATGGTCAAGGCTTCAAGCCCAGTTGATTTATGGTCACCAATTTCATTTATCTTGCTTGTATACAATTTTTTAATGGAACAGGGTTATAGTTACAAACAAACGTCTATAGGTACAAGTATTTTACCTAAAGCAACAGACCAAGGAAGAAGACGTTGGCGTGTCAAGCAACCATTGGGACATTTGAAAATTCGCGCGTGTTCTGTGCATGTCAATTGATTTGGATTTTGATTTATTGTTTTTATTATGTTAACAATTAACTAGTGCAGCGCAGTTGGTTAGAGGAAGGAAGTATGAAGCTCGTGTCCTTGGTTTGATCCCAGGCGTGAGCTTTTGGCATTTTCTCCATTATTTTCACCAGATCTAACACACCTCACCTTCTGAGGATCATCACGTACCCTCTGATCTCATCCTCTGGATTCATCTCCAGCCAGATCCAGCACACCTCACCTTCTGAGGATCATCACGCGCCTTCTGATCTCATCCTCTGGATCCATCTCCAGCCAGATCCCCCATACCTCACCTTCTGAGGATCATCACGCGCCCTCTGATCTCATCCTCTGGATCCATCTCCAGCCAGATCCAACGCCAGCATACGCAGGTCCACCATGAGTCCCCAGAAGATGGTCTCATTGGATCAGGCGCCAGACTCTGGGCCATCCTTCTGGGTTTCAGAAGTTCAACATACACCCCCAGATTTGCTATCCAACACAGACCCAATTCTCAATGTTTCTCTTTTTTTTATTATTTTGTTTTCTTTATTCTTTTCAGTTTATTTATTTATTTTATTTTTAAAATCAGGTTTTTTATAAAATCATAAAAATCAAAAAGTCATAAAAATTAGAATTAGGTTTTTTTTAATCAAATTTAATTTAATTAATTAGCTTAATTAAATTTAGAGTAACTTTAACTTATTTTTACAATTAAAATCAATTAGAAAACTAGGTTTAAATTCTTGATTTAATTATTTTCTTGTTTTTCAAACGAAAACACAAAAAATAGGTTAACTTAATTATTTTTGTTAATTAAAGTTAATTAGTAATTAGGTTCTTTTTTAATTCAATTATTGCTTATTTTCTTAAATAACAAAAAATGATTTTTCTTTAATCAATTGCAATTAGATTTAGTCAAGGGTCAAAACGCTAATTTCTCTCGCATTTAATTTACCGCACATTTTTAATTTTCTTTCTTATTATTATTGTAACTGTTTTAAAGTTGTAATAGTTTTAATTAGGGTTTTAAATTCCGCACTTTTATTTCCCGTCAAGGCAATTATGTAACTGTCAAATCCATGTAATATCTAGGGTTATTTCCGCTTTTAATTTCCGCAATCTTTAACTGTCTAGATGTGTGGCTAATAGGATTGTATGGCAAGAATGTCAGGAAAATTAAAACAGTTAGAAAACCCTAATGTGCAAAGATGACATTAACTGAAAAAGCACACGTGCACATGCTCACTCTTAGGGTATACTCTCACTTTGGTTGTCTTTGGTAAACGGTCATGAAGCATAGGATGTTTTAGTGGCTAACCTCTATGTCCCAAAAGATTTAAAAAATTACCCTTTCGACTGTTGTCTCGGAAAAGATCTTTAGGACTCTAGGATGGTTACTAAGGTGTCCTAACATTGCTTTTGTAACCGTACGTCCCTTTCGAATGTTCCTTACAAACTCCAACGACGGTGCTACCTACTCCTTAATAGTGGGATAGCGCTGTCTAAAGGAAATGAAACAGAAACGATCTTCTTTCAAGTAGGTAGATGCTAGTAGGTACTTGCTCAATAAAAACTCTTCACACAAACACCTTTCAAAACAAATTTTCAAAACAACTTCGTCACACCCTTGAGGACTGATACAAGGGTTATCACGAAGTAAAATATTTTTAAAGAAAGCACACACAAAAGCAATTTTAAGAATATGAGCAAGTACCTAAGAGCCCGTAGATAACTACGGATAGAAAGAGTGATAACACCTTCCCCTTCTATAATCTACTCCCAGTACTCAGAATATCTCAAAAAAAGGTTTTTTCTGTTCTTTTTTACTTCTCCATGATTGGATGAAATAAAAGTCCGTGGCGACTCTTGCTTACCGCAACATTTTACGAACAAAAAATGCAAAATACAAATCAGTATTAAACAGTCGGTTCTGCCACCGTATCACACATCGCATACGGGAGGTCAGGGGTGCGACCCCTTCCTCTAACATTTGTTATCTTTCTTCCAGTTTCCTTGCAGGTGCCATGTATCTCACCTTCATAAGATTATCATACGCCCCTAATCTCATCCTTGAGATCCATCACCATGTAGATCCCATGCCCCAGCCTTGAGGGTCCACCATGAGTCTTGAGGAGATAACTTCACAGGATCAGGCGCCAGTCTGGGCCAGCTTTGGGCCTAACACTAAATTGACAATACACCCCCAAGTTAATCATCATACCAGGCCCAACTTCCATTCGTTTTTTAATTTCTTTCATTTTTTTATTTGATCATTTGTTTTAATTATTTTACAAAGAGAAAAAAATTATTGTTTTTTTAATTAAATCATAAAAAATCAGAAAATTACAAAAAAGTATATTAAATTTAGTCTTTTCTCATAAAAAATGTTTATTTTTACTAGCTAGCTTAATTAGATCAATTTAAATATTTTTGTAATTAAAATTTAATAGAAATTAGGTTGATTCGCAAAATTAATTATTTTTCACAAAACAATCAAAAAATATTTTTCCTTTATTCGTAAATTATCTTCTCAACTTGACATTAATTTCCCTTATCTAACTCGTTGCGCACGTCTTTACTTTCATTATTTTTATTAATTATTGTAACTGTTCCAAGTTTGTAATAGTTAATTAGGTTTACTATTTCGCATTTATCATTTCCCCCCGTTTTTGATTATGTAATCCCCTCCCCAAAGCCTTGTAATAGCTAGGGTTTTAAATTTCTCGCTTTTAATTTCTGCAACTATTAAATTGCTAGATGTATGGACATTAGGATTGTATGCGAAAGATAAATCAATTTAAAATAATAGAAAACCCTAAATGCGCAAGATAAATGAAACTGAAATCAAAACACTTGCACATGCTCACTCCTAGGGTTTTACCTCACTTGGTTGCCTCGGAAAATAATGGTTGTGTCCCTCAAACGTAGGGATACCTTAACAATGACCCTCGATTCAAATTCGTCATAAAGATCATAGTCCCTATTTGTCCCTCGAGTTGCCTACGAATTGATCTTATGACGATAGTCCCTTCGAAATGCTAAGGTATTTTTACTTGTTGCCTTCAGAGACCATTTCGTCCCTTTGAACGTTCCTTTACAAATCCAACGACGGAGCCACCTACTCTTTAATAATAGGATAACATTGTCTAAAGGAAACTAAAACGAACATACCTTTTTTTGAGTAGGTAGAAATTTTAAGTACTTGCTCAAAATAAAAGCTTTTCCCACAAACACTTTCAAAAAACAGTTTTCAAAACAACTTCGTCACACTCTTGAGGACCGATACAAGGGTTATTACGAAGTAAATAAAACTTTTCAAAACAAGCACACACAAGCAATTTTTTTAAAAAAAGAGCAAGTACCTAAGAGCCTGTGGAAAACCACAGATAGAAATGGTGCTAACACATTTCTTTTCTATAATCTACCCCCGTACTCAGAAATATCTCGAAAAAAGGTGTTTTCTGTTCTTTTTCCTTTTCCTTTGTTGGATGAAATAAAAGTCGGTGGCGACTCTTGCTTACCGTGACATTTACGAATACAAAACGCAAATCAGTATAACAGTCGTTTCTGCCACCGTATCACACTCTTTTAATCATGAGCCGCTTTATATAATTGTCTGAGAATTTTTATTTTTTAATTTTATCGACTCAATATTATTAATATATATTAATTAAATATGTTTTGAGAAAAAAAAATTATTTATAATAATCACTACAAGAGATAATGAAATACTTAATAGAATGTTATATAATTAAGATTTTGATGTTTAAATTCGCAAATAATAAATTGAATAAGATGAATTATAAATAAATACATCCATTTTATTTCATTTAATCTTTTTTATTTTCAATGTAGTAAATATTTATAGTTATGTGATTAAATAAAATTTTATAATTAATTTATTCAAACAATACAATCTCAATTAATAACATTGTGTATATCACATCAATACCGTGCAAATAGACAGATAACACACTAGTACCGTGAGAACGTATAGATAATCAGGCTAAAATAAGTGTGAACGTACAGGTAATACATCAGTACTGTGTGGCAGCACGGATAATCAAATCAAAATCTATGTAAAAACACGGATAAGACACCAATACTGTGTGAATGAACGAATAATCATGCCAAAATCCTTGTGAGTATACAGATTATTATATTTCAATACAATTAAAAAAAATAAAAATAAAAATATTTAAAATAATGTATGAATTCAAATACAAGAAAAATATATTATTTTTCAATTACTTACGTATCTAATATTTTAATTTTACATATTTTTTAATTTAAAATATAATCATTTTTAAGATTATATATATATATATATATATATATATATATATATATATATATATATATATATATATATATATATATTATTGATATTTTTGTTTTAAAAATTAAAAATTTGATACATTTCTATTATATTTTATTTAATTTATATATTTATATTTGGTTTTTATTTTTTTTTCTTTTTAGAATTAAGTTTAAATACATTTTATTTTTTATAAAATTTCAAAATTAAACTAATAATAATTTAGCGTCTACACTAGTATATGTACAGGTATCCGACTAGTATATGCATTGAGAATTTGTGACCATATATTATACATAAAATAATGTTTTAATTATTAAGTTCAGTTTGGTAAGACAGTTTAATAAGACCAAAAAAAGCTGTCATTCTACTTCAAATTGCAAACAAAATTTGGAAAAGAGAACTTGAGGGCAATGTATTTATTATAGATATAATTTCTGAAAAGGGAATAAAATCAGATCTTTTTTCTCTTGTCCTAATTTTTGAGTTTCTAGATTTTATTCTTTGGCTTTTTTCAACTTCTAGCAATGTTTCTTTAAGCTATTCCCAAGGGTCGTGCAATATGGGCGGTGCAAATTGTGAAGGACAACCATGACCTCACCCAACACTCTTTTTGAAGACAAGTATTAAAAAATGGTTACCAACATTCAATTTGTGACGCGTGTAATGAATGAAAGCGCAAAAATAGGCTACATTTAAGGGTATACCTTAGTTAGTGACTATATTGATTCTCGTTTGTACTTAGTGGCTTTGTGAATTGGGATAATCTGTATGTTGGATTACTAAGAACTTTGATGAATTCGATTAATCTCAATCAATCTTAATGGTATATATCGGATATCACAGCTTGGCTGCTAGCTTTGCCGTAGATATTATTCTTTCTCTAATGAATATATGAAACTATCTAATTCATTCCTGGTAAATTTTAATTCAGTGTGTTGACACTATGTGTTCAAAAGATTTAATTTGTTTTAGATTTAAATATATTTGATTTAAGTTTAAAATAGATTTGATTTGATTTAGTAACAAAATAGATATTTTAGGCTTTGAGCTTAAGATGTAAGCTCAGTTATAAATAGATGGAGTAACCCCTATTTTTTGTAAGAAAGTCAATTAAGTTGTATTCACAGAATTTGCAGTTGCAAGTGAATAACAAAGTTTTCCACAGTTTGTGGACAGAGAGAAACTCTGTAGAAAATAACTATCTTTTTTTTTTTTTTCGTTCTCATAATTCATTGTCATTGAGGAGAAATTCATCATAGATATTTGGTGGATTTCTAACATCTGGTATCAAGAATTTTGTTTCGATTCAAGGGAAGCATCAATCAAGAACGATTGAAGAATTCACGATGACAAGTTATGGAAATGCAAACTATCCAGCAACGCTACCAATTCTGAAAGTTGACAACTATGAGAATTGGTGCAAACAGATGAAAGTCTTATTCAGGTGTCAAGGACTTTGGGATCTTGTAAAAGATGGAGTCGAAGTGCTTGGAGAAAATGCTTCAGAAGAAGAAAAGAAGAAATACACAGAATCTAAGAAGCTGAGTTATAAAGCATTATTTATAATTCATCAATGTGTCAGCCCATACAATTTCGAAAAGGTTAGTGATTCAGAATCTGCAAAAGAAGCTTGGGAAATCCTTGAGAAGTCTTTTGGAGGTGCTGAGAAAGTGAAAGAAGTGAGGTTACAAACTCACAAAAGGACCTATGAACTGCTTCAGATGGAAGACAATGAAAGCATATCTGATTTCTTCACTAGAGTTACAAAACTAGTAAATCAAATCAAGATATATGGAGAAACGTTAACAACATGAGCTGTTGTTTCGAAGATCTTGAGATCTTTAGCTCCTAAGTTCGACCACATAGTGGTGGCGATAAAAGATGGAAAAGACTTATCGAAATTGACAAAGGAAGAGCTTCAAGGGACGCTTGAATCTCATGAACAAAGAATGAATGAAAGAGCTGCAGGAAAATCGAAGAGTGATGTGGTCTTGCAGACACATTCAACAAAAGAGACCAAAGGAAAAGGAAATTGTTTCGACAGAGGTAGAGGTGGCTACAACAAATCGAATGGTAGAGGAAACCAGATCGAAGGAAACGTGTCGAATTAAAGAAAACAATACCAAGGCCACCAAAGAGGTGGTGTTGCAAATAGAGGAAGAGGTGGTGGTAGAAAACCTGATAAGAGTCACATTCAATGTTACAATTGTCAGAAGTATGGACACTATTCGAGTGATTGTCCAAAAAAAACAAAATCAAGAAAGTGATGCAAAGCTTGCAAAACAGGAAGAAGAAGAGATTATGTTGATGGTCACAACAAGAGATGAAGATAGATTCAAGGATCAATAGTACTTGGATTCAGGATGTTCATCACATATGTCTGGAAGGAAAGACTGGTTTTTCAATATAAAGCCCTCAATGAAAAATATGGTAAAGTTTGCAAATGACAATACCCTAACAGCTGAAGGTATTGGTGATGTTATGATTATGAGGAAAGATGACAAGAGGTCAGTAATTTCCAATGGATTGTACATACCAGGCATGAAGAACAATTTTCTTAGTATAGGGCAGTTGGTCGAAAAGAATTATAAAGTGTCAATCGAAGATAAGATGATGAGAGTCATTAATGCAAATGGGAGATTAATCTTGAAGGCTCCTATGTCTCAGAATCGAACCTTCAAGATTGAACTAAATGTGATGGAGCACAAGTTCCTTTCGACTGCAGCTAGCAGAGATGAATGGATATGGCATTATAGACTAGGCCATCTCAACTTCAGAGACATCAGAGATTTAAAGAGAAAAAATATGGTTTCAGGATTGCCTGAAATTGACATTCCAAACGAAGTATGTGAGGAATGTGTGCAGGCGAAGCAACACAAGAATAACTTCAACAAGGATGCAGGAAGCAAATCGAAGGCTATTCTTGAAGTCATATACTCTGATGTATGTGGACCAATCCAGGTGGATTCGATGGGAGGTAACAAATACTTTGTTACATTCATAGATGATTTCAGTCGAAAGGTGTGGACTTATCTGATCAAGAAGAAAAGTGAAGTGATCGAAGTATTTTTCAAGTTTAAGTCTATGGTCGAAAGACAAAGTGGTCGAAAGCTCAAAGTTTTGAGAACTGATGGTGGTGGAGAATATGTGTCGAAAGACTTCGACAGGCTATGTGAAAAGGAAGGGATTATGCATGAGGTGGTGCCACTCTATACTCCACAACAAAATGGAATTGCAGAAAGGAAGAATCGAACCATCATGAATATGGTGAGAAGTATGTTGAAAGGCAAGAATTTACCTAAAGAGTTTTGGGGTGAAGCTGTTTCGACTGCAACATACATTTTGAACAGATGTCCTACAAAGAAGCTAGAAGGAATTACTCCAGAAGAATGTTGGTCTGGTGTGAAGCCTAGCTTGAGTCATCTGAAGGTATTTGGATCTATTGCACATAGACATGTGCCAGATCAGTTGAGAAGAAAACTTGATGACAAGTCAAGTCAAATGATTCTAGTTGGATATCATTCGACAAGAGGCTACAAGTTGTTCGATCTAGTGAAAAAGCAGATTGTGATCAGCAGGGACATGATCATAGATGAGTTTAAAGAATGGGATTGGACTGAAAATGTCAAGAAAGATTCATTGGGAATCCTATTCGAAGAACCAGAAACTCAAGTCGAAAGAGAAGTTCGACAAGAGGAACCAACAGATATACCAAGTACAAGAAGACCTCAAAGAACAAGACACATGCCTGCAAGATTGCAAGATTGTGTGATTACATCAGATGATGAAGGTGAGCTGGTACATTATGCTTTCTATGCAGATGTCAAACCCGTTAATGCAGCTGAAGCATTGAAGGATTCGAAGTGGGTGAAAGCAATGAACGAAGAAGTGAAGTCTATCAAAGACAACAATACTTGGTCACTTGTCGAATTTCCTCAAGGCAAGAAGGAAATTGATGTCAAGTGGGTATACAAAGTGAAAACGAATTCGAAAGGGGAAGTAACTTGACACAAAGCAAGGCTTGTGGAGAAAGGATTTCTACAGAAAGAAGGAATAAAATTCGATGAAGTTTTTACACCTGTTGCTAGGATCGAAACAATCAGGTTAGTTGTTGGTCTAGCAGAAATAAATAGTTGGCACATATGTCGGATGGACGTGAAGTGTGCATTCCTAAATAGACCCTTAGACAAAGAAGTCTATGTAAAAAAACCAGTTGGGTTTGTAAAACATGACGATGAAAGAAAGGTGTACAGGATACATAAAGCCCTGTATGGATTGAAACAAGCTCCAAGGGCTTGGAATAAGAAAAATGATAATTTCCTAAGGGAGAAGAAATTTGTAAAGTGCACAACTGAGCATGGAGTATATGTAAGAAGAAGCAAGAGTGAATTTCTTATACTATGTCTCTATGTAGATGATTTGTTGATAACAGGTAGCTATAAAAGTGAGATCGAAGACTTCAAATGTGATCTCAGCAAGGAATTCGAAATGTCTGATTTGGGTGAGATTTCATATTTCCTTGGCATCAAATTCAACAAGAGTAGTATAGGTTTGATGATGCATCAAAGAAGATATGCAGGATAAATTCTCAAGAGGTTTGAGATGGAAGAATGCAACTCAACTTCAACACCTGTGGAACCAAGACTGCAACTATCAAAAGATGCATATGAAGATGATGTTGATCCAACCCAATACAGAAGACTTATTGGATCATTGAGATACCTTTGTCATACAAGGCATGACTTAGCATACAATGTAGGTATGGTAAGTAAATTCATGCAAAAGCCAAAGGTATCACATCTAGCAACAGTGAAGAGGATACTAAGGTATCTCAAAGGAACTTTCGATTATGGCATTTTGTTTGCTGCAGCTGATAAAAGAAAAGAATGCAAGTTAGTGGGATACACTGATTCGAGTTGGTGTAGTGATGCTGAGGATTGAAAGTCAATAGCAGGATATGTGTTTATGCTAGGTGGTGCACCAGTTGCTTGGAATTCAAGAAAGGAACCAGTAGTGGCATTATCATCATGCGAAGCAGAATACATAGTTGCTTCTCTTTGTGCATGTCAAGCAACTTGGATGGTGAACTTGGTCGAAGAGATAACAGGGAAAGATTATGGAGCAATTACCATGAAGATCGACATCATGTTAGCTATTAATATGGCAAAGAACCCAATAGCACATGGTCGAAGTAAGACATCGAAATGAGGTTCCATTATCTTCGAGAGCAGGTAGCAGATGGGAAGATGAATTTGGAACACTGCAAAACTGAGAATCAGATTGCAGACATCATGAAGAAGGGAGTTCAAGTCGAAGTATTCAGAAAGCTAAGAGCCATGATGAACATAGATAGTTTAGACACAATGAATTAGGTGGTGTGTTAAATTGTAATTCATTGTGTCGAAACTATGTGTCGAAAAGATTTGATTTGTTTTAGATTTGAATAGATTTGATTTAAGTCTAGAATATATTGTAAAATCAAGCTTCACATATAAGCTTTTGTTTTGATGAAGACAAACCATGACTAACAAAGAAGGCAAAGATTTATGATCAAGCTCAAAGCATTTAAGGATAATATCTTCAGTTTAAAGATCTGAACAACTTTAAAGGTATAGTAATATTATCTACTTTGATCTTAAGATATAGATGCTCAAAAATAAAAAAGTAATGTTTAAAAATCATTACTCAAGTTTTTCAAAGTTAAAATTTCATTTTTCTCTTGCATGCAATCGATTTATATTTTAGTGCAATCGATTGCACACTTCAAATTTTCAAATCTTTTGCTTCTGTTTCTCTGTGCAATCGGTTTACATTGCTTATGCAATTAATTGCATACTTAAATTTTCAAAACGTTTGCTACTATTTCTCAGTGCAATCGATTTACATTGCAAGTGCAATCGATTGCACTCACTTACTTTTTGCTACTGACTTTGCATGCAATCGATTTGCATTGATAGTGAAATCGATTGCACTCTTAAAGATTTTGAAAAAATAGCTGTTGAAACTTTGTGCAATCGATTTACACAAAGGGTGTAATCGATTGCATGCTGCACGAATTTGAAAAACAACAGCTTTTTACATGCCTGTTCATCATGCCTTTTCATTACATCTTTTCACTCAAACTTGGCATTTGTTCATGATACATTTTCAGAACTTCATGTTGTTTCAAAAGGGTGTTATGAACATATAAATATTCAATTTCAAATCCAGATCTAACACCTCTTCCATAAATATTTTCTGAAATTTCAAAATACAAACTCAAGCATTCCTTCATTTTCATGCATAAGTTTTCTGCACATTTTCATACATTAACAAACAGAAAAATTTGAGCAAATATATCTTGAGTCATTGTACAATATTATTATTAGAAGAGAAGATCATACAGTGTTAAATCACTCTAAGTGATCAATATTACTCTACTCACTCAAACTCATAAATTGATATTTACTTACTTATTTTTCCAGGATTGTTGGAAATAAGTTTAAGTGTTTTTGTTGAAATCTTGTCTTTCCAAAGTTGTTGGATACAAGTTTAGTTACATTGAGAGGATTGTTCTCATAGGTAACTTAGTGAAAATCCAAGAGGATTGTTCTTGGTCCAAGAGGATTGTTCTTGGTTGTTTAGTAGTTCTTGTTTAAGTTTGCCACAATAAGGAAATCTCTTTCATGTTGAAAGAGGACTGGAGTACTCTCGGACTGTGAGGGGAACCAGGATATATCGCCCGTGTCTCTTTATTTTTCTGCATTTTTAAGCTTTCCTAAACTCACTTTTAACCAGAAAAATAAGAACCATCATCACTAAAAACCATAATTTTTAAAGTACCTAATTCACCCCCCTCTTAGGCGCACTTCATACTTACAATTAGTATCAGAGCAGGTTATAGGTAACCTGCTCCTAAAATATCCAGAATGGCTTCCGCAAATCAAAATCCCGTTTTCAGAGATGGTGGTAGTAACAACAAGCCTCCTCTATTTTGTGGTGAATATTTTGACTTCTGGAAAATACGCATGAAGGCACATCTAGAAACACAAGGAGAAGAAATATGGGATGCCGTCGAAAATGGTCCATTTATCCCTATAACAGTAATCAATGGTGTTGGCTCATCAAAGCCTAAAACTGCATGGGACGATGATGATAAGAAGAAAGTTCTCTATGACAAAAAGGCAATAAACCTTCTTCAAGGTGCACTTAGCATGGACGAATTCTTCTGTGTCTCGGCATGCAAAACAACAAAAGAAATATGGGATACCTTGGTACAAACTCATGAAGGAACGGTTGAAGTAAAAAGATCAAGACTAAACACCCTAAGTCAAGAATACGAGTTATTTCGAATGCAGCCCGGAGAAACCATTTTTGACTTACAAAAGAGATTTGTGCACTTGACAAATCATCTAAGTGCTCTTGGTAAAACTTTGACGAATAATGAATTGAATCTGAAAGTACTTTGGTCCTTAACTAGGGAATAACAACCAAAGGTAACGACAATTTCAGAAAAGAAAAATCTCTCCAACATAACATCCGCGACATTATTTGGAAAACTTCAAAAATACGAAATGGAACTCGGAAGACTTGAAAAGCATGAAAACCAAGAGAATAAATCCAAGAATATTGCTTTGAAGATAGACTCCAAGGAAGTTGAAAAGGAAAACAATCGAGAAGAAGATTAAAACTTCATGCTTCTTGTTAAAAGGCTTGGTAAGTTCTTCAGTAGAAATGACAAACCTTTTTCTCATTCAAAAGGAAAGAAACATTTTCAGAAAAAGGAAGTCTCCACATCAACACAAGAAATCACATGTTACGAATGTGGTAAGCAAGGTCATATCAAGCCGGATTGTCCAAAACTCTCCAAGAAAGGTGGCTTCAAAAGCAAGAAGGTATTCAAGAACAAAAAGGCTTATGTCGCATGGGAGGACAATGAAATAAGTTCCTCATCCGATTCTGATAGTAATGAAAGTGCAAATCTAGCATTGATGGCCTCACACTATTCCGATGATGAAGACAATGAGGTTAGTAATGAATTTTCTCTTTTTGATAGTGATGCACAAGGTGCTATAGATGAACTATTGAATGAATGCAAAATTCTGTATAAAACCATCTCATCACAAAAGAAACAAATTTCATCCTTAGAAGAAAAATATGTTTCAATGGAAAAAGATTTCAAAGAAGAAAAACAAAAATCAAGTGATGAACAAAAACAGAATTTTGTATGCAAAAATTTTGATTCACTCTCTTTCCAAATTGTCCAATTAAAAAGAGTCATTGAAAGATATGAAAAAGTCCAAATTGGATTGGAAGGTGTTCTTAGCCAAAAAAGATACTCCAATGATAAAAAGTGGACTTGGATATTCAAAGTTTTCAAAACCAAGTTCTAACAAAACTATCTTTGTTAAGGCTAGTGATCAATCATCCAAAGAGAAAGTGAACAAACCTAAAATAGTTCGTCACTATCCTAAAAAGAAAACACTCTCTAAGAAGAAATCTTATCCTTCTAGATATAGAAGTAACTTTGAACCTACTTGTTTTTATTGTGGTATTAAAGGCCATACACCTAATGCTTGATACGTTAGAAACTTCAGTGTGGCAAGTGGGAATTATGTATGGGTAAAGAAAGGCATTAATTATGAAGGACCCACAACAACTTGGGTACCTAACAAAACCTAATTTGTTTTGCAGGTATGCTTGAAGACCACATGCAATCTTTGGTATCTTGATAGTGGTTGTTCAAAGCATATGAAAGGAGACATAAACCAATTTTCACATCTAACGCTAAAGGCCAAGGGTTTTGTCACTTATGGAGACAATAATAAGGGAAGAATCCTAGGCAAAGGAAAAGTTGATGCTCCACCTTTAACATCCATTGAATATGTTCTTTATGTTGAAGGACTAAAGCACAATCTTCTAAGTATTAGCCAACTTTGTGACAAAGGCTTCAAAATCAAGTTCACCAAGGATGAATGTTTGATAGAAGACGAAGTCACTCATGAGGTTATACTTAAAGGTAAAAGAATCAATAATATATTCATGATTTCCCTTGATGATCCATCTTTGAAGGTTAAATGTCTCATGGAAAACAATGATGATTCATGGATTTGGCACAAAAGAATTGCTCATATTCATATGGAACACTTGAATAAATTAATCAAGCATGATCTTGTCATTGGTTTGCCTAAGAGAAATTTCATGAAAGATAGACTATGCGATGCTTTTCAAAAGGGGAAATAAACTAGATCAACTTTCAAATCTAAGAGTGTGGTGTCCACTACAAGGCCACTACAATTGTTACATATGGATCTATTTGGTCCATCGAGAACAAGGAGTTTCAGACGTAATGTATATGCTTTGGTTATTGTTGACGATTTCTCTAGATATACTTGGACTTTCTTTTTAGTGAATAAAAGTGATGCATTCAAGGCAATCAAGAAGTATGCTAAACAAATTCAGAATGAGAAGTCTCTAACAATTGCCTTAATAAGGAGTGACCATGGCGGAGAATTCCAAAATGCTCTATTTGAAGAATTATGTGGAGAACATGAAATATCTCACAACTTCTCGGCACCAAGAACTCCACAACAAAATGGAGTGGTTGAAAGAAATAATAGGTCTCTTGTGGAACTTGCTAGAACAATGCTTAGCGACTCAAACCTTCCAAAATACTTTTGGGCGGATGCGGTGAGCACGACATGTTTTGTTAGCAATAGAGTTAACATTAGACCAATCTTAAAGAAAACTCCATATGAACTTTTCAAAGGGAGAAAACCAAACATTTCTTTCTTTCATATCTTCGGGTGCAAATGCTTTGTCCTAAACAATGACAAAGATAATTTGGGTAAGTTTGATGAGAAATCCGATGAAGGTATTTTTCTTGGTTACTCACTCTCTAGTAAAGCATATAAAATATACAACAAAAGAACTTTGACTATTGAAGAATCTATGCATGTTTCTTTTGATGAAACTAACCCCTCCAAGGAGGATAATATTGTTTGTGATAATGATGATGAAATTTTAGAAGGTCCTCAAGAAAACTCTTCCAAGGATCAACCCATTCAACTCGAAGAATCACCTCAACAAGAATCAAATCTCAACGATCTACCAAAAGAATGGAGAACTCATAGAGATCATCCTATTGACAAAGTAATTGGTGATATAAGTCAAGGCGTGTCTACAAGATTAAATCTCAAGGATGCTTGCCTAAACATGGCGTTTGTCTCTCAAATTGAACCTTCCAAAGTTGATGAAGCCTTAGGCGATGACCAATGGATCATAGCTATGCAAGAAGAATTGAATCAATTTGAAAGGAATCAAGTTTGGGAACTCGTCCCTAGGCCAAGCAACAAACACATTATTGGAACAAGATAGGTGTTCAAAAACAAACTTGACGAGAATGGAATAATTGTTCGCAACAAAGCAGGATTGGTAGCACAAGGCTATAATCAAGAAGAAGGAATAGACTTTGAAGAAACTTTCGCTCTAGTTCCAAGGTTAGAATTTATTCGTCTCTTACTTGCCTATGCTTGTTCTTTAAATTTTCAGCTTTTCCAAATGGATGTCAAAAGCGCATTCTTGAATGGATATATCACTGAAGAAGTATACGTTAAGAAACCCCCGGGTTTCGAAGACTTCAAGAATCCATCTCATGTATTTAAATTGAGAAAATCTCTCTATGGTCTGAAACAAGCACCAAGGGCATGGTATGATCGTTTAAGCAACTTCTTATGCGAAAAAGGTTTCGAAAAAGGCAAAGTTGACAAGACTCTTTTTATCAAGGAAATCAAAGACGACACTTTGCTAGCACAAGTCTATGTTGATCACATCATCTTCGGTTCTTCAAATCAAGAAATGTGTGAAGAATTCTCATCAATGATGCAAGGAGAATTTGAAATGTCCGTGATGGGTAAAATGAACTATTTTCTTAGACTTCAAATCAAACAACTAAAAGATGGCATCTTTAACAACCAATCCAAATATTGCAAGGAACTCTTGAAAAGGTTTGACATGGATAACTGTAAGGAAATGTCTACACCAATTGGTTCTGGTTCTTATGTTGATCAAGATGAATTAGGAGTTTCCATCGACATCACTAAATATCAAGGTATGATTGGCTCCTTATTGTATTTGACGGCAAGCCGTCCTGACATAATGTTTAGTGTTTGTCTCTGTGCCCGCTTTCAAGCTAACCCAAAGGAATCTCATCTCATGGTGGTAAAGAGGATCATGAAGTATCTCAAAGGAACAATAAATGTCGGATTATGGTATCCTAAAGGTAGTGTCTGCAACTTAATTGGTTATTCTGACGCAGATTATGTAGGATGTAAAACAGATAGAAAGAGTACAAGTGATACTTGTCACATTCTTGGTAATGCATTAGTATCATGGGCCTTCAAGAAACAAGCATGTGTTACTCTAAGCACGGCTGAAGCTGAATATATAGCAGCGGGTAGTAGTTGCACTCAAATTTTGTGGCTAAAACAACCACTTCGTGACTACAGACTCGATCTAGGGTGCATTCCTCTAAGATGCGACAACACCAGTGCAATTAAAATTACAAAGAATCCCGTCATGCATTTAAGAACTAAACACATAGACATTCGACATCATTTCCTCCGTGATCATGTTCTTCAAGGAGATGTCGAGGTAACTTTTGTAGATACTCATAATCAGCTTGCTGATATCTTCACCAAACCTTTGGCAAAAGAACCTTTCTACAAAATTCGTCGAGAGCTCGGCATACTTGACGAACGCGACTTATAAGGTGCATTCTACCCTTGATATAATTTTTATATATGTTTTATACATGCTATATATGAATCTATGTTATGTGATATTTAAATTTTTAAGAAAAATTGGTTTTGGACAATTTTTGTTGATGTAAATCGATTGAACAAAGAGTGTCAATTGATTGCACATTGAGTATTTTCAGTTTTGTCCATTCTGTTTCATGTGCAAATCGATTGCACCTTCAATGCAAATCGATTGCACTATGTGCATTTTTATTCAATTTTGATTCTGTTTGTGTGCAAATCGATTGCACGTGGTATGTCAATCGATTGCACGTACTGCAATTTGCTTTTATAACAGAAAAATAATGTTGGTCGGAATTCCTCTCTCATATTCCCAAGCCAAATACACTTTATTACAAATAACTCATTCCCTACCTACCCAAATCACTTCCAAATCTTAGCTCACAAAACCTTTCTCTCTCACAAAACCTAAAAACCCCAAAACCCTAAAAATCCATATCCATGGCTTCAAGACAAAAGAGAAAGGCTCCAGTTTTAGATAAAGGGAAAAAGAAGGTTGATCCAACATCCAATCCATTGCTTTCAACTCTCACCGAAGAGCAAGAAGCCAGATTTATCAAATACTTTCAAAGGAAAATAGTATCCAACCCTAAATATGGTATATTATCCTCATTTCCTCAAGAATGCTTTTCCTTTCAGAATGATCTAGCTGCTTATGGTCTGAAACCCTTGATTTCTTTGTTTGGTCCATACTACCCGTATTTGGTAAGAATGTTTTTCAGCAATCTAACACCCCACAAAGGAAAAATAGTCACATATGTGATGGGCACTCGTATCTCTCTAACTCCTCAGGTTGTTGGTGAGATCTTGCATATTCCTTTCACTGGAAGTTCCCTATATGATCCTGAAAACGAGATATGGGATGACTACGGGAAAAAGGAGTTCTTTTACAGCATTGGGCGGTTAAGTGAAGCTGAATTTCGCGCCAAACGAATCCGTGGTCTTGGCGGAGTAATTCCATCTAGAGACTCTTGGAGTGCAGGTAACCTCCATATAGACGATCGCTTATATCATTATTTTCTGGTCTATATCATGTTTCCAAGAGCTGGAAACCACTGCACGGTTACCGACTTCGAAATGCAACTTATTTATGCAAGGAAGAAAGGAGTATTTGTAAACTGGGCAAGGATGATCATGGTGCATATGCTGAGAGTGGATGCAAAATCTAAATTCCTTCCATATGCTTATTTTGTCACTTTGATTATGGAGGAATTTGGTGTGGATTTTTCTGGTTTTGAAAAGGTGAATATGGATCCTAATCTAAACAAAATTTCAATTAAGAATGTTGACTCTAGAATGGGCATACATTACAATTCGGAGACAAAGACCATCACCTACATTGGTGAAGATGTTGTTGGCGATGAAGGAAATGACCAAGAAGACGAAGGCGGTGAAGCTGTGCCTCCTCCTCCCACTGCTCCCTCTGGTCCAAGCAATCAAGAACTTATGGACTACATGTCTCAATAGTTTGCTTCCATGAACACCAACATCAACAATCAATGGAGTGCTATCAATGATTCCACTACAACCCAGATTAATGACTTTCGCTCAGATGTGAATCAACAATTCTCGTACCTTTATTCTCATCTTCATATTCCACCATACGACCCAAACAATCCAGCTGCACCTCCTCAACACTATACAGAACCCCCACTTTAACAACAATTCCCGAATCAATGCTCATGGTCTTACAACCATCCAGACATGCATCACCCTTAATGTTCTGGTTAACTAATTTTCTGTTATGTTATTGTCTTGCTATTTCAATGTTTTGTTTGTTCAATTTTCTGTATAATTCTTAAACAATGTGTGTTACTATTTTAATTCTAAAATCTTCTCAATATATTGTTGTATTATTATTTGCTTTAGGCATCTTTCCCTTCTTTTTGATAATGTCAAAGGGGGAGAAAGATGTGTGGTACTTTATGCTTGTATTTCCCGTGTCTTAATTTTTTAAGGTACTCTCCAATCAAGATGAAGAAACACATAGGATTCCAACCCTCTCCTACATAGGGGGAGTTTTTCATCTTAGGGGAGAAGCTCTTTCGGAAAGTACATCGCATAAAGAAAGATTGTTTGTCATCATCAAAAAGGGGGAGAATGTAAAATCAAGCTTCACATATAAGCTTTTGTTTTGATGAAGATAAACCATGGCTAACAAAGAAGGCAAAGATTTATGATCAAGCTCAAAGCATCTAAGGATAATATCTTCAGTTTAAAGCTCTCAACAACTTTAAAGGTATAATAATATTATCTACTTTGATCTTAAGATATAGGTGCTCAAAAATGAAAAATAAATGTTTAAAAATCATTACTCAAGTTTTTCAAAGTTAAAATTTCATTTTTCTCTTGCATGCAATCGATTTACATTTTAGCGCAATCGATTGCACACTTCAAATTTTCAGATCTTTTGCTTCTGTTTCTCTGTGCAATCAATTTACATTGCTTATGCAATTAGTTGCATACTTAAATTTTCAAAAAGTTTGCTACTGTTTCTCAGTACAATCGATTTACATTGCAAGTGCAATCGATTGCACTCACTTACTTTTTGCTACTGACTTTGCATGCAATCGATTTGCATTGATAGTGCAATCGATTTCACTCTTAAAGATTTTGAAAAAATAGCTGTTGAAACTTTGTGCAATCGATTTACATAAAGGGTGCAATCGATTGCATGCTACACGAATTTGAAAAACAACAGCTTTTTACATGCCTATTCATCATGCCTTTTCATTACATTTTTTCACTCAAACTTGGCATTTGTTCATGATACATTTTCAGAACTTCATGTTATTTCAAAAGGGTTTTATGAACATATAAATATTAAATTTCAAATCCAGATCTAACACCTCTTCCATAAATATTTTCTGAAATTTCAAAATACAAACTCAAGCATTCCTTCATTTTCATGCATAAGTTTTCTGCACATTTTCATACATTAACAAACAGAAAACTTTGAGCAAATATATCTTGAGTAATTGTACAATATTATTATTGGAAGAGAAGATCATACATTTTTAAATCACTCTAAGTGATCAATCTTACTCTACTCACTCAAACTCACAAATTGATATTTACTTACTTATTTTTCCAGGATTGTTGGAAATAAGTTTAAGTGTTTTTGTTGAAATCTTTTCTTTCCAAAGTTGTTGGATACAAGTGTAGTTACATTGAGAGGATTGTTCTCATAGCTAACTTAGTGAAAATCCAATAGGATTGCTCTTGGTCCAAGAGGATTGTTCTTGGTTGTTTGGTAGTTCTTGTTTAAGTTTGCCACAATAAGGAAATCTCTTTCATGTTGAAAGGGGACTGGAGTACTCTCGGACTGTAAGGGGAACCAAGATTATCGCCTGTGTCTCTTTATTTTTCTGCATTTTTAAGCTTTCCTAAACTCACTTTTAACCAGAAAAATAAGAACCATCATCACTAAAAACTAGAAATTTTAAAGTACCTAATTCACCCCCTCCTCTTAGGCGCACTTCGTACTTACATATATTAGATTTAATTTAGTAACAAAATAGATATTTTGGGCTTTAGGATTAGGGAGTAAGCTCAGTTATAAATAGAGGGAGTAACCCCTATTTTTTGTAAGAAATTAAAGCAAGTAAATTAAGTTGTATTTACAGAATTTGCAGTTGCAAGTGAATAACAAAGTTTTCCACAGTTTGTGGGCAGGGAGAAACTCTGCAGAAAATAATTGTCTTCTTTCTTTTCTTTTCGTTCTCATAATTCATTGTCATTGAGGAGAAATTCATCATAGATATTTGGTGGATTTCCAACAATTCCATCTTTCTTATATATAATTTGTTAGTGCAATCATAGGGATTGAACGAAGAACATTCTTATTTTAAGATATTTTTATTTGAGCAACACATTTGTGGGAAATATGCTATTTATCCACCTAAAACTTTAATGTGATAAATTAGTAGGTTCTCTCTCAAGTATGAGTCCATAATTCTCTTTACCCATACACATGGCGCTTATCTATAACCATAAGTCGGTCTCTTTCTCGAAATCAAAGGCTCGTGATATCATTTGTTAGTGCAATAATCGGGGGTAAAACCTTAAGATGGTATGTGAGTGAGTTCTCACACTTATAAATGCTCAAGTCACCACATTTCTATCCAATATGGGACTATTTCTCACACTCGCTCTATTCTCAACATAATTGATTAAATGTAAAGTCGGAAATTGGTAGTAAACTTTTATCTTTAATATTTCATCTATTCTAAAATGATTGACGTTTTTGCAAATAAAATTTATTTCAAATATCATTATTATTTTTTAATGTAGAAATGATTGTTATTTTTATAATTGTGTCTTTTAATTATTATTCCGAAACTACTTTCATATATGTAACAGGTAGACAATTATTCTATTATGGTATTAGATTAGCTTGAGATCCCTGACAACAACCTTTTATTTTCCTTCCCTCAAAATTTTTGTCGACCATACCCCTCTTGAAATCACCATGTCTGAAATATCTCTTCCCTCTCCCAAATCAACATTAGAATCCGTTTCCAAAACCACAATTTCTCATATTCATCATGCACTCATTATTCCCAACATCACAAACTTCATCAAAGTCATCATTGACATTGAGAAAATTCAATATTATATATGGTCAAAAAATTTCAAAATCCATGCTAGAGCATGCGAAGTTCTCGACCACATCATCCCACCATCTCCAACTGATGCCACATCTTCTTCACCCTCTCTCAAAGAAAATGATTTATCCATATGAGAACTCCTAGATGCCACTATTTTGAAATGAATCTATGGCATTATATCCACTAACCTGCTTCATACCATTATATCTAAAGGAATAATTAACCAGAGTTAGTATGGAATAATTTTATGATGCCTCATTATATTGCCAACACATCGAGTCTCTTTCTGACCAACTCTCCAATGTCGACGTACCTAATTATAACGAATGTATGAAGCCTCAACTTGTATCTAATATTTATGATGATTATGTTGTTGTGGACTCTTAATTCTTCCATTATGATATTCTCCCCCCTTTTTACAAGGCTTAGTCTATTGTTGTCTTGGAAGAAATGACATGTGCAAAATGAATGACTATTATCGCCTACAACTCAATTTTTTGTGTCGCTCAACATGAAAAATCTAGTTTTCCATCTTCTTATCACCCCAACTACAACAATAACAATAAAAATAGAGGTCGCGGTGGTCGTGGAAGTTTTGGCCATAATTATGGTCGCGTTCGTAATAGAGATGGATATTGAGACAAACAATCTCATCATCATCACTATTGACAAGGATCATGATATCAACTACATGATGTAGTGGTAGAAATGTTTAAGAATAAGCCATGGGATTGACTAGACTTGTAAAAATCAAAATAAAATCGCCACATCACTTTATTGTTTTCAAAGGAATGGGAAAAGAGCGAATAACCCAAAAAGAGGGGGAAATATTCAAGGTAAGGGGCTGGTTATGTAAAGGGAAGGTATTAGCATCCTAAACATCTACGGTACTCCACATGAACCTCTTTGTAAAATCTGTATATTTTGGCTATGAAATGTTGTGTAAAAAATGGATGGTGGAGGTGAGAAAAGAAATATATTTTTATGGTTTTTGTACTCGCCGCGGTTGCGAACCTTCAGTGCCTACATACCATCTTTTCGTTAAATAGGGGATCAGGGTACACATAGTTCCTCTTCAAAAAATTTAAAATGTAAGTGTGTTGTTTAATTTTTATGAGATAAAACATCATCGTCATTGTCCGTGTGAAAAACATACCTACTACCCACAATCATGAGAAAGGAGAATTTGCATCATCTCAAAGTGGAGGATATGGCTTGGATTTTAAAATCAACAATGCCTCACTCAACACCCAAGTGGAAAATATCTCTCTTCACTACATATTGTAGAAGTATAGTTGTTTGCGTAACTACAAGGATTGACAATAGTCTAATCTTTAGAGAAAGGTTTTAAAATAAGAAAGCCAAAGTGGCAAAGATGATTTAAAATGAGATTGATTGACTTTTAGTCTTCTCACGAAAAAAATAATGTCAAAACATTATTAAGTTGATTGAAGTTTATTCATGAAAATGTTTTTGAAAATGCATGGACCTAAGTCCAAGTTTATTATGAAAGTGGTTCAAGTTTCAAAACAAGAGGAGTTTTCAAAAGGAGGAAAGAGATTTTTGAAATTAAAGAAGATGGGAGGAGAAGAAGAGACTATCCTAAAGCATAAGGTAAAAGCTAGGGATAGGAACCATCTAACCAACAAGAAGCCAATACTTGACATTATGAGCCGAGATAGAATTCCAATTCTTTAGATTGAAACCAAACAATGAAAGATACTAGACCTCTTGAAAGAACCAAACTTCAAGTGTATTAAGTCTTCACAAAAATTGGGCTGAGTAACGGCTGTATACGAGTGAATTCCAGATTACAAACAAAGAATGTAATCATAATAACCTATTGGAGTTGAGTTGCAGAGCTCTGAAATTGGACTTCTATGGAGAAATCTAAGGCACGGTTCTAGAATGTAATTATATGGTTAGCTTCTGGGAAGATCAAGGAAGGTGAATTGATGGAAAATTGGATTGAAAAAGGCTTGAGAGTAGATTTCGAAGTTGTTGAATTTTGAGTTATGGAACAAGTTTGGCAGGGGTGATTCTGGCTACCCAAGCTTGAGGAAATTAATGGGGAATGACCCACTATTTATAGGGAATTAAATGGAATGTCCATGCATGTAAAATGATGAAGTTTGGAGGGAAATCGTGCGAAGTTGCAAACAAGAAAAGTGTGACTTCTAATTTGATCAAAACTCATCCAAAACACGCGTTTTGTTATGCTAATCCATTATGGAAGTTCACTAAACATGTTTAGTGGCAAAAACGCGTGGAAAACTTATGATTAGAATCCAAAACAACGATTTCAAAATCTAACTTGTGATGAAACTTCAGTTCCAAGTTACCGACTTCAAAATCATGGCATTCTCAGCTCAAGGGGTATTAGGGTATGATTATTGATGCTTTAGAAATATGGGGTTACAAGCTTTGCAATGGAAAAAGAATGGAATCAAATGGATGCTTGAGCTAAAAGTTGTGTTGAGTCAAAGTTGGAGAAAAAGGGTTGACTTTCCATACTTAGAAATATTTCAAATTTTTCTTCAAAAGTGACCTATAATGTCTTGAATCCAAACATGGCCTTCCACTTGGATTTTGCTCTTGACCAAAAAAGATGGCATGAAATAGACCTCTTGAATGAAATTTTGTGACTTGAACCATTCAAAATATCCAAAAATTGAGAGAGTTGTGAATTGTTGAAGTTGGCAAAAAAATCATGAAATGACCTATAATCTTTTGTATCCTTAAGGAAACTTCCATCCATTTTATCACTTTGCACATGAAAGAAGGCATAAATTTCACATCCTAAAGATCAATGTGGAAAAATAATGGGCTCAAGGTGATAAAAATTGACCATGTTATGATCATTTGAAGTCACACATGGAAAATTGGGGATTCATATGGAGGACTTGTAATATTTCTTCTTCCACATGAAAACTCCTTCAAACTTTTGAAGTGATTTATTGATAACCCTTTTAAGATAAGGATGTATTTGGAATCACTCAAAAATATAAAATATGAGCAAGATATGCTTCTTTGAAATTCAAAACCCTAGCTCCTAGATCAAGAAAATGATTTGAGGAACTTTGACAATTTTGAACAAACTTCTTGTACCAACACAATTGCTTTGTAAATAGAAGTTGTTGAGGATGAAAATGAGAACTCATAGCCACCAAAACCACTTCCATATCTTGAGAATTGAGAGAAATATGAATTTGTGACTAATGGGAACAAAGCCTTGTCCAAGCATGACAACTTCTCCAATTAATCCCTTGTGCTTTTGAACCAAATTTGATAATCTTGAAATGTGGTGAACCAAAATAACCTTGCCATTCCATTTCCTCTAAGACAAATCCAATGGTGAGGTTTGAACTTCTCAAGCTTTATTGACTAGGGCATGGAAATAAACTCATGAACCCATGGAGCAACTTGCTGAATCTTATTGCCTTTACCTACATGAGTAACAAGCAAGACAAACCAACATTGCATTTTATTAATTAAAAGAAGAAATCAAGACAAAAATATTCATGATCACAAAATAACACAAGTCAAGGTGCTTGGTGATTCCTCAAAGAGAAAAGCTAAATATAAGGAGGGGAACCAAGAATCCTAATGTGATCTTGTTGTGATGGAATCAACATGGTATGATGAAGGGATCTTAGGGGAAAACATTGGGGTACAACAGCTGCCCTTATTTAAGTTTCTTCTATCCGGAGATACGAAGGTTAAAAATCTTAGTGTCGACGCGATCGAAGATACTTAAATATAAAACAAACCCTATTTTTGGCCCTAAGATACCATGCAATGCTTATGAGCATGAATGCATATGAACAAGACCAAAGAGATGCAAAACACCATTGGGGATGTAACAAAAAATAAAGAAACAAGAGAGTAACCCAACCAGGAAAATAAATCACTGGTGGATCAAAAAGATCTGAATCAGAGAGGATGGTAAAATTGTCAAAGGATACACCAACTTCCACTGAAGGTGAAGCTACCAACGTTTACTGAAGGCAGAGAAAAATAATCATCGACGTTCACTGTCGATGACCTACCAACTTTCACTGAAGGTAGGAAGAGAATATATCATAGCATCATCATTCGCTGACGATGAACTACCAACGTTCACTGAGGGTAGCAAAAAGATAACAATCACCAACTTTCACTGAAGGTGACCTACCAACTTTCACTGAAGGTAGAAAGAGAATATATCATAGCATCGCCGTCCACTGACGATGAACTACCAACGTTTATTGAGGGTAGCAAAAAGATGACAATCACTAATTTTCACTGATGGTGATCTACCAACTTTCAATGAAGGTAGAAAGAGAATATATATTAGCATCGCCGTTCACTGACGATGAACTACCAACATTCACTGAGGGTAGCAAAAAGATAACAATCACCAACTTTCACTGAAGGTGACCTACCAACTTTCACTGAAGGTAGGGAGAAAATATATCATAGCATCTCTGTTCACTAACAATGAACTACCAACGTTCACTGAGGGTAGCAAAAAGATAACAATCACCAACTTTCACTGAAGGTGACCTACCAACTTTCACTGAAGGTAGGGAGAAAATATATCATAGCATCTCCGTTCACTGACGATGAACTACCAACGTTCACTAAAGATGAACTACCAACATTCACTAAGGGTAGCAAAAAGATAACAATCATTGACGTTCACTGCCGATGACCTACTAACTTTCACTGATGGTAGGAAAAAAATATATCATAGCATCGTCGTTCACTGACGATGAACTACCGGCGTTCACTGAAGGTAGCAAAAAGATAACAATCACCAACTTTATTTGATGGTGATCTACCAACTTTCACTGAAGGTAGAAAGAGAATATATCATAGCATCGCCGTTCACTGACGATGAACTACCAACGTTCACTGAAGGTAGCAAAAAGATAACAAGTTTCCCTAAAATTCGGGCATTTCGCCTAGAACGGGTCTCAACTTCTTCTTTAACCGAGGCACTTTGCCTAGAAAGGGTAATATGTAAGCTGTCTCAAATAAAGAGACTTCCACTTGCAAAGATTTCACAACGAGCTGTCTCCGAGAATTTGAAAGTCTTGCCATCCACTAGCGTAAACTGACGACGAACTGCAAACTATGCACTCATAGAGGAGATAGAAAAAAAAAGTTACGTCGACTTTTACAGGGAAGCACAAGTTGCTCAAATAAAGAGACCTGCTACTTGTTGTCATGGAGGATTGTAAAAAGAAACGACTATCCGAGGAGAGAAATATGGCTTCCTGGGGAAAGAAATATGACTTCTTGGGGAAATGCCACGATATTCCTCTTGAGGAGATAAAGTATTCTCGTGCAAAATAAATGCACAAACCAAAACTCGAAGCTTTCAGAAATCCAAAGTAAATAATATTGTTGTGGAACCAAAGATTCAAACCAGAAATAAGCTGGAATGAAACAGTCAACCAAAATACATCCTTTGAGAAATAAACTCAAGAGGGAAAACCAAATCCATCCAAACAAGGAGCTGTACAGGAAGGCTAAAGCAAAAATCTTCCATGAGGGATAACTCAGTGGAGAAATTGAAAGAATGTATGCTTTATGCTTAAGGCCAACACTCTATTGAAGAGAGGACAATGTAACTCTGTAAAACAGGGTGATATGTCAACAAAAATATTAACAAATGTTAATGAACAATGATTTGCCAATTTTAGTGATGCAAGATGTATGTATGAATGTAGGAGTGTTATCGTGCGTATGCTGATAAAACAGATATAAAACACTAGGAGTAACCAGGAAAAACCACCTAGGGCACAAACAACACTCGGCTAAATCACATCCAAGATGATCATTCCAAAAAAAAATTAAATTCCAACTGAGGAAACAAAACCTACTGCCTGCTTTAGCTTTACTGGGGAGAAACATAATCCGGAAGTAAAAGAAACAAAGTGACAGAATAGTACAAATATAGGGATAGAACATCCTTCTCCAGGCTTCACCGGGGAAACAAATGTTTTCAAAAGTAACACTTCTACTGTGGATTGCAAAACCAATCTCAAGTAAAGTAGATGGACAGCAAATCATCAAAACATTCACTAGAGAATTCAGGCCCACTTCATTGGGGAGGTTAACACCACATCCTCAAAGGGAAAACCATAATACGTTCTTCACTAGAGAAACCGAGGACCTGCGTTCTTCAAGAGTGATTATGGTACCGACTTCTTTGGAAAAGGAACTCCCATTAGACCGAACGAAAATTTCACTAGAGAAATCTCGGATTGAAACTTCACATCATGAAAACTCAGAAAAGAGGAGAAATGAATCCAAACTTGAACGAGGATACCGGAGTCACGAACCCAATACGGCGAATCATCCTGAGTAAACCTTCCCGAGGGGAACAAAAACTTCTTAAAACAACTGGAGTTTGTCCATTCTTGGGATCACCATTTTTGTTGTTTTTTTTCGCATCACAAATTCTAAAGTAAAAGAAAATTGTAAATTCTTTTTGAAAATCGATTTTATTATTTAATCTTTTTGCTTTGAAAGTTATTATCAATAATAAATGGAGTCTTTGCAAGCTAAATAAAATAATAAACACAAAGAATTGGGTAACAACTCAAACTTTATTAATAGAATGGTAGTCTGCGAATGGCGAGACTCCATAGAAGATTACAAAGTTCGGAAAATGGTAATATATAATGGAAAAGATACATTGAGATACAATGACCACTATCCCCTCTAACAATTTTTTTGAAATCCTGAGCAGCAACTTCCGTTGAAGTATGATGAGGATTCGAGAAGAATGTTGCTTCAATGATCAGATCTTGCATGATGTAGTTACTTGCCAAGAAAGTCCTTAAATTTTGCCTAAGCTTCCCTTGAGGGTTTTCAACTTAGCGAGAAGTTTATTCTATTTATGTATCTAACTTCTGTCCAGACCTCCCTTTCGGGTTTTCGGCCTACCGAGACGCTCTTTTTTTCCTAAGCCGCCCTTTCAGATTTTCAACTTAGCGAGCTGTTCTTTTATTTCTTTAGGCGAAGTATTTCTTGACTGCATCAACATTCATGGGACGTGGGAACTCCTCTCCATCCATAGTTTCAAGAATTAATGCACCGCTAGAGAAGGCTTTTCAAAAATGTACTTGATTGGATCCATTTTGGAGATCAACCAAGTAGTGTGATCCAACATATACTGTCGCAAACGTTTCGCCACCCAGGCTAGAGCACAACATGTCTTTTCCAGCATGGAATACTGCGACTCACAATCAGTGAACTTTTTATTGAGATAATAAATGGCAAACTCTTTCTTCCATGTTTCATCCTGTTGTCCCAGAATACAACCCATGGAATAATCTAACACTGTCAAATACATAATCAACAGTCTTTCTTTGACGGGAGGGAGCAAGATAGGAGGTTCAAGCGGATATTCTTTAATAATTTCAAATGCCCTTTGGCAGTCATCCGTCCGCACACAACCTTGATATTTCTTTAACAACTTAAAGATCGGTTCACATGTTGCAGTCATGTGGGAAATGAATCTGGAAATATAATTCAAACGCCCGAGGAACC
The DNA here is from genome assembly GCA_948472305.1 of Vicia faba. Taxonomy (NCBI): domain Eukaryota; kingdom Viridiplantae; phylum Streptophyta; class Magnoliopsida; order Fabales; family Fabaceae; genus Vicia; species Vicia faba. Next base: position 1,518,486,376 of record OX451738.1, read on the forward strand.
CTCTGACTTGCTTTTCAGTTCTTGGCGCTGACATCTCTTGAATTGCTTTGACTTTATCAGGGTCAACTTCAATTCCTTTCTGGCTAACAATGAAACCCAACAATTTTCCTAATCGAACATCGAAGGTGCATTTATTTGGATTCAATCGGAGACGATACTTCCTCAAACGCTGAAATAACTTCAACAAATCTTCTAAATGTCCTTCTTCAGTATGGGATTTAGCAATCATATCATCAACATATACCTCGATTTCCTTGTGCATCAGATCATGGAATAAGGTTGTCATAGCCCTCTGGTACGTTGCACCAACATTCTTCAACCCGAAGGGCATCACTCTGTAATAGAATGTTCCCTAGGGTGTGATAAACGTTGTTTTTTCCATGTCCTCCGGAGCCATTCTTATTTGATTATAACCAGAAAATTTGTCCATGAACGAGAAAACTTTGAATTTTGTTGTGCTATCCACTAACATATCAATGTGTGGCACTGGAAAATCATCTTTTGGACTAGCTTTATTTAGATCTCTTTAATCTACGCACATGCAGACTTTTCCGTCTTTTTTCAGTACTGGGAAAATATTAGCAATCCATTGAGGATACACTGATGTCACAAGAAAACCAACATTAATCTGCTTTAGAAACTCCTCTTTGATCTTTACTGCCATATCTGGGTGAGTTCTTCTCAACTTTTATTTGATTGGCGGACACTCTGGTTTCAACGGTAAACGGTGCTCCACAATATCTTTATCTAGACTAGGCATATCTTGGTAAGACCAAGCAAAAGTATCCATATACTCTTTCAACAACTCAATCAACCTGCTCTTCACATCAGGATGCAGCGATGCTCCAATCTTGACTTCTATCGGATCTTCTTCTGAACCCAAATTGATCACTTCCAATGGCTCTTTATATGGCTGAATGGTATTTTCCTCGTGCTCAAGAAACCGTGAGACCTCTTCTGGAATCTCATCATAGTCTTCTTTTTCGGCCCCATACACAGGACATTTAAAGTTGGGAGAGGGTGCAGGGTCATTGTACTCAACGGGTTTTTTAATTAATCTGCAGATATGATTTATGATTGCTTTTAGAAACTGACACATATAACAAGTGATCATGCAAATTGAATTTTAGTTATTATTTATTTTGAAAGGTTTTTTTTTCTGATTACCATTTTCCAAGAAAAAGCAGAAAATAAAGACACAATTTGGGAAACAAAGACAACTTTTATTATTGATTTTAAAAGTCACAGCAAACAGATAAACCCTACAACATTAATACTTCAACCTTGGGCAGAGTGAAAGCTTTTCAAAAAGATTAACAAAACAAATTACTTTGAAACATGTATACAAGAGGGAACATCAATGGTAATCCAGTTTTGAGCCCTAACTTCGTGTGTCACATAATTCGGCATTTCCTTCACTGCTTCATCTTCCACAATGGCATTAATCTCGGAAACAGTTGGATGAAGATAACCCCCACTACGAAAGATGTATTGATACTTGTCTTCAGCAGACTTCGGCTTCATGCTCTTACCTTTGTCATTCTTCAAAGAGAACCCTAAGTCGGCTCTGTGCGTGTTTGCATGTGGATTCACAATCTGTCCCCATACCTCACTACGACCCTTTCGCACAACATGTTGCGCATCCTTAAGCGAAACCATGGAATTCTCATTTCCTCTTATGTTATCAATGGATAAGGCTTGGAATTGGGTTCCAATAGTAGCTTCATCCGCCTCTGTTCTACCCCAAAATTTGCCCTCTCATTTATCAAATATTTTCTCACAAAGATCTCTCTTGGTTCAAGACTGAACTAGGGTTGATCAACTCAAGACACCTCCTTAAGCACTGATGACCAAAATTAGGGTTTGAGATTGCACAAGGATAATTGAACTTTCAATGCCTCATGTGACTTTCATGGATCATTATGGACCCCCAAGATTACTCATGTCAAGTTTCAAGCCTTGGATCATGCTTTTGCTCAATCAATTGAGTAGTTGACCTAAAAATCAACTATATTGGGGAAAAAGTCAACTATGGCCAATTTAAAGTCAAACTTCATAATTTTTGATCCATAACAACATTATAAACTCATATGTATCATTTGATCAAGTTTGGATCACAATTCCTTAAGAAATTTGATCAAATCATTAAAAGGTCAAAATTGTCAAAATAAGTGTTTTGACTGAGAAGGGGCAATTTCTGATTTTTGACCTAGCAAATGATCAATTGGTTTGAAGCATGATCTCAAGAGTTCAATTTTATCATTTTGACCTAATGGAATGACCCAAAACATTGCTCAAGATCAATTGGATTGATAGTGAATTTCCAGTCAACTGATTAAAAGTCAATTGTAGACTGAAAAGTCAAACTTTGACTTTTTTGGTCAAAATCAAGTGTCAAAGATCACAATTCATAAAAACATGTCAAAATATGAAACTTATTCATCAAGAAATCAAAAAGTCAAGGTTTCATTTTGAAAAGTCAAAGTTTTCTAACTTAGAAATTTTTCTAAGTGTTTAAAACTTCATGTTTTTTCACAACTTTGAGCCAATTTTTCACCATGATGCAAGATGATTCAAAAGAAAATTTCAAAATGAAAGTTGTAGATCTACATGATATCTAAAACATTTATTTACACAACTTCTCCTAAAAATTCTTGGATCTCAAGTTATTAATTCATGAAGTCATAGTCTTGAAACTAAACACTTAGTGAAATTTTGCCCTAGTTTAGGCAGGATTTTGACCTAACTTCATGGCACTTTTTCATATAGTTTTAAGGGGAATTTTTAAAAGTGATTCAAAGAGGGGTTGTAGAGCACATTACAAGCTTTCCAAAATGTCAAAGAACTCCTTGATATCATTTGTTAGCAAGGAGAATCGAAGGTCAGAAGTTAGGGTTTCAAGTTGTTTTACAAGGCAGAATTTGTGATGCACAATGGTCCAAATTACATAGCCATGCTGCACAATCTCACTTTGCAGGCTTCTAACTTGCAATTCACTCCTTAGTTGAATTTTTACACAACACATGGAGCCATTTTCCAAGCATTTGAACCATTATCCAAGTTGCATTTTCATTTTTGGAAGAAAGGCACCATTGTTATTCTTGAAAAGTGGCTTTAATCACAAAGTCCACTCTCCTTGAGCATTGAACTTATTCTTTATGCACACACAAACCCTATAAACTATAGGAAAACATGTCCAAAGTACTAACCACTCCATACAGCCCTGTGCTTTGCCTTGGAACAAGATTTTTCAACTTTGCTTCAAAAATAAGAAAGATGCTACAACATTTGATTTTCAAATTTTGACTTGATATAAGACATAAAACCTCTTTCCTATAAATACATACACTACTTGCAAGATAGCACACGCATACACAAGCCCTGAAAACTTCCAAAAACTCAAAACTGCATCACAAACCACCATTGTTGCATATTCAGACCAAGAACTTCAAACTTTCATTTCACTCGTGCGTTTCTTGGCCTTTTGCTTCCAAACATCATACATAAGCCATCCATATCCCTGTTACACGACTGTAACACCATCTTCATCCATTTCCAAGTTCAAAAACAGGGCATCACAGTTGGAATTCTCCAGACCATTCCAGCCACCCTCAGCTTAAGCCAGCCATTGCATTAGCTTCCTAGACGTCCAAGGAAGCTAACCAGATTATCACCACTGCCTAAAACAAGCTCAAATCCATTTCACGATTTCCAATTTCGAGGTATTTTTCTTGAACTTCTATCTTCATATTTAGGCATTATTAGGCTTGCATTTGTGAAGATAAAATATGGACATCATTGCCCTGAAACTATACATGTCCATATATTTGATTTATTTTGATCGAGCTAGGAGAATTTTGAGTTTGAACTTTCTGAAATATTTAGGTCAGAATTTGGTACTTTTAGAAATTCCCATTCATCTTTGATTTATAGCTTATGATTTTTATATGTTTGGATTCGTGTGACAAAATGGAGCAATTTTCATGTTTACATTTTTGCAAATGGTTGAGGAATGAGCAAGTTACAGATCCTTTGGCTGGAGGTTGAAGATGAAGTGTAATCAGGGCGCGTTTTGTGTTATGTGTTTATCCTTTCACACAAGTTAACAGATGTATTACAACCCCAGTGGTTAAAGCGTGTGTCTGTCACTACGAGGTCCTGGGTTCAAGCTCCAGCGTGACCTTTTTCCTTTTTTTCACTTCTTTGACATTTTTTATTTGTTTGCAGCGCCTGGGCTTTCAACAATTGGGCCTATTGTTTTTTTTTGCTTTTACTAACTTTGATTTGCTTGTGCACCCCTGGCCCAAATTTCTTTAATTATTTTCTTTTTTTCTTATTTTTGTTTTTATTTCTTTTCTTCTTTAATATTTTCATTATTATTATTATTATTATCATTTTTATTAATAAAAAAATACAAAAATATTTTTATTTATTATTTATACTTATATATTTTATTTTTTCTTATAAAAAAACAAAAGGACTAAAAATGCTTTCTTAAATAAATTAATTTCCTTTTTATTAATAAATATTTAGACATAGGTTTAATTATCTATTTTTTTAGTTAAGATTAATTTAGAACTTAGAATTATTTTAATTAATTAATTTTCATATTACTTTTATTTAATTTGAAACCTTTTCATAAAAACCCTAAAAAACATTTTCAACTTAATTTCCCTCCTAATTAATTTAAGTTTAAATTTTGTTTATTTTTCATTAATCATCTCACTTAATTAGGATAAAACCCCTTTCATAAAAATAAAAAAAAACATTTTTTTTTCATTTATCTCCTTGTATATTTATTCAATTATTGTACATTTATTCAATATGGTTGTAATAGTTAATTATGTTTAATTTTCTTGCAATCCCCATTTATAAATTTGTACATCCCCCTCCCCTAATGATATAATAGCGTAATAATTTTAAATCCCGCAATTTATCACTTTATATAAATGCTAGTAATTAGGATTTGTATGAAAAGATAAAATCAACAAGTAGCAAACCCTAATTCAAGACAAAAACAAAGCATGAAAATCAATACACATGCACACAAGCACCCCTAGGGTTAACCCACTTGGTTGCCTTACAAAAAATGGCCATATTACCATGTAAGGTATCTTAGCAAAGACAAATAAAATATAAGATCGTAGTCCCTCGATGACACTATCTATGTTTCCTTTTCAAAATGATCTTAGTCCCTAAAGAAAAATGCTAAGATACCTTGTAACATTGCTAATCATGGTTATACGATGACCCACGCCCGTCCCGATAACATCCAAAGATAGGGTTACTTACCAAAGCAATGGTAAGATAACAATGTCAAAGGAAAAAGGAAATGAACATGAAAGACTTTTGAATAGGTAGATTATTCCTAGTTACTTGCTCAATTTCAAAACAAAAACATCCTTATTATTTTTTTAAAAAACAAACACCTACACTTTCAAAACCTCTTTCAAAACTTAAAAACATTTTCAAAAGATCAAACACTTTGTACATATTCTTACGAACGAGTATCATTACAAAGTTTGCCTAAACAATGGCCTAGTTTCAAAAATACTTTCAAAACCACGCAAAGCACAATTTCAAACAAAAGCAAGTGATCTAGCAAGTAACTAAGAGCCCATGGAAAACCATGGATGAAAAGGGTGCTAATACCTTCCCTTTTCATAATCTACCCCCCAAAATCAAGAAATAATCTCAAAGGTCTTTCCTGTGCTTTTTCACCTTTCCTTTTGGATAAAAGAAAAGTCGGTGGCGACACTTGCTAACCACAACATTTGTGATAAAACGCAAAATACCCAAGTCAGTTCTCCCACCGTATCACACAATTGGCGACTCTACTGGGGACAATTCCAAAAGTTGGGTTACCTTAGGGTTAGATCACATTTACTTTCTTTATTTGTTTGACTTTTATGCTATACATTATGGTTCTTTGTTTGGGTTTGAATCCTCTATCCGGATTTGGGATACCTTATAGGTAAGTAGCAATATGTTGTGGAAACTGTACGGGGTATACCGACATGGTCTAAGCAATAACTATGTTAGTGCAACATATTTGTGGGTACCGGTAGCCCTTGAGTAGTCAAGGAGAATACGAGGCTACTGAGTGATGTCATGAAGCACTAATGAACTTTTAGAACCTTTACTTGACCAACTTGGCCTTTAGGACGTAGTGAGATGACCGACTTTGGTGCAGTCCGAAGTTGGTAGATACTCGATACTACACTCATTGAGGTTTGGTTTTTTGGGATATTTCAGTCGCCATTAAAGAGGCTTGCACTGAAACAAAGACCAAAGAAACAAATCAGTGATATTGAGCTCCTTAGAACCCGGTTACTATTACTAGGACAAGTTTAAGCCAAATAAACTTCAAGAGGGTACTTACCTATAAGACTCCATGCAAGCCTAAACCTAAGGACTTGTTTGCTTTGTTTGTGTATATCTACTTGTACATAACATCATAAACATCATAACATCATACTCATATTCACTAACCATTTCAAGGATCTTGGGATTTATCTTTGTTCTGTTTTATAGGGCTTGGATTCTATTCGCAGTAAAACTATTCAAGTCAATCTTGTAAGGATCCCTCCTCAACTTAAAGAGATAGCATCAAGGATTCCTAAAATTTCTCCATTCACCGAAAAACATGGTCGCCTATTAAACTTGGTCACCTCTAACACTGATGAAGACATGATGAAGGTGCTCTTTCAGTTCTTTGATCCTTTACACCATTGCTTCACATTTCCTGATTATCAACTTGTGCCAACATTTGAAGAATTCTCCAAACTCTTAAGGGTTTCCATTCTCAATAAACTACCTTTCAACGGTACTGAAATAGATCCAAATCCAGAAGAGATGCTCAAGCTCTACACTTGCAACCATCTGATATCACAACTAATTGAGAAACAAGGAGTGGTGTCAAAGGTTTCCTAGCAAAGTTCTTGTTTGAGAAAGCCCAAAACTGTTAGAAATATTTAGATTTGCAAGATTTTGGGGAAATTGTGGCTCTCCTCATATATGGGATGGTTTTGTTCCAAATCCTGACCAACTCATAGATATGAACACCGTCAAAGTCTTCATGTCTTGTAACCCGGTGCCTACTTTGCTAGGAGACATCCTATATTCCTTTCACACTCGCACCATGAGGAAAAGAGGTATCCTTATGTGTTGTACTCCTCTCTTAGAAAGATGGTTTATTTCGCATCTTCCCCAATCTGTATTGAAGAACGAGCAAGGTTCAAGGTGGTCACATAGGTTGATGACGCTCAAACATTCATACATTCATTAGTGTTCCCGATCCATAGAGAATGTTACTATTGTCGACCGTTGTGGAGAATTCCCTAATGTCCCTTTACTTGGAATTAGATGAGGTATCACCTACAACCCCTGCTTAGCCTTAAGACATTTTGGTTACATCCGAAGGGATGGCCCACATGAGATGCTCATTCAAGGTTTGGTATTTGACTATGAGAACGACGATCAAGGTCATCGCCAGAGATTTATCCGAGCTTGGAGGATGTTGAACAAGGTAGATAGCAAGACATTGAGGCATAAACATTCCATCCCTCTTGAGCCTTACCTCAAATGGGTACGAGCTCGTGCTTAGAGTCTTATGATGCCTTACCCCTCCATTCTCCCAGTAATCATAGAGCCTGTTGTGGAAGGAGATGTTCCGTACACTATCCTGCATCCTGACATGCCCACCTCTCTTGAAGACTTACAAAGGGATTGGACACAGCTTAAGGGTGAGCGAGACACTTTTGAATCCTAATTCTACGCTAGCGAGAAGAAGGTTTTGGAACTCACTAAGCAACTTCATGAGGAGCGAAGCCTGAATGCCTACATCGCGCCAAGGAGGATGCGTACAAATTTTTTATCTTAGAGTTTTTGTACTTCTTTGTAAGCCCAAAAGAGGCATGATTTACTCAAGATCTGATGTATTAATATGACGTGTGTTCTCTTTTTGGTCTAATGAAATTTTAAATCTCTAAGTTCCTTGAAATCATTGCATATGCATTTACCATTCATCATAACATAAGTAGGTTTGTTACGACAAGTCTCCTCATCTTTCTATTGTTTATTTCAGTAAGATGGATCTCGAGCAGAAGGTAAAAGACCTCCAAGCACAGAATGCTCAATTTCAGTAGTTGTTCTTAACTCTAGCCAAAGGACAAGAAGATCTGAAAACCTTGCTGATTGAAGAAAAGAAGAAGAAAAAGAAAGTAACCGGAGTTCTGAATATGGGAAGAAGGTTCCAAGGATAAGCAAGAAGGACCCTAGACTTTGCAACGTCATCTGGTGAAAAAGACAATCAATATGGGAAAGGCAAGGAAGCAGTTGTCCAGCAAGAGTCTGAAGAGGAAGAAGAGGAGGATTACTATGAAGAGCAGTATCCCCCGGCCGACGACAAGTAAAAGCTTATGGAAGAACGACTAAGCGCAATGGAAATCCAAAAAGTGCCTGGGCTAGACTTTGAGGAGCTAGGCTTGGTGTCTGCGATTATCATTCCACCAAAATTAAAGGCACCGATATTTGATAAAAACTACGGAGTTTCGTGCCCCAAAATGCATCTCCGATCCTATGTGAGGAAGATACAGCCTCACACTATGGACGGAGATTTATGGGTCCACTTTTTCCAAAATAGTCTATCCGGAACTCAACTTGATTAGTTCTATCAATTAGAAAGGGCCAATATCTACAACTGGGGAGACCTTGCCGCAACTTTCTATAAACAATATCAGTACAACGCAGATCTTGCTCCTACCCGTACCCAACTCTAGAGTATGGCTATGGTTTCAAATGAAGGTTTCAAAGACTACGCTCAGAAATGGAGTGACTTAGCAGGAAGAGTCGAGCCTCCCCTTTCCGAAAGAGAACTAGTAGCCATTTTTTGGGTACCCTGTCCGGTCCTTTCTTTAATCATTTAATTAGAAGCTCCTCAGCAGGCTTCACTGAATTAATCATGACTGGAGAAAGAGTGGAAGCTGGGATTAAGAGTGAGAAGATACAAAAATACACATCCTCTGCCGCTGTAAGAAAACCATTTATAGAGAAGAAAGAAGTTGGTGTTGTGTATCCTCAAAGGAACCAAGAAAAAACTGAACGCCGTCCAATTGTGGGGCTGTCATGATCCCTAAGCCTGTGCCTACTCAACAAAGGAATGATCAGCCTAGAACAGAAAGACCAGTAAGATAATTTACCCGGATTAATATGACACTATCTCAAGTAATGCCACATTTGTTGAGATCCAATCTGGTAACTTTGAAAGAAGCACTGAAGAATCCTAACAGAACATCTCCTCACTATCATCCTAATGCTAGCTGTGCATACCATTCATAAAGCCCAGGACATGACACTAACAACTGTTGGGCTTTGAAAAACAAGGTGCTAGACCATCTTGAAGCAAAAGAAATTGAGTTTGATTCTCCTGAAATCCAGAATGTTATCACCGCTCCTATACCCAAGCATGGCCGCGGTGTTAATATTGTTGAGGATGATATGTTTGTTTCTACTGTTGATGAACTTGTTACTCCTCTCCTCACCGTCAAGAAAAACCTTTTAAAAGCAGGTTTATTTCCATGCTGTAATGAAAGCTGCCACCTCTATTACTCCCTACCAACTGGTTGTCATTTATTGAAAGCAGGTGTTCAACGCCTAATGGATGACAAAGAGATGTTGTTTGAAAAAACTCCTGTTCTAACGGTTTCTTACAAAGATGTTTAAATAGTAACCATTTCCGCCAATCCTTCCAGGGTCTCCACCAAAAGACCCGTTAGGATTACATCAGTTCCTAAAGTAGCTCCATTTATAATCACTATCCAAGGTCCAATCTCGTACTCATCAGATAAAACTGTCCCATGGAACTATGGGGGCGAGATCTACTATCACAGTGTCAAGCAAGATTGGTTGGCTGATGAAGACTCAATTATTGAGAAGGCTGACCCCGACATCAGTAACATTGCGAGAACCAGCAAGATAAATTGAAGTGGTAGAGTATTCTCTCCCGAGATTTCCCCTCCAAAGACTGTTATCGGCCCTGTAATCATCCATATTCCTGTTCCTACTAACACTACTACTACTACTGTAATCCCTTTGATTACCCCTGCTGAAACTACTACTACTACTAAAATTCCTATAGTTACACCTGCTGACACTCCTACCGCGGAGTCGACCGAGGCTCGGGGAAAAGGAATTCTAGTTGAGCCTGTCCGGATGAAGGCGCAAATAGTATATATCCCTGAGGCCTCCAAAAAGGAGATGGAAGAAATTTTGAAGATTATAAAGAGAAGCGACTACAACGTAGTCGAGCAGCTAGGGAAGACTCCATCAAAGATTTCCATGCTGTCTTTATAATTGTGTTCTGAGGATCATGCAAAGGCCTTGGTGAAATTCCTTAAAACTACCCATGTACCATAAGAAACCTCTATTGATCAGTTCCAAGACTGTGTGGCCAGCTTGACTGCGGATAATGGTTTAGGCTTTTCTGATGCTGACTTGACACCTAGAGGGAGGAAGCACAACGAGGCATTGCATGTCTCTGTCGGATGTCGGGGCACAACTTTTGCCCATGTCTTGGTGGATACCAGTTCATATTTGAATGTGCTGCCTAAGAAGGCTTTTGATAGACTCGACTGTGAAGGTTTGACCTTAAAACCAGCAATATAGTGGTAACGTCCTTCGACGGTTCAAAGAGAATGGTGCATGGGGAGATTGGCATCCCCATAAAAGTTGGAACCCAAACCTTTGATTTAACTTTTTACGCAATGGACATTCTCCCTTCCTACGCCTGCTTATTGGGCCGACCATGGATTCACAATGTTGGTGCTGTCACCTCTATGTTACATCAAATGCTGAAATACCCAACCAAGGGGAAGATCACTATTGTCCATGTAGAAGAGGAATTAATGGTCAGTCATTTAAACTCCTTCAGATACATGGAATTGGACGGTGAATTCATTGAAACTCCGTTTCAGCATTTTGAGGAAGTCCCACCAACTGTGGCAGTAACCAAAGCTGTTTCCCAAATCCCAAATATTATAAGACCTCCGCTAAAGATGTCTTCTCTGAAAGATGCTAAGGAAGTGATAGAAGAAGGTGGGTGCACTATTTAGGGCCAACTCCCAGATATCCCATACAAGTCTAACAAATTTGGTTTGGGTTTCACTTCAGGAGCCCAGAAAGCTGTACGTTGTGCTCGTGCTAGGGGACCGCCCTTGAAGATCAGTAACCACAGAGTCAATGCAGTAGGGGATGATGAGGACAAGTATGACCTGGAGGAATGGATTTTCCAAACTGTCAGTGGAGGAATCAACAACTGTGAAGCTAAAGATTTTGTCCCAATTACTTTTATCCAACAGTAATTGTCTTTTAATTTTGTCGGATCTGTAATAATTAAACAATTTCCACTTTTTAAACCTTGTGTCTTACCCGAGGCACAATGGTCCACTTGTAAGGGTTGTTATCTCATTTTCATATGTCATCAATGAATCATGGACGTTTTTGCATACAAACTTTGTGTTCTTTGTCTTTATTTTTCACATTTTTTATTTTCTTTCAAAGATAGCTATACTCTTACACACACTCACATTCAAAATGCAAATCTACATCCATTCGGGATCCCATGGGTAACGATTCTGCTATGGCCTTTTGTGACTCTGAAAATCTAATCTACCAAGCCGGAGACGAAGGTGAGGAAGATTGTGAAGTGCCAGGAGAACTAGCAAGGTTACTACAATAAGAAGAGAGGACCATTAAGCCCCACGAAGAACCAGTGGACACGGTTAACCTAGGTACCGAAGAGGACAAGAAAGAAGTCAAGGTGGGTTCCAATCTGGAACCTAGTGTCAAGAAACGTATCATTCAGTTGCTACATGATTATGTTGAGGTCTTTGCTCGGTCGTATGAAGACATGCCAGTACTTGATGCAAATATCATGGTACATCGCCTAACAACAAAAGAAAACTGCCCTCCGGAAAAACAAAAGGTCCGTCGCATGCGACCAAACATGTCAGAAAAGATTAAAGCGGAAGTCATGAAATAATTCAACACCGGATTCTTGGCCGTCACCTCTATCCGCAATGGGCCTCCAATGTTGTTCCCGTGCCTAAAAAGGACGGCAAAGTACGTATGTGCGTGGACTATATAGATTTGAATAGGGCAAGCCCTAAGGATGATTTTCCACTTCCCCACATCGATATTTTGGTTGACAATACAACACAACATAAAGTGTTTTCCTTCATGGACGGTTTCTCAGGCTATAACCAAATCAAAATGGCACCCGAGGACATGGAGAAAACAACCTTTGTCACACAATGGGGGACTTTCTGTTATAAGGTTATGCCATTCCGGTTGAAGAACACTAGGGAAACCTATCAGCGTTCCATGGTAGCTCTATTTCACGACATGATACATCATGAAATAGAGGTCTATATGGACGATATGATAGCCAAATCTTAAACCAAGGAGGAACACCTTGACCACTTGCAGAAGCTTTTTAAGAGATTAAAGAAATACAAGTTGAGGTTGAACCCAAATAAATGCACATTTGGGGTGAGGTCCGGTAAACTCCTAGGCTTTGTCGTCAGTGGTAAAGGTAATGAAGTGGATCCTGCCAAAGTGAAAGCAATACAAGAAATTCCTGCTCCTCGTACCAAGAAGGAAGTCAGAGGATTCTTGGGACGGTTAAACTACATTGCCAGATTCATTTTTCACCTAACATCTACTTGTGAACCAATCTTCAAATTGCTGAAGAAAGATCAAGTAGTCAAATGGAATAATGAGTGCCAAACTGCCTTCGACAAGATCAAAGAGTACCTACAAGAGCCTCCTGTTTTGATGCCACCAATCGAGGGAAGACCATTGATCATGTATCTAACTGTTTTGGAAAATTCAATGGGGTGTGTGCTGGGCAGTATGACGAGTCTGGCCGAAAAGAGCATGCTATTTATTACTTGAGCAAAAAGTTTACCAACTGTCAAACAATATATTCACTGCTCAAGAAAACTTGTTACGCTCTGGCATGGGCTGCTCGCCGGCTAAGACAGTATATGCTGACCCATACTACCTTATTGATATCCAAGATGGATCCGATAAAATACATATTTGAGAAACCTGCCCTCTCTGGGAGAATAGCAAGATGGTAGATGATCCTGACAGAATATGACATACAGTATACTACCCAGAAAGCAATAAAGGGAAGTGTACTAGCTTATCACCTTGCTCATCAAGCTATGGATGACTACCAGTCCATGAAGTTCGAATTCCCAGATGAAGACATCATGATGGTAAACAACTGCGAAGAATTCAGACCATATGACGGACTTGAACAAGGATCCCGATGGACCCTGGTTTTTGATGAGGCGTCCAACACACTCGGCAATGGTATATGTGTTGTACTCATATCTCCTGAAGGATGTCATACTCCCTTTACGGCAAGACTTTGCTTCAATTATACAAATAACATGGCAGAATACAAAGCGTGCATTTTTGGTCTCAAAGCTTCCATAGATTTGGGGATCAAATCCTTAAATTTATTCGGAGATTTAGGTTTGGTCATCATCCAGATCAAATGGGAATGGGACACCAAACACCCTAACCTTATCCCCTACAAAGAACATGTGTTGACATTGATCCCACATCTTGAGAAGATTACCTTTGAGCATTTCCCGCGAGAAGAAAATCAGCTAGCAGACGCGCTAGCCACAATTTCATCAATGTTTAAACTTAAATGGGATAACGAGGCTCCCTGGATCACCATTAAATGAATGGATGAACCAGCTCACTGTCACAAGATTAATACTGAAGAAGTAGTGGACCGGCCTTGGTTTCACGAAGTCAAGAGGTATCTTGAGGCTCAAGAATATCCAGAAGGAGCTTCAGTCAATGATAAGAAGTTCTTAAGGAGATTATCTGCTAAGTTCTTCCTTAGTAATGGCATTCTCTACAAACGCAACCATGACTCTATTTTGCTCTGTTGCGTAGACAAGGTTGAGGCAGGAAAGATCCTGGATGATCTGTATGAAGGCACTTTTGGCACCCATTCCAGTGGGCATCCGATGGAAAAGAAAATCCTACAGGCAGGTTATTACTGGTCTACCATGGAAGCAGATTGCTATAAACATTCTCGAACCTGCCACAAGTGTCAGATCTATGCTGACAAGGTGTACGTACCTCCGGTTCCTCTGAACGTCTTAATGGCTCCTTGGCCCTTTGCTACGTGGGGCATCGACATGATTGGTGAAATCAAGCCAACATCCTCTAATGGACACCGATTCATCTTGGTGGCCATTGACTATTTCACAAAGTGGGTTGAGGCAGCTTCTTTTACTCTCGTTACCAAGAATGTTGTCGCCCGGTTCATCAAACTGAATCTCATATGTCGATACGGTATCCCAGAGAGGATCATCACTGACAATGGTACGAATCTCAACAACACTATGATCACCGCACTGTGTGTGAAATTCAAGATCCAGCACCACAATTCTTCCCCTTACCGGCCAAAGATGAATGGTGCTGTCGAAGTCGCAAATAAGAACATCAAAAAGATCATATAGAAAATGACAGTCACATACAAATACTGGCATGAGATGCTATCATTCTCTCTCCATGGTTATCGTACCATGACACGCACATCAACCGGGGCAACAACCTACTCTCTGGTATACGGCATGGAGGATGTCTTGCCTATTGAGGTCCAGATCCCCTCTTTGAAAATTATGAAGGATGCAGGGTTGAATGAAGACGATTGGATCCAAACTCGACTTGATGAACTGAACTTAATTGATGAGAAAAGGCTTACTGCTGTCTGTCATGGTCAAATGTATTAAAAATGGATGATCAAGGCTTTAAACAAAAAGGTCAGACACCAAGTATATCAAGTCAGGGATTTGGTGAACAAACACATCATACTGCTGCAAGGTGATCCCAAGGGAAAATGGACCCCTACTGTTGTACCCAAAAATTTGCCCTCTCACTTATCAAGATTTTTGTTCACAAGATCTCCTTGGGCTCAAGACTGCACCAGGGTTTGATCAGCTCAAGGCACCTCCTTATGCACTGATGACCCAACACTAGGGTTTGAGTTTTCACAAAGACATTTGAACTTCCAATGCCCCATATAACTTTCATGGATCATTATGGACCCCCAAGATCACTCATGTCAAGTTTCAAGCCTTGGATCACATTTCTGCTCAGTCAATTGAGCAGTTGACCTAAAAATCAGTTGTATTAGGGAAAAAAGTCAACTATGGCCAATTTATAGTCAAACTTCATAATTGTTTATCCATACCAACATTTTAAACTTATATGTATAATTTTATCAAGTTTGGACCACAACTCCTCAAGAAATTTGATCAAATCCCCAAAAGGGCAAAATGGTCAAAATTAGGGTTTTGACTAAAAAGGGGGAATTTCTGATTTTTCACCTAGCAAGTGATCAATTGGTTTAAGGCATGATCTCAAGAGTCCAGTTGAATCATTTTTACCTAATGGCATGGTTCAAAACATTGCAAGTCCATTGGATTGACAGATGAATTTTTCAGTCAACTAATCAAAAGTCAACTATATACTGAAAAGTCAAAATTTAACTTTTTTGGTCAAATTCAAGTGCCAAAGATCATAATTCATCAAAACATGTCAAAAATATGAAAATTATTCATCAAGAAATAAAAAAAGTCAAGATTTCATTTTTGAAAGGTCAAAATTTCTAAACATAGAAATTTTTCTAAGTGTTGGAAATTTCATGTTTTTTCATAACATTGAGCAAAATTTTCACCATGATGCAAGATGATTCAAGAGAAACTTCCCACATGAAAGTTGTAGATCTCCAGGAAATCTACAACTTTTCTTCACACAACTTCCTCCAAAAGTCCTTGGATCTCAAGTTATAATTTTATGAACATAGGGTCATGAAACTAAACACTTAGTGAAATTTTGCCCTAATTTATTCAGGATTTTGACCTAACTTCATGGCACTTTTTCATATAGTTCCAAGGGGAATCTTTAAAAGAAATTCAAAGATGAGATGTAGAGAAAATTGCAAGCTTTCCAAAATGTCAAAGACCTCCTTGAGATCATTCTTGAGTAGGGAGAATCGAAGAGATGAAGTTAGGGTTTTGTCACTTGAATTACAAGTCATTTTTGATGAACACATGAACCAAATCCATAGCCATTATGCATAATCCTCACTTTGCAGGCCTCAAAATTATTTTTAACTCCATAATTAATGGTTTACACAACTGATTATGCCCTAATCCAAGTGTTTCAATCTTTGTCCAAATCAATTTGCCATTTTAGGGAGAAAGTAACATATCCATTCTTGTAAAGCAAGCTTTATGCACAAAGTAAGCTTCTTGAGCTCCCAACTTGTTTTCCTTGATTACACTCCATCCACAAAGTCAAAAGGATTGTGTTTAAAGTAGTTAGCAACTCTATGAACCAAGTACAAAGCATTGAAACTTGGTTTCTCAAAAAATCACATGTTATGCATAAACTTGTAATTTTGAATTCTGATCAACAAGAGGTCTCCAAACTTGTTGCTTATAAATAGAATCACTATTTGTGAGCTAGAGGATGAGCTTGAACACCCTGAAATACACCAAAAATCTCTCAAATATGAAATTTCATAAAAACTCCATTGTTGCACAGTTCCTGACCTTGAACATCAAACTCACATTTCCCTCGTGCGTTTCTTGGACTTTTAGTTTCTAAAGCTTTCTTACATCAAGTGTAACCTATCCCTGTCCTTGTTTCATTACTGTAACACCATTTACCATATCCTCCATAACCAAAAACAGAGCATTGCATATTGACTTCTCCAAGTCATTTTAGCCACTCTCAACTCAAGCAAACCATTGCATTAGCTTCCTAGGACCTCAAGGAAGCTAACCTGATCATCACCACTGCTTGAAACAAGCTCAAACTCCAAACACGATTTCCAGTTTTGAGGTGAGTTTTCTCAACTTGGAACTCTTCATACAGACATCATCAATAGTTTATTTATGAACAAAACATGTAGATATCATTGCCCTGAAGCTAACCATGTCCATAGTTTCCATTAATTTTGCTTGAGCTTAGAGAATTTTGAAATTGAAACTTCTGAAATTTTTAGGTTCTGATTAGGGCCATTAAAATTCATGCTTATCTTTGATCTATAGTTTTAATACTTTACATTTCTGGAATCGTGAGAAAATTTGCTACAAGTTTCATGTTTACAGTTTTCATTTTTGATGATAAATGAGCAAGTTACAGTTGGTCTGGCTGGAGGTTGAAGATGAAGTCTTCAGGACGCGTTTTTCCTTACATATTTATTGTTTTATTTGTATTAACAGATGTATAGCCACCCTAGTGGTAAAAGCGTGCGTCTGTAACCTATGGGACCTGGGTTCGAGCCCCAGTGGTACCCTTTTGCATTTTTACATGTTTTACAAATTCTGACTTTTTTTGTTTGCAGGGCGCTGGGTCTCTTTGGGCCTGGCTCATTTTTTATTTTGCTAGTTGACCTCCCTGTTTCCCATTGACACCCCTGGCCCAAATTTATTTATTTTCTTTTTTATTTTCATTATTATTTTTCTTAAATATATTTTCTAAATACTAAAAAAAAATCATAAAATACAAAAATGATAGATTTATATTTTGACTTATTTTATTTTATTTTTCTCACAAAAAATATTTTTATTTATTATACTTTATTTATTTTATTAGATAATCTTGTAAACTTAATTAATACTATGTTTTTATTTATTTATTTTTCACACCATTTAAAATACATTATTTTTGATATAAAAAGACTAAAAATAGTTTAAAATAATATAAATATTTTTGAGATAAAAATACCAAAAATCCTTTTCTTAAATTTATTTCCTTTTGATTAATTAATAGAACTAGGGTTTACTTAAAATATTTTCTTAACAAAATTCAAATTTAATTAATTATTTTCTTTATTTAATTAGGTTAAGACAAAATCCTTTTTTTCATGAAAATCAAACAAAGATGCATTTTCTTTACATTTTGCATTTTTTGTACAATTCATTCATTTTGTACTTTGTATTTATTTAAATTCTTGTACATTAATACCCATTCAATATGGTTGTAATAGAATAATTAGGTTTACAAATCTTGCAATTATTATTCAATTTGTACACCCCTCCCCACAAATGTTGTAATAGCATAGTAACTTTAAAATTCTGCAATTTATCGCTTTTATATAACATGCTAGTAATTAGGGTTTGAATGGAAAGACTAAAACCAATACTTAGAAAACCCTAATTCAAGACAAAATCAAGCATGAAAATAATACACTTGCACACAAGCACCCCTAGGGTTATTCCACTTGGTTTCCTTATACAAAATGACTATATTACGCATGTAAGGTATCTTAGCCAAAATAAGCAAATACAAGATCACAGTCCCTCGATGACGCTATCTAAGTTGCCTTACAAATGATCTTAGTCCCTCAAAAAGAATGCTAAGATGCCTTTCAACATTGCTAATCATGGTTATACAATGATCCACGCCCGTCCGATTTACATCCAAAGATAGGGTTGCTTACCAAATCAATGGTAAGACAACAATGTCAAAGGAAAAGAAAATGAACAAGAAAGACATTTGAGTAGGTAGATTGCTCCTAATTACTTGCTCCATTTCAAAACAAACATCCTTGCTATTTTCAAAAACAAACACTTACACTTCCAAAACATCTTACGAAACTTGAAAATATTTTCAAAAGATCAACATCTTTGTATACGTTATTACAAACGAGAATCATTACGAAGATTGCCTAAACAATGGCCTCTTTAAAAAATACCTTCAAAAACTACACAAAGCATAATTTCAAACAAAAGCAAGTGATCTAGCAAGTAACTAAGAGCCCATGGATAACCATGGATTAAAAGGATGCTAATACCTTCCCTTTTCATAATCTACCCCCCGAACTCAAGAAATAATCTCAAAGGTCTTTCCTGTGATTTTTCACCTTTCCTTTTGGATAAAATGCAACACTTGCGATAAAATGCAAAAACAAACAAGTCAGTTCTCCCACTGTATCACAGAACTGGCGACTCTGCTGGGGAATATTCTAAAAGTAGGGTTACCTTAGGGTTAGATCACATTTACTTGCTTTAATTGTTTGACTTGTATGCTTTACATTATGGTTCTTTGTTTGGGTTTGAATCCTCTACCCAAATTTGGGATACATTATAGGTAAGTAGCAATACGTTGTGGAAACTGTGCGGGGTATACCGACTTGGTCTAAGCAATAGCTACGTTAGTGCGACATATTTGTGGGTACCGGTAGCCTTTGAGTTAATCAAAGAGAATACGGGGCCATTGAGTGATGTCATAAAGCACTAATGAACTTCTAGAACCTTTACTTGACCAACTTGACCTTTAGGATGTAGTGAGATGACCGACTTTGGTGCAGTCCGAAGTTGGTAGATACTCGATACTACACTCATTAAGGTTTGGTTTCTTGGGATATTTAGGTCGCCATTAAAGAGGCTTGCGCTGAAACAATGACCATGGAAACAAACCGGTGATATTGAGCTCCTTAGAACCCGGTTACTATTACTAGGGCAGGTTGAGCCAACTAAACTTCAAGAGGGTACTCGCCTATAAAACTCCATGCAAGCCTAAACCCTAAGGACTTGTTTGCTTTGTTTGTATATACATACTTGTATATAAAATCATGAACATCATAACATCATAACATCATACACATTCACTAACCATTTCAAGGATTTTGGGATTCATCTTTGTTCTTGGTTTGTAGGATATGGATTCTCTTCGCAGGAAAACTATCCAGGTTAACCATGTAAGGATCCCTCCACAACTTAAAGAGATAGCTTCAAGGATTCCTGGAAACTCTCCATTCATCGAGAGACATGGTCGCCTATTCAACTTGGTCACCTCCAACACAGATGAGGACATGATGAAGGTGCTCTTTCAGTTCATTGATCCTTTACACCATTGCTTCACATTTCCCAACTATCAACTTGTGCCTACTTTGGAAGAGTTCTCCCGACTCCTGAGGATTCCCATTCTCAAGCTCTACACTTGCACTCATCTAATGTCACAACTCATTGGGAAACAAGGAGTGGTGTCAAGGGTTTCCTAGAAAAGTTCTTGTTTGAGAAAGCCCAAAACTATTGGAATTCCTTGGATTTGCAAGCCTTGAGGAAATTGTGGCTCTCCTCATCTATGGGATGGTTTTGTTTCCAAATCCTGACCAACTCATAGATGTGAACGCCGTCAAAATCTTCATATCCCGCAACCCGGTGCCTACATTGCTAGGGGATATCCTACACTTTTTTCACACTCGCACAATGAGGAAAAGAGGTGTCCTTATGTGTTGCACTCGTCTCTTAGCAAGATGGTTTATTTCACATCTCTCCCAATATGTATTAAAGAATGAGCAAGGTTCAAGGTGGTTTATTTCACATCTCTCCCGATCCATAGAGAATGTTACTATTGTTGACCGTTGTGGAGAATTTCCTAATGTCCCTTTACTTGACATTAGGGGAGGTATCACCTACAACCCCTGCTTAGCCTTAAGACAATTTGGTTACGCCCGAAGGGATGGCCCGCACGAGATGCTGATTCAAGGTTTGGTATTTGACTACGACAACGACGATCAAGGTCTTCGCCAGAGATTTATCCGAGCTTGGAGGATGTTGAAAAAGGTAGATAGCATGACCTTGGGGCACAAGAATTTCATCCCTCTTGAGCCTTACCTCAAATGGGTACGAACTCGCGCTCAGAGTCTTATGATGCCTTATCCCTCCATTCTCCCGGTAATCATTGAGTCTGTTATGGAAGGAGATGTTCGATATACTATCCTACATCCTGACATGCCCACCTCTCTTGAAGACCTTCAAAGGGATCAAATACAACTCAAGGGGGAGCGATATACTTTTGAAGCCCAATTCTACGCAAGCGAGAAGAAGGTTTTGGAACTCACTAGGCTACTTCATGAGGAGCAGACTCTGAATGCCTACATTGCACCGAAGAGGATGCCTGCTACCTTTCTATCTTAGAGTTTCTTGTATTTGTTTTTCCGAAGAAGGTATTGATGTATTCAAAAGCTTTAATTTATTAATATAACGTGTGTTTCCTTTTTTTCTAAAATGAATTTGAATCTTAAAAACCTTGAAATCATCGCATACGCATTTATCATTCATCATAACATAAGTAGGTTTCTTGCAACAAGTCTCCTCATCTCTCTAATGTTTATTTCAGTAAGATGGATCTCGAGCAAACAGTGAGGGACCTCTAAGCTCAGAATGCACAATTTCAACAGTTGTTCTTAACTCTGGCCAAAGGACAAGAAGAGTTGAAGACCTTGCTGGTTAAGGAGAAGAAAAAGAAGACGAAGAAGATAACCAGAATTCTAAACATGGGAAGAAGATTCCAAGGGCAAACAAGAAGGGACTTAGACTTTGCAACGACATCCGGAGAGAAAGACAATCAAGATGGGAATGGCAAAGAAACAATTGTTCAGTCTGATTCAGAAGAAGAAGAAGAGGAAGAAAAAGACTATTCTGAAGAACAATACCGTCCATCTGACGGCAAGTATAAGCATCTAGAAGAATGGTTGAGTGCAATGGAAATCCAAAAAGTGACTGGCTTGGACTTTGAGGAGTTAGGGTTAGTATCGGGGATTGTCATTCCTCCAAAATTCAAAGCACCTGTGTTCGCCAAATACGATGGAGTCTCATGCCCTAAAATGCATCTTCGGTCCTATGTGAGGAAAATCCAACCCCATACAGATGACAAGGATTTATGGGTACACTTTTTCCAAGACAGTCTATCTGGAACTCAACTTGATTGGTTTTATCAGTTAGAAAGGGCCAATGTTCATAACTGGGAAGATCTTGCTGCAGCCTTTTACAAACAATACCAATACAATGCTTATCCCGTGCCTACCCGTACTCAACTCTAGAGTATGGCCATGGTTTCAAGTGAAGGCTTCAAGGACTATGCCCAAAAATTGAGAGATTTGGTCGGAAGAGTTCAACCTCCTCTATCTGAAAGAGAGATGGTAGACATGTTTTTGGGCACCTTGTCTGGTCCCTTTTTCAATCACTTAATTGGGAGTTCATCGACAGGTTTTATTAAATTGATATTGACCGGAGAAAGAGTAGACGTCGGGATAAAGAATGGAAAGATTCAAAAAGATGCATCCTGTACTGCTGTAAGGAAGCCATTCATCGGAAAGAAATAAATGGTTGATGTGTATCTTCAGAGAAATCAAGATAGGGCTGAACACCGTCCGATGGTGGGGGCCGTTATAATTCCTAAACCTGCACCTGATCAGCAAAGAAATAACCAACCAAGAATGGAAAGACCAGTCCGACAGTTCACCAGAATTAACATGACCATATCTCAAGTATTGCCACATCTGTTAAGATCCAACCTAGTAACCTTGAAAGAAGCTCCAAAGAACCCTAATACAAACTCTCCTCACTATCATCCTAATGCCCGTTGTGCATATCACTCTGAGAGTCCTGGCCATGATACTAACAATTGTTGGGCTCTAAAGAACAAAGTACAAGACCTCCTTGAAACCAAAGAGATTGAATTCGATGCGCCAGAAAAGCCCAATGTCATTTCTGCCCCTATGCCCAAGCACGGCCATAATGCTAACGCCATTGAAGAGGATATGTTTGTTATTTCAGTTGATGAACTTATGACCCCACTCCTGACTGTCAAAAAGAACTTATTGAATGCCAGTGTTTTCCCGGGCAGTAATGAAAGCTGTCATTTCTGTTTGTCCTCACCAACCAGCTGTCCTTTGTTGAAAGCAGGCGTTCAATGCCTAATAGATAGCAAGGAGATTTTGTTCGAAAAGAATTTTGTTCCACCTGTTTCTTATAATTATGTTTCCATTGTGACCATTTCCGAAAATTCTTCCAGGGTCTCCACCAAAAGACCTGTTAGAATTACATCAGTTCCAAAAGTAGCTTCTTTGATAATTACAATGCCTGGACCAGTCCCGTATTTGTCAGACAAAACCGTACCATGGAATTATGGAGGGGATGTCTACTACCACAGTGTCAAGAAAGATTATCCAGGTGCCGAAGATTCAAGTTCTGAGAAGATTGACTCTGATGTCAGTAATATTACAGGGACTAGCAAGATTACCCGAAGCGGAAGGATATTCTCTCCAGAAATTGCTCCCTCAAAAGCAGTTTCTGGACCCGTAATCATTCCTGTTGTTGTTGCTCCTCCGAAGGTTATTCCCAGTCCTACAATCATCTCCCCCAATACTTCAACCGACAAAGCTGTTACATACCCTGCTATCACTCTTACTGACATTCCTGCTGCCGAGTTAACCGAAACTCGAGGTAAAAATATTCTGAGTGAGCCTGTCTGGACGAAGGCACAAACATTGGCTATCCCTGAGACCTCCCGGAAAGAGATGGAAGAAATTCTAAAGATTATAAAAAGAAGAGACTACAATGTAGTCGAGCAACTGGGGCAAACTCCATCAAAAATTTCCATGCTGGCTTTACTACTATGTTCCGAGGCGCATGCAACAGCCTTGGTAAAATTCCTGAAAACTGCCCATGTACCCCAAGAAACATCTGCCGATCAATTCCAAGACTGAGTAGCCATCTTGACTGCAGATAATGGTCTAGGTTTTTTGGATGCTGATTTAACGCCAAGAGGTAGGAAGCATAATGAGTCATTCCATGTCTCAGCTGAATGTAGGGGCACAACCTTGGCTAATGTTTTGGTGGACATTGGCTCATCTCTGAATGTATTGCCTAAAAAGGCTCTTGATAGGCTTGACTGCGAGGGATTGACATTGAAGCCAAGAAACATAGTAGTAAGGGCCTTTGACGGCTCAAAAAGGATGGTGCATAGGGAAGTGGATATCCCCAAAAAGGTTGGAACCCAAACATTTGACTCAACTTTTTATGTAATAAATATTCTCCCTTCGAATTCCTACTTGCTAGGCAGACCGTGGATCCACAATGCTGGCGCTGTTACTTCTACGTTGCAACAAATGCTGAAATATACAATTCAAGGGAAGATTATCACCGTTCATGGAGAAGAGTAGTATATGATCAGCCATCTCAATTCCTTCAGATATGTGGAGTTACATGGTGAATTTATTGAAACTCTATTCTAGCACTTTGAAGAAGTCCCGCAAGATGTGGCAGTAACCAAGGCTGTGTCTCAAGTTCCTAAGATCAAAAGGCCTCCACTTAGGATGTCATCTTTAAAGGATGCCAAGGCAGTGATAGAAGAAGGTGGGTGCATTATTTGGGGTCAACTCCCAGATATCCCATACAAGTCTGACAAGTTTGGCCTAGGTTTAACTTCAGGTGCCCAGAAGGTTGTACGCCGTGCTTGTGTTGGAGGACCACCCTTGAAGATCAGAAACCGCGATGTCAATGCGGTGGAAGATGATGAAGACATCTACAACCTGGAGGATTGGATTTTCCCAACTTTCAGTGGAGGGCTCAGCATTTGGGAGGCTAGAGACTTTGTCCCGATCACTTTTATCCCATAGTAATTTGTCTTTATATTTTGTTGGATATGTAATACTAAAACAATTCAGACTCTTAAAACATTGTGTCTTACCCGAGGCACAATGGTCCATTTGTAAGGGTTATTATCTCATTTCCATATGACATCATTGAATCATGGAATTTTTTGCATAAAAACTTTGTGCTCATTGTTTTTTATTTTTACATTTTCATTGATTTCAAAGATAGCTATACTCTTACACACACTCACACTCACAATGTAGGTCTACATCCATTCGGAATCCCATGGATAACGATTCTGCTATGGGTTTCTGTGACTCTAAAAATCTAATCTACCAAGCTGAAGACGAAGGTGAGGAAGATTGTGAAGTACCAGGGGAACTCTCCAAACTATTACAACAAGAAGAGAGAACCATTCAGCCCCACGAGGAACCCATGGATACAATCAACCTAGGTACTGAGGAAGATAAAAGAGAAGTCAAGGTGGGTGCCAATCTGGAACCTAGTGTCAAGGAACTTCTGATTCAGTTGCTACACGAGTATGTTGAGGTCTTTTCCTGGTCGTATGAAGACATGCCAAGACTTGATGCAGATATTGTGGTACATCGTCTATCTACAAAAGAGGATTGCCCACCAGTAAAACAAAAGTTCCATCGAATGCGACCAGATATGTCAGAGAAGATTAAAGTAGAAGTCATGAAGCAATTCATTGCTGGATTCTTGGTCGTCACCTCCTATCTTCAATGGGTTGCCAATGTTGTTCCCGTGCCAAAAAAGGACGGAAAGGTACGAATGTGCATGGACTACAGAGATTTGAATAGGGAAATCCCTAAGGATGATTTCCCACTTCCACACATTAACATCCTAGTTGACAATACTGTATAACACAAAGTGTTTTCCTTCATGGACGGTTTCTCAGGTTACAACCAAATCAAAATGGCGCCCGAGGACATGGAGAAGACAACCTTTGTCACACAATTAGGTACATTATGCTACAAGGTGATGCTATTCGGGATGAAGAATGTTGGGGCAACCTATTAGCATGCCATGGTAGCTCTATTTCATGACATGGAACATCACGAAATAAAGGTCTATGTGGACGACATGATAGCTAGATCTCATACAGAAGAAGAGCATCTTGATCATTTACAGAAACTGTTTGAGAGATTAAAGAAGTACAAACTGAGGTTGAACCCAAATAAGTGGACATTTGGAGTAAGGTCTGGTAAACTCATAGGCTTTGTCGTCAGCAATAAAGGTATTGAAGTAGATCCTGCCAAGGTGAAAGCGATGCAAGAGATGCATGCTCCTCGTACTAAGAAGGAAGTCAGATCATTCTTGGGACGTTTGAACTACATTTCCAGATTCATTTCTCACCTGACAGCTACTTGTGAACCAATCTTCAAACTATTGAAGAAATATCAGGTAGTCAAGTGGAATGATGAGTGCCAAACTGCTTTTGATAAGATCAAAGAGTACCTGCAAGAGCCTCCTGTATGGATGCCACCTATCAAGGGAAGACCATTGATCATGTATCTGACTGTTTTAGAAAATTCAATGGGGTGTGTGTTAGGGCAGCATGACGAGTCTGGCCGAAAAGAGCACGCTATTTATTACCTGAGCAAAAAATTTACTGACAGTGAAACAAGATATTCACTACTCGAGAAAACTTGTTGCGCTCTGGCATGGGCTGCTCGCCGGCTAAGACAGTATATGATGACCCATACTACCTTATTGATATCTAAAATGGATCCAATAAAATTCATCTTTGAGAAACCTACTCTCTGGGAGAATAGCGAGATGGCAGATGATCCTGACAGAATATGACATACAATATACTACCCAGAAGGCAATAAAGGGCAGTGTACTAGATGATCACCTTGCTCACCAAGCTGTGGAAGACTACCAGTCCATGAAGTTCGAATTCCCGGATGAAGACATCATGATGGTGAACAACTGTGAAGAACTCAGGCTATATGACGGACCTGAACAAGGATCCCGATGGACCCTGGTTTTTGATGGGGCGTCTAACGCGCTCGGCAATGGTATTGGTGTTATACTCATATCTCCTGAAGGATGTCATACTCCCTTTACGACAAGACTCTACTTCCATGGTACAAATAACATGGCGGAATACGAAGCGTGCATCTTTGGCCTCAAAGTTGCCATAGACTTGGGGATCAAATCTTTGAATGTATTCGAAGATTCAGCTTTGGTTATCAGTCAAATCAAAGGGAAGTGGGACACCAAACACCCTAACCTTATCCCTTTCAAAGAACATGTTTTGACATTACTCCTACATTTTGAAAAGATTACCTTCGATCATTTCCCGC
This sequence comes from Vicia faba, assembly GCA_948472305.1. Taxonomy (NCBI): domain Eukaryota; kingdom Viridiplantae; phylum Streptophyta; class Magnoliopsida; order Fabales; family Fabaceae; genus Vicia; species Vicia faba. Next base: position 1,518,513,200 of record OX451738.1, read on the forward strand.
GAGAAGAAAATCAGCTAGCAGACACACTAGCCACAATGTCATCTATGTTTAAACTTAAATGGGATAACGAGGCTCCCTAGATCACCATTGAACGAAGGAATGAACCAGCACACTATCACAAGATTAATACTGAAGAAGTAGTGGACCAACCTTGGTTTCACGAAGTTAAGAGGTATCTCGAAACCCAAGAATACCCAGAAGGAGCTTCAGTCAATGATAAGAAGTTCTTAAGGAGATTCTCTGCTAAGTTCTTCCTTAGTAATGGCATTCTTTACAAATGCAACCATGACTCTGTGTTACTTTGATGTGTAGACAAGGTTGAAGCTGAAAGAATCATGGCTAAGTTACATGAAGGCACTTTTGGCACCCATTCCAGTGGGCATACGATGGCAAAGAAAATCCTACGGGCATGCTATTACTGGTTTACCATGGAAGCAAATTGCTATCAACACTCTTAAAATTTCCATAAGTGTCAGAGCTACGCTGATAAGGTACACGTACCTCCAGTTCCTCTGAATGTTTTGACGGCTCCTTGGCCCTTTGCTATGTGGGGGGTTGATATGATTGGGGAAATCAAGCCAACAACCTCCAATGGACATCGCTTCATCCTAGTGGCCATTGACTATTTTACCAAGTGGGTTGAGGCAGCCTCCTTCGCTTCCGTCACCAAAAATGTCGTCGCCCGGTTCATCAAGCAAAATCTCGTCTGTCGATACGGTTTCCCGGAGAGGATCATTACAGACAACGGTACGAACCTGAATAATACTATGATCACCACCTTGTATGAGCAATTCAAGATCCAGCATCATAATTATTCCCTTTATCGGCCAAAGATGAATGGTGCTGTCGAAGCCGCAAATAAGAACATTAAAGAGATCATACAGAAAATGACAGTCACATATAGAGACTGGAATGAGATGCTAGCATTCGCTTTCCACAGATATCGTACCACAACTCGCACATCAACTGGGGAAACACCCAACTCTCTTGTATACAGCATGGAGGCTATCTTGCCTATTGAGGTCCAGATCCCCTCTTTGAGAATTTTGAAGGATGCAGGGTTGAATGAAGACGATTGGATCCAGACTCGACTTGATCAACTAAACTTGATTGATGAGAAAAGGCTTACTGCTGTCTGCCATGGTCAAATGCACCAAAAACGAATGATCAAGGCTTTCAACAAAAAGGTCAGACGGCAAGTGTATCAAGTTGGAGATCTGGTGATCAAACGTATCATACTGCCGCAAGGTGATCTTAGGGGAAAATGTACTTCTACATATGAAGGACCATTTGTAATAAAAAAAAAACTTCTCTGTTGGAGCAATGATCCTGACCACCATGGATGGTGACGACTTGCCGCACCCTGCGAACGCAGACATAGTCAAAAGATACTACGCATAAGAGACCCGCTAGGTTGACACACCTAAGCAAAACAAGGGCATCCCAGCAAACCAAAAAGGTTCGCGCAAAAATTAGGGATAAAACAAAATAATTTGTACACCCGGCAAGTTGAAAACCCAAAAGGGCGACTTGGGCAAAAAGGGGTTCCCGGTGGACTGAAAACCCGAAAGGGCGGTCCAAGAAAAAGTTAGGGAATTAAAGCGTATGACTATGTCCCGTTGGATCACCTTACGGACAACCTTTGCCTTCAATTGAAAAACTCAGAGGTTCTGATCAATTCAATCATCTTCAGATGAGGCAACAAATTAACAAGATGCTTGGAGATACGAAGGCTATAACAGAATGGGACCCCCATGGGATTATTGAACATAGTTATCTTTTCTTTGTATCAAAATTTTCATTTTTTACGACAATATTCTCTTACTAGAACATTTGTCTCATTGTACAAAAATACTTACTCAAAGTCAATATAAAGATATCCCTTTGAAAGTGCAAAACTATATATTTTTTCTTTACTCTTGTGTTTTGTTTACAAAAACATCCAATGATTCATTTTTGAACATATGCATTTGAACATAATTACTGTTTACAAATAAACAAAATAGAAAGAAAATCATTGATGGCTTTAAGAGGTAGGGAAATCTCTCTATGCTATTTCCATAAACCCCCACAGTGGGAAGTTCAATCCCCAGTGGAACAGAGCTTTCAGTTATCAATCCCCAGTAGAGGTCGTCAAATTCCTCCGAATTATCCATGCAAGATTTTCCAAGCAGTACACGACATTTCCCTTACAACATAGTTTATTTCTCCAAGCAGAAATTCATCAAAACTTAGACTTCACAACATGAAGACTTATACTCCATATCCTCAGCAACAGTCAGGGATTTATTTTCCTCAATCCAACAGAAGTGCAGCAAACTAGCTCACATACGCATACATTGCATCCATATATCATAAACATTAATGACGCGAATGCATTATACTATGCATTTCATACAACATAACATTGCATATTAGCTAAAATTTTATCTTTTTCAGGATAAGATTAATCAAACAACTACCATTAACAATGTTCAAAGTCTTCATACACAGTTCAGATACGCTCCAGACACGGATGCCATTCTGATACTCATTCAGATTCAACTTCTCAGATACAGGTCAAATACGCTCCAGACACGGATGTCATTCTGATACTCATTTAGATTCAACTTCTCAGATACATTACATATACGCAACAGACACGGATGCCATTCTGATACTCATTCAGATTCAACTTCTCAGATACAGTTCAGATACGCTCCAGACACGGATGCCATTCTGATACTCATTCAGATTCAACTTCTCAAATATAGTAGAGATACGCTCCAGACATGGATGCCATTTTGATACTCATTCAGACTCAACTTTTAGATACAGTTTAGATACGCTCCAAACACGGATTCCATTATGATACTCATTCAGACTCAGCTTTCAGATACAGTACAGATACGCTCCAGACACGAACACCATTCTAATACTCATTCAAAATCAGCCTCCAGATGCGGTATAAATACGCTTCAGATACGAATGTCGTTCTGATACTCATTCTTTCAACTTACAAATTACAATTCAGCAATCACTTTGGATGGCATCTACAATCCCATATCCAACAACTTTCCATGACCTCTCCGGATGGCATCTTTAAGCCCATTCCCTCTACCATCACATCGCCGAGTGCAAATTTCTGGGCACTCTAGTGTCCAATCATCATCCACCTTCGAGTCACGAATGGCAAAACTAGCCAATCTAACTCTTCAGGTTTAAGAAGATGGAACAGGGGCAGCTGTTGTACCCCCAACTTTTCCCTCTCGCTTGTCAAGATTTTTGCTCACAAGATCTCCTTGGGCTTAAGACTGCACTAGGGTTTGATCAGCTCAAGATACCTCCTTATGCACTGATGACCCAAAACTAGGGTTTGAGTTTGCACAAGGACATTTGAACTTCCAATTCCATATATACCTTTCATGGATCATCATGGACCCCCAAGATCACTCATGTCAAGTTTCAATCCTTGGATCATATTTTTGCTTAGTCAATTAAGCAGTTGACCTAAAAATCAGTTATATTGGGGAAAAAAGTCAACTATGGCCAATTTATAGTCAAACTTCATAATTTTTGATCCATACCAACATTTTAAACTTATATGTATCATTTGATCAAGTTTGGACCATAACTCCTCAAGAAATTTGATCAAATCCCCAAAAGGGCAAAATGGTCAAAATTAGGGTTTTGACTGAGAAGGGGGAATTTCTGATTTTTTACCAAGCAAGTGATCAAATGGTTTAAGGCATGATCTCAAGAGTCCAATTGTATCATTTTTACCTAATGGCTTTGTTCAAAACATTGCAAGTCCATTGGATTGACAAATGAATTTTTCAATCAACTGATCAAAAGTCAACTGTATACTAAAAAGTCAAACTTTGACTTTTTTGGACAAATTCAAGTGCCAAAGATCATAATTCATCAAAATATGTCAAAATATGAAACTTATTCATCAAGAAATCAAAAAAGTCAAGATTTCATTTTTGAAAGGTCAAAATTTCTAAACTTAGAAATTTTTCTAAGTGTTGGAAATTTCATGTTTTTTTCATAACTTTGAGCAAAATTTTCACCATGATGAAAGGTAATTCAAGAGAAACTTCCAACAAGAAAGTTGTATATCTACATGAAATATACAACTTTTCATCACACAACTTCCTCCAAAAGTTCTTGTATCTCAAGGTATAATTTTATGAACATAGGGTCATGAAACTAAACACTTAGTGAAATTTTGCCCTAATTTGGTCAGGATTTTGACCTAACTTCATGGCACTTTTTCATATAGTTCCAAGGGTAATATTCAAAATCAATTCAAATATGGATTGTAGTGGACGTTGCAAGCTTTCCAAAATGTCCAATAACTCCTTGAGATCATTCTTGAGTAGGGAGAATCGAAGAGATGAAGTTAGGGTTTTGTCACTTGAATTACAAGTCATTTTTTATGAACACATGAACCAAATCCATAGCCATGCTGCATAATCCTCACTTTGCAGGCCTCAAAGTTATTTTTCACTCCATAATTAATGGTTTACACAACTGATTATGCCCTTATCCAAGTGTTTCAAGCTTTGTACAAATCAACTTGCCATTTTAGGGAGAAAGTAACATATCCATTCTTGTAAAGCAAGACTTATGCACAAAGTCAGCTTCTTGAGCTCCCAACTTGTTTTCCTTGATTACATTCCATCCACAAAGTCAGAAGGATTGTGTTTAAAGTAGTTAACAACTCTATGAACCAAGTACAAAGCATTGAAACTTGGTTTCTCAAAAAATCACATGTTATGCATAAACTTGTGATTTTGAATTCTGATCAACAAGATGTCTCCAAACTTGTTGCTTATAAATAGAGTCACTATTTTTGAGCTAGAGGAAGACCTTGAACACCCTGAAATACACAAAAACTCTCTCAAATCAGAAATTGCACAAAAACTCCATTGTTGCACAGTTCCCGACCTTGAACATCAAACTCACATTTCCCTCGTGCGTTTCTTGGCCTTTTAGTTTCTAAAGCTTCCTTACACAAAGTGTAACCTATCCATGTCCCTATTTCATTACTGTAACACCATTTACCATATCCTCCATAACCAAAAACATAGCATTGCACATTGACTTCTCCAAGTCATTTCAGTCACTCTCAACTCAAGCAAACCATTGCATTAGCTTCCTAGGACCTCAAGGAAGCTAACCTGATCATCACCACTGCTTGAAACAAGCTCAAACTCTTAACAAGATTTCCAGTTTTCAGGTAAGTTTTCTCAAGTTGGAACTCTTAATATAGGCATCACCAATAGTTTATTTGTGAACAAAACAAGTAGATATCATTTCCCTGAAGCTAACCATGTCCATAGTTTCCATTAATTTTGGTTGAGCTTAGAGAATTTTGAAACTGAAACTTCTAAAATTTTTAGGGTTCAGATTAGGGCCATTACAATTCATGCTTATATTTGATCTATAGTTTTAATACTTTACATTTCTGGAATCGTGAGAAAATTTACTACAAGTTTCATGTTTACAGTTTTCATTTTTGATGAGAAATGAGCAAGTTACAGTTGGTCTGCTGGAGGTTGAAGATGAAGTCTTCAGAGCGTGTTTTGCCTTACATATTTATTGTTTTATTTGTATTAACGGATGTATAGCCACCCTAGTGGTAGAAGCGCGCGCCTGTAACCTATGGGACCTAGGTTCGAGCCCCAGTGGTACCCTTTTGCATTTTTATATGTTTTACAAATTCTGACTTTTTTTATTTGCAGGGCGTTGGGCCTCTTTGGGCCTGGCTCATTTTTTATTTTGCTAGTTGACCTCCTTGTTTCCCATTGACACCCCTAGCCCAAATTTATTTATTTTCTTTTTTATTTTCATTTTTATTTTTCTTAAATATATTTTCTAAATACTAAAAAAATCATTAAATACAAAAATGATAGATTTATATTTTGACTTATTTTATTTTATTTTTATCACAAAAAATATTTTTATTTATTATACTTTCAATATGGCTGTAATAGACTAATTAGGTTTACAATTAATACCCATTCTTGTATGGTTGTAGTAGACTAATTAGGTTTACAATTCTTGCAATCCCCATTCAATTTGTACACCTCTCCCCACAAATGTTGTAAGAGCGTAGTAACTTTAAAATTCCGCAATTTATCACATTTATATATAAATGCTATTAATTAGGGTTTGTATGGAAAGACTAAAACCAATACTTAGAAAACCCTAATTCAAGACAAAACAAGCATTAAAACAATACACTTGCACACAAGCACCCCTAGGGTTATTTCAGTTGGTTGCCTTATACAAAATGACCATATTACGCATGTAAGGTATCTTAGCCAAAACAAGCAAATACAAGATCATAGTCCCTCGATGACGCTATCTAAGTTTCCTTACAAATGATCTTAGTCCCTCAAAAAGAATGCTAAGATACCTTGCAACATTGCTAATCATGGTTATACGATGACCCACGCCCGTCCCGTTTAAATTCAAAGATAGGGTTGCTTACCAAATCAATGGTAAGACAACAATGTCAAAGGAAAAGAAAATGAACAAGAAAGACATTTGAGTAGGTAGATCGCTCCTAATTACTTGCTCCATTTCAAAACAAACATCCTTGCTATTTTCAAAAACAAACACTTACACTTTCAAAACATCTTACGAAACTTAAAAACATTTTCAAAAGATCAACATCTTTGTATACGTTCTTACGAACGAGAATCATTACGAAGATTGCCTAAACAATGGCCTCTTTACAAAATACTTTCAAAAACCACATAAAGCACAATTTCAAACAAAAGCAAGTGATCTATAAAGTAACTAAGAGCCCATGGATAACCATGGATGAAAAGGGTGCTAATACCTTCCCTTTTCATAATCTACCCCCCGAACTCAAGAAATAATCTCAAAGGTCTTTCCTGTGATTTTTCACCTTTCCTTTTGGATAAAAGAAAAGTCGGTGGTGACTCTTTCTAACCGCAACATTTGCGATAAAATGCAAAAACAAACAATTTAGTTCTCCCACCGTATCACACCTACCTACAAAGGACCGTTTGTGATCAAAAGTATATTCTCTGGTGGAGCAATGATCATTACCACTATGGATGGCGACGACTTGCCACACCCTGTGAACGCATACATAGTTAAAAGATACTACGCATAAGAGACCTTCTAGGTTGACACACTTAGGCAAAACAAGGGCATCCCGACGAACCAAAAAGGTTCGGGCAAAAATTAGGGATAAAACAAAAAATATGTACACCCGGCCATTTGAAAACCCGAAAGGGCGACTTGGGAAAAAAAGGGTATCCCAGTGGACTGAAAACCCGAAAGGGCGGTCCAAGCAAAAGTTAGGGAATTAAGGCGTACGACTATGTCCCGTTTGGATCACCTTACAGACAACCTTTGGCTTCGACTGACAAAATCAACAGGTCTAATCAATCCAATCAACTTCGGACAAGGCATCAAGTGGACAAGATGCTCAGAGACACAAAGGCTATAGCAGAACGGAAACCCCATGGGATTAATGCACATAGCTATCTTTTCTTTGTTTCAAATTTCCATTTTTTACAACAACATTCTCTTACTAGGATGTTCGTCTCATTGTACAAAATACTTATTCAAGTTAATACAAATATTTCCTTTGAAAGTGAAAAATTATATGTTTTTCTTTATTTCTGTGTTTGTTTACAAGAACGTCCAATGATTTATTTTTGAACATATGCATTTTGAACGTAACTACTGTTTACAAAAGAACAAAACAGAACAAAAAATAGAAAGACAATCGCTGATGGCTTTAAGAAAAGGGATAATATCTTTAGACTATTCCATAAAATTCCCCACAGTGTGCAGCTTAATCCCCAGCAGAACAAGACCTCCAATTATCACTCCCCGGTAGAAGTCGCCCAAATTTATCAGGATTCCCCAACAGGATTTCCCAGGAAATACAAGGTTTTTTCCTTACAACAGAGTTTATTTCTCTAACAAATAGGAGCTCATCAACTCGTCAGCACTTCAAAACATGAAGACTTACACTCCACGTCCCCAACAATAGTCGAGGATTTATTTTCCCTAATCCAACAATGTTACAGCAACATAGCTTATATGCCTATCCATCACATCCATACATCATAAAATTGACAATACGAATGCATACAACATAATCTCATTCATTTTATTAAGAACATCATTATGCAATGCATTTCATACATCATGACATTGCAAACAACTAATCTTTTGTCTCTTCAGGAAAGATCACTCAGTGGAGGTTTATCATTAACAATTTACAAAAGGTCAGAAGTTGATACCTGAAACAAGCCAGGAAAATCATCTACATGACCAGCTGAAGCAATCCTACACGGGTTTCTTCTGACTCAACTTCTAGATACAGTTCAGATACGCTCCAGACATGGATGCCATTCTGATAGTCATTCAGATTCTCTCTCAGATACAGTACAAATATGCTCCAAATATGGATGCCATTATGATACTCATTCATATTAAGCTTTCAGATACAGTTCAGATACGCTCTAGATACGGATGCCATTCTGATACTCATTCAGATTCAGCTTTCAGATACAGTTCAGATACGCTCCAGACACAGATGCCATTCTAATACTCATTCAAAATTATTTCTCAGATACAGTTCAAATGTGCTCCAGACACGAACGCCATTTTGATACTCATTTAAATTCAACCTTCAGATACAATTTAGATACGCTTCAAACACGGAGGCCATTCTGATACTCATTCAGATTCTCTTTCAGATACAGTCAAGCAATCATTTTGGATGGCATCTGCAAGCCCATCTCCGATAACTTTCCATCACCTCTCCAAATGGCATCTTTAAGCCCATCCCTATGCGATCAACCATCACATCCTCGAGTGCAAATTTCTGGGCACTCTAGTGTCCAATCATCTTCCACCTTCAAATCACAAATGGCAAATCCGTCAATCTAACTCTTCAGGTTTAAGAAGATGGAACAGGGGCAGCTGTTGTACCCCAAAATTTTCCCTCTCATTTATCAAATATTTTCTCACAAAGGTCTCTCTTGGTTCAAGATTGCACTAAGATTGATCAACTCAAGATACCTCCTTAAGCACTGATTACCAAAATTAGGGTTTGATATTGCACAAGGATAATTGACCTTTCAATGCCTCATGTTACTTTCATGGATCATTATGGACCCCCAAGATTACTCATGTCAAGTTTCAAGCCCTGGATCATGCTTTTGCTTAGTCAATTGAGCAGTTGACCTAAAAATCAACTATATTAGGGAAAAAGTCAACTATGGCCAATTTACATAATTTTTTATCCATATAAACATTATAAACTCATATGTATAATTTGATCAAGTTTGGACCATAATTCCTCAAGAAATTTGATCAAATCATCAAAAGGGCAAAATGGTCAAAATTAGGGTTTTGACTGAGAAAGGGAAATTTCTGATTTTTGACCTAGAAAATGATCAATTGGTTTGAAGCATGATCTCAAGAGTTCAAATGCATCATTTTAACCTAATGGCATGGCCCAAAACATTGCTCAAGATCAATTGGATTGATAGTGAATTTTCAGTCAACTGATCAAAAGTTAACTGTATACTGAAAAGTCAAACTTTGACTTTTTTGGTCAAAATCAAGTGTCAAAGATCACAATTCATCAAAACATGTCAAAATATGAAACTTATTCATCAAGAAATGAAAAAGTCAAGGTTTCATTTTTGAAAAGTCAAAGTTTTCTAACTTAGAAATTTTTCTAAGTGTTTAAAACTTCATGTTTTTTCACAACTTTGAGCCAATTTTTCACCATTATGCAAGATGATTCAAAAGAAACTTTCAACATGAAAGTTGTAGATCTCCATGATATCTACAACATTGCTTTACACAAATTCTCCTAAAATTCTTGGATCTCAAGTTATTAATTCATGAAGTCATAGTCTTGAAACTAAACACTTAGTGAAATTTTGCCCTAGTTTAGGCAGGATTTTGACCTAACTTCAAGGCACTTTTTCATGTAGTTCCAAGGGAAATTTTCAAAAGTGATTCAAAGAGGGGTTGTAGAGCACATTACAAGCTTTCCAAAATTTCTAAGAACTCCTTGAGATCATTTGTGTGAGCAAGGAGAATTGAAGGTCAGAAGTTAGGGTTTCAAGTTGTTTTACAAGGCATAATTTGTGATGCACAATGGTCCAAATCACATAGCCATGCTGCATAATCTCACTTTGCAGGCTTCTAACTAGAAATTCACTCCTTAATTAAATTTTTACACAACATATGGAGCCATTGTCCAAGCATTTGAACCATTATCCAAGTTGCATTTCCATTTTTGTAAGAAAGGCACCATTACTATTCTTGAAAAGTGGCTTTAATCACAAAGTCCACTCTCCTTGAGCATTGAACTTGTTCTTTCTGCACACACAAACCCTATAAACCAAAAGCAAGCATGTCCAATGTACTAACCACTCTATGTAGCCCTGTACTTTTCCTTGGAACAAGATGTTTCAACTTTGCATCAAAAACAAGAAAGATGCTACAACATTTGATTTTCGAATTCTGACTTGATATACGACATGAAACCTCTTGCCTATAAATACATACACTATTTGTAAGATAACACACGCATACACAAGCCCTGAAAACTTCCAAAAACTCAAAACTGCATCACAAACCACCATTGTTGCATATTCTGACCAAGAACTTCAAACTTCCATTTTACTCGTGCGTTTCCTGGCCTTTTGCTTCCAAAAGCTTCCAAACATCATACATAAGCCATCCCTATCCCTGTTACACGACTGTAACACCATATTCATCCATTTCCCAGTTAAAAAACAGAGTATCACGGTTGGACTTCTCCAAACCATTCCAGCCACCCTCAGCTCAAGCCAGACATTGCATTAGCTTCCTAGAGGTCTAAGGAAGCTAACCTGATCATCACCACTGCCTGAAACAAGCTCAAACCCATTTCACGATTTCCAGTTTTGAGGTATTTTTCTTGAACTTCTATCTTCATATTTAGGCATTGTTAGACTTGCACTTGTGAAGATAAAATATGGACATCATTGCCCTGAAACTATACATGTCCATAGATTTCATTTATTTTGATTGAGCTAGGAGAATTTTGAGTTTGAACTTTCTGAAATATTTAGGTCTGAATTTGGTACTTTTAAAAATTCCCATTCATCTTTGATTTATAGCTTATGATTTTTATAAGGTTGGATTCGTGTGACAAAATGGAGAAATTTTCATGTTTACATTTTTGCAAATGGTTGAGGAATGAGCAAGTTACATATTCTTTGGCTGGAGATTGAAGATGAAGTGTAATCAAGGTGCATTTTGTGTTATTCATTTATCCTTTCGCACAAGTTAAAGGATGTATCACCACCCCAGTGGTTAAAGCGCGCGCATGTCACTATGAGGTCCTGGGTTCAAGCCCCAACGTGACCTTTTTCCTTTTTTTCACTTCTTTGACATTTTTTGTTTGTTTGCAGTGCCTGGGCTTTCAACAATTGGGCCTATTGTTTTTTTTCTTTTACTAACTCTGATTTGCTTGTGCACCCCTGGCCCAAATTTCTTTAATTATTTTCTTTTTTTCTTATTTTTGTTTTTATTTTTTTTCTTCTTTAATATTTTCATTATTATTATTATTATTATTATTATTATTATCATTTTTATTAATAAAAAAAATCCAAAAATATATTTATTTATTATTTATACTTATATATTTTATTTTTTCTTATAAAAAAATAAAAGGACTAAAAATACTTTCTTAAATAAATTAATTTCCTTTTTATTAATATATATTTAGACATAGGTTTAATTATCTATTTTTTTAGTTAAGATTGATTTATAACTTAGGATTATTTTAATTAATTAATTTTCATATTACTTTTATTTAATTTGAAATCTTTTCATAAAACCCTAAAAAACATTTTTAACTTAATTTCCATCCTAATTAATTTAGGTTTAAATTTTGTTTATTTTTCATTAATCATTTCACTTAATTAGGATAAAACCCCTTTCATAAAAACAACAAAAAAAATCATTTCTTTTTCATTAGTCTCATTGTATATTTATTTAATTATTATACATTTATTCAATATGGTTGAAATAGTTAATTAGGTTTAATTTTCTTGCAATCCACATTTGTAAATCTGTACACCCTCTCCCCTAATGATGTAATAGCGTAGTAATTTTAAATTCCGCAATTTATCGCTTTATATAAATGTTAGTAATTAGGGTTTGTATGAAAAGATAAAATCAACAAGTAGAAAATCCTAATTCAAGACAAAAACAAAGCATGATAATCAATACACTTGCACAAAAGCACCCCTAGGGTAAAACCACTTGGTTGCCTTACAAAAAAGTGGCCATATTACGCATGTGAGGTATCTTAGCAAAGACAAACAAAATACAAGATCATAGTCCATTGATGACGCTATCTATGCTGCCTTTTCAAAATGATCTTAGTCCCTAAAGAAAAGTGCTAAGATACCTTGCAACATTGCTAATCATGGTTATACGATGACCCGCGCCCGTGCCGTTAGCATCCAAAGATAGGGTTACTTACCAAAGCAATGGTAAGATAACGATGTCAAAGGAAAAAGGAAATGAGCATGAAAGACTTTTGAGTAGGTAGATTATTCCTAGTTACTTGCTCAATTTTAAAACAAAAACATCCTTGTTATTTTTTTAAAAAAACAAACACCTACACTTTCAAAACCTCTTTCAAAACTTGAAAACATTTTTAAAAGATCAAACACTTTGTACACATTCTTACGAACGAGAATCATTACAAAGTTTGCTTAAACAATAGCCTCTTTTCAAAAATACCTTCAAAACCACGCAAATCACAATTTCAAACAAAAGCAAGTGATCTAGCAAGTAACTAAGAGCCCATGGAAAACCATGGATGAAAAGAGTAATAATACCTTCCCTTTTCATAATCTACCCCCCGAACTCAAGAAATAATTTCAAAGGTCTTTCCTGTGCTTTTTCACATTTCCTTTTGGATAAAAGAAAAGTCGGTGGCAAATCTTGCTAACCGCAACATTTGGGATAAAACGTAAAACACCCAAGTCAATTCTCCCACCGTATCACAGCCTCCACAATGCTGAAAGAGGACAAATGAGATATCAATAATGTCGGTTCCCCATTTATGATTACTACTTTCCCTTCATGTATAAATTTCAGTTTCTGGTATAAAGTTGAAGTGACAACCCCTGCCTCATGAATCCAAGACCGTCCCAACAAACAACTACAAGCGGGAACAATGTCCATGACCTGGAAAGTCATCTAAAACAAATGTGGTCTTATATGGATAGGAAAGTCCACTTCACCAATAACAAATTTCCTTGATCCATCAAACGTTTTCACAATGATGCCACTCGGGCGCATAGGCGTTCCTTGATATTTCAACTTCACAGGAGTGCTCCTAGGTATAACTTTAAAAGCGGATCCATTATCAATCAACACATTGGATAGTGAATCATTCTTGCGACTCATAGAGATGTGAAGGGCCAGGTTGTGATTCCTTCCTTCATCTGGTAATTCATCATCACAGAAACTCAAGTTATTACATGACATAATGTTCCCTATTACGCTGGTGAATTGGTCTATTGGCATATCACTCTCCACAAAAGCTTGGTCCAATACCCTCATCAAGGATTCTCTGTGAGCGGATAAGTTCATCAATAAATCCAAGATAGTTATTTTTGAAGGAGTCTACAGTAGCTGATCTATAATTATGTAGTCTCTCATCTTGATTATCTCCAAAATATCATCCACTTCTTTCTCTAACATAGCCCCACTAGTCTCACCTGTAGCCCTCTTGGGTTCAACATTCTCAACAATTTTCTTTCCAGCACTAACATCTCCTCGAACAACTGGTGCAAACACACGACCACTGCGGGTCACCCTGCTATTTTCAACAATATTTACAACATCAGGCATTGGCTGGATGGGAACTTCCACTCTATCCTCTAAGATTGTAACATTGTATTTGTACGGAATAACCTTATATGACTTGAAGGGGATAAGACCCGACAAACTAATCACCAATGGGGTAATATCTGGCTTGCTATAATACTCAACTTCAAAATGGGCAGGTGTACCAAAACAAGGAACAATGAAATTTACCCCCTCTTCAACATAATCAGTCATTATTGAGTCATTTCTGGAAAACAAATCCTCATCTAAGGAGAAATACTTATCTGCAAAGACGTACTCATCATCCGACTCTTCTTCAGCCAAACAGACCTCAATCATATCAAATTCATGGTAATCATCCCTTTGACCGGTAACCTTGACAGTTCCATTATCTAACAACAACGGAACACCTTTCTTCACGATTGAACATCCTCGGGAGTCCCGACAGCAAATTCGGCAAGACCCATACTGGTGTTCTACCTAACCAGCCATATGGCAGAAAGTAGCATTCAATTGCACAAGGTCCTCGTTCATATACTCTACATAAAAAATTCCTAATTCTCCAGGACATCCAGAAACCATATTCACCTCCTCTTTATACTCTACCCTAGGCCTAATTATGTGGATGAGGCCCTCATCCATCATCTCCTGTAAATCAGCCTTTATCTTATTGCAACCCTGTATGTCTATACTGTAAATAGCACAACCGGAATGGTCATGCGTATAGTAGATAAATTCATAGAGGTCTGCATGCATTTTCACCAAATATCCTCTAACCAGATTAATATAAAAAATATGGAAGTCGCCTGGACAATCGGCCACCATATTCACAACATTTACTCCTCCATCCTTGGGTAGAGGATTGTCTTTCAAATTATGGCCCACATCCTTGAAATATAGAATACCAAACTTCACCAATTTCTGCACCTCAGTCTTCAAATAACAATTCTCAACATTATGCCCTGGTACTCCCTGATGAAAAGCACATGTTTGGTCTGCCTTGTAATACCAAGGAAATGGTGATGGTACAACGGGAAATGATCAGGTCTGAACCAACTTCTTCTGAATCAATTCCAGTAGTAACTCTGTATAGCTCATAGCAGTAGGGTCATAACTCTCCCTTCTCTGATTATACCCTTGATTCCCCTATTGGGACGGTCTCTGATAAGCAACTGTAGTTGGAGCTGCACCCACAACTGGAGTAACTGAGGCGACTTGCTGATGACGCTGATAATTCATTCTAGGAGTATTAACCCTCCTCTCTTGCATAACAACATTTGCATCCCCTTCCTTCTTCTTGGTAAACCCATAAGATGGCTTCTTCATACCTCCAGATCCTTCATTTCTCGTTAAACGACCCTCTCTTACAACCTCTTCTAAGCGGATACCCATGCCTACCATTTCAGTAAAGTCACTTGGCGCACTCGCTACCATCCTCTCATAGTAGAAAGCACCCAGAGTTTTCAAGAAAATCTTAGTCATCTCTTTATCTTCCATGGGAGAAATCACTTGGGCGGCTACCTCATGACATCTCTGTGCATATTCTTTGAATGATTCCCTATATTTTTGAACCATGGCCCTGAGTTGATCACGGTCAGGCGCCATGTCCACGTTGTACTTGTATTTTTTGATAAACGCTTCTCCCAAATCATTGAAAGTATGGATGTTAACACTGTCCAAACTCATATACCACTTCAGGGCAGCACCGGTCAAACTATCTTGAAAAAAGTGAATCAGTAGACACTGATCATCAGTATGGGTAGACATTCTCCTTACATACATCACCAGATGAGCACGAGGGAAAGTGTTGCCCTTGTACTTCTCAAACTTCGGGTCCTTAAACTTAGCAGGTATCTTAACATTCAGGACCAAGCATAATTCATTCACATTCTGCCCAAATAGCTCTTTTCCCTTGAGGGCCTTCATCTCTCTCTGCATCTTGTCAAACTGTTCTTGAAAATCATTCATTCTGTCATAAAGACCCAAGTCTTCACTCGGTGGGGGGAAAGGATGACACACATCATTGTTAACAAACGGAACCATATTCACCGAAAGAAGAGCAGCAGGAGCAACATGCACCACATGAGGTGCCAGAGTAACAATAGTCTGAACAATTGGAGTATCTTAAGGACCAAGATTGAAACCTTCAGGTGCAAAATTCTCTAGCATTCCCCATGGATAAACTTGAGGCATGTGATTCTGAACAACAGCTGGAGTGGCAGATACGTGAACAATCGGAGCTTCAGTAGTTGCCCTTGTTGGTTGAGGTTGGACACTCGGTGGATGATTCTGAACAACCACTAGAGATTCCATCAGAGCAGTAATATTGGCCATGCCGGCCTTCAAATCAGAAACCTCCTTGCGCAGCTCGCGATTCTCTTGTTCTAAGTTGTCCATCTTATTTTTGAAATTAGCCCGAGTGTTATAGTGGTGAGTCAACTTGCTGAACAAAGTAAAGAAGCTTGGTAAGACACCTGGATATGCATAACAAATGCAAGAAATATGTGCAATATGATGCATGGTATGCAATGCACATGATTTTATTTTATTATTTAATATTTCAAGGGATTTAAAATTTATGGACATATGGCAAATATCAAAGTAATAACGCATTTGAAATACTGAAATTTTTTATTATAACAACTCCAAAATGGATTACAAGTTTCAATGATCCCAAGTACAAGATGAAAATAAAATCTAAAACCCTGAGAAGTAAAGCTGGTGGAGATCACTCTAATCGCTGGCGCTTCCCTGTGAGCCTGGAAATCTGAGCCTTCAACCTCTGGTTTTCTTTCGCATATCTGGTGGCAACCTCCTTCCAATCACCTGAATCAGGGAGTGAGCAAATGGAATTTGACTGAGACTTAGGAGAAAATAAATCCCATTTCCTCTCCATGGTCTCTACATCCCGTCTCTCAAGAATCTCAATCAAGTCGTCTTTCTCCTTCAAATCTGCTCTATAAGAAATCTCTAAAGTTCGACACTTGTTCTTCTAAGCATTCTTTTCATGTTGCATCCTGACTAAAGCAATTTGTAGCTCTTCTAGATCATCCAATAAGGGAGGAGTGGTCTTCACAAACAAATTAGGAATAGGTGTTTCCCGGGAATACGGTATCTTCAACTGAATAGCTCTCGTTTGGACCCACTGAAGATATGGCTCCAAAGAAACAGCACCCTTAGGTCCCAAATCCTTCCCACTATTCTTATGAATATGACGCCAGGCCTTCGCAATCTACTCCCTAGCTTCCCCGTGGTCTTCTCCCTCCTTCAAAAATAAACTACTCAAATGAATACTATTTGGTTTATCCCTAATCGGATAACCGAGTTGTCGTCGTGCAAGAACAAGGTTATAGTTAATTCCTCCCTTTGTACCGAGAAGAGGTATATTGGGGAAACTACCACAACTGTCAATAATCTCTATATCCTGGTAATCTCGATGATACCAATCAATATCCGAGTGAGTAAGTGCCGTGATCTTAGGAGCCCAATGGGGTTCCTTCTTGACATCCCAAAAAGCATCAGACTGAGGCATATGAGAGATAAACCACCGGTACAACAAAGGCGTGCAACAGATAATCATCCCCCCATGGTAAGAATTTCGAATATGAATAGAGTAATAAGCATCACCCAACAAGGTAGGTGCTGGGTTTAAATCATGAAGATCCTGATAGCATTAATGTCAACAAACTTGTCCACATTAGGAAATAAGAACAACCCATAAGCAAGTAGAGAAAAGTTGGCCTCAAAAGCGACTGTACTCTTCATCCTTGCAAAGTAGCAAGCTTTCTCCAATAAGAACTGAGTTGGTAATCCTCTAATCCCTCCTTTGGTAGTCATATGGGCTTCCACCTCAGACTTCCCCAAATGAATCAAAGCAGTAATCTCATGTGGTTTTGGCTCACCCTCCAAAACAGTAAAAGGAACACAATTAGTAACGGGTAAATCCAACAAGTAAGAATACTCCTCTAGTGTAGGCATCAACTGATAGTCGGGAAAAGTAAATCAATGATACATCGGATCATAGAACTAGACCAAGGTCGAGAGAATACCCTCCTTCATCTTTAGCTTTATGAGAAGAATGATGGATCCATACTTCTTCCGAAAATCTGCAGAACACTCAATCTCAGGAATTAGACTGATCAACTCATCTATCTTGGGATCCTTGAAATTGTACTTCCCGGTCTTTATTTTTCCAGAATCCATGGTTAAAAGGTACCTGAGATATTCACAAATAGTCAACTTTTAAATCCCTTGAAATAAGATCTCTTCAAAAGATGCTTATGAGTGCATGGATGCATGATGCAACAATCACACATAAGATCACACATATAGGGTTCATATGTTTGACATCATGAGCATGAGGTCGAAGGTACTACCCATAAGGTATGGTCTAAAAGTTATCACCTGCCGAACAAGGTTCTAGAGTTTCCTAGAGTCTACACCTTCCTTCGGATATTACCAACTTCCCGATTAACTCAGTAATTAGTAATATTCTCAAGAAAAACTCGTCCGATCGTAGTATCGCGTGGCAACTATTTCCGAATTACTCCGTCATAGCTTCCGCACTAAACCTAAAAGGCCAAGATGGGTTAGGTATTCTATGGTTCTCAGCTTTAGCAGGCTCCCAGGTCGAAAGTAGTACGTCTTCCCGATTACTCAGTAAATGACACTACAGTCAAAGGGGCCTCCACTGAGTGGGGGATCTCATGCCTCCTTTTTTGGGATTACTCCCTCAAAGCTAACATGACTACACCGCCCGTCCTATCTTCAAGTTTTCCCAAGTACAAGTATAGGACTTATAAGTAATCACCAAGCACCCTGAAAACCAGGAAAATCCATATAAACATATATACAACATATAACACATAAACAACAATAACACATATACAGATATAAACAAAGATAGGCTCAATCCACTTAGGGATGGACCAACAAGAGGTCAATCTTTCCCCAGTGAAGTTGCCATTTTTCTGTAGCGGTAGAAATATTTAAGACTAAGCCATGGGATTGACTAAACTTATACAAATCAAAATAAAATTTCCACCGCACTTTATTATTTCCAAAGGAATGGGAAAAGAGCGAATAACCCAAAAAGAGGGAGAAAGATTCAAGGTAAGGGGTCTGGTTATGTAAAGGGAAGGTATTGGCACCTTAAACATCTACGGTACTCCGCAGGAACCTCTTTGTAAAATCTATATATTTTGGCTATGAAATGTTGTGTAAAAAATGGATGGTGGAGGTGATAAAAGAAATATATTTTTATGGATTTTGCACCCGCCGCGGTTGCGAACCTTTAGTGCCTACGTACCACCTTTTCATGCAATAGGGGCTCAGGGTAGACATAATTCCATTTTAAACATTTTAAAATGTAAGTGTGTTGGTTAATTGTTATGAGATAAAAGATCATCGTCATTGTCTGTGTGGAAAACATACCTACTACGCACAATCATGAGAAAGGAAAATTTGCATCATCTCAAAGTGGAGGATATGGCTTGGATTTTAAAATCAATAATGTCTCACTCAACACCCAAGTGGAAAATATCTCTCTTCACTACATATTGTAGAAGTATAGTTGTTTGCATCACTACAAGGATTGACACGAGTCTAATCTTTTGAGAAAGGTTTTAAAGTAAGAAAGCCAAAGTGGCAAAAATGATTTGAAATGAGATTGATTGACTTTTAGTCTTCTCACAAAAAAATGATGTCAAAATATTATTAAGTTGATTGAAGTTTATTCATGAAAATGTTTTTGAAAATGCATGGACCTAAGTCCAAGTTTATTATGAAAGTGGTTCAAGTTTCAAAACAAGAGGAGTTTTCAAAAGGAGGAAGGAGATTTTTGAAATTTAAGAAGATGGGAGGAGAAGAAGAGACTATCCTAAAGCATAAGGTAAAATCTAGGGATAAGAACCATCTAACCAAAAAGAAACCAATACTTGACATTATGAGCCGAGATAGAATTCCCATTCATTGGATTAAAACTAAGCAAGCAAAGATACTAGACCTCTTGAAAGAACCAAACTTTAAGTGTATTATGTCTTCACAAAAATTGGGAAGAGTAACGGCTGTATACGGGTGAATTCCAGATTACAAACAAAGAATGTAATCACAATAACCTATTGGAGTTGAGTTGTAGAGCTCTGAAACTGGACTTCTATAGAGAAATCTAAGGCACGACTCTTGAATGTAATTATATGGTTAGCTTCAGGGAAGATCAAGGAAAGTGAATTGATGGAAAAATTTGATTTAAAAAGGGTTGAGAATAGATTTCGAAGTTGCTGAATTTTGAGTTATGGAATAAGTTTGGCAGGGTGATTCTGTCTATCCAAGCTTGAGGAAATGAATGGGGAATGACCCTCTATTTATAGGGAATCAAAATGGAATGTCCAAGCGTGTGAAATGATGAAGTTTGGAGGAAAATCGTGTGAAGTTGCAAACAAAAAAAGTGTGACTTCTAATTTGATTAAAAGTCATCCAAAACGCGCGTTTTATTATGCTAATCCATTTTGGAAGATCACTAAACATGTTTAGAGGCAAAAACGCATGGAAAAATTGTGATTATAAGCCAAAACAAAGATTTCCAAATCTGAGTTGTGATGAAACTTTAGTTCCAAGTTACCAACTTCAAAATCATGGCATTCTCAGCTCAAGGGGTCTTAGGGTATGATTCTTGATGCTTTAGAAAGATGAGGTTACAAGATTTGCAATGGTAAAAGAATGGAATCAAATGGATGCTTGAGCTGAAAGTTATGTTGAGTCAAAGTTGGAGAAAAAGGGTTGACATTCCATACTTAGAAATATTTCAAATTTTTCTTCAAAAGTGACCTATAATGTCTCGTATCCAAACATGGCCTTCCATTTGGATTTTTCTCTTGACCAAAAATGATGGTATAAAACAGACCTCTTGAATGATATTTTTGGACTTTAACCATTCAAAATCTCCAAAAATTGAGAGAGTTATGAATTGTTGAAGTTGGCAAAAAATCATGAAATGACCTATAATCGTTTGTATCCTTAAGGCAACTTCCATCCATTTTCTCAATTTTAACATAAAAGAAGGCATAAAATTCACATACTCAAGATGATTAAGGATAAATAATGGGCTCAAGGTGATAAAAGTTGACCAAGTTATGATCATTTGAAGTCACACATGGAAAATTGGGGATTCATCTGGAGGACTTGTAATCTTTCTTCATCACCAAGCTTCTTCCACATGAAAAATCCTTGAAACTTTTGAAGTGATTTGTTTATAACCTTTTGAAGAGAAGGGTATCTTTTGAATCACTCAAAAATACTAAAATATGAGCAAGATATGCTTCATTGAAATTCAAAACCCTAGCTCCTAGATCAAGAAAATGCTTTGAGGAACTTTGACAATTTTGAACAAACTTCTTGTACCAACACAAATTCTTTGTAAATAGAAGTTGTTGAGGATGAAAATGAGAAATCATAGCCACAAAAACCACTTCCATATCTTGATAATTGAGAGAAATATGTACTTGTGACCAATGGGAACAAAGCCTTGTCCAAGCATGACAACTTCTCCAATCAATCCCTTGTGCTTTTGAACCAAATTTGATAATCTTGAAATGTGGTGAACCAAAATAACCTTTACATTCCATTTCCTCCAAAACAAATCCAATGGTTAGGTTTGAACTTCTCAAGCTTTATTGACTTGGGTATGGAAATAAACTCATGAACCCATGTAGCAACTTGTCGAATCTTATTCCCTTTACCTACATGAGTAACAAGAAAGACAAACCAACATTGCATTTTATTAATTAAAATAAGAAATCAAGACAAAAATATTTATGATCACAAAAGAACACAAATCAAGATGATTGGTGATTCCTCAAAGAGCAAAGCTAAATATAGGGAGGGGAACCAAGAATCCTAATGTGATCTTGTTGTGATGGAATCAACATGGTATGATGAAGGGATCTTAGGGGGAAAAATTAGGGTACAACACATGCACCATAAAATTAGTGATTTATCCTCCTTGGAATGAACAGTGGAAGTCATGGGTCACTCCTCCTTGCTCTTATCATATAACCACCAATTGGAAAAAAGTAGTAGCTTAAAATCGTCAGCCTAATATTCTTGCAGCAAAACCATCGTGTTGTTGTAGCACAAACATCACATGCACCAACAAATATCAAACCATTATGCTTAGTCTATATGTTACTTCTCCTACCAAATAGTTGAACACGGACAATAGAGCTACATCTTACATGACAACTAATAGATCTAACATTACGTCTTATTCCAATATAAGAAATATTGTTATTATTGGTTGTGGTTATAATATTCCAGGTTTTGGTTGTGGTAATGCATTTTTAAAAAAACCCTCAAAATATTTTAACCTTAAACAATTTCTTGCATGTACTCAAATTGATCAAAAACCTTATTTTTATGGAAAAAGTTTCCATTGACAATGAAGTTTCTGTTGAATTTAACCCTTTTGGTTTTCCTGTGAAAGATTTGCAGACAGGGATGCCTTTAATTAGATGTAATAGTTCATGTGATATTTATCAATTCACCATAAGACCATACCACTCAAGCTCAATATTATCCACCTTTATTGTTTTATCCAATGAAATATGACATAATCATTTAGGACATATGTGAGTATCTATTTTGAATTCTCTTCACCGAAACAAGTATATCTTATGCAATAAATTTCAGAACAATTTCTTTTGTAAATCTTGTCAAGTTGGAAAACAAATAAAGTTACCCGTTTATAAGTTATTAGAATATACTTATTACCTTTTAATATTATGTACAATAATATATAGACATTACCAACTCTTAGTTATGGTGGTTATCACTATTATATTTTTTTATTGATGATTTTATGATTTTTTTGTGGACCTTTCCTCTAGTAAATAAGTCGCAAGTTCACTCCATTTTTTCCAATTTTATAATCACAATAAAATACAATTTGAAAAAAATTCAATATTTTCAATGTGATAAAAGAAAGGAGTATAATAACTCTCTTTTTCATAAGTTTCGTGAGCAAAAATGGAATGATATTCAGATTTTCATGTCCTTACACATCACCTCAAAATGGAAAAGTCTACCAAATAAATCATATTATCAATAATATCATTCACACTCTTTTTGCTAATTCGTCAATGCCACCTTCATTTTGGAACCATTCACTTCAATTGGCTACTTATATTTTAAACATTCTACCAAACAAGAAACTAGATCTTCAAACACCGACCATAATGTTTTACCAAAAATCTCCCTCCTACTCTCATCTTAAAGTGTTTGGTTGTCTCTATTTTCTCCTCATCTATTCCATTACAAGAAATAAAGTTCAAGCAAGATCTATACCATGTGCATTTCTAGGGTCTCCACTGTCGTGTCTGGGATTTTCATCAAAGTGTAACACGAAGGTGAAAAGTAATAGAAGAGTCGCCATTAATGTTATTTATACCAAGAGAGGGAAAGTAAACACTGAGTAAACTTGAGGGACAGAAAAGGAGCATGGTCTCACGACCAAGAGAAAAAGGGTAAGGAAGTCGGTTATGCAAGGGGAAGGTATTAGCACCCCTCACGTTTGTGGTACTTCACATGATCCACTTAAGTTTTTTCTAATCTAAGGGTGTGCAAAAATTCTAAATCTAAAGCTTACGAGCTAAAAAGAAAAATGCAAAGATGGAATGCATGCAAAAGAAAACACAGGGAAAAGAAGGAAATATTTACAAAGTTTTTCTCGGCTAAGCCCCGTGACTAGATGCATACGTATCACTTTTAAGGAATCAGAGCATTGTACTTTGGCTCAATAGTTTCTATTTTTTGCAATGCTTTTTATAGACGATGCTAGCGAAACATGTCTTGTTTGAAAAGGTTTTAAAAGAAAAAAGATTCCGAAGACAAAAAGATTTGCATTAGTTTGTGTTTTTTACCTTGGAATAGGATTTGAGATTTGAATCACACCAAAGACTAAGAACGAAAGAATGATAAGATCGAGAAGAAACCCGCTTATCATTTCCCATACTTAATAAAAAGTGTAACTCTCATCATTTGATATTTAGTGTTTTAAGAGTTTGAAAATAAAAATAAGTTTTAGTTTTAATGAGATGAAAAAAAATAAAGAAGAAGTCTAAGGGGAGACTAGAAAAATAGTCCTAAAATTATCATTCAATGTTGGTCCTATAGTTGGGATAATAGGGAAACATCAACCTAATGTTATCATGCATGGATAGAGACCCTAAAGTGTATTCAGTTCAAACTTAGAAAAGAATGAATTGAAAATCCTATGGGGAACATGGCAAGATGAGAAGTTATCAAAGGAAGGAGAAGGGATGATAAAACATCACACAAATAATTACCAAGCATCCAGTACATTCATCAAATATAGAAGGCAAAACATCAAGCATGGATGGAAAAACATCATATGAAGATGAGATGATGAAACATCAAGTAAAGAATGAGATGACAAAACATCATGCATGGATGACAAAACATCATGTATGAGATGGTAAACTATCATATAAGAGATGGAGAAACATCATATAAGAGATGAAAAAACATCACACAAGTAATATGATAACACATCAACAAACGTATAATACGTGGGGATAAAACACATAAGAGATGAAGATTTCACAAACAAACTTGAAGATGAGAAAAAGATAGATAAGAGAGAAAGGATGAGAAAACAAAGAGGTGTGGAGTAAAAAGCACATCAAAAAATTATATAGGTTCTGACCTTAACAAGTTAAAAAACATTAGACTACCCAAAGCATAGCATCAAGGGTCAAGAAGTAGAAGAAATCGCCTAACTAGGAAAGTAGAAGCGCAAGTGTGCAATTTAGAAACAAAACTTCAACAGGTGATAAAACATGCAAACATTCATGAGACAAGAGGTATATACCTAAGTATGAACATTGTGATACAGTGGGAGAACTGGCTTTTTGTTTTGCATTTGATCGCAAATGTTGCGGATAGCAAGAGTCGCCAACGACTTTTCTCTTATCCAACAAGAAAAGGCGAAAAAACACAGGAAAGACCTTTAGAGATGTTTTCTTGAGTTCGGGGGGTAGATTACGAAAAGGGAAGGTGTTAGCACCCCTTTCATCCATGGTTTTCCATTGGCTCTTAGTTTCTTGGTAGATCACTGGCTTTTGTTTGAAATATGCTTTATGATGTGGGTTTTAAAAGTATTTTTAAAATGTGACTTTGTAATGGTTCTCGTTTCTATAAGAACGCGTACAAAGTGTTGTTTTGAAAATAGTTCAAAGAGGTGTTTTTAGAATGTGTTTTTTGAAATTGATTTTGAAAAGGGTATCTTTGTAATGGCTCTCGTTTCTATAAGAACGCGTACAAAGTGGTGTCTTTTGAAAATGTTTCAAAATGAGAGTGTTGGTGTATAAAATGTTTTTGTTGTGAGCGAGTGAGCAACTAGGAGAAAATCTACCTACTCAAAAAGTCTTTAGTGTTCTTTTCCTCCTCTTTTAGATTTTGCTATCTTTACCATTGTTTTGGTAAGAAGCCCCATCATTGGATGCGAAGGGACGGGCACGGGACATTTTTTTTATAGTTATAGAAGGAAACGTATGGGACATTTTAGCAATGTCAATTTAGGGACTAGATCGTTTACCGTAGGCAACATCGAGGATCATCGAAGGACTACGATCTTTTATCGAGGGTATTTGCTAAAATGCCCATATTTGAGGGACATGACTATTTTTCGATAGGCAACAAGGTGGGATTACCCTAAGGGGGCTAATGTGAAAGTGTGTTTGATTGCATACATTTTGTCTTTTATTTAAGAGTTATCTATTTGTTGATTTTATCTTGCCATACATTCTAATTACTAGCAATATATGAAAGCAAAAATAAAATGCGGAAAATAAAATCCTAAGGTATTACATCTTGAGGGGGATGGGGGTTCAATTTGCAAATAGAGATGAAATAAATGTCTAATTATTACAACCACGTCGAACTAATGGGCAATAATGAAAAATATATGCATAAAAAGTATAGAAAATGGGAGAAACTGCTTTTTGAACCATTATGTGTCGACACATGCTGTTATGCATCGACACATAACCTTTCCTTGCTCTTGTAAAGAAAAATCAGCTCAGTATGAGTCGACACTTAATGGGATGTGTCGACTCATACACCTTCTTTGTGTCGATGCATACGCATTTTGTATCGTTTCATGGACTTTTCAACCTTCTGCTTTGGGACCTAGGATCAGTATGAGTCGATGCATGGGGTTTATGTGTCGATTCATACCCTGTTTCTTACTAGGATGAGTCGACACATGTGTGTATGTGTCGATACATACTGTGTTTTTCTGCCTTAAACATTATTTTATTGTCCATACATGGCAGTTTACAACATATGATTGATAAATATAAACAGCAAGCAAACATTTAGCTAAATGGGGCAACAATTACTACATCTTATCTTCAAGAATAAATCATTAATGATGTATGAAAAAATACCAAGTCAAGAAGACTTACCTGGAAACTACACTTGATGTTTGAAATCTGAATACTTTTCAAGAGGTTGTGAGGGCTCCAATGAATCTCCAGGAAGCTTGTTCCAAACTGTTGAAACCCAGTCAAGGCTTGTTCCAAACTGTTGAAACCCAGCCAAGTTGTACAGTATTGTTTTTATGTTTGGATGGTGAGGATAATGGCACTAACAGAAACCGTTTTAGTGTTTTTACGCTCTCTATGTGCTAAGGTCTTTGGTTCATGTGAGAGTTTGTAAAATGGATTGAAGTTCTGTTCTGAATGAGATTAGAGCTGGTTTCTTTCTGAATGAGTCAAAGTTACAAAGAACACTATTTTTCTGTTTAAAACTCTCTCTTCTCTCCAAAAATTCCAACCCATATGTCTTATGAAACAAATCCTTTTGTAGACCCTTGACTGAGGTTTAGGGGGGAAATAAAATAAGTCATTTTGAATAGTTCTTTTGCCTACTATTTTGATACTTTATTCACACAGTTTTCTTTTGCCATTTTGGTGCAATTTTGGGGCTGTTGTGATGCAGGTTGGTGCAGACTGCATAGAGAAATTTTGGACTGTATAGGACAACATATGCAGATTTGTGGTGTAGCATAGCACAAGGTTTTTTGTAGGACAGCAATGGAGCAGGTTTTTGGGTTGTTGGGACAATGCAGCATATCATGCTTTGTTCAACTTGGACGACAAAATTTATAGTATGAAACAAATTTGGTCTTATGGAGTATTGGACAAAACATTGTGGTAAAGTTTTTTTTTTTGAGTTAAATAGAAAAATCCAAACAAGACACAATTTTAGAATTTGTAAAATTTGCAAAAATGTCACTTGGTAACAACTTGAATTTTTTGCCTCATTTTAGAATATTTGGAATTGTGGTAAAATGTCATGAGGCAAATGAAATTAACAAGTATAGAAAATACTTAGATTATTTTCAAAGTCTTACAAAGGTTGGATTTTTTATTCTCTTGATTTCTTTGATGATCAAATTTCACCTTTTAGACGTCTTGACGCAATGTGATTTTTAAGACTCAAATTTGGTCAAAAAGTCAAAGTTTGATTTTTCAGTGTGCTTTTGACCATTTTGCCCTTGTGAATGATTTTATTGAAAATTTTGTAATTCAAGGCTTGAAACTTGGTAGAAGCAAACCTGAGGGTCCAGGATGATTTTTTTGAGAAATGAGAGGGCAAATTTTGGGGTACAACATCTGCCACTGTTCAATCTTCTTAAGCATGGGGATGTAGATTGGCTGGTCTGCCTTTCGTGATCTGAAGGTAGAAGATGATTGAACACTAAAGTGTCTAGAAATTTGCACTCGCATGAAGTAATACTAATTATTGATATCATGAATGGGCTTACAGATGTCATTTGGAAGGCGATGGAGAATCGTCGGAGATGGGCTTAAAGATGCCATCCAGAAAAGATCAATTGCATAAGAGATTCCTTGGAGAAAGTTCCTTTACCTGCTGTTGAGGAGAACTTCACTGGGGAATGTTGATTTATGTCTTGGGAAGAAGAGTCTAAGAGCTTCAGTTGTCCATTACTCTGCTGGGGAATTAACTCTTGATTGAGGAGGTGAAAGTAGAACGCATATCAGGTTAGGGTCCAGGTTGTACAACGACTTACTGGGGAAACGTGAAATCGATCGTATCTGGACGAGTCCGGGCCTTATAGTGTTGTAAACTGTTGTTTGGAGATAAGAGAGAAGGAATCTGGATAATAGGGTTGCTTCGAAATGAAAGCCTGGGTAGTAAGGCTGTAAGAAGGAACCTGGATAAGAGGGTTGTTTCGAAATGAAAGCCTGGGTAGTAGGGCTGTGAGAGAGAACCTGAATAGTAGGACTATGAGAAGGAACCTGGATAGTAGGGTTACTTCAAGATGAAAGCTTGGATCTGAATGAGTACCAGGATGGCATCCATATCTGGAGCGTATCTGAACTGTATCCGAGAGCTGAATCTGAATGAGTATCAGAATGGCATCTGTATTTGGAGCGTATCTGAATTGCATCAAAAGCTGTCTTTGAATGAGTATCAGGATGGAATCCGTATTTAGAGCATATCTGAACTGTATCTGAAAGCTGTCTTTGAATGAGTATCAGGATGGAATCCATGTTTGAAGCGTATCTGAACTGTATCTGAAAGCTGAATCTGAATGAGTATCAGGATGGCATCCGTATTTGGAGCGTATCTGAACTGTATTTGATCGTTGTCTTTGAATGAGTATCAGGATGGCATCCGTGTTTGGAGCGTATCTGAACTGTATCTGAAAGCTAAATCTGAATGAGTATCAGGATGGCATCTGTGTCGGGAGTGTATCTGAACTGTATCTGAAAGCTGAATCTGAATGAGTATCAGGATGGCATCCGTGTCTGGAGCGTATCTGAACTCTATCTGAAAGCGGAATCTGAATGAGCATCAAGATGGCATCCGTATTTGGAGCGTATCTGAACTATATTTGAAAGCTGTCTTTGAATGAGTATCAAGATGGCATATGTGTTAGGAGCGTATCTGAACTGTATCTGAAAGTTGAATCTGAATGAGTATCAGGATGGCATCCGTGTTAGGAGCGTATCTGAACTATATCTGAAAGCTGAATCTGAATGAGTATCAGGATGGCATCCGTGTCTGGAGCGTATCTGAACTGTATCAAAATCTTTCTTTGAATGAGTATCAGGATGGAATCCGTGTCGGGAGCGTATCTGAAATGTATCTGAAAGCTGAATCTGAATGAGTATCAGGATGGCATCCATATTTGGAGCGTATCTGAACTGTATCTGAAAGCTGAATCTGAATGAGTATCAGGATGGCATCCGTGTCTGGAGCGTATCAGAACTGTATCAAAAGCTGTCTTTGAATGAGTATCAGGATGGCATCCGTGTCGGGAGCGTATCTGAACTATATCAAAAGCTATATTTGAATGAGTATCAGGATGGCATCCGTGTCTGGAGCGTATCTGAACTATATCAAAAGTTGAATATGAAGAACCCGTACTGGATTTCTTCAGTTGGTCGTGTAGATAATTGTCCTGGATTGTCTTAGGTATCAATTTCTAACTGTTGTAATTTGTTAATGATAGTCATTGATTAATCTTATCCTGAAAAGGGTAAAAACATTAGCTGTATACAATGTCATGATGTATGAAATGCATGGTACAATGGGATTGTGATATATGCATTCGTGTTATCGGTGATATATGGATGTGATGTATGTGTATGTGAACTAATCTGTTGCACTGTTGTTGGATTTGGGAAAATAAATCCCTGACTGCTGCTGGGAATGTAGAGTGTAAGTCTTCATGTTTGTGAAGTTGAAGTGTTGATGAGTTTCCTCTTAGAGAAATAAACTTTGTTGTAAGGGAAACGCCATGTATTGCTTGTAAAATCCTGTTGGGGCATCCTGAGAAATCGAACGACTTCAACTGGGGATTGATAATTGGAAGCTTTGTTCCGCTGGGGATTAAACTGTACATTGTGGGGGATTTATGGAAATAGCTTAGAGAGATTTCCCTGCCTCTTAAGGCCATCAGTGATTGTCTTTCTATTTTGTTTATTTGTAAATAGTAATTATGTTCAAATGCATATGTTCAAAAATAAATCATTGGACGTTTTTGTAAACAAAACAATAGAGTAAAGAAAAATAGATAGTTTTGCACTTTCAAAGGGATATCTTTGTATTTGACTTTGAGTATGTTTTTTTGTACAATGAGACAAACATTCTAGTAAGAGAATGCCGTCATAAAAGATGAAAATTTTGATACAAAGAAAAGATAGTTATGTGCAATAATCCCATGGGGTTCCCATTCTGCTATACCCTCTGTATCTATGAGCATCTTGTCTATTTGTTGCCTCATCCGAAGATGATTGAATTGATCAGAACCTCTGAGTTTGAATGTGGAAGCCAAAGTTTGTCCGTACGGTGATCCAACGGGACATAGTCATACGCTTTAATTCCCTAACTTTTGCCTGGACCGCCCTTTCGGGTTTTCAGTCCACCGGGATACCTTTTTTTTCCCAAGCCTCCCTTTCGGGTTTTCAGCTTGCCGGGTGTACACATTTTTTTTTATCCCTAATTTTTGCCCGAATCTTTTTGGTTCGCCGGGATGCCCTTGTTTTGCCTAGGTGTGTCAACCTAGCGGGTCTCTTATGCATAGTATCTTTTGACTATGTCTGCATTCGCAGGGTGCGGCAGGTCGTCACCATCCATGGTGGTCAAGATCATTGCTCCGCCAAAAAAAATGTTTTTGATTACAAATGGTCCTTCGTATGTAGGAGTCCATTTTCCCCTGGGATCACCATGCGGTAGTATGATACGTTTGATTACCAGATCCCCAACATGATACACTTGGCGTCTGACCTTTTTGTTGAAAGCCTTGATCATCCGTTTTTGATACATTTGACCATGGCAGACAACAATAAGTCTTTTCTCATCAATCAAGTTCAGTTGATCAAGTTGAGTTTGGATCCAATCGTCTTCATTCAGCCTTGCATCCTTCATAATTCTTAGAGAGGGGATCTAAACCTCAATAGGAAAGACGGCTTCCATGCTGTAAACCAGAGAATAGGGTGTTGCCCCAGTTGATGTACGAGCTGTGTTACGATACCCGTGGAGAGCGAATGGTATTATCTCATGCCAGTCTTTGTATGTGACTTTCATTTTTTGTATGATCTTTTTAATGTTCTTATTTGCAGCTTCAACAACACCATTCATCTTTGGCCGGTAAGGGGAAGAATTGTGATGCTGGATCTTGAATTTCTCGCACAAGGAAGTGATCATAGTGTTCTTGAGATTTGTACCATTGTCAATGATGATCCTATCCAGGATACCGTACCGGCAAATGAGATTTTGTTTGATGAAACAGGCAACAACATTCTTAGTGACGGAAGTGAAAGAAGCTGGCTCCACCCACTTTGTGAAATAGTCGATGGCCACTAGGATGAAGCGGTGTCCATTGGAGGTTGTTGGCTTGATATCCCTAATCATATCAATCCCCCACATAGCAAAGGGCCAAGGAGCCGTTAAGACATTTAGAGGAACCGGGGGTACGTGCACCTTGTCAGCATAAATATGACATTTGTGGCAAGTTCGAGAATGTTGATAGCAATCTGCTTCCATGGTAGACCAGTATTAGCCTGCTCGTAGGATTTTCTTTGCCATCGTATGCCCACTGGAATGGGTGGCAAAATTGCCTTCATGTAATTCAGCCATGATGCTTTCAGCTTCAACCTTATCTACGCACCGAAGTAACATAGAGTCATGATTGCGTTTGTAAAGAATACCATTACTAAGGAATAATTTAGCAGAGAATCTCCTTAAGAACTTCTTATCGTTTACTAAAGCTCCCTCTGGATATTCTTGGATTTTGAGATACCTCTTGACTTCGTGAAACCAAGGCTAGTCAACTACTTCTTCAGTATTAATCTCGTGACAGTGTGCTGGTTCATCCCTTCGTTCAATGGTGATCTGGGGAGCCTCATTATCCCATTTAAGTTTAAACATAGATGACATTGTGGCTAGTGCGTCTGCTAACTGATTTTCTTCTCGCAGGAAGTGCTCGAAGGTAATCTTCTCAAAATGTGGGAGCAATGTCAAAACATGTTATTTATAAGGGATAAGGTTAGGGTGTTTGGTGTCTCATTCCCCTTTGATCTGGCTAATGACCAAAGCTGAATCTCCAAATACATTAAAAAAATTGATCCCTAAATCTATGGCAGCCTTGAGACCAAAGATGCACGCTTCGTATTCCGCCATGTTATTTGTAGAATTGAAGCAAAGTCTGGCAGTAAAGGGAGTATGACACCCTTCCGGAGATATGATTACAACATCGATACCATTTCCAAGTGCGTTGGATGCCCCATCAAAGAACAAGGTCCATCTGGATCCTTGTTCAGGTCTGTCATATGGCCTGAATTCTTCACAGTTATTTACCGTCATGATTTCTTCATCTGGAAATTTGAACTTCATGGATTGGTAGTCTTCTACATCTTGGTGAGCAAGGTGATCAGCTAATACACTACCCTTTATTGTTTTCTGGGTAGTATACTGTATGTCATATTCTGTCAGGATCATCTGCCATCTCCCTATTCTCCCGGAGAGAGCAGGTTTCTCGAAGATGTATTTTATCGGATCCATTTTAGATATCAACAAAGTAGTATGAGTCAGAATATACTATCTTAGCCGGCGAGCAGCCCATGCCAGAGCACAACAAGTTTTCTCGAGCAGTGAATATCTGGTTTCACAGTTGGTAAACTTTTTGCTCAGGTAATAAATAGCATGCTCTTTTCAGCCAGACTCGTCATGCTTCCGCAATACACACCCCATTGAGTTTTCTAAAACAGTAGATACATGATTAATGGTCTTTCCTCGACTGGTGGCATCAACACAAGAGGCTCTTGTAAGTATTATTTGATTTTGTCAAAAGCAACTTGGCACTCGTCATTCAATTTGACTACTTGATATTTCTTCAACAATTTGAAGATTGGTTCACAAGTAGCTGTCAGGTGAGGGATGAATCTGGCAATGTAGTTCAAACGCCCCAAGAATCCTCTGGGTTCCTTCTCAGTACGACGAGCAGGTATCTCTTGTATTGATTTTACCTTGGCAGGATCTACTTCAATACCTTTTTTGCTGATGATAAAGCCTATGAGTTTACCAGACTGTACCCCAAATGTTCATTTGTTTAAATTCAACCTCAGTTTATACTTCTTCAATCTCTTAAACAGTTTTTGTAAGTGATCAAGATGCTCTTCTTCTGTTTGAGATCTGGAAATCATGTCGTCCATATAGACCTCTATTTCGTGATGTATCATGTCATATAATAGAGTTACCATGGCACGCTGATAGGTTTCCCCAGCATTCTTCAGTCCAAACGGCATCACCTTGTAGCAGAATGACCCCCATTGTGTGAAAAATGTTGTTTTCTCCATGTCCTCAGGCGCCATTTTGATTTGGTTGTAGCCTGAGAAACCGTCCATGAAGGAAAACACTTGGTGCTGTGTCGTATTATCAACTAGAATATCAATGTGGGGGAGTTGAAAATCATCCTTAGGGCTTGCCCTATTCAAATCTCGGTAGTCCACACACATTCGCACTTTGCCATCTTTTTTGGGCACGGGAACAACATTGGCAACCCATTGGGGATAAGAGGTGACAACTAATAATCCAACGTTGAATTGCTTCATGACTTCTGCTTTAATCTTTTCTGACATATCAGGCCTCATACGGCGAACCTTTTTCTTTACTGGCGGACAATCCTCTCTTGTAGGAAGACGATGTACCACATTATCTGCATCAAGTACTAGCATGTCTTCATACGACCAGGCAAAAACTTCGACATAATCATGTAACAACTGAATTAGACGCTCCTTAATACTGGGTTCCAGATTGGCACCCACCTTGACCTCTTTTTTGTCTTCTTCGGTACCTAGGTTGATTGTATCCACGGGTTCTTTGTGAGGCTGAATGGTTCTCCTTCTTGTTGTAGTAGTCTGGCAAGTTCTCCTGGTACTTCACAATCTTCCTCACCTTCGTCTTCAGCTTGGTAGATTAGATTCTCAGAGTCACAAAAGGCCATAGCAGTATTGTTACCCATGGGATCCCGAATGGATGTATACGTGCATTGTGAGTGTGAGTGTGTGTAAAGGTATAACTATCCTTAAAAGAAATAAAAAAAGAAAAAATAAAAACAATGAGCACAAAAGTTTGTATGCGAAAACGTCCATGATTCTTTGATGTCATATGAAAATGAGATAATAACCCTTACAAATGGACCATTGTGCCTCGGGTAAGACACAAGGTTTTAAGAGTGCGAATTGTTTTAATATTACAGATCCAACAAAATATAAAGACAAATTACTGTGGGATAAACGTGATCGGGACAAAATATCTAGCCTCCCAGTTGTTGAGCCCTCCATAGAAAGTTGGGAATATCCAATCTTCCAAGTCACAACTATCTTCATCATCTTATACGGTGTTGACCTCGTGATTACTGATCTTCAGGGGCGGTCCTCTGGCACGAGCACGACGTACAGCCTTCTGAGCACTTGAAGTGAAACCCAGGAAAAACCTGTCAGACTTATATGGGATATCTGGGAGTTGTCACCAGATAGTGCACCCACCTTCTTCTACCACTGCTTTGGCATCCTTCAGGGATGACATCCGGAGTGGAGGCCTTGTGATCTTGGGAACAACCTTGGTTACTGCCACATCTTGCAGGACCTCTTCAAAATGTTGAAATGGAGTTTCAATAAATTCACCATCTAATTCCATGTATCTGAAGGAATTGAGATGGCTAATCATATACTCTTCTTCTCCATGAACGGTGATAATCTTCCCTTGAATCAGGTATTTCAACATTTGGTGCAACATATAAGTGACAGCGCCAGCATTGTGAATCCATGGTCGGCTTAGCAAGCAGGAATATGAGGGACGGATATCTATTACGTAAGAAGTTGAATCACAAGTTTGTGTTCCAAATTTTATGGGAATGTCTACCTCCCCATGTACCATCCTTTTAGAGCCATCAAAAGCCCTTAATACTATGTTACTTGGCTTCAATATCAATCCCTCACAGTCAAGCCTATCAAGAGCTTTTTTAGGCAATATAAACATGAGCCAAGGTTGTGCCCCTACATTCAACTGAGACATGCAATGCCTCATTATGATTTCTTCCTCTTGGTGTTAAATCAGCATCCGAAAAACCTAGACCATTATCTGCAGTCAAGCTGGCTACGCAGTCTTGAAACTGATCGGCAAATGTCTCTTGGGGTACATGGGCAGTTTTCAGGAATTTTACCAAGGCTTTTGCATGCGCCTCGGAACATAGTAGTAATGCCAACATGGAAATTTTAGAGGGAGTTTGCCCCAGTTGTTCAACTACATCGTAGTCGCTTCTTTTTATGATCTTCAGAATTTCCTCCATCTCTTTCCAGGAGGTCTCAGGGATAGCCAATGACTGAGCCTCCGTCCGGACAAGCTCAATCAGAATACTTTTACCTCGAGTCTCGATTAACTCGGCAACAGGAGTGTCAGTAGGAATGATAACAGGGGTTGTAACAGCTTTGTTAGTTGGAGTATTGGTTGAGATGATTGTAGGACCGGGAACATATTTTAGGGGAGCAACAACATGAATGATTATGGGTCCAGAAACTGCTTTTGGGGGAGCAATTTCTGGAGAGAATATCCTTCCGCTTCGGGTAATCCTGCTAGTTCCTGCAATATTACTGATGTCAGAGTTGACTTTCTCGGAGCTTGAATCTTCGGCGTCTGGCCAGTTCTGCTTGATACAATGATAGTAGACATCCCCTCCATAATTCCATGGTATGGTTTTTTCTGACGAATATGGGACTGGTCCAGGCATTGTAATTATTTAAGGAGTTGCTTTTGGAACTGATGTAATTCTAACGGGTCTTTTGGTGGAGATCCTAGAAGAATTGGCGGAAATGGTAATGATAGAAACATCTTTAAAAGGAACAGGTGGAACAGAAGTCTTCTCGAATAAAATTTCTTTGTTATCTATTAGGCACTTAATGCCTGCTTTCAACAAAGAACAACTGGTTGGTGAGGTCAAACAGAAATGACAGTTTTCATCACAGCCTGGGAAAACACCTGCTTTTAACAAGTTCTTTTTGATAGTCAGGAGTGGGGTCACAAGTTCATCAACTGAAGCAACAAACATATCCTCCTCAATGGCATTGGCATTATGGCCATGTTTGGGCATAGGGGCAGAAATGACATTTGGTTTTTCTGGCGCGTAGAATTCAATCTCCTTAGCTTTAAGGAGGTCTTGTACCTTGTTCTTTAGAGCCCAACAATTATTAGCATCATGGTCGGGACTTTCAGAGTGATATGCACAACAAGCATTGGGATGAGAGTGAGGAGATGTTGTGTTGGGGTTTTTAGGAGCTTCTTTAAAGGTCACCAAATTGGATTTTAACAGATGCGGTAATACCTAAGATAAGGTCATGTTAATTCTGGTGAACTGCCTGACCGGTCTTTCCATCCTTGGCTGATTGTTTCTTTGTTGATTAGGCACAGGTTTAGGAATCATAACAGCCCCCACCATTGGTCGGTGCTCGACCCTATCTTGATTTCTCTAAGGATAAACGGCAACCACTTCTTTCTTTTTGATGAAAGGCTTCCTTACAGCTGCAAAAGAGGATGTATCTTTCTTAATCTTTCCACTCTTTATACCGGCTTCTACCCTTTCTCCGGTCAATAGTAGTTCAGTAAAACCTACAGATGAACTTCCAATTAAATGATTGAAGAAGGGACCAGACAAGGTGCCCAAGAACATGTCTACCAATTCTCTCTCAGATAGAGGGGGTATAACTCTTCTGCCTAAATCTCTCCATTTTTGTGCATAATCCTTGAAACCTTCATTGGAAACCATGGCCATACTATGGAGTTGAGTACGGGTAGGCGCAAGATCAGCATTGTATTGGTACTGTTTGTAAAAGGATGCATCAAGATCTTCCCAGTTGTGAACGTTGCCTCTTTCTAGTTGGTAAAACTAGTCAAGTTGAGTTCCAGACAGACTGTCTTGGAAGAAGTGTACTCATAAGTCTTTGTCCGTGGTATGTGGCTGGATTTTCCCTACATAGGATCGGAGATGCATTTTAGGGCATGAGACTCCGTCATACTTGGCGAACACATGTGCTTTAAATTTTGGAGGAATGACAATCCCCGATACTAACCCCAATTCCTCAAAGTCCAAGCCAGGAACTTTTGGGATTTCCATCGCACTCAACCGCTCTTCGATATGTTTATACTTGTCATCAGTTGAAGGGTATTGTTCTTCAGAATAGTCTTCTTCCTCCTCTTCCTCTTCTGATTCTGATGGGTCAACTGTTTCCTTGCCTTTCCCATCTCGATTTTCTCTTTCATCGAATGTCGTTGGAAAATCTAGGGTTCTTCTTGTCTGCCCATGAAATCTTCTTCCCATGTTCAGGACTCCGGTTACCTTCTTTGTCTTCTTTTTCTTCTCCTCAGCTAGCAAAGTCTTCAACTCTTCTTGTCCTTTGGCTAGGGTCAAGAGCAACTGTTGAAACTGTGTATTCTGAGCTTAGAGGTCCTTCACTCTTTGCTCGAGATCCATCTTACTAAAATAAACAGTAAATAGATGAGGAGACTTATTGCAAAAGACCTGCTTATGTTATGATGAATGGTATATGCATATGTAATGATTTCAAGGATTTCAAAGATTCAAATTTGTTATAGACAAAAAGGAAACACACATTATATTAATAAGTTAAAGCTTTGAGTACATCAATGCCCATTGGGCAAAATAGTACAAAAACTCTAAGATAAAAAGGTAGTTCGCATCCTCTTTGGTGCGATGTAGGCATTCAGAGT
The DNA here is from genome assembly GCA_948472305.1 of Vicia faba. Lineage (NCBI taxonomy): Eukaryota > Viridiplantae > Streptophyta > Magnoliopsida > Fabales > Fabaceae > Vicia > Vicia faba. Next base: position 1,518,550,931 of record OX451738.1, read on the forward strand.
CTACTCCTCATGAGGTAGTCTAGTGAGTTCCAAAACCTTCTTCTCGATTGCGTAGAATTGGGCTTCGAAAGTATCTCGCTCCCCCACGAGTTGTATCCAATCCCTTTGTAGGTCTTCAAGAGAGGTGGGCATATCAGGATGTAGGATAGTGTACGAAACATCTCCCTCCATGACAGACTCAATGATTACCGGGAGAATGGAGGGGTAAGGCATCATAAGACTCTGAACACGAGTTCGTACCCATTTGAGGTAAGGCTCAAGAGGTATGGAATTCTTGTGCCCTAAAGTCTTGTTATCCACCTTGTTTAACATCCTCCAAGCTCGGATAAATCTTGGGCGAAGACCTTGATCATTGTTGTCGTAGTCAAATACCAAACCTTGAATCAACATCTCGTGTGGGCCATCCCTTCGGGCGTAACCAACCCGTCTTAAGGCTAAGCATGGGTTGTAGGAGATACCTCCCCTAATTCCAAGTAAAGGGACATTTAGGGAACTCTCCACAACAGTCGACAATGATAACATTCTCTTTGGATCGGGAGCACCAATGAATGTCCGAATGTTTGAGCGTCATCAACCTTTGTGACCACCTTGAACCTTGCTCATTTTTTAATACAGATTGGGGAAGATGCGAAATAAACCATCTTGCCAAGAGAGGAGTGCAACACATATGGACACCTCTTTTCCTCATTGTGCGAGTGTGAAAAGAGTGTAGGATATCTCCTAGCAAAGTAGGCACCGGGTTGCGGGATATGAAGATTTTGACGGTGTTGACATCTATGAGTTGGTCAGGATTTGGAAACAAAACCATCCCATAGATGAGGAGGGCCACAATTTCCTCAAAGGCTTGCAAGTCCAAGGAATTCCAACAATTTTGGGCTTTCTCAAACATGAACTTTGCTAGGAAACCTTTAACACCACTCCTTGTTTCCCAATGAGTTGTGACATCAGATGAATGAAACTGTAGAGCTTGAGAAATATCTTCTGGCTTTAGGTCTCTTTTCGTACCGTTGAAAGGTAGTTGATTGAGAATTGGAATCCTCAAGAGTTAGGAGAATTCTTCCAAAGTTGGCACAAGTTGATAATCGGGAAATGTGAAGCAATGGTGTAAAGGATCAAAGAACTGAAAGAGCACCTTCATCATGTCTTCATCAGTGTTGGAGGTGACCAAGTTTAGTAGGCGACCATGTCTCTCGGTGAATGGAGAGTTTTCAGGAATCCTTGAAGCTAGCTCCTTAAGTTGTGGAGGGATCCTTACAAGGTTGACTTGAATAGTTTTCCTGCGATGTGAATCCATATCCTACAAAACAAGAACAAATATAAATCCAAAAATCCTTGAAATGGTTAGTGGATGTATATGATGTTCATGATGTTCATGATGTTATTTACAAGTATGCATATACAACAAAACAAATAAATCCTTAGGTTTAGGCTTGCATGGAGTTTTATAGGTAAGTACCCTCTTGAAGTTTAGTTGGCTTAAACCTGTCCTAGTAATAGTAATCGGGTTCTAAGGAGCTCAATATCACTGGTTTGTTTCCTTGGTCATTGTTTTAGCACACGCCTCTTTAATGGCGACCGAAATATCACAAGGAACCAAACCTCAATGAGTTTAGTATCGAGTATCTACCAACTTCGGACTGCACCAAAGTCGGTCATCTCACTACATCCTAAAGGCCAAGTTGGTCAAGTATAGGTTCTAAAAGTTCATTAGTGCTTTATGACATCACTCAGCAGCCCCATATTCTCTTTGATTAACTCAAAGGCTACCGATACCCACAAATATGTCGCACTAACGTAGCTATTGCGTAGACCATGTCGGTATACCCCGCACCGTTTCCACAACGTATTGCTACTTAGGTATAATGTATCCCAAATATGGGTAAAGGATTCAAACCCAAACAAAGAACCATAATGTAAAGCATACAATTCAAACAATGTAAGCAAATAAATGTGATATATCCCTAAGGTAACCCCACTTTTAGAATTTTCCCCAACAGAGTCGTCAGTTCTGTGATACGGTAGGAGAATTGACTTTTTGTTTCGCGTTTGATCGGAAATGTTGCGGATAGCAAGAGTCGCCACCGACTTTTCTTTTATCCAACAAAGAAAGGTGAAAAAGAACAGGAAAGACCTTTAGAGATGTTTTCTTGAGTTCAGTGGGTAGATTATGAAAGGGGGATGTGTTAGCACCCCTTTCATCCATGGTTTTCCATGGGCTCTTAGTTTCTTGCTAGATCACTGGATTTTGTTTGAAATGTGCTTTATGATGCGGGTTTTGAAAGTATTTTGAAAATTTGACTTTGTAATGGTTCTCGTTTCTATAAGAACGCGTACAAAGTGTTGTTTTGAAAATAGTTCAAAGAGGTGTTTGTGGAATGTGTTTTTTGAAAGTGATTTTGAAAAGGGTGTCTTTGTAATGGCTCTCATTTCTATAAGAACGCGTACAAAGTGTTGTCTTTTGAAAATGTTTCAAAATAAGAGTGTTGGTGTATAAAATGTTTTTGTTATGAGAGAGTGAGCAACTAGGAGAAAGTCTACCTACTAAAAAGGTCTTTAGTGTTCTTTTCCTCCTCTTTTAGATGTTTCTATATTTACCATTATTTTGGTAAGAAGCCCCATCGTTGGATGCGAAGGGACGGGCACAGGATGTTTTTGTATAGTCATAGAAGGAAACTTATGGGACGTTTTAGCAATGTCGTTTTAGGGACTAGATCGTTTACCGAAGGTAACATCGAGGGTCATCGAGGGACTACGATCTTTTATCGAGGGTCTTTTCTAAAACGCCCATATTCGAGGGACATGACTATTTTTCGATAGGCAAAAGTTGGGATTACCCTAAGGGGGCTAATGTGAAAGTGTGTTTGATTGCATACATTTTGTCTTGTATTTAAGAGTTATCTATTTGTTTATTTTATGTTGCCATACATTCTAATTACTAGCAACATATGAAAGCAAAAATAAAATGCGAAAAATAAAATCCTAAGCTATTACATCTTGAGGGGGATGGGGGTTCAATTTGCAAATAGGGATGAAATAAATGTCTAATTATTACAACCACATCGAACTAATGGGCAATAATGAAAAATATATGCATAAACAGTATAGAAAATGGGAGAAACTGCTTTTTGAACCATTATGTGTCGACACATGCTATTATGTATCGACACATAACCTTTCCTTGCTCCTGTAAAGAAAAATCAGCTCAGTAAGAGTCGACATATAATGGGATGTGTCAACTCATACACATTCTTTGTGTCGACGCATACGCATTTTGTATCGATTCATGGACTTTTCAACCATCTGTTTTGGGACCTGGTATTAGTATGAGTCGATGCATGGGGTTTATGTGTCGATTCATACCCTGGTTTTTACTAGGATGAGTCGACACATGTGTGTATGTGTCGATACATACTGCGTTTTTCTGCCTTAAACATCGTTTTATTGTCCATACATGGAAGTTTACAACACATGATTAATAAATATAAACAGCAAGCAAACAGTTAGCTAAAATGGGGCAACAATTACTACATCTTATCTTCAAGAATAAATCATTAATGATGTATAAAAAAATACCAAGTCAAGAAGACTTACCTGGAAACTACACTTGGTGTTTGAAATCTGAATACTTTTCAATATGTTGTGAGGGCTCCAATGAATCTCCAGGCAGCTTGTTCCAAACTGTTGAAACCCAGTCAAGGCTTGTTCCAAACTGTTGAAACCCAGCAAAGTTGTACAATATTGTTTTTATGTTTGGATGGTGAGGATAATGGCACTAACATAAACTGTTTTAGTGTTTTTACACTCTCTATGTGCTAAGGTGTTTGGTTTATGGGATAGTTTGTAAAATTGATTGAAGTTTTGTTTTGAATGAGATTAGAGCTGGTTTCTTTCTGAATGAGTCAAAGTTACAAAGAACACTATTTTTCTATTCAAAACTCTCTCTTCTCTCCAAAAAATTCCAACCCATATGTCTTATGAAACAATTCCTTTTGTAGACCCTTGACTGAGGTTTAGGGGGGAAATAAAATAAGTCATTTTGAATTGTTCTTTTGCCTACTGTTTTGATACTTTATTCACACAATTTTCTTTTGCCATTTTGGTGCAATTTTGGGGATGTTGTGATGCAGGTTGGTGCAGACTGCATAGAGCAGTTTTGGACTGTATAGGACAGAATATGAAGATTTGCGCTGCATCATAGTGTTGTACCCCAAAATTTTCCCTCCCATATTTCTCAAAACATTACAAGAAAGATCCCCAAGTTGCTCAAGGTAGTCCAAGGGTTGGCCAGACAAGCTCCCTCCTAAGGCAGTCTGCTTTAAAATAGGGTTTCATGTTGCATCGAGATGCTTGAGCCCAAGTTATACCAAATTCTCTCCAATGTCCTAATATGTTCTCAAGATCATCCATGTCAAGTTTCAAGCCTTGCAGAGGAAGTTTGCTCAATAAATTGCTCAAAAGCCTGAAAATCGATTGTGCTAGGGCAAAAGTCAACTGTGCCCTACATACAGTCAAGCTTCAAGATTTTTGGTCAACATCCTCATTTTAAAGTATATTTCATCATTTGATCAAGGTTTGATCATGATTCATCAAGGATTGCTCATAATTCATCAAGACTCAAAAGTTGCTAAATTATGGTTTTGCAGGAAAACTCAACTCAACTTTGACCAAGCATAACTTTCTCATACTTTATGATAAATGACCCATCCAAAGCTCATTTTGAAGAGGATGAAATTCCCCAAAATCCTTCTTCATCTCCCAAGTTCAAAATATGCACTCACAAGAATTTATGAATTTGGACATTATAGGTCATTTTGAAAAGTCAACAAAAACACCTTTTTTGTCAAAGCTTCATACATAAGCATGGAATATCAAAATGAGATTATACTAAATGGGTTGATTAGAGGACATCTAAATATTTATAAAAAGTCCAAGAACACCTCCAAAGAGTTAAAATTGAGGAAGTTATGCATTGGTGAAGTTGACCTTTTTTGCAAAATTGCCAAAAGTCAACTATCCCTAAAACATCAATTTTTGCCAAATGGGCCCAATCTTTTTCACTTGTTTTGAGTTAGAAACATAGTCCACGAGCTCTAGCCTTTGCCACTTGTCAATATCTTATTTTTATTATTTACTTTGATTTTGATTTGAATTAATTCAATTTAAATCAAAACAAATCATATAAAATCCAAAATATTAAAAACAAAAGATTTTATGCTTGTTTCAGGTTTTATTATACAACTAGCAAACATTCAAACTCGTGTAAAGGCTTAGGGTGGATAAAAAGATTGAATGAGACCAATTTTGGAAAGATTTTTATGGTGTATCAAATCAAGACCCAATGCATTGATGAAGGAAGATTGAGACCAAATTATCAACCCTAATTCAGTCCTTGGTACGTATAGAAGCGAGGCAGGCCTAAAACTAGGTTAGAAGGTGGCGCATGAACAAGAATAAAAACTGAAAAAGTCAAGAAAAAGTGGTGGATCGAAATTCCATTTAGAGGCAGTTTCAAGACTCTTTTCCGATCCCAATCGATTCCTGGGAGTCTCTGCAAGCCAAAGCAATCAAGAACCAAGCCTTTCCGGTCCCAAAAAGCTCTGTAAGTCAGCCACAATATCTCACATTTCTTGAAATCGGTTAGCATGATTTAGGCATTGTTAGCATGAATTAACCACATATTATTGATCCATGGAACATTTGCAAGCTTCATGTATTGATTAATTGCATTTATATGGCCTGTAGCGAATTTCACCATTGTTAGGTTTTTCGGTTCCGTTTTAGGGTTTTTGTATGCAGGGAAAATTGGCCTTGATGAAGGGTACCATCATGTTCAGGATGATGAGACAAACTCAACCATGGCGTTAGGTGTCATTTATTTGGCCCATAGAAGATTTGGGAACGAACCAGGCTTATAGCTACAGAAAAACATTCGTAGGTAAAAGTTTGAGACTTTTACCCACGGAGAGGGGAAGACGATGACCTATGTGGCACCATTCCATTGGCCCATTCAAACTTTCTGCGCGCGTTTTTTTTATCCTCCACTAATGCTTGTTTTTTATATATTATTATTATTATTATTATTCATTACTGTACAACAAATACAAAGTGATGCAGTGGTAGCCAGGTAAGCGTTTAAGGCATTAGGAGGCTTGAGGTCAGGGGTTCAACCCCTGCCTCCAACATTTGCTCTTTTCTTATTTCCTTTCAGGTTATCCAGTGTGTTTACCAATCCAAGGCCTATCATACACCTTCATGATCCAAAGCGCCAAGTGTCCTGAAGGTCAAATCTGCTCGCCAGCAAGAGAGGAGCACCATAGAGCCTAGTCAACGCAGAAGCAAGCAATCTCGAAGGTCAAACGGACCTCCTTGTTTTTGGGCTCATAAATGCTTTTTGCACCCTCCTAATTAAGGCCCAAATCCATTTCTTTATTCTTTTATTTTATTTTATTTTAATTTATTTATTTATTTACTAACCAATTAAATTATTTTCTTTTTATCAAAAAATCATAAAAAATATTTTTTTCACAAATTAGATCTAAGTATATTTTTTTATCAATAAATTTATTAATTTAATTAGATTTAACTTTACGTAAAAACTTTAATTATTTTTGTAAATAACTTAAAAATAATTAGAATAAATAGGTTTTATTACTAACTTAATTATATTTTATTTTTTTCCTAAAATAACCAAAAAAACCAAAAATAGGTCATTTAATTATTTTCATTATTTAATTTAATCATTAATTAATTTGTACATTTATTTCTAAAACCTGATCCTTTTTCTTAAAAAATATTAAAAACAACAAAAAAACATTTTTTCTTTTAATTAGGATAGAAGGGTCAAAACCCTAGTTCGCATTCAATCTAATTTGTCATTGCGCGCTTTATTTTATATTTTATCCCAATTATTGATGTAACTGCCTACAGTTTGTAATAGTTTAAATTAGGATGTTTATTTACATTTATCGCTTTATTTTCAAAGGGTTTGTTTTTGGCTATGTAAATACCCGAAGCCTTGTAATAGCGTAGTTTAATTTCCGCACTTTAAATTCCACAAATATTTAACTGTTAGATGTGTGAATAATTAGAGTTTGCATGACAAGAATGTATGTTTAATTTTAAAACGGTTAGATAATCCTAAACATGTGCAAAGATAAATAATCTGAAATTGAATCACTCGCACATGCGCACTCCTAGGGTACACTCCCACTTGGTTGCCTTCGGTAAACGGTCATTGAGTATAAGGTGCTTTAGTGGTCGTCCTTTTGTCCAAAGATCAAAGGTTGCTTCGGATATTGTTGCCTCGGATAATTGATCTAAGACTTTTGGGTTACTACTAAGGCGTCCTAACATTGCTTTAGTGACCATATATCCCTTTCGAATTGACCCTCAAAACTCCAACGACGGTGCTACCTACTCACTAATAGTGGGATAGCATTCTCTATAGGAAACAAGCATAGAACGATTCTTTTTTCGAGTAGGTAGATTAACTCTTAAGTACTTGCTCAGACAAAACAAAACTTTTTCACACCTACACTTCTTTACAAAAGAAAGTTTTCAAAACACTTCATTACACTCTTGAAGACAGAAGCAAGAGTTAAATCGAAGTCAAAACAAAAACTTTTCAAAGCGCATAAACACAAAGAAAACAATTTTGAAAATGATGAGCAAGTACCTAAGAGCCTATGGAAAACCATGGATAGAAAGGGTGCTAATACCTTCCCTCTCTATAATCTACCCCAGTACTCAGAAAGGGTGTAATACTTTTCAATTGTTTGATCTGTTTGCTTTATCTTTGTGGGTTTGAATCGAAGTTACTATAGATCCTAACCCGGATCTGGGGATACCTTTTAGGTAAGTAGAAATAGACTGTGAGGGAACTGTACGGCATAGACAAATACAGTTGAAGCAATAGCTACATTGGTGTGGCACTTTAGTTGGTATCGATATCCCTTGTGGAGGAACAAGGAGAGTATGGGGCTTCTAAGGGGTCATTAAGCATCAACTAACCTTAGAACCTATAATTGACCAACTTGGCCATAGAAAGTAGCAATATGCTACACACATCTAGACCATACTCTCGAGATGATTCCGGCCGCAAGAAAAGGTTGCTAAACTGGAATTATGACCGATCGAGGATGGTCAGTGATATTGAGAACCTCTAGAATCCGGTTACTATTACTAGGACAAGTTGAACTAACTAAACTGAAAGAGGGTAGTACCTAAACTCCATGCCAGCCTGAAATTTAAGGGTTATTGTGTGACTTGTTTGCCCTTACCATGTTTGCTATCTGTGATACCTGTGGTGTGTTTTTATCATGACATCATGCATCATAACATCGCATGCATATTTCATTAGACTACCCATTTCAAATACCGAGGGGGTTCATCTTTGTTCTGTTTTGCAGATCATGGCTTCTATGCGCAGAAACACCATTCGGATCAACTTTGTGCAGGTCCCTGCTCAGATTAGAGAGTTGGTTTCAAAGGTTCCTGATACTTCTTCCTTTGTTAGAAGACATGGTCATCTCCTCAGCCTGGTCACTTCCAAGTTGGATGAGCAAATGATGAGTGTGTTGTTCCAGTTCTTTGACCCGTTGCATCACTGTTTCACCTTCTCGGACTATCAACTAGTCCCTACTTTGGAGGAATTTTCTGATTTACTTGGCAATCTATTCTAGAGTAGACACCCTTTACAGGTTTGGAGATAGCTCCTAGGCCAAAGGATATTGCTTCAGCCCTCCATCTGACAAAGGCTGATGTAATATCTAATTGGGAGACTCGGAGTGGTGAGAAGGGTTTCTTGGCTAAGTTTTTGATTGATCAAGCTCAACAGTTCTGGGATAGTTTGGACTTTCAAGCATTTGAAGACATCCTGGCTCTCCTCATCTATGGCTTAGTTCTGTTCCTAAATTCAGATTCTTTTGTCGATGTGAATGCAGTCCAGATTTTCATGTCTCGTAATCCAGTGCCCACTCTTCTAGGTGACATCCTGCATGCTCTCTATGTCTGTACTGTTTGGAAAAGGGGAACTCTCATGTGCTGTGCACCGCTGCTGGCGAGGTGGTTTATTTCTCACCTCCAAAAATTTGTATTGAAGAATGAAGAAGGTATGGGTTGGGCTTACAAAATCATGTCCCTTGCTCACACGGACATCCTTTGGAGTACTAAAGATATGGAAAAGGTAGTTGTCATTGATCGGTGTGGGGAATACCCCAATGTTCCATTGCTTGGAATTAGAGGATGGATAACCTATAATCCTTGTTTGGCCTCACGATAGTTTGGACGAGCTCGAAGGGACGGTCCTCATGAGTTGCTGCTTCCAGACATTGTCTTTGACTTCAAGGGGGATGTTGAGGGACATCGCTGCAGGTTTATACGAGCTTGGGATAGGATGAACAAGTCTGATCCACATGAGCTAGGAATGAAGACTTCTCTCCCGATGCAGCCATATCTCCAGTGGGTTCGAGCCCGTGCTCAAAAGCTGGGGATGCCATATGAAGCTGTTTTTCCAGTGACTGTGGAGCATATTGATGAAGAAGGTGGTCCTTATACGATCCTCCATCCTCATATGCCTACTGATCTGGGGTCATTGAAGAGGTCTTGGATCCAGTTAAGGGAGGAAAGGGATACCTACAGAGAGAAGTATCATGAGCAGGAACGAAAGATCCTGAAGCTTACAAGGCAGCTAGAGAATGAGAGGACACTCAACGATTATGTCAGCACGAAAGGAAAACGACCATGGGAATTCTGATGTCTTTTATTATTTCTAGTTTAGATTTTCTTTTCAGTATTTCTTTTGTAACGCCTTAAAGGCATTTGTTAAACATTGTTTCAAGTTTTAATATAATAAAAGTGTGTTTCATTTTGGTTTACAAATTTGAATCTCCCTAAGTCTTTGAAATCATTTCATACGCATTCCATTCCCATGCACCTCATTACAGGCACCCTTACAGGTTTCTCATCTTCTTCGCTGTTTATTTCAGCAATCATGTCTTCTAAAACACCTACCGATCAAGCCATCAAGACTCTACAAACTCAGAATGCTTAGTTCCAGGAAATGTTCCTGAACTTGGCCAAGAGTCAACAAGATTTGAAGACTCTTATCTTGAAGGACAAGAAGAAGAAGAAGAAGAGGACGGTCCTCCTGAATATGGGTCACAAATTTGGAAACAGGTTGCGAGAGGAAGTTGATTTGTCCCACTCATCTGGAGGGGGAGAGAATCAAGAGGAAAGGAAGGGTCCTAGCCCTGTAGTTTCTGACGATGACACTGATTTTGATGAAGACTAGTATCCTCCTGCTGAGGATAGGTATAAGCAACTCGAAGACCGGCTAAGTGCAATGGAGATCCATAAGATACCTGGGTTGGACTTCGGAGAGCTGGGTTTGGCATCTGGGGTGGTGATCCTACACAAGTTTAAGGCTCCTGTCTTTGCTAAGTATGATGGGGTATCTTGTCCAAAGATGCACCTCCGCTCGTATGTCAGAAAGATTCAACCGTATACTGCTGATAGGAACCTTTGGGTTCATTTCTTTCAAGATAGTCTGTCAGGGACTCAACTTGAATGGTTCTACCAACTGGAAGGAGCTAATGTCCGTAACTGGGAGGACCTTGCAGCTGCTTTTTACAAGCAATACTAGTATAATGCCGACCTTTCTCGCACGCGTACTCAACTTCAGAGTATGTCTATGGGAACAGGCGAAGGCTTTAAGGACTACGCTCAGAAATGGAGAGATCTTGCTGGAAGAGTACAACCCCCTCTGGCTGATAGGGAGTTGGTGGATATGTTTCTTGGGACTTTGTCTGGTCCGTATTTCAATCATTTGATCGGTAGTTCATCTTCCATGTTTACTTAATTGATTATGACTGGGGAAAGAGTTGAGGCTGGTATCAAGAGCGGCAAGATACAGAAGGGTTCTTCGTCAAGTACAGAGAAGAAGCCTTTCAAGAAGGAGTCTAGTGCAGTTTACAGCTCGAGAAGCCAAAATCGACTTAAGCGCCGCCAAGTAGTTAATGCGGTAGTTATATCAAGACATGCTGGTGCCCCACAACAAAAAGTGGAGAGACCGCAAAGGCAGTATACTCAGCTCAGTATGACCCTGTCTCAAATTTTTCCACAACTGTTGAAGACCAAATTGGTGATTCTGAAGGAGGATCTAAAGAATCCCAGTACTACATCACCGCTGTATAATCCAAACGCCCGTTGTGCTTATCACTCTGATAGCCCGGGGCATAACACGAATAACTGCTGGGCTTTGAAGAATAAAGTGCAGGATCTGATTGATGCTAAGGAGATTGAGTTTGAAGCTCCAGAAAAGCCTAATGTCGTGACTTCTCCTATGCCCAAGCATGGAGTGAATGCTATGGATAATGACTCGTTTGTAACTTTTGTGGAAGACATTTCTAATCCGTTGATGACAGTAAAGAAGAACTTATTATTGGACAGTTTATTTCTGGGTTGTGATGAAGGTTGCCACCTGTGTTCCATCCTACCTGCTGGTTGCCATCTATTGAAGTGAAGTGTCCAACACCTGATGGATAACAAAGAAATCTTGTTCGAGAAAACTTTGGTTCCGTTGATACCTGTTGAAGATGTTTCCATAATAACCATTTCCGCCAATCCTTCCAAGGCTTCCTCGAGAAATCCTATTAGGGTTACATCTGTTTCAAGAGTTGATCCATTGATCATTACTATTCCTGGTCATATCCCTTACACTTTGGATAAGGCTGTCCCGTTGTATTATGGGGCCGATGTGTATTGTTATGGGATAAAACAAGATTTGAAGGTTGAAGAGGCTGATACTGATGTCAGCAATATTGTTGGGTCTAGCAAGGTCACCCAGAGCGGAAGACTTTTCTCTCTTGAGATCTCCCCACCAACTGTTTGAAAGCATATTGTCATTACATCTGTCAATGCATCTGCTACTGTTCCAATTCTTACTCCAGCTGTCACCCCTGTCGCTGAGTCATCTGACGCTCGAGGAAAAGAGATCACCAGTGAGCCTGCCCGGACGGAGGCACCAAAGAATATTATTGTTGAAACCTCTAGGAAGGAGATAGAGGAAATTTTGAAGATCATCAAAAAGAGCGACTACAACGTAGTCGAACAGCTGGGGCAAACCCCATCAAAGATCTCCATGTTATCTTTATTGTTGTGCTCAGAAGCCCATGCTAAGGATCTGATTGCTTTCCTTAAAACTGCACATGTGCTGCAGGAAACATCTGCTGATCAATTTAAAGACTCTGTGGCTAGTTTACCAGCTAACAACGGGTTGGGTTTCTCCGACGTAGATCTGACTGCCAAAGGAAAGAATCACAATGACACTCTGCATGTTTCAATCGAGTGCATGGGCACTACTTTAGCCCACGTGCTGGTGGATACTGGGTCCTCGTTAAATGTTTTACCCAAGAAAGCGTTAGATCGGCTGGATTGTGAAGGATTGGTGCTGAAGCCAAGTAATATTGTGGTTAGGGCCTTTGACGGGTCCAAAAGGATGGTGCATGGGGAGGTGGATGTCCCTATTAAGGTTGGTTCCCAGACTTTTGCGTCTACGTTCTATGTGATGGACATTCAACCATCTTATTCTTGTTTGTTGGGTTGCCGGTGGATTCATAAGGCTGGGGTAGTAACTTCCACGCTCCATCAGATGTTGAAATACCCAGTGAAGGGGAAAATTGTTACAGTACGAGGAGAAGAGTAGTACATGGTGAGCCACCTTAACTCTTTTCGGTATGTGGAGATGGATGGGGAGTTCATTGAAACCCCATGTCAAAATGTTTAAGAAGTCCCCCAGACTCTGGCGTCGACTGAAACAGCTGCTGAAGATCCTCCAATGAAGATGGCTTCCCTCAAGGATTCCCGGGCTGTTGTTTAAAAAGGTGGGTGTGCGAATTGGGGCCAACTCCATGACTTTGCACACAAGACTGACAAGTTTGGTTTGGGTTTTACTGCAGAATCTCAAAGGGAAGTTTGACGTGCGCGGATTGAAGGACCTACTCTGTTTATCACTAATCCAGGAGTGAATGCAATTGAAGATGATGATGAAGAGTCAGATTTCGACAACTGGATTTACCCGACTACTGACGGTGGATTAAGCAATTGGACGGCAGAGGACTTCGTCCCCATTTCTTTTATTACACAATAATAAGACTTTTGTTTTGAGATTTGTAACAGACAATTTGAAACTTTTACGGCCCGGTGCCTTGCCCGAGACACCGTGGCTTTGTTTGGGAGGGCTTATTATGTGTCATTTCCATATATCATCAATAAAAGCATTGGACGTTTTCTTGCATTACGAATTTTGTGCTCCTTGTTTTTCTTTTCTATTTTGCAAAACAACTATTGTCTTACACATACTCACATATATAGGTCCACATCCACTATGGATCCCACTGATAACGATTCTGCTACTGTCAGTTATGACTATGAAAGTCCGATCAACCAAGCCGAGGATGAAGGTGAGGATGATTGTGAAGTGCCTGGGGAGCTTGTTAGACTGTTACTTCAGGAAGAGAGGGCCACACAGCCGCATGAAGAGCCAGTGGAAACAGTAAATCTGGGTACCGAGGAAGATAAGAAAGAGGTCAAGATCGATGCAAGTCTGGAGTCTAGTGTCAAGAAACGGTTGATACAAATGTTGCGTGATTATGTTGAGATCTTTGTCTGGTCTTATGAAGATATGCCTGGGTTGGATACCAATATTGTGGTTGACCGCTTGCCTACTAAAGAAGAATGTCCTCCAGTGAAACAGAAAGTTCGCTGAATACGCCCAGAGATGAAGCCAAGTAATATTGTGGTTAGGGCCTTTGACGGGTCCAAAAGGATGGTGCATGGGGACGTGGATGTCCCTATTAAGGTTGGTTCCCAGACTTTTGCGTCTATGTTCTATGTGATGGACATTCGACCATCTTATTCTTGTTTGTTGGGTTGCCCGTGGATTCAGAAGGCTGGGGAAGTAACTTCCACGCTCCATCAGATGTTGAAATACCCAATGAAGGGGAAAATTGTTACAGTACGAGGAGAAGAGGAGTACATGGTGAGCCACCTTAACTCTTTTCGGTATGTGGAGATGGATGGGGAGTTCATTGAAACCCCATGTTAAAAATTTGAAGAAGTCCCCCAGACTCTGGCGTCGACTGAAACAGCTGCTGAAGATCCTCCAATGAAGATATGTATATTCTTCATCCCCAATAGCAATCCGGAATTTAGCTTCCCAGAACTCCTCAGCAGTAATCAGGGATTTATTTTCCCAGACAAATATGCATCTCACATTCATACATCATAGCATAGGCATATGAAACGCATTTAGCACAATATCATTCATCTTGAGAACGCCATGCATACTTCTACATTTAACTAACCCTTTATTCCCACAAGTAAAACATCAAGTTTTAGTATAAATCGACCAAAGATTTGTGCTGATAATTCTTCTAGTATTTATCATCATTCCTCCAAATGGAATCTATAAGCCCATTCCCAATACATCTTCGAGTGCAAATTTCTAGGCACTTTAGTGTTTAATCATCTTTCACCTTCATGTCACGAATGGCGGATCCGCCAATCTAACTCTTCAGGTTTAAGAAGATTGAACAGGGGAAGTTGTTGTACCCAAATATTTCCCCTCTCATTTCTCAAGAAATATCTCATAAGATCTCCATTGATTCAAGACTACACAAGGTTTGATCAACTCAAGACACTTCCTTAACACTGACAACTCAAAATTAGGGTTTGAGTTTTCACAAGGACAATTGGACTTTCAAGGCCTCAAATGAAATTTATGGATCATTAGGAACCCTCAAGATTTGTCATGTCAAGTTTCAAGTCTTGGATCACATCTTTGCTCAGTCAGTTGATCAATCGACCTAAAATCAGTTGTATTGGGGAAAAGTCAATTATGGTCAATTTACAGTAAAACTTCATAATTTTTGACCCATATCAACATTACGAACCCATATATGTCAATTGATCAAGTTGGATCACAATTCCTCAAAGAAATTTGATCAGAACACCAAAAGGGCAAAGTGGTCAAAATTAGGGTTTTGATTGAGAAGGCTCAGTTCTTGACTTTTGACCAAGAGAATGACTTATTGGTTTAAAACATGATCTCAAGGATTCAAATACACAATCTTAACCTAATTACATGGTTCAAATCACCTCTCAAGTTTATTGGATTGACAGATGAATTTCAGTAAACTGATGAAAAGTTAACTATACATTGAAAAGTCAAACTTTATCTTTTTGATCAAAATCAAGTTTCAAAAATCATATTTCATCAAGAGATGTCAAAATATGAAACTTGTTCATCAAGAAATGGGAAAGTCAAAGTTATCTTTGGAAGAAAGGCAAGATTTCCATTTTGGAAAAGTATGCTTTTGCAAATGTCAATCCTTTTTTAGCCTCTCAATGGATCCTTCTGCACACACAACATCTGCAATTCAGAAGCAAGCTTGTTTAAAGTTCAACCACTCTACAATAGCATGTTACAAGCTTTGGGAAGATGTTTGTCATGTTTGCTTCAAAAACAAGTAAAGGTTTTATAACATGTAAATTCAAATTCTGACTTGTTTTAGCACACAAAACCTCTTGCCTATAAATACATACACTATTTGCAAGATAACAGGCGAATGCACAAGCCCTCAAACACCCCCAAAGTCAGAATTTCATAATAAACCTCCATTGTTGCATATTCTGGCAAGAAATCCCAAAATCAAAATCCACACGTGCGTTTCTTGGCCTTTTGGTTCCTAAAGCTTCTAAACATCATACATAAACAATCCCAACACCTGTTATCCAACTGTAACTCTATCTTCACCAACCTCCACTTTCAAAAATAGGGCATTGCATCTTGACTTCTCCAGACCATTCCAACCATCCTCAGCACAAACTAATCATTACATTAGCTTCCGGGTAACTTGAGGAAGTTAACATGATCATCACAACTCCTTGAAAGCAGCTCAAACTCATTTCACGATTTCCAGTTTTTTGAGGTATTTTCTGAACTTCCATCTGTTCATTTAGGCATTGTTAAGCTTTCATTTTCAAAGATAAAATGTAGATATCATTGCCCTGAATCTGGCCATGTCCATAGTCTTCATTTATATTGATTGAGTAGGGAGAATTTTGAAGTTGATGTTTTTGAAAATATTAGGTTAGATTTGGTACCAACAGAAATTCTTGCTCATCTTTGAGAATTAGTTTAATTTATTTACATATTTAGAATTGTTGTGAAATTTCTAACAAGTTTGGTGTTTGATGTTTCGGAAATGATTGAGAAATGGCTGAGTTACAAATTTCAAATATTTGCTCTTTAAACTGACGCGAGGAAGAAGATGAAGTTCAGGCCTAGAACTTGATTTGTGTTATGTATTTATGGTTTTTTTTAAGCTAACAGATGTATAGCCACCACAGTGGTAAGGCAGCACGCTTTTATTGCAGAGGGCGTGGGTTCAAGCCCCAGCGCTGTCACTTTTTCATTTTTCCAACATTTTCTTTCTTTTTTGCAAGCAAACAAGCGCGCTGGGCTTAGTACACTAGACCTTTGCATTTTTTCTTCTCCTGACCCCCCTGTTTCCTTTTGACAGTGCAGGCCCAACTTTCTTTCTTTTTATTTTGTTTAATTTTCTGATTAACAAAAACCCTTAATGGGTCAGGCTTCAAACAAAAACTGTTTTTTCTAACAAACACCCTAAATTCCTTTTTCACCTCCTGACTTTATTTTTCATATTTTATTTCATTTTCTTTAATTTATTATTTTTCATTATTATTATTATTATTATTGTTTATTAAATAAAAAATTCCAAAAAAAAATATTTTCATTTATTATTTGCATTCTATATATTTTATTCCTTTAAAAAACAAAAGGCAAAAAAAAAACATTTTTCTTATAAAAAAACTTAATTTCTTTTTCTTATTAAATTAATAATTAGATTTAGGTTTAGTTATTTTGTTTTTTAAAATTAACTTAAAATTTAGGTTTTCTTTTAATTAATTAATTTCCATACTATTTTTATTAAACTTAAAACCTTTTCTAAAAAAACCCTAAAACATTCTTTCTTGATTAAACTTAATTTCTTTTCTTAATTAGTTTAGGTTTAATTTTACTTATCTTAATTAATTACTTCTTTAGTTAATTAGGTAAAAACCAAACCCTTTCCTCAAAAAACCAAACAAAATCCATTTCTTTTCCATTTATATCGTTGCACATTATATTTTCATTTCTTGTACATTATTCAAATTTCAATATGGTTGTAATAGATAATTAAGTTTAATTTCTTTCAATTCCCATTTGTAAATTTGTATACCCCACCCCCCTAATGATGTAATAGCGTAGTAAATTTACTTTCCGCAATTTATCGCGTTCATATCAAATGCTAGTAAATTAGGGTTTGTATGGAAAGATAAAATCAACAAGTAGATAATCCTAATCAAAGATTAAATGCATGGAAATCAAACACACTATTCATACATGCACCCTTAAGGTAAATTTATTTGTTGCCTAAAAAATGGTCATGTTATACATGTGGGATGTCTTAGCAAAAACAATCAAAAATACAAGATCATAGTCCCTCGATGATGCTTCAAAATGTTGCCTTACAAATGATCTTAGTACCTAAAAGAGAAGTGTTCAGATATCTCACAACATTGCTAGCATGACTACACGATGACCCATTCCCGTCCCTTTATATCCAAATATAAGGCTTCTTACCAATCAATGGTGAGATAGCAATATCAAAGGAAGGAAGAAATGAACAAAGACTTTTGTGTAGGTAGAAACGTTTTTAGTTGCTTGCTCACTTTCAAAATAAACATACTTGCAAACACACACCAAACACTTTCAAAACATTGAAATATTTTCAAAAGTCCAACACTTTGTATACGTTCTTACGAAACAAGAACCATTACAAAGTTAGCCTAAATGAAGGTTCCTTTTCAAAAATACTTTCAAAAAGCACCACAAAGCATATTTTCAAACAAAGCAAGTGTTCTAGCAAGCAACTAAGAGCCCATAGATAAATATAGATGAAAAGTGTGCTAACACCTTCCCTTTTCATAATCTACCCCCCGAACTCAAGAAATAATCTCAAAGGTAATTCCTGTTCTTTTCCACCTTTCCTTTTGGATAAAAGAAAAGTCGGTGGCGACTCTTGCTAACTACAACAATTATGATCAAACGCAAAACATCCCAAGTCACTTATCCCACCATACTACAAATATCCAGATGTCAAATGGTCTTGACAGAATACAATATTCAGTACACCACTCAGAAAGCAATCAAAGGAAGTGTACTGCGAGATCATTTGGATCATGAAGCCGTAGATGACTACCAATTTGTGAACTTCAAATTCCAAGATGAGAACATTATGCTAGTTACAGATTGCGAAGAACCTGGATTGTATGAAGGACCTGAGCCCGGATCCCAATGGACTATGGTTTTTGAAGGAGCCTCTAATGCACTTGGCAACAGAATTTGTGTTGTAATTATCTTTCCTCAGGGTTTCCATACACCCTTCACCGCCCGATTATGTATCGACAGTACCAACAACATGGTTGAATACGAAGCATGCATCATGGGCATCAGAGCTTCTATTGACCTAAGAATCAAGTTCTTAAGCGTATACAGGGACTCATCCCTGGTAATCAGTTAAATCAAGGAAGAATGAGATGTTAAACACCCAATTCTTATTCCTTATAGAGAGCATGTGCTGACCTTAATTCCGTACTTCGAGGAGATGACTTTTGAGCACATACCAAGAGAATAAAATCAGTTTGTAGACACATTAACAACCATGTCGTATATGTTTAAATTCAGATTGGACAACAAGGCTCCTAGAATTACCATTGAAAGGCTAGATGAACCGGGGAACTGCTACAAAATTGACACTGACGGGGTAGAAGAGGAGCCTTGGTTTCATGAATTGAAAAGATATATTGAGGCTCAAGAGTACCCTGAAGGAGCATCTATCAATGACAAGAAATTCCTACGGAGGTTCTCAGCTATGTTCTTCCTGAGCAACATAATTTTGTACAGGCGCAACCATGATTCGACTCTACTTCGTTGTATGGGCAAGAAAGAGGCGCAGAAGATTATGAAAGATATGCACAAAGTTATCTTTGGTACTAACTCTAGTGGGCATACTATGGATAAGAAGATTTTAAGAGCGGGTTACTATTGGTTGACTATGGAAACTGATTGCCATCACCACTCAAGAACTTGTTACAAGTGACAGATCTACGCCGACAAAGTACATGTGCCTCAAGCACGTCTGAATATCTTGACTGCTCCTGGTCGTTTGCAATGTGGGTCATTGATATGATTGAAGATATCAATCCTACTTCTTCTAACGGGCATCGCTTAATCCTCGTTTCCATTGATTACTTCAAAAAGTGGGTTGAAGCAACCTCGGTTGCCTTTGTTACTAAGAATTTGGTCGCCTAGTTCATTAAGCATAACCTTATATGCCGGTATGACATCCCAGAGAGGATTATCATAGATAAGAATATCAATATCAACAAAACTATGATCACGG
Source organism: Vicia faba (assembly GCA_948472305.1). NCBI lineage: Eukaryota > Viridiplantae > Streptophyta > Magnoliopsida > Fabales > Fabaceae > Vicia > Vicia faba. The sequence continues at coordinate 1,518,570,460 of OX451738.1, forward strand.
AACTTTGCACGCAGTTCAAGATCAAGCACCATAATTCTTCTCCATATCAACCAAAGATGAATCGCGCAATGGAAGCCACCAATAAGAACATTAAGAAGATGATACAGAAGATGACGGTGACATATAAACACTGGCATGAGATGTTACCATTATCTCTTCATGGATATCGCACTTGAGCTCGGTTATCAACTGGGGCAACCTCATTCTCTCTAGTCTATGGTATGAAGGTTGTCTTACTTGTGAAGTTCAGATTCCTTCCCTAAGAATTATGAAAGATGCAGGCTTGGATGAAGACGAATAGATTCAGACTAGGTTGGACCAGTTGAATTTAATTGACGAGAAAAGGCTTGCGGCTGTTCGCTATGGTCAGATGTATCAGGAGCGCATGATCAAAGCTTTCAATAAAAAAATCAAGCATCGAATATATCAGTCTGGTGACTTGGTAATAAAATGCATTGTCCTACCACAAGGTGATCCCATGGGAAAATGGACTCCCACCTACGACGGGCTATCTGTGATCAAAATGATATTTTCGGGCGGCACTATGATACTTACCACCATGGATGGTGAAGATCTTCCACACCCTATGAACACGGACATAGTTAAAAAATACTACGCATGGAAACGACCCGCTAGGTTGACTGGCCTAGGAAAAAATAAGGGCATCCCGGCGAACCAAAAGGGTTCGGGCCAAAATTAGGGATATATATATATATATATATATAAGACTGTACACCCGACAAGTTGAAAACCTAAAAAGGCAGCTTGGGTAAAAAAGGGTATCCCGGTGGACTGAAAACCCGAAAGGGAGGTCCAAGCAAAAATTAGGGATTAAAGCGTACAACTATGTCCCATTAGATCACTTATATCCAGCTTTATTACCAACGTCAAGTTCAAATTGCAGTGATCAATTCAATCAACTTCTTCCGACAAGTAAGGGATGAGATGCTCAAAGACATAGGTGCAATAACAGAGTTGGAACCCGACGAGATCATTTACACATAGCTATATTTTATTCCACTTTATACTCTCTTCATTTCACGACGATATCCTCTTACTAGGATTTCCGTCTCTTTGTAAAACAATCGCCTGTTTATAGGCAAACTATCAATATAAACACAATTTCAAATTTTCAAATTTTGTTTTACTTTTTTTGTTTTGTTTGCAAAAACGTTCAGTGACTAAATTGAATGAACATATGCATATGAACATGATTTCTATTAACAATTATATGTATAAAAACTGGAATAAGCATTTACTCAAGACTTTAAGAGTTGGGATAAAGTTCAAGTCTTCCATAAAATCCCCATAGAACAATCCCTAGTAAAGTCACCCCACAAAGCAGTTTCCACAAGATTATCCCCTACAGAATCCGCTTCACAAGCTCATTGTCAATAAGAACATATTCCCTGCAAGCCTGAAATACTCTAACCATACTCACCAACAAATCCCTCTAGCAGACAAAGGAGTATGATCATTTCCCCGACAATGTCGCCAACCTACGGAATCCCAATCTTTAGTAGATTATGATAGCAGCATAGTTCACAGGAATTTTCTCCCCCAGTTGAGCTTATTTCTCCGACACGGTAAAATTCCTCAACAGATTTTGTTTCCAGAATAGTGTTTATTTCCCCAACAAGATATAGTCTCCTCATCTCGAGTCTATCACTTTTACTGCTATAAATCACCGACAAAATTTCTCTCTCCAGCAAAGGGAAATTCAGGCTGCTATCCTCAAAGAGTTTCTACTGAATCAGAAATTAGACCAGGTTTCGATTAATCTTATCCTCCCCAGAAGAGTCATCATCCATGTCGAAAACTCAGTCAGACAACACCTCGAAAGGTTGTCCATCTCTTTTATCCCCAATCAGGGTATATAAGAATTAAATTCCTTAGTAGAGCGATGAACGACCAGTGTTCTTGAACTCTTCTCCCAAGCATAAATCAACATCCCCAACGGAATTGTCTCAAACAGAATGCAAAAATTTCTAGCAGAGGAATTCTAAATAAGATTGAAGAATTACTGTCGCCATCCCCAGTAGTAGTCCGAAATTTATTTTCCCGATCAAAATGTTATACAAAGCTACCGATACACTTCAACGACATCTCACATTCATACATCATTTATCATAGCATATGCATACAAAACTCATATAAAACGCTCTCATTTTCTTTAAGAATGTCATTATGCAATGCACTACATACATCATGACATTGCATAAATACTAACTGTATCTTTTCAGGTAAAGTTCTCAAACAGACGAACATCATTAACAATTTTATAACAGGTCAAAGAGTAATTCTTGAAACAGGATGGGGGGACTATCTACATGACCAAATAATTCAGAAACTGAATTCTGACAAGAATTTCCCTCAGAGACTGAATCTGACAAGTAGCTACTTAAGCGATTTTCCTAGAAATTTATTCTGAAAAATATCTCTTCTAGATGAAGTCGGGCGTAGGCATCTTTTAGTGCATCATTCAGATGAATTCAAGCGTAGATTTCCTTCTGATACTCTTTTTGAAAAAGTCAGGCGTAAACTCTTTCTACTATTTCTTCTAGATGAATTCAGGCGTAGATATCATCTAGTGCATCATTCAGATGAAGTCAAGCATAGATTTCCTTCAGACACTCTTTTGAGAACAAGTCAGGTGTAGACTCTTTCCAATACCTCTTCTAATTGAAGTTGGGCGTAGACATCTTCTAGTTTAGATGAAATTAAACATATATTCCTTATGAAACTCTTTTGGACAAAGTCGGGCGTAGACTCATTCCAACATATCTTCTAGATAAAGTCGAGCGTAGACTCATTCTAGTATATTATTCAGATAAAATCAAGCATAGATTTGTTCTGATATTATTTTTGGACAAAGTCAGGTATAGACTCATTCTAACATATCTTCTAGACAAATTCGAGCATAGATTCATTCTAGTATATCATCAAGCATAGATTCATTATGATATTCTCGGACGTAGACTCATTCCAAATGCATCTTCTAAGACAAAGTAAGGCATAGACTTATTATGATATTCCTATCAACAGTTACTCTGGATGGAATCTATAAGCCCATATCCGATGACATCCTGTCACCTCTCCAAATGGAATATTTAAGCCCATTCTCGGTATAATCAACCAACATTGTTACTTCGTGCACAGGCGAGTGCAAATTTATGGGCACTTAAGTGTTCAATCATCTTCTACCTTCAAGTCACGAATGGCGGATATGCCAATCTAACGCTTCAGGTTTAAGAAGATTGAACAGGGGCAGTTGTTGTACCCCAAAATTTTCCCTCCCGTTTTTATTCAAGATATTCTCAAAAGGTACTCATTTGCTCAAGTTGGCTCAAGAATTGATAAGACAAATTCTCCTCCTAAGCAATGGGTCCACAACTAGGGTTTTGTGTTTCACAAGGGATATTGGGTTATCAAGGTCTCAAGTGGTTTTCATGGTTCTCCATAGGTCTTCAAGAATTATCATGACAAGTTTCAAGCCTTGCATTATAAAATTTCTCAGCCAATGACTCAGATGACTGAAAATTAATTGTATTGGGTAAAAAGTCAACCATGGTCAACATACAGTAAAACTTCAAGATTTTTGGTCAACAAAAACATTTTGAAGTCAAATTCATCATTTGATCAAGGGTTGTTCATGATTCCTAAAGAAAAGCCCTCAAATCATCAAAATTCAAAAGTTGCCAAATTAGGGTTTCCTTAGGAGAAATCAACTGAACTTTGACCAAGAATAACTTTCACATGCTTCATCATCTTTTCCCCAACCAAATCCCTTTTTGAAGGAAATTCAATTCTATACAACTTTTTCTCTCTAAGCTCAAGTCCAAAAAATGCATCATTTGAGAAATATAAGTCAATACATTACAGGTCATTTCAAAAGTCAACAAAAAGGTACTTTTTGTCAAGGAAACTTATATCAAAATAAATTCTTCAAAAGCAAATATGATCAACATAGAGGTTGTACAGGACATCTTGAGATTTCCAAAACATCCAAGATCACCTTCAAAGGATAAATATTGAGTGAGTTATGACAATTGCAAGTTGGGAAATTTTGAGCAAATGCATGAATTTCAAAATGAGCAAGCTTTATATTTTGGGCTATTGGGTCATGGTTTAAGAATCCAAATGTGTATTATACCCTTCATACACCTAAAATATTATTCACACCCCTTGATCCTTTTTATTTTAATTATTTTAATTATTTTTGATTTAATTCATTAATAATACAAAATAAATAAGATAAAATCATATCTTATTACACAAGGTCCAAGTCCATTTGTTTTTGCCCTAATTTTCACTATATATTCAGACATCAAGACAAGAACCCTTACACATGAATCCTTGCCTCACAATTTTATCAAAAATATAAAACTTTTATCAAGAACCCTAATGTTTTCAAACCTTATTTTCAAGCCTTTACACCATAAAGCTTTCATTATATTCTCTTCCAGCAAGCATATAGAGTAAGTTTGGACCAAATTAGATGGTCCAAAACGCGTGAAATCACATTGCAAGCATCATAATTTCATCCATGTTTGAAATTATGTATTTCTTGTTTTACTGCATTCTAACGCTTAATAATGTTTGCTATGTGTTCATGAGATTCAATAATGTAGGATAGAACAATCGCAAAGGTCCCATGCATGCTAAATTGCAAATTGTCATATTTGCTCCGATTTGCTTTACTTGTTTCGTAACTCAATCTAAAAGGACCTATAGGTAAAAGTAAGCCCATATTTGGATTCAAAAGGGTCGAATTAGGGGGGGGGGGGGGGGGGGGGGTAGAACATTTTGGATCACTAACGATTTGAATTTACAGGTTTTGAACAATACAAGTCGCTAGAGAAGACGACCGCAAAAGGGTTTATATTTTAACTTATTTTATTTTATTTTTCCCACAAAAAATATTTTATTTAGTTATATATATTATCCATTTTTATTAATTAAATTTTTAAATTAAATTAGAACTAGTTTAATATTTATGTTTTCTTTATGCCCATTAAATATTTATTTTAATATAAAAGGACCAAAATACCTCATAATGCCATGTATTATTTTCAAGACAAAAAATACAAAAATACTTACTTTTTCTTAAAGAAATTTATTTTCTTTTAATCAAATAGAATTAGGGTTTATTCAAAAATCTTTTCTAAAAAAATAATTTCTTTTCTTAATTGATTTAAGTTAATCCTGATTTATTTATTAGGTTTAGGTTAAAACTTTTTTTTCATATAAAAAACCAAACAAAATCTTCTTTGCATTTACATACCTTTGCATATTTAATTCGTTTTTTTATATTATTTATTCCAATATTTATACATATTCAATTTGGTTGTAATAGACTAATTAGGTTTATATTATTGCAATCCCCATTCATAAATTGTATACCTCTCTCCCACAAGTGTTGTAATAGCGTAGGACATTTAAATTTCGCAATTTATCACTTTTATATAACATGCTATTAATTAGGGTTTGTACGGCAAGATAAAACCAGTAAAATAGAAAACCCTAATCCAAGACAAAATCAAGCATGAAAATGACACACTTGCACACAAAACACCCCTAGGGTTACCCCACTTGGTTGCCTTATAAAAATGGCCATATTACGCATGTAAGGTGTCTTAGCAAAAACAAACAAATACAAGATCATAGTCCCTCAATGACGTTATTCAAAGTTGCCTTACAAAAATGATCTTAGTCCCTCAAAAATGCTAAGATACCTTGCAACATTGCTAATCATGGCTATACGATGACCCACGCCCGTCCCGCTAACATCCAAAGATAGGGTTGCTTACCAAATCAATGGTAAGACAACAATATCAAGGAAAAAGAAAATGAACAAGAAATATATTTTAGTAGGTAGATTACTTTTAGTTACTTGCTCCATTTCAAAACAAATATCCTTGTTATTTTCAAAAACAAACACCTACACATTTTCAAACATCTTACAAACATTGAAAACATTTTCAAAAAAAAAGATCAACATCTTTGTATACATTCTTATGAACGAGAATCATTACAAATATTGCCTAAACAATGGCCTCTTTTACAAATACTTTCAAAACCACACAAAGCACAATTTCAAACAAAAGCAAGTGATCTAGCAAGTAACTAAGAGCCCATGGAAAACCATGGATTAAAAGGGTGCTAATACCTTCCCTTTTCATAATCTACCCCCCTAACTCAAGAAATAATCTCAAAGGTCTTTCCTGTGCTTTTTTACCTTTCCTTTTGGATAAAAGAAAAGTCGGTGGCTACTCTTGCTAACCGCAATATTTGCGATAAAATGCAAAATAATCAAGTCAGTTCTCCCACCGTATCACAGAACTGGCGACTCTGCTGGGGAGAATTCTAAAACCAGGGTTACCTTAGGGTTTAGATCACATTTATTTGCTTACATTGTTTGACTTGTGTGCTTTACATTATGGTTCTTTGTTTGAGTTTGAATCCTCTACCCGGATTTGGGATACATTATAGGTAAGTAGCAATATGTTATGGAAACTGTGAGGGGTATACCGACATGGTCTAAGAAATAGCTATGTTAGTGCGACATGTTTGTGGGTACCAGTAGCCTGTGAGTTAATCAAAGAGAATACGGGGCCGCTGAGTGATGTGATGAAGCACTAATGAACTTCTAGAACCTTTACTTGACCAACTTGACCTTTAGGATGTAGTGAGATGACCGGCTTTGGTGCAGTCTAAAGTTGGTAGATACTCGATACTACACTCATTGAGGTTTGTTTTCTTGGGATATTTCGGTCGCCATTAAAGAGGCTTGAGCTGAAACAATGACCAAGGAAACAATCCAGTGATATTGAGCTCCTTAGAACCCGGTTACTATTACTAGGACGGGTTTAAGCCAACTAAACTTCAAGAGGGTACTTACCTATAAAACTCCATGCAATCCTAAACTAAGGATTCATTTGCTTTTCTTGTATATGCATACTTGTACATAATATCATGGACATCATGAACATCATATACATCCACTAACCATTTCAAGGATTTTGGGATACATCTTTGTTCTTGTTTTGTAGGATATGGATTCACTTCGTAGGAAAACTATTCAAGTCAACCTTGTGAGGATCCCTCCACAACATAAGGAGCTAGCTTCAAGGATTCCTGAAAAATCTCCATTCACCGAGAGATATGGTCGCCTACTCAACTTGGTCACCTCCAACACAGATGGGGACATGATGAAGGTGCTCTTTCAGTTCTTTGATCCTTTGCACCATTGCTTCACATTTCCCGACTATCAACTTGTGCCTACTTTGGAAGAATTTTCCCAACTCTTGAGGATTCCCATTCTCAATCAACTACCTTTCAAAGGTACGGAAATATATCCAAATCTAGAAGAGATTGCTCAAGATCTACACTTGCACTCATCTGATATCACAACTCATTGGGAAACAAGGAGTGGTGTCAAAGGCTTCCTAGCAAAGTTTCTGTTTGAGAAAGCCCAAAGCTCCTTATAATTGCAAGCCTTTGAGGAAATTGTGGCTCTTCTCATCTATGGCATGGTTTTGTTTCCAAATCTGGACCAACTCATAGATGTGAACACCGTCAAAATCTTCACATCACGCAACCCGGTGCCTACATTGCTAGGGGATATCCTACACTCTTTTCACACTCGCACAATGAGGAAAAGAGGTGTCCTTATGTGTTGCACTCCTCTATTGGAAAGATGGTTTATTTCTCATCTTCCCCAATCTGTATTAAAGAATGAGCAAGGTTCAAGATGGTCACAAAGGTTGATGATGCTCAAGCATTCAGACATTCATTGGTGCTCCCGATCTAAAGGGAATGTTGTCATTTTTTGCCGTTGTGGAGAATTTTCTAATGTCCCTTTACTTGGAATTAGGGGAGGAATCACCTACAACCCTTGCTTATCCTTAAGACAGTTTGGTTATGCCCAAAGGGATGGCCCGCACGAGATGTTGATTCAAGGTTTGGTATTCAACTACGACAACGACAATCAAGGTCTTTGCCAGAGATTTATCCGAGCTTGGAGGATGCTAAACAAGGTGGATAGCAAGACTTTAGGACACAAGAATTCCATCCCTCTTGAGCCTTACCTCAAATGGGTACGAACTTGCGCTCAGAGTCTTATGATGCCTTACCCCTCCATTCTCCCGGTAATCATTCAGCCTATCATGGAGGGAGACGTTTCATACACTATACTACATCCTGAAATTCCCACATCTCTTGAAGACCTCCAAAGGGATTGGATATAACTCAAGGGAGAGAAGGATACTTTTGAAGCCTAATTCTACGCAAGTGAGATGAAGGTTTTTGGAACTCACTAGGCCACTTCATGAGGAGCAGACTTTGAATGCCTACATTACACCAAAGATGATGCGCACTACTTTTCTATCTTAGAGTTTTGTATTATTTTTCCCAAGGGGCACTGATGTACTCAAACTTTATCTTATTAATATAACGTGTGTTTCTTTTAGTCTTAAACAAATTTAAATCTTCGAAATTGTTGACAACATTGCATATGCATATATCATTCATCATAACATAAACAAGTCTTTTGCAACAAGTCTCCTCATCTCTCTACTGTTTATTTCAGTAAGATGGATCTCGAGAAAACAGTGAAAGATCTCCAACCTCAGAATACGCAGTTTCAAGAGTTTCTCATGACCCTAGCCAAGGGGCAAGAAGATTTGAAGACTCTGCTGGCTGAAAAGAGGAAAAAGAAAACAAATAAGGTAACCGAAGTCTTAAACATGGGAAGAAGATTTCATGGGAAGACAAGAAGGACTTTGGACTTTGCAACAACATCCAGTGAAGGAGAAGGGAAAGGCAAGGAAACAGTTTTCCCGTCAGAATCGGAAGAGGAGGAAGAAGAAGTGGACTACTCTGAAGAACAATACCCTCCAGCTGATGATAAGTATAAACATCTCGAAGAGCGATTGAGCGCGATGGAAATCCAAAAGGTACCAGGCTTGAACTTTGAGGAATTGGGTTTGGTGTCGAGGATTGTGATTCCTTCGAAATTCAAAGCACCTGTATTCGCTAAATATGAAGGAGTTTCATGCCCTAAGATGCATCTCCGGTCGAATGTGAGGAAAATTCAACCCCATACCGCTGATAAAGAATTATGGGTGCATTTCTTCCAAGACAGTCTATCTGGGACTCAAGTTGACTGGTTCTACCAACTAGAAAGGGCTAATGTTCACAATTGGGAAGATCTTGCCGCAACTTTCTACAAGCAATATCAATACAATGCTGATTTGGCGCCTACCCGTACTCAACTCCAGAGTATGTCCATGGCCTCCAATGAAGGTTTCAAAGACTATGTACAAAAATGGAGAGATTTGGCCGGAAGATTTCAAATCCCTCTGTCTAAGAGAGAATTTGTAGACATGTTCTTGGGCACCTTGTCTGGGCTCTTCTTCAATCATTTAATCGGAAGTTGATCTGCAGGCTTCACTGAACTAATATTGACCGGAGAGAGGATAGAAGTCGGTATAAAGAATGGAAAGATTCAAAAAGATTCATCTTCTTCTACAGCTCTAAGGAAGCCCTTTATCAGAAAGAAAGAAGTGGCTTCCGTATATCCGCAAAGAAACCAAGATAGGGCCGAACGCCGACCAATGGTGGGGGCCGTTATGATCCCAAACCCTGTGTCCGATCAGCAAAGAAATAATAAACCAAGGGTGGAAAGGCCAGTCAGGAAGTTCACCATAAATAACATGACTCCGTCTCAATTACTACCGCATCTTCTGAGATCGAACATGGTAACCTTGGAAGAAGCTCCGAAAAACTCCAATAAAACATCCCCTCATTATTATCCCAATGCCCGTTGCGAATATCACTTTGAAAGTCCTGGTCACGATACTAATAATTGTTGGGCCTTGAAGAAAAAAATACAAGACCTCATTGAAGAAAAAGAAATTGAGTTCGATGCGCCTGAAAAGCCAAATGTCATTTCTGCTCCTATGCCCAGACATGGTCACAATACTAATGTCATTAAAGAAGATTTGTTTGTTAATTCAGTTAATGAACTCATGACCCCACTTATGACTGTTAAAACGAACTTGTTGAATGTCGGCGTATTCCCGGGTTATGTTGAAGATTGTCGTTTCTGTTTATCCTCTCCGACTAACTGTCCTTTGTTGAAAGTAGGCGTTCAGTGCCTGATGGATAACAAAGAGATTATGTTTGAAAAGACTCCTATTCCACCTGTTCTTGTTGAAGATGTTTCTATCATTACCATTTCCTCTAATTCTTCCAGGGTCTCCACCAAAAGACCCGTTAGAATTACATCAGTTCCGAAAGCAGCTCCCTTAATAATCACAATGCCTGGGCCAGTCCCATATACATCAGACAAAACCATACCATGGAATTATGGAGGGGATATCTATTACCATGGTATTAAGTATGATTGGTCGACCGCCGAAGAGTTAAATTCCGAGAAAGAAGACTCCGACATCAGTAATGTTTTTGGAACAAGCAAAATTACCCGAAGCGGTAGGATCTTTTCTCCAAAGATTGCTCCCCCTAAAGCAGTTTCTGGACCCGTGATCATCCCTGTAGCTGCTCCAAAGGTTACATCCGTACCGATAATCATCTCTGTACGTGCTCCTATTGACGAAGCCGTCACAACTCATATTATGATTCCTACTAACAATCCATCTGCCGAGACTCGAGGAAAGATTATTCAAGAGGAGCCTGTCCGGACGAAGGCTCAATCACTGAATATCCCTGAGACATCCAAGAAAGAAATGGAGGAGGTCATAAAAATTATAAAGAGGAGCGACTACGATGTAGTTGAACCATTGGGGAAAACTCCCTCCAAAATCTCCATGCTGGAATTACTACTGTGTTCCGAGGCACATGCGAAAGCCTTGGTGAAGTTCCTAAAAACAGCCCATGTACCTCAGGAGACATTTGCTGATCAATTTCAAGACTGCGTGGCCAGCCTAACTGCGGACAATGGTTTAGGTTTTTCAGATGCTGATTTGACGCCGAGGGGAAGAAAGCATAATGAGGCATTACATGTCTCAGTGGAATGTAGGGGCACCACTTTGGTGCATGTTTTGGTGGACATTGGCTCATCTTTGAATGTATTACCCAAAAAATCTCTTGATAGACTTGACTGTGGGGGGTTGACTTTAAAGCCAAGCAACATAGTGGTAAGGGCTTTTGACGGCTCGAAGAGGATGATAGATGGAGAGGTGGACATTCCCATAAAGGTTGGAACCCAAACCTTCAATTCAACTTTTTATGTGATGGACATCCTCCATTCATATTCTTGCTTGCTAGGCCGGCCATGGATCCATAATGCTGGCGCTGTTACCTCTACACTGCACCAGATGCTGAAGGATCTAGTTCAAGGGATGATTATCACCATTCATGGAGAGGAAGTATACATGATCAGCCATCTCAATTCCTTTAGATATGTGGAATTGGGCGGTGAATTCATTGAAACTCCATTTCAACACTTTGAAGAGGTCCCTCAAGAGGTGGCAGTGACCAAGGCTGTTCCCAAGATTACATGCCCTCCACTCCTGATGTCTTCGCTGAAAGATGCTAAAGTAGTGGTGGAAGAAGGTGGTTGCACTATCTAGGGACAACTCCTAGATATCCCATATAAGTTTGACAAGTTTGGCCTAGCTTTCACTTCAAGTGCTCAAAAGGTTGTACGCTGTGCCCATGCTGGAGGGCCACCATTGAAGATCAGCATTCGAGAAGTCAACGCAGTAGAAGATGGTGAAGATGGTTATAACCTGGAGGAATGGATCTTCCCGACTGTTAATGGAGGGATTAGCAATTGGGAGGCTAGAGACTTCGTCCCAATCACTTTCATCCATCAATAATTTGTCTTTATATTTTGTTGGAAATGTAATATTCAAAACAATTCTCACTCTTAAAACCTTGTGTCTTACCCGAGGCACAATTGTCCATTTGTAAGGGTTATTATCTCATTTTTCATATGACATCAATGAATCATGGACATTTTCGCATTCAAACTTTTGTTCTCATTGTTTTTCTTTTACATTTTACTTTCTTTCAAAGATAGTTATACCCTTACACACACCCACACTCACAATGCAGATATACATCCATTATGGATCCCATGGGTAACGATACTGCTATGGCCTTTTGTGACTCTAAGAATCTGATCTACCAAGCTGAAGACAAAGGTGAGGAAGATTGTGAAGTACCAGGGGAACTTGTCAGGTTGCTACAACAAGAAGAGAGAACCATTCAGCCTCACGAGGAACCCGTGGATACAATTAATCTAAGTATCGAAGAAGATAAAAAATAGGTCAAAGTGTGTGCCAATCTGGAACCCAGTGTCAAGAAGTGTCTGATTCAGTTGTTGCATGGTTATGTCGAAGTCTTTGCCTAGTCGTATGAAGACATGCCAGGACTTGATGAAGATATTGTGGTACATCGTCTGCCTACGAGAGAGGATTTCCCTCCAGTAAAGCAAAAGGTTCGTCGAATGAGACCAGATATGTTAGAAAAGATTAAAGCAGATGTCATGAAGAAATTCAACGCTAGATTCTTGGTTGTCACCTCTTACCCCCAATGGTTTGCCAATGTTGTTCCCGTGCCCAAAAAAGACGACAAAGTGTGAATATGTGTGGACTACAAAGATTTGAATAGGGCAAGCCCTAAGGATGATTTTCCACTCCCCCACATTGATATCCTAGTTGACAATACGGCACAACACAAAGTGTTTTCCTTCATGAACGGATTCTCAGGTTACAACCAAATCAAAATGGCGCCTGAGGACATGGAGAAAACAAGATTTATCACACAGTGGGGCACATTCTGTTACAAGGTGATGCCATTCGGACTAAAGAACGCTAGGGCAACCTATCAGCGTGCCATGGTAGCTCTATTTCACAACATGATACATCACTAAATAGAGGTGTACGTGGACGATATGATAGCCAGATCTCGAACAGAAGAAGAGCATCTTGATCACTTATAGAAGCTGTTTGAGAGACTGGAGAAGTACAAGCTGAGGTTGAATCCCAACAAGTGAACATTCGGGGTACGATCTGGTAAGCTCCTAGGATTTATCGTCAGTAACAAAGGTATCGAGGTCGATCCTGCCAAAGTTAAAGCAATACAAGAGATGCCTGCTCCTCGTACTGAGAAGGAAGTCAGAGTATTCTTGGGACGTTTGAACTATATTTCCAGATTCATTTCTCACCTAACGGCTACTTGTGAGCCAATCTTAAAACTATTGAAGAAAGATCAAGTAGTCAAGTGGAATGATGAATTCCAGGTTGCTTTTGACAAAATTAAGGAATAATTAAAAGAGCCTCCTGTGTTAATGCCACCAGTCAAGGGGAGACCGTTGATCATGTATCTGACTGTTTTAGAAAACTCAATGGGGTGTGTATTGGGGCAGCATGATGAGTCTGGTCGAAAAGAGCACGTTATTTACTACCTGAAAAAAAAGTTTATCGACTGTGAAACCAGACATTCAGTGCTCGAGAAAACTTGTTGCGCTCTGGCATGGGCTGCTCGCCGGCTAAGTCAGTATATGCTGACTCATACTACTTTGTTGATATCTAAAATGGATCTGATAAAGTACATCTTCGAGAAGCTTGCTCTTTCTGGGAGAATAGCGAGATGGCAGATGATCCTGACAGAATATGACATACAGTATACTACCCAGAAAGCTATAACAGGGAGTGTACTAGCTGATCACCTTGCTCACCAAGCTGTAGAAGACTACCAGTCCATGAAGTTCGAATTTCCGGATGAAGACATCATGACATTAGACAACTGTGAAGAATTCAGGCCATATGACGAACCTGAACAAGGATCCCAATGGACCTTGTTCTTTGATGGAGCCTCCAAAGCACTCGACAATGGTATCAGTGTTGTACTCATATCTCTAGAAGGTTTTCATACTCTCTTTACTGCCAGCCTTTGCTTCAACTGTACAAACAACATGGAGGAATATGAAGCGTTCATCTTGGATCTCAAAGCTGCCATAGACCTAGGGATCAAATCCTTGGATGTATTCGGAGATTCAGCTTTAGTTATCAGTCAGATCAAAGGGGAATGGGACACCAAACACCCAAACCTTATCCCTTACAAAGAACATGTTTTGACATTACTACCACATTTTGAGAAGATTACCTTCGAGCATTTCCCGCGAGAAGAAAATCAGGTAGCAGATGCACTAGCCACAATGTCATCTATGTTTAAACTTAACTGGGATAACGAGGCTCCCCAGATCACCATTGAACGAATGGATGAACCAGCACATTTTCACGAGATTAATACTGAAGAAGTAGTGGACCAACCTTGGTTTCACGAAGTCAAGAGGTATCTCGAGGCTCAAGAATATCATGAAGGAGCTTCAATTAATGATAATAAGTTCTTAAGGAGATTCTCTGTTAAGTTCTTCCTTAGTAATGGTGTCCTGTACAAACGCAATCACGACTCTGTGTTACTTCGGTGAGTTGATAAGGTTGAAGCTGAAAGGATCATGGCTGAATTGCATGAAGGCACTTTTGGCACCCATTCCAGTGGCCATACGATGGCAAAAAAAAATCCTACGGACAGGCTATTACTGGTCTACCATGGAAGCAGATTTCTATCAACACTCTCGAACCTGCCATAAGTGTCAGATTTATGCTGACAAAGTGCTTGTACCTCTGGTTCCTCTGAATGTCTTGACAGCTCCTTGGCCCTTTGCTATGTGGGGGATTGATATGATTGGGGACATCAAGCCAACAACCTCCAATGGACACCGCTTCATCCTAGTGCCCATTAACTATTTTACAAAGTGGGTGGAGTCTGCTTCCTTCGCTTCCATCACCAAGAACGTTGTTGCCCATTTCATCAAGCAAAATCTCATTTACCAGTATGGTATCCCCGAAAGGATCATCACTGACAATGGCACAAATCTCAACAACGCTATGATCACCGCCTTGTGCAAGCAATTCAAGATTCAGCATCAAAATTCTTCTCCCTATCGGCCAAAGATGAATGGTGTTGTCGAAGCTGCAAATAAGAACATTAAAAAGATCATACAGAAAATGACAGTCACATACAAATACTGACATGAGATGTTACCATTCGCTCTCCACGGATATCGTACCACGGCTTGCACATAAACCGGGGCAACACCCTATTCTTTGGTTTACGACATGGAGGTTGTCTTGCCTATTGAGGTTCAGATCCCCTCTCTGAGGATTATGAAGGATGCAGGGTTGAACGAAGACGATTGGATCCATACTCGACTTGATTAACTGAATTTGATTGATGAAAAGAGACTTACTATTGTTTGCCATGGTCAAATGTATCAAAAATGGATGATCAAGGCTTTCAACAAGAAGGTTAGACGCCAAGTGTACCAAGTTGGGGATATAGTGATCAAATGTATCATCTTGCCACAAGGTGATCCCAGGGGAAAATGGACTCCTACCTATGAAGGACCATTTGTAATCAAAAACATCTTCTCTGGTGGGGAAATGATCTTGACCACCATGGATGGCGACGACCTGCCACACCCTGTAAACGCGGACATAGTCAAAAGATACTACGCATAAGAGAACGGCTAGGTTGACATACCTAGGAAAAACAAGGGTATCCCGGCGAACCAAAAGGGTTCGGGCAAAAATTAAGGATAAAACAAAAAAAAATTATACACCCGGCAAGTTGAAAACTCGAAAGGGCGACTTGGGCAAAAAAGGGTTTTCGGGTGGACTGAAAACCCGAAAGGGAGGTCCAGGAAAAAGTTAGGGAATTAAAGCGTATGACTATGTTCCGTTGAATCACTTTACGGAAGACATTTAACTTCAACTAACAAGTTCAACGGTTCTGATCGATTCAATCAGCTTTGGACAAGGCAACAAATAGACAAGACGCTTAGAGATATGAAGGCTATATCAGAATGGGAACCCCATGGGATTTTTACACATAACTATCTTTTCTTTGTATCAAAATTTTCATTTTACGACAGAATTCTCTTACTAGAATGTCTGTCTCCTTGTACAAAAATGCTTACTCAAAGTCAATACAAAATATTCCTTGGAAAGTGCAAAAATGGTTTGTCTTTTCTTTACGCTTGTTTTGTTTACAAAAACGTCCAATGATTCATTGTAGAGCATATGCATTTGAACATAATTACTGTTTACAAATAAACAAAGTGAAAAGAGGAAATTAATGATTAGGTTGAAAGGATATGGAAATATCTCTAGACTATTCCATAAGTAATCCCCTGCAGTACATCGTTTAAATCCCAAACGGAACAAAGCTTCAAATTATTAATCCCTGGTAGAAATCATTAAATCTCTCAGGATTCCCCAGTATGATTTTACAAGCAGTACATGGCGTTGACCTTACAATAGAGTTTATTTCTCTCGACATAAATTCATCAATACTTAGACTTCAAGACATGAAGACTCACATATCGCCAGCAACAATCCGGGATTTATTTTTCCTAATCCAATAGAAATGCAGCAGATTAGCTCACATACGCATACATTACATCCATATATCATAAACATTGATTACACAAATGCATTATATCATACATTTCATGCAACACGACTTTGCATTTTAGCTAACATTTTACCCTTTTCAGGATAAAATTAACAGCTATCATTAACAATGTTCAATCCATAGATACAACTCAGATACTCTCCAGACACGGATGTCATCCTGATACTCATTCAGATTTAACTTCTCAGATACAGTTCAGATACTCTCCAGACACGGATGTCATCCTGATACTCATTCAGATTCAACTTCTCAAATACAGTTCAGATACGCACCAGATACGGATGCCATCATGATACTCATTCAGATTCAGCTTTTAGATACAGTTCAGATATGCACCAGATACGAATTTCATCCTGATACTCATTCAGATTCAGCTTTCAGATACAGTTCAGATACACACCAGATACGGATGCCATCCTGATACTCATTCAGATTCAGCTTTCAGATATAGTTCAGATAAGCTCTAGACACGGATGTCATTCTGATTCAAATTTCAAGTGCAGTATAGACACACTCCAGACACATATGCCATTCTGATACTTAAACAAATCCTCTTCCAGATAAAGTACAGATACGCTCCATACACGGACGCCATTCTAGTATTCATTCTTTCAGCTCACAAATTACAAATTCAACAATCACTTATGGATGGCATCTTTAAGCCCATCTCCCACAAATTTCTATCACCTCTCCAAATTGCATCTATAAGCCCATTCCTTCTATCGTTGCACCACCAAGTGCAAATTTCTGGGCACTCTAGTGTCCAATCATCTTCCACCTTTGAGTCACGAATGGAAAAACTCGCCAGTCTAACTCTTCAGGTTTAAGAAGATTGAACAGGGGCAGCTGTTGTACCCCAAAATTTTCCCTCTCACTTATCAATAATTTTCTCACAAGATCTCTTTGGCTCAAGACTGCATTAGGGTTTGACCAGCTCAAGACACCTCCTCGTGCACTGACGACCAAAATTAGGGTTTGAGTTTGCACAACAATTTTTGGACTATCAATGCTTCATATGACTTTCAAGGATCATTATGGACCCCCCAGATTACTCATGTCAAGTTTCAAGCCTTGAATCACATTTTTGATCAATCAATTGGACAGTTGACCTAAAAATCAGCTTTATTAGGGAAAAAGTCAACCATGGCCAATTTAAAGTCAAAATTCATAATTTTTGATCCACATCAACATCTTAGAATCATATGTATCATTTGATCAAGTTTGGACCACAATTCCTCAAGAAATTTGATCAAATCATCAAAAGGGCAAAATGGTCAAAATTATGGTTTTAACTGAGAAGGGGCAATTTCTGATTTTTGACCTAGCAAATGATCAATTGGTTTGAAGCATGATTTAAAAATTCCAATTACATCATTTTTACCTATTGACATGGTTCAAAATATTGCAAGTCCATTAGATTGACAGATGAATTTTTCAGTCAACTGATTAAAAGTCAATTGTACACTGAAAAGTCAAACTATGACTTTTTGGTCAAATTCAAGTGCGAAGGATCACAATTCATCAAAACATGTCAAAAGGTGAAACTTGTTCATCAAGAAATCAAGGATTCAATATTTTTTTTAAAAGTTGAAATTTCCTATTTTTTCTCAACTTGGAGCCAAATTTTCACCATGATGCAAGATGATTCAAAAGAAATTTACAACATGAAAGTTGTAGATATCCATTAAATCTAGAACTTTTCTTCACACAATTTCTCCTAAAAATGCTTGGATATCAAGATATAATTTTGTGAATACATGCTCATGAACTAAAATAACTTATTGAAATTTTGCCCTAGTTAGGCAGATTTTTTACCTAACTTCATGGAAATTTTTCACATAGTTCCAAAGGGAATTTTCAAAAGCAATTCAAATATGAGTTATAGAGCACATTGCAAGCTTTCGAAAATGTTCAAGAACTCCTTGATATCATTCTTGAGTAGGGAGAATCGAAGAGATGAAGTTGGTGATTTATCACTTTGATTTCAAGCCATTTCATGATGAACAAAAATTCAAATCCAAGCCTAGGATGCATAATCTCTGCTTTGCAGGTCTCAAACTTGTTTCTCACTCCATAATTAAATGTTTTCATAGATGTTGGAAGCTTTAAGCCAAGCATTTAATGCATTGTACAAGAACAATTCCATTTTTGGCACAAAGGTGCCATTTCCATTTTGATAAAGCACTACTTTTGCCTTTGTCAACTTCTTGAGCCTCTCAATTGTTTTCTCTGCACACAAGAAAAGTCAAAAACAAAATCAACTTTCCTGAAGCCTCTACCAAACCAAACCATGCTTGTATAAACTTAGAGACTTGTCTCCTCACTTTTCTTCAAAAGCAAGTAATAGAGCCAAAAGGCTATAACAGAAATATTGAGAAAGCTTGAAGTCTAACATTTTCCATACTTATAAACAAGTGTATTGCAACCTAACACACGGATTCTAAGACTCAGAAACACTCCCAAACACTTTCCATTGAAAATCTGCCATAGCTTGATAGTTTTGAACCTTATTCATCCATCTCCAAATCTACTCGTGCGTTTTGAGTTTTAACCACCTAAACACTTAATATACATCACACCTAAGTGATCCAGACCCCTGTTCCCTTACTATAACTCCTCCTCCTCCATCCACCATTTTCAAATATCAAGCTTGCAGGTTGACTTGAGTAGGGATATTCAGAGACTTTCAAGACAAGATAAGGATTGGAATACACTCAGTGAGGTCCAGGAAAGCTAAAAAGATCCTCGGGCCTTCTCAAAACTTGATCAAAATCCATTCACGATCTCAACTGAAAGAGGTAAAAACTCAAACTTCTATCTCTTCATACAAGCATCCTTTGGTCCTGATTTGTGAAAGAAAAATGTAGATATTCTTGCACTAAGGTTACCCATGTTCATAGTTTTCATTTATATTAACTGTGTATAGAGAATTTTGGATTTCAAATTTTTGTAAAAATTAGGTTTCAAATTAGGGCAAGTAAAATTAGCTTTGATCTTTAATTGTTAGTTTACATAAATTATATGGTTGAACTCGTGGGAAGAAACACCATAATTTTCATGTTTGGACTTTCCATTTTCATGGAGAAATGAGAGAGATACAGGTGGTCTGGCCATGGCTCAAGGTTGAAGACGAAGTTGCCTTCAGGGGGCATTTTCTAATATATATTTATCTTTGTGTTTCTATAAACGGATGTACAGCCACCCCAGTGGTAAGGCAGCACGCAAAAATGCTATAGGTCATGGGTTCGAGCCTTAGCGCCTGCCTTTTGCATTTTCTCACATTTTTTGCCATTTTATTGTCCCTTTGCAGCGTGGGCCTCTGAACTTTAGGCTTTGTGATTTTTTCTAACACTTACCTCCTGATTGCTTAGGACACCCCTGGCTCATATAATTTTATTTATCTATTTTGTTTTCATTTCATTTTCTTAAATATATTTTTCTTAATATTAAAAATCATAAAAAATATAAAAATGATAGATTTATATTTTAACTTATTTTATTTTATTTTTCTCACAAAAAATATTTTATGTTGTTATATATATTATCCATTTTTATTAATTAAATTTGTAAATTAAATTAGAACTAGTTTAATATTTATGTTTTCTTTATGCCCATTAAATATTTATTTTAATATAAAAGGGCCAAAATACCTCATAATGCCATGTATTATTTTCAAGACAAAAAATACAAAAATACTTACTTTTTCTTAAAGAAATTTATTTTCTTTTAATCAAATAGAATTAGGGTTTATTCAAAAATCTTTTCTAAAAAAATAATTTCTTTTCTTAATTGATTTAAGTTAATCTTGATTTATTTATTAGGTTTAGGTTAAAACTTTTTTTTCATATAAAAAACCAAACAAAATCTTCTTTGCATTTACATACCTTTGCATATTTATTTCGTTTTTTATATTATTTATTCCAATATTTGTACATATTCAATTTGGTTGTAAAAGACTAATTAGGTTTATATTATTGCAATCCCCATTCATAAATTGTATATCCCCTCCCAAAAGTATTGTAATAGCGAAGGACATTTAAATTTCGCAATTTATCACTTTTATATAACATGCTAGTAATTAGGGTTTGTATGGAAAGATAAAACCAATCAAATAGAAAACCCTAATCCAAGACAAAATCAAGCATGAAAATGACACACTTGCACACAAAACACCCCTAGGGTTATCCCACTTCGTTGCCTTAAAAAAATGGCCATATTACGCATGTCAGGTGTCTTAGCAAAAACAAACAAATACAAGATCATAGTCCCTCGATGATGCTATTCAAAGTTGCCTTACAAAAAGGATCTTAGTCCCTCAAAAATGCTAAGATACCTTGCAACAGTGTTAATCATGGCTATACGATGACCCACGACCATCCCGTTTACATCCAAAGATAGGGTTGCTTACCAAATCAATGGTAAGACAACAATATCAAGGAAAAAGAAAATGAACAAGAAAGACATTTGAGTAGGTAGATTACTTTTAGTTACTTGCTCCATTTCAAAACAAATATCCTTGTTATTTCCAAAAACAAACACCTACGCATTTTCAAACATCTTACAAACATTGAAAACATTTTTAAAAAAATATATCAACATCTTTGTATACATTCTTACGAACGATAATCATTACAAAGATTGCCTAAACAATGGCCTATTTTACAAATACTTTCAAAACCACACAAAGCACAATTTCAAACAAAAGCAAGTGATCTAGAAAGTAACTAAGAGCCCATGGAAAACCATGGATGAAAAGGGTGCTAATACATTACCTTTTCATAATCTACCCCCCGAACTCAAGAAACAATCTCAAAGGTCTTTCCTGTGCTTTTTAACCTTTCCTTTTGGATAAAAGAAAAGCCGGTGGCGACTCTTGCTAACTGCAACATTTGCGATAAAACGCAAAACAATCAAGTCAGTTCTCCCACCGTATCACACAATGGAGGTGCTTTGAATGTCATACCAAGAAGCACTCTCATGAAGCTCAAATACCAGGGAACTTCTATATGCCCTAGTGGAATTATAGTAAAAGCTTTTGATGGTTCAAAAAAATCTGTCATTAGAGAGGTGGATTTACCTATTCACATAGGTCCGCAATTATTCCAAATCACCTTTAAGGTTATGGATATGGTCCTAGCCTATAGTTGTTTATTGGGATGACCCTGGATCCATGAAGCAAGAGTTGTTACTTTAACCTTGCATCAGAAACTGAAATTTGTCTGTGAAGGAAAGGTAATTATTATGAATAGTGAGCAAGCTCTGTTGATATCTCATTTATCTTCCTTTAGCATTATAGAAGTTGATGATGCCGCTGTTGAAACTCAGTTCTAAGCTTTGTCTATTGATAATATAAGGAAGAATGAAGATTCTATCACTTCACTTAAGGATGTACAACAAGTAGTGCAGAAGGGCCCTATCAAGGTGTGGGGCCAGGTTATTAATCCACATGTGAATAACAATGGGTCTGGTTTGGGTTTCTTCGTGAAGAATGAAGTTGTGAAGTCGAAGTCTGCTTTGAGTAAATATCAAAATATCTTTCACGGTGCAGAATATCTCCATATGACTTCTCCAAATATCAACACTATTCTAGAAAATAAGCCAGAGCAAGAGATGCCGAACTTTGTGACACACGGAGTTAGAATCCAGAGCTGGATCATTGTTGATGTTCCTTCTTGCATTCACATTTCAAAGTAATTTATTTTTTGGTTTGTCTTTCACTCTGCCCAAGGTGAAAGTGATGTTGTATGGGTGTGTCTTTTGTTTTGAATTTTAAGATCATTAATAAAAGTTGTTTTTGATTTCTAAATTGTGTATTTATTTTTTGTTTTTTTCTTGGAAAATGGTAATAAAAAAACCTTTCGAAATAAGTAATAACTGTAAATAAATCTGCATAATCACTTCTTACATGTATTGGTTTCTGAAATCAATCATAAATCATATATGCAGATTATTTAAAAAACTCGTTGAGTGCAATGACCCTGCATCCTCTCCTAACTTTGAATATCCTGTGTATGTGGCTGAAGAAGAAGAATATGATGAAATCCCAGAAGAGGTTTCATGGTTGTTTGAGCGTAAGGAAAATACCTTCCAGTCGTATAAAGAGTCGTTGGAGAAGATTAACTTGGGTTAACAAGAAGATTTGAAAGAAGTCAAGATTGGGGAACTGCTTCATTCTGATGTGAAGAGCAGGTTGATTGAATTGATCAAATAAGCAAAAGTCACCAGCGCATTTTATTATTTCCAATGGAAAAGGGAAAAGTGCGAAATAAAACCCATAAATATGCAAAGTAAGTGCAATACTAAAAGTAAAGAAAAATACAATGCATTTGAAAGAGACCGAAGGTTCGGGGGTTGGTTATACAAAGGGAAGGTACTAGCACCCTATGTATCTATAATATCCTATAAGAACCTTTTGAAACATTTGTTTTTGTTTAAAATTTGTTTGCGTGCTAAATGAGTGAGAGGATAAGATTTTGAAAATGTGACGACCTAGTGTCGACGTTTTTGGCTTAAAAGAGGTGCGAGTTTTTTTTAAAAATTAGGGTTTAGAAGAGATTTGTTTTTAGATTAATAAAACTAAAAAAGTGTACAAAGGAATTTTCGCACAATCGTATTAAATATATTCGATGACATGAAGTCAATGAATTCGATTTTTCCTTTGGACTTAGACAAACAAAATATAAAGACTAAATGATCGACAAAGAGAAATTAAATAAATAGAAATTAAATAACTAAATAATTAAAAACCAAAAATTAAATAAAATAAAGAAAGACAAAATTCTACTAATATATATTTTTGGTATTTTTTAAAGAGGGAAAGAAAGAAATAATTATAATCCTAATCTAATAGTTTTTTTGTATTGATTTTTAAATGAAACTAAGGAAAAGGACTTAAAAATTACAAATAAAAAATAAAGTGAGAAAAAGAAGATAAATGCTCAAGTGAGCAAAGAAAAAATATATAAAGTAAAGAAAATAAAATGCTACGGATGATAAATGACATAAAAGTAAAGAGAAGAAAATATAAAGTGCAAAAATATAAATGATATTAAAGTAAAGTTAGTACAATATAAAAGTTAATAATCTGGTTTGGGATAAGTGTAACTTCATATAAAACATAGAATGTATGTACCCATACATGTTAGAAAAATGACACTTTGAAGTTCATTCTCTTATACATGTAGTACAATTAACAAACATGGAGGATCAAGACAAAATCAAAGAAGATGCATTATGACAAACTTATCATCAATCCCAAGTACCTTGAATGATCAAAGGACTATTTAGAGGTATATTGGAAATGATGAAAGTTTATCAAATATCCGACAAACTTAGATGAGCTAAAAAAGCTAAAATGATTTCCAAAGTGATCCAAATATAAAAAAAAAGATAAAGAATAAGATGAAGTTTATAATAAAAATAGTATAAATGTCATAACTTTCTCAATTTTTCATGAAATTAAACAAATGAATAATGAAAGTTTATATACTCAATCTCACGACCAAGGATCCATGCTCAAAATAAGTAAATAAACAACAAAAAATTACAGAATAAAAATGAAAATTAAACAACAATAAATCACTTTTGTTTTTAGAGGTTCAAGAACACTTTTCAACTCTTGATTTTGAATCAATGGAGTTTCCGTTTAAAATGGTGATAATTATGGTACTAAATAAATAAATAAATAAATAAAGAGTAAAAATGCAATAAAATTAAATAAAGAACAAGTATAATAGTCTACCTATTCAATAAAAGGAAGAAATGACTTGAAAGAAAATGAAGAGAGAAAAAAAGAGTTTTGGCTTAGTTTAGTGAATGATTTGTGGTATTGTCTCCAAATGAATGAAAGAAAAGTCTTATTTATATGGTGAATGAGGTGGGAGTGTTGATGTGACAATCCATGTGACTTTATGAGAATGGTTCTTGGTCATTGATAAGTCTAAGTTGGCAATCCATGTGAAGTGTGAGAATGATTCTTGGCCATTGATAAGTAGAAGTTGGCAATCCATGTGAAGTGTTTGTACTACATTATAGTGGTCCCAACTTTTCTTTATTGACACAAAAAACAAAGACAAAGTAATAATAATAATAATAATAATAATAACTAAAAGTGTTAGTAATAATAATAAATACAAAATACAAAATATAAGAGACATTAAATTAACTATTTATGATTTTTTTTCTTGAATTAAAATAAATGAAAATATAAGCGTAAATTAAAAGATAAAAAATAAAATATATATAAGAAAGTAAAAGGACTTATATAAATTTTTCTAGATTTTCTTGAAATAAATGATACCATTATATAAATTTAAATTAATAAAAGAACATATTTTTGATATTTTTTTAGTAAAGAGGTAAAAATAGTAAACAAAAAATAACATGATGCTAAGTAAATTTTTTATGATTGTTTTAAATGGAAAAGAAATCATGAATAAAACATAATAAAAATCAAATTCCACTAAATTCACAAACGACTTCTAACGTTTCTATTTTTCCGTGGCTTTTCAAAATATAATTAGCTCTTGACTTGTAAATAGAAATTGTAGATGATGTCAAGGAGAATCATATGCAAAAAGAACCGCTCAGAAATATCGAAATTTGAAGAAGTTGTAAATTTTTAAAATCTAACTCAAGAATTGGCAAAAAAAAATAGGTCAAACCACTCGCGAACACTTGTTATGCAATGATGGAAATGAAGTGTGGGATCTTAGGTCAAAAATTGGGGTATAACAGTTGCCCCTATTTAAGTTTCTTCTATTCAAAGATATGAATATTGAAATCTTCATTTCAATGAGATTGAAGATACTTAAATATAGAATACACAATTTTTGGTCCTAGGATACCACAATGTTGTTTTTGATATGATATGGATGCAATGCTCTAATTTTTTTAGGGAATGACGCCACATGATACAAACTATTGTTGGAGAAACCAAGCACATGATAAAGTAATCCCGCAGAGGAAGAGATTATAAATCCACTGGGGAACAGAGCCACAGACTTCAGTTGAGAGACTCTTATTAGGGGATAACTTTGAGAAAAGAAAAGTTTCTGACTCTATCAGAGAAGACGTTGTGCATAGGCTGTAAAAAGATAAATGACTACTGACTTGTGATGATGGTAAATTTCCGACTCAGGGTCAAAGGTAGAAAAATAAAAGATGCATCAACTTTTACCGAAGATGAACTACCTAACTTTACTGAAGGGGAAACAAAGATGCACCAACTTTTACTGAAGGTGAAATACCAACTCACGGTTGATGGTAGAACAAAAAGCATAATATTGACTCAGAAACAACAGTGAATGTCAGCCTTGAGACTGGTAAGAGAATAATTGACAGTAGCGCTACGATCGGGGATGAAATCATTTACATCAGTACTGCAACTAGAGAAAGAAATGATTTGCATCAATATTGAGACTGGTAACATCATCCTTAGTACTGAGACTGGAAAACGATTGACATTAGTGCTTATGACTAGAAACAGATGATTGACATCAGTAATGAGAGTGGTAACAAACGATTGACATTAACACTGAGACTGGAAAAGGAAATGATTTACATTAGTACTGAGACTGATGAAACTCAACTCTATTAGGTAAAAGTCTAATGAGGAGAAAGAAGAAGATATTGACTACTAAACGAGTGAACTACCAGCTCATAGAACAATAATAAGTTTCTCAAAATTCTAGCATTCCACCTAGAATGGGTCTCAACTTCTTCTTTAATCAAGATATCACTCAGAAAGGATAATAAACTTCTCTGACTTCTGGATCTCGCCCAGAATAGAGAATAATTTCTTCTTTATCCAAGATATCACTCGGAAAGGATAATAAACTTATCTGACTTCTGGATTTCGCCTAGAATGGAGAATAGTTTCTTCTTTATCCAAGATATCACTCAGAAAAGGTAGTATACAAACTTCTCTGCGAAACTTTTTTGGAGAGATGCCATTTGCTGTTGATGAGCAAACTTCTCAAAAGAGATGCCATTTGCTGTTGAAATAACATATTTTTGGGGATACACAAGTTACTCAAATAAAGAGTTCTCCACTTGTTGTCTTCCAAAGATATTAATAATGCACAAGCTGCTCATGAAGAGGCTGCCACTTACTATCGTCCAAAATATCAATAATACACAAGCTTCTCATGAAGAGTCTGTCACTTTCTATATTCCAGAGATATCAATAATACACAAGCTGCTCATGAAGAGTCCGCCACTTGCTACTTTCCAAAGATATCAATAATACACAACCTGCTAATGAAGAGTCTGCCACTTGCTATCTTCCAAAGATATCGATAATACACAAGTTTCTCATGAATATTCCGCCACTTGCTATCTTCCAAAGATATCAATATTACACAAGTTGCTCATGAAGAGTCCGCCACTTGCTATCTTCTAAAGATATCAATAATACAAAAGCTTCTCATGAAGAGTCTGCCACTTGCTATATTCCAAAGATATCAACAATGCACAAGTTTCTCAAGAAGAGGCCGCCACTTGCTATATTCCAAAGATATCAATAATACACAAGCTGCTCATGAAGAGTCTGCCACTTGCTATATTTCAAAGATATCAGTAATCCCCAAGTTGCTCATGAAGAGTCCTCCACTTGTTATCTTCCAAAGATATCAATAATACACAAGCTACTTATGAAGAGTCCGCCACTTGTTATCATGTTGAGATTCCAAAAAGAGTGTTGCAACAATACTACTGGGAAACAAAGTTCATCTTTAATGGGAAACTATGAATAAATTCTTCCTAAGGAGACCAAGTATTTAAATGTGTAAAATAAATGCACTCTCCATCTAGGTTTCACACCCTAGACAGATCCACGGGGTAGCATCCGCAAGAGACAAAGCTCAATCCAGGAACAAACTCGAGAGAAAATGGTCAAACAACACGCCACCCAATGAGGAAACAACTCAATTGGGGATTTATCATATACAAAGATGGAAAAGGAAAGCTAAATAGAGATTCTTCCACGAGAGTTAACTGTCTGGGAAATTAGAAAGGAGGTTCACTTTCTGCTTAAGTTGACACTCTATTTGGAAAGAGAAAATACATTATTTCAATAGACATAACAAAGGTATACGAACCAAATAAGATCAACAAATACGAATATGCATGCATGATGCAAGCGGAATGAATAAATGAATGTCATGTATATGTTTGACAAAACAGATAGAAGAGATAAACTGGAGATGATAAGACATCACAGTACAACCAGATACTCGGCTAACCTCAACAAGATGAGAACATTATTGGAGATAGAATAAAAGCCATTGACAGAGTATATTTCTTCTATAAGGCTCTAATCTCTCTGGGAGGAAGATATTTTTTGGGAGAAAACCCAAAGTCCAATCTTATAACATCAATAATCCATTGAAAGGATAACAACATGAACTCTACTGCAGCTGGAGAAAAATCTTGCTTAGCTGAAACTATTGGGGAACACCATCATCTGACAATGTATGCGAAATAGATCACATATCTTGAAAATTTTGGAATGCCTGGAACTAACTTTGTATGCCCCAAGTTTACTGCTGGTAAACTACATGATGCGCGACAATTCTTGTGAATAACTTAACTTTTTAAATGCCCTAAGCTACATGGTTTACGAGAAGAAATCGTCTCAAGAGGATTTTATAAAAGATCCGGAATCCAAAATGCTCTAGTGTCCTCAAACTCTTTGAGAGATTCGTTGGATGTCGACGTGGCTGCCCCAGATTAACTGTATTTCGCAAAATAAAGTCTTCAAGTTTTCCCCATGAGGGTAACCGAACTATGAAGGAAACAACCTGTTCATGCTGAAGTTCTTCAGGAAACATGCCATTGGCTATGATCATTCTTAGGAATGATTCGCCAATTACTTAACAGAGTTTCAGACCTCAAAAGATTAAAATCATCATTGGTGCTTATATGTAAGCTTCCTTGATATTAAGCAAATCTTTTACAAGCATAAAAAGTTTATTCTTGAGAATGAAAATTCTAATACAATAGTTATATAAGTCTTGAAGATTTCTTTTGACAAAATGTCACCAAGGGCGAATGAGTGTGTCATTTATTTTGTATAAAAGATAACAAAAGCATATGATACCAACACAAATATTTTATCAAAACTTTTGGGAGTCAAAAAACACTATCTCGTTGGAGTATGCTTTTGAAATAAACCTTGTTTCAATTAGAACTTTTGAAGGTTGTAACGTGGCCTAGTTCACGGTTTTTCAGAAGAAAAAAAAGATTTTAAGGCTCAAAGTATTTGGTACCCACCCCCTTCATGATGTTCTTTAGTCCTATATTCAGTTAATTTGATACTAGTGTTCATTTCTCAGAAAAAGATTTTATGATGGTTAAAGAAGTGATAAGGCTTTCAGAGTAGCAGTCACCCTTCCAGTCTTTATATTTCTAATCACGCGAATCTATTCTTTGTTGAGTACTTTTCTTCGAAATCCTTTCTTTACAAATTTTTGTTTTCCCTAAATTTTTCCTAAACTAATTCTTTTGAATTGATAGTTCAGTGGGATGCCCTGACTTTTGCCTAAGCGACTTGTTTTTTCCAAGTTTCGACTTAGCGGGGATTTTTGTCTCTTTCTTTTTAAATCATTTTTTATTCATTTCACTTTTCTTTCCTTTTGAACACGTCGCGTGACTTCGTGTCATTTTTGACTTGTTGAAAGAATTATAATTGTTTGAGTCCTTGGTGAATGAGGGATACCCATTGGGATATCATCTTCTTTTGATGCATACTAATGATGGGCGAAGATTGACCATTGCGGTTTTGAATTTCTCCATCCTCTTGATGGATAACCACTTTTGTATCCTTGGACTCGCACTCTTAATGAGATTTGAATACTCAATCAGATTAACTAAACACAACCCCGCCCCGGGTTAAAAATGAGGGTTTCTTTGAACAGAAAAGAAACTTCTACTTCAAGGCATAAAGGGGTTAACAAAGGTTTCACTCCCTTATACCTCCGGTGTTTATGGATTTGAAACAATGCCTGGACATCACCAACAAGGTTTTATCCAAAAGCATACAACCATAAATCTTGCGTGTTAAATTCATCATCCTCCCTCCAATATCTTCCCTGGCAAAAGAATGGTTAACAAGTTGGTATCATAATGCAAAAACAAATTTAAAATTTAAAATAAATATGAGTGAAAAAATGGATTTCTTTAAGACAGACATATTCATTGCATTAAGATAATCATTCAAATGCAAAAAAGTTCTTACATGCAATCAATGCAAGAAAAATTACAAATGAGAAAGAAGTAAAATTGCTAGTAAACTGAGAAGGCTAATCGTCCTTAACCTCCAGGGTATCCTTCAATCAAGTTCTCCAATGTTCATACATGCTTGAGCAGTGGGTTAACACCATTGGAGGATAAGGTACCACTTTTTATCAACTTTTGTACTTCTATTTTCAATGGAAAACAATTCTCAATATCATGCCCATGGGAGCCTTGGTGAAAATCACAGAAAGAATCAGCCTCGTACCACCAAGGAATTACTTCTGGGATATCCGTGAAGATGTGAAAAACACAATAAGGGGGGTTGAATTGTTAAAACTTGAAAATCAAATGCAGATAACACGATATTTTTATCCTAGTTCGTTTGATCTCAAACTACTCCAGTCCACCCGTCAAGGTGATTTCGCCTCTCTCCAACGAGGTCTTAATCCACTACATTCAACTGAATACAAATCTGCTTTAACAACTGCTAAAGCCTTCTTGAGTCTAAACCATAGACCGATTTCTCAAGGAAATTCTTTTACAGAAAAATGAACAAATGTGTGTTGAATGTTTTCTAGAAAAACGATATATCACAACTGTGATAATACATAAAATAAAGCTTAGATGATACTAGATTGCTAGAGCTATAGAATAATCAATTGAGAGATTTTAGCAAAAGTGAGAACGAGCTTGATGATGATTGCTTTTGGCGTGTATGTGCGTGTAAGGTACTGTAGAGCATTAGCCATTTCACTTCTCACTGATTTGTTTAAATACTTCTTGGAATAGATACGTTGATGCCAATAATTCCATTTCAATGCTCATTACGTTCTTTCCATTTTGAGAAGATCTTTGTCTTGGAATAAAGCCGTTGGTAATTAATCTGCCTTGAATGCAGTAACGTAAAAACTTCAGAATGTTCTGCTTGATTAGGATCAGAGTGTTCTTTGGCTTTTAGCTTATTCTGATTGCTTCTGAGTGCTGATGACATTGATAAGATCCTGATCAGAGTCAGAGTGTGTTGAGTGCAGATTCTGTTCATCAGACTTTAGCGTAGCGCATGTATTGATGTTCTGATGCTGATGTTGATATTGATGTTCTGATGCTGATTTCATCAGAGTTTCCTGTAAATACACAACATAATTTTAAGTAGCATCTATGTCTTATATAACACTCATAATTCATTTAATCTTGTATTTTGTTATCATCAAAACTCTAACTGAGGGATGTAGAATCAAACTATGTTCTAACAATCTCCCCCTTTTTGATGATGACAAAAACTAGATTTTTTCAATTAAAATAAAGTGATGAAAGTATCAGAGTTTAAGAATAGAGAGGAAACAATATCAGAGCTAATCAGATAATGAGAAAAAGTTATCAGAGATGAGAGGGTAAGAAATAAAAAGTATCAGAGTAAAGATGAGAAAAACTCCCCCTGAGTTGATTATTTCCTTTTGATTCCTTGAGTATCAGAACTTTATTGAACCTTTCTTTAAGCATCAGAATTTTGCTTTATGAGAGTTCTTCAGATTCTTGTACCTGTAATCTTTTCAGAACAAAGAACTTCAAATATATAAGAATGTTGGAATGTTTGAGACTTTTGTCTCAGTAGACCGTTATTGAAAAATATCATTCTTTCTCCCCCTTTTTGTCAGCGATCAAAAAGCATATATAACCAGAGTTAAAAAAGATCAGAGCAAAACACGTTTGTATTGAAACAGAAGCAATGAGAGTTTAGAACAAGTAGAAATATTACAGTCAAACATTGTGAAATGTTGTGAATAGTGTGAATGGTGTTTAAATAGGTTTTGAAAAAGTTTTTGAAAACATAAACGCTTAAGAGAGAGAAATAAATCATGATTAATTACATTTAATGATTGCTGATTTTAGGGGATTTCAGAAAGATACTTAAACGGTTACCAGTGACATGTGTCTCAATGCAACCAATCAGCGCTTTGCCTTTTCAGAAGCATGAACGCGTGTTCAGCCTCAGGAACCAGCTGATGATTGGATGACACTTGTTTGCTTTGAGTGAACATCACTTTTGTCCTTAAACTGAAGAGCTCAGAGCTTCATGGATAGATCTGATACAATCTGTATTTCTAAAAATCTGAAAGAGAATTGATCAGAAGTTCACAGAGTAATAAACATGATTCTGAAGGTTAATATATAAAATTAAAACAGTTTTATTCTGCACAGAGCTTCATGCTGAGATGTTTCAGAATGAAGTTGAACCTATCTTCAGAAAGTGGTTTTGTGAAGATATCAGCCCATTGATGGTCTGTATCAATAAATTTTAAGTTTAAAATGCTTTTCTGAATATAGTCCCTAATAAAATGATGTTTTATTTCTATATGCGTAGTCCTAGAATGCAAAATTGGATTTTTACTTAAGCAAATAGCAGAAGCATTATCACAGAGTATAGGAATGTTACTCTCATAAATCTGGAAGTCTTCAAGTTGACTTTTCATCCAGAGCATTTGTGTGCTGTATCCAGCTGCTGCTATGTATTTAGCTTCTGTTGTTGATAGAGCAATCATGGATTGTCTTTTGCTGGACCATGAGATAAGATTTTCTCTCAGAAACTGGCAGCTTCCAGAAGTGCTTTTGCGTTCTACACTGTCTCCAGCAAAGTCAGCATCACAGTAACCTACTAAGTTGTAATCACCAGATTTTCTATAAACCAAACCCAAATTAGTAGTACCTTTCAGATACTTGAAAATTCGCTTAACAGCTCTGTAGACTTTCTGTTCTACCTTTTTGCTTACCTCTTCTCTTTCCAGAATGCACGTGGGATGCGTTGGAATCTTTGATGACTTACATTCTGAGAGATCAAATTTCTTCAGAAGTTCTCTGACATATTTGCTCTGATGAATGTAAGTTCCTTCTGGGGTTTGATTGATCTGGATGCCCAGAAATAATTTTAGTTCCCCCATCAGGCTCATCTCAAATTCTGCATGCATACACTTAGTAAATTCTCTTCCCAGAGAGGGTTTAGTAGATCCAAATATAATATCATCAACATAAATCTGACAGACTAAAATGTCATTCTTAATTGTCTTACAGAATAAGGTTGTGTCCACCTTCCCTCTGGTGAATTCCTTTTCTAACAGGAAGTTACTTAGTCTTTCGTACCAAGCTCTGGGAGCTTGTTTCAGACCATACAGTGACTTCTTTAGTTTTAAAACATATTCTGGATTTTTTGAACTTTCAAAACCAGGGGGTTGGTGCACATATACCTTTTCTTCTATATAGCCATTTAAGAATGCACTCTTAACATCCATCTGATACAAAGTGATGCCTTTATTAACAGCAAACGAAATTAAAAGTCTGATAGATTCTAACCTGGCGACTGTAGCAAAGGTTTCTGTATAGTCTATCCCCTCTTGCTGGCTATAACCTTGTGCTACCAATCGTGCCTTGTTTTTGATGACTTCACCTTGTTCATTCAGCTTGTTTCTGAACACCCATTTAGTTCCAATGACGTTGAATCCTTTTGGTTTAGGAACCAGATCCCAACGTCATTCCTGGTGAATTGATTCAGCTCCTCTTGCATTGCTAGAATCCAATCATTGTCTAGAAGTGCTTCATCAATTGAGGATGGTTCAATCAGAGAAACAAGTCCCATGAGGGATTCTTTAGAGTTTCTGAAGCTGGCTCTTGTTCTTATTGGATCTTCCTTTCTTCCTAAGATTGTTTCTTCTGGATGATCCATGCTGCTTCTGGATGGTATTTTCTGAGGTGGATCAACAGAAGATGCTGGATTGCTTGAAGTGCCTCTTTCTGATGTTGAGGGAGTGTCTCTGTTAAGAGCTTCTGATGACTTGTCTTCAGTACCTGTGAATTCAACTTCCATACCTGCATGTAATTCATTCTGCTTTGGCTTTTGAGAGTCAAGCTTGTCATCAAAATGAACACTGATTGATTCTTCCACAATCTGTGTTTTTGTATTGTATACTTTGTACCCTCTTGAGCGTTCAGAGTATCCTAACATAATACACTTATGTGCTTTAGAGTCAAACTTGTTCAAATAATTCTTAGTGTTCAAAATAAAACAAGTACATCCAAATGGATGAAAATATGAAATGTTGGGCTTTTTGTTCTTCCACAATTCATATGGAGTCTTTTCCAAAATAGGTCTTATGGAGATTCTATTCTGAATGTAGCATGATGTGTTTATTGCCTCTGCCCAAAAGATCTTAGCAACGTTAGTCTCGTTGATCATGGTTCTGGCCATTTCTTGCAGTGTTCTGTTCTTTCGTTCTACAACTCCATTTTGCTGGGGAGTTCTAGGACAAGAGAAATCATGCAGAATGCCTTTGTCATTAAAAAATGATTCAAAATCTTTGTTTTCAAACTCTCCACCATGATCACTTCTGACTTTTACGATTCTAAGATCCTTTTCATTCTGAACTTGGTTGCAGAAGGTGACAAACACAGAGTGTGACTCGTCCTTGTGTCTTAAGAACTTTACCCATGTCCATCTGCTATAGTCATCTATGATTACTAACCCATACTTCTTGCCACTGACTGAAGCAGTTTTAACTGGTCCAAATAAGTCAATGTGCAGAAGTTCTAATGGCTTAGAGGTAGAAACAATGTTTTTAGATTTGAAAGCAGGTTTTGCAAACTTGCCTTTCTGACATGCTTCACACAGAGCATCTGAATTGAACTTCAGGTTAGGAAGTCCTCTGACCAGATAGAGTTTGTTAATCTGAGATATTCTTCTCATACTAACATGCCCCAATCTTCTGGGCCAGATCCATTGCTCGTTGTTAACAGACAGAAGACACTTTACATTCTGACTTTTCAGTTCAGAAAGTTTGATTTTGTAAATGTTGTTTCTCCTCTTTCCATTAAACAGGATAGTCCCATCTTTCTGACTAACAACTTTACATGAATTTTTATTAAAGATTATATCATAACCGTTATCACTTAATTGATCTATGGATAACAGGTTATGAATTAATCCATCTACTAATAAAACATTACTTATAGAGGGAAGATTTACATTACCTACTGTTCTAGAGCCAATGATCTTTCCCCTCTGATTGCCTCCAAAGCCTACGTGGCCTCCAGGCTTAAGTTCCAGGCTTTGGAACATATGCCTTCTTCCCGTCATGTGTCGTGAGCAGCCAGAGTCCAGGTACCATGACTGGTGTTTCTGCTTTGCTGCTAAAGATTTCTGCAACATGTATTATTTTATCCTTAGGTACCCATATTATCTTAGGTCCTGATTTGTTAGTTTTTCCAAAACTCTGGTTGAATTTTGGTTTGACAGAAAAATTACTATTGGTATATTTAATGTCGTGTGTGTGCCCATATACAAAGTGTGAATTAAGAGGAGTTCGTTTAATAACTAAATCCATGGCATTCTTTGGTGTAGGTACCTTACCTTGGTATCCTATTCCCTTTCTGCCATTTCTGCTAACTCCATAGATCATTGAAGCCATCTTGCTTCTATCTATGCTTTTAGCTAGAAACTTCTTAAAGCTGTGATCATACTCCTTGATGATCTCATCAACACTACTGGGAGTTTTAGGAATTGTTTCCTTCTGAGAGTTTTGTAATAGATTTTCTAATTTTGAAAGTTTATTTTTCAACTCAGAATTCTCCAATTTGAGACTCTCAGTTTTATCAGAGTCAGAAGCAAGATCCCTTTTCAGGTTTCTGAATTTGACTCTGATTTGCTGATATCGTTCCAGAATCTCATTGAGGCTTTCAGCTAGTTCAACCTTAGTAAAATTAATAGCAAAGTCAGGAAATACCTCTTTTGTGTCTGATTCAGAGTCTGATTCAGAAGCTTCACTGTCTTCTGCTATGTTCACCATGAGAGCTATGTTTGCTCTCTCATCATCTGATTCTGAGTTAGCTTCAGATGTGTCAGAGTCATCCCATGTAGCCATGAGACTTTTCTTCTTTTCCTTGCCAAACTTTCTTCTGGGCTTTTCCTTCTGAAGCTTTGGGCATTCAATCTTGTAGTGTCCTTGCTCATTACACTCATAACAGATGATGTCTTTGTTGTTTGGCTTTCTGCTTCCTGAAGAGCCTTCAGATCTTCTGTGTCTAGAGGAGGATTCTGATCTTCTGTATCTGGAGGAGGATTCGTATTGGTTCTCAGATCTTCTGGGATTCTTGAACTTTCTTCGCCTCTGCTTCCACAGTTGGTTCACCGTTCTGGAGAGGAGAGACAGTTCATTTTCTTCTGACGAGGACCCATCATAAGTTTCTTTAACAACCTACAAAACCTTGGAGTCAGATTTTCTGTTAGATTTTATAGCTAATGGCTTACCTTGCTTTTGAGGTTCATCAGCTTCTAGCTCTATCTCGTGACTTCTGAGGGAGCTGACAAGTTCCTCTAGAGAGATTTTGTTGAGATCCTTGGCTAGCTTCAGCGCTGTGACCATTGGCCTCCACTGTTTTGGCAAGCTTCTGATGATCTTCTTAACATGATCAGCAGTTGAATACCCTTTGTCCAGAACTTTGAGATCAGCAACCAGAATCTGAAATCTTGAGAACATTGTTTCAATAGATTCACTTTCTTCCATCTTGAATGCCTCATACTTCTGAATGAGCACAAGAGCTTTAGTTTCTTTAATTTGAAGGTTGCCTTCATGCATCATTCTCAGAGAATCAAACATATTCTTTGCAGTGTCTCTGTTTGATATCTTTTCATATTCAGAGTAAGAGATAGCACTGAGAAGAATAGTTTTGGCTTTGTGATGATTTTTGAAATCACGCTTTTGTTGATCAAACATTGCTTTCCTGTCAATCTTGTGACCACTTGCATTCATTGGGTGCATGTATCCATCTGTCACCATATCTCACAAATCAACATCATGGGCTAGAAAGAAGCTTTCAATTCTGTCTTTCCAGTAATCAAAGTTCTCTCCATCAAAGACTGGAGGTTTGCCACTGAATCTGTCTCTTTCTTCATTGTTGTCATTGCTGATGTTGTGATGTGTTCCTGCCATAGTGTTTTTCAATGCTGGATCTTGTACTGACACGGTTAAGTGTTATGAACTCAAAACCAGGCGCTCTGATGCCAATTGAAGATGTGAAAAACACAAGAAGGGGGGTTGAATTGTTAAAACTTGAAAGTCAAATGCAGACAACACGATATTTTTATCCTGTTTCGTTTGATCTCAAACTACTCCAGTCCACCCGTCAAGGCGATTTCGCCTCTCTCCAACGAGGTCTTAATCCACTATATTCAACTGAATACAAATCTACTTTAACAACTGCTAAAGCCTTCTTGAGTCTAAACCACAGACCGATTTCTCAAGGAAATTATTTTACAGAAAAATGAATAAATGTGTGTTGAATGTTTTCTAGAAAAACGATATATCACAACTGTGATAATACACAAAATAAAGCTTAAATGATACTAGATTGCTAGAGCTATAGAATAATCAATTGAGAGCTTTTAGCTAAAGTGAGAACGAGCTTGATGATGATTTCTTTTTGCGTGTATGTGTGTGTAAGGTACTGTAGAGCATTAGCCATTTCACTTCTCACTGATTTGTTTAAATACTTCTTGGAATAGATACGTTGATGCCAATAATTCCATTTCAATGCTCATTACGTTCTTTCCATTTTGAGAAGATCTTTGTCTTGGAATAAAGTCGTTGGTAATTAATCTGCCTTGAATGCAGTAACGTAAACACTTCAGAATGTTCTGCTTGATTAGGATCAGAGCGTTCTTTGGCTTTTAGCTTATTCTGATTGCTTCTGAGTGCTGATGACATTGATAAGATCCTGATCAGAGTCAGAGTGTGTTGAGCGCAGATTCTGTTCATCAGACTTCAGCGTAGCGCATGTATTGATCTTCTGATGTTGATGTTGATATTGATGTTCTGATGCTGATTTCATCAGAGTTTCCTATAAATACACAACATAATTTTAAGTAACATCTATGTCTTATATAACACTCATAATTCATTTAATCTTGTATTTTGTTATCACCAAAACTCTAATTGAGGGATGTAGAATCAAACTATGTTCTAACAATCTGGTGGTGATCTTGTATGAACAAAGTTCTTCTGTAACAAATCAGGTAATAATTCAGCATATTTCATAGGAATTGGGTCAAACTGATCCTTCTTATGCGCAAGACTTTGTTGATTATGCTGACAAACTGGAGCAACAAGGAGTAAATTAAACATAGGGATGACAGGAGAAACATACTGATTCTGACGATAATTGTTTCTCCCCCTGGTTCTCTTCTTGGAAAAGTTATTATCAAACTTCTTCACACCACTAACTAAGCCACCATCTTCAGATAAACATCCCTTTCAGACATCTTCTTCTAGAAGCACTACCACATTCACTTTTTTAGGGAAATTGCTAGGTGTATTGACTATCACCTTGTCATGAAAGAATAATTTCAGAGTTTTTGTGAAGACCGTCTCCATCTCTTCTTCCTTCCTAGAGGGATTGACTTGGGCGACGACTAAAGTTTCAACCAAAGCAGTTAGATACTCCATACCAGCCTTCAAAGTAGTTACATCTTTGCGAAGTTCAAAGATCTCTTGCTTAACATTTTCCATCTTCTCTTAGCATGAGTGTTGTACTGACGAGATAACTTGACTTCTATGAGAAAAACAAGGTTTATAAATGACTTTTGAAGGTAAAAAAAATGTAGATTGATGCATGATATGTAAAAGCAAAAGAGAGTTTTTATTTGACTTTCAAGGAACTCAAGATATTAAGTTGTAAACATCAAAGTATTAAGATATAAAAATAATTCTAAATTAGATAAAAGCGTTGATCAATTTATCGTCAAGATCAATCATCCATTTTGGTGGATTAAGGTTTTCACCCCATCAACACTCAAGATCCATTGAGTTTGGCGAAACTTATGATGTTTATAAAGAAAGACCTCCAAATTCCTTGAAAATCAAGTGAAAAAGAGTTTCATGGACGCATGAAGGCATGGTTATGCAACAACCACAAGCAAGGTCACAAACAAAGTTCAAAGGTTTAACATCACGAGCATGAAGTCAAAGGTAAGAACCACCCACAATGTATGGACTAAGGTTTTCAAATCTCCTGTACACCAAGGTTATAAGGAATCCCAGAGTCTACGCTCTTCCTTTGGATATTACCAACATCCTGATTACTCGGTAATTAGCAATATTCTCAAGAGAAACTCGTCTGAGTGCAGCATCGTGTGACAACTACTTCCAGATTACTCTTTTATAGTCTTCACACTACACCTAAGAGGCCAAGATAGGGTAAGGATTCTACAGTTCTCAAGCTTCTCTGGCTCCCAAGTTGAAAGCAAAAATGTCTTCTCGATTACTCGGTAAACAAATACTACATTCAAAAGGGCCTCCACTGAGTGAGGGATTTCATGTCTCCTTCTTCGGGATTACTCTCTCAAAGTTAACATAACTATACCGCCCGTTCTATTCTTAAGTGTACTTAGCCCGGGTATAGGACTTGTCCTTTGTAAGTATCATCAACACTCAAATAACCATAATATATAACATATAATCAATCAAGAAAATAATAAAAAAATAGATATGAAAAATTAGGCTTAACACACTTAGGGATGGACCAGTAAGAGGTCAATCTGTCCCCAGCAGAGTCACCAATTCTTTAGCGATAAAAATCGGAGATCAAGCTATTAATGAACTTGACTCGCAAATAAGCAAGAGTCGCCATCGCACTTTATCATTTTCAAGGGAGAAGGGAAAAATGTGAAATAAAACCCATAAATATGCAAATTAAGTGCAATACTAAAATTAAAGAAAAATACAATTCATTTGAAAGAGATCGAAGGTTCGGGGGTTGGTTATACAAAGGGAAGGTACTAGCACTCTATGTATCTATAGTATCCTATAGGAACCTTTTGAAATATCTGTTTTTTTTTTTTGTTAAAATTGGTTTGCTTGCTAAATGAGTGTGGGGAAGAGATTTTGAAAATGTGACGACCTAGTTTCGATGTTTTTGGCTTAAAAGAGGTGAGAGTTTTTTTTAAATTAGAGTTTAGAAGAGATTTGTTTTTAGATTAATAAAACTAAAAAAACGTACAAAGGGATTTTCACACAATCATATTAAATATATTTGAACATGAAGTCAATGAATTCGATTTTTCTTTTGGAGTTAGACAAACAAAATATAAAGACTAAATGATCGAAAAAGAGAAATTAAATAAATAGAAATTAAGTAACTAAATAATTAACAACCAAAAATAAAATAAAATAAATAATGACAAAATTATACTAATATATATTTTTGGTATTTTTTGAAGAGGGCAAGAAAGAAATAATTATAATCCTAATCTAATAGTATTTTTTGTATTTTTTGTATGGATTTTTAAATGAAAATAAGGAAAAAGACTTTAAAATTAGAAATAAAAAATAAAGTGATCAAAGAGAAGATAAATGCTCAAGTGAGTAAACAAAAAAATGCATAAAGTAAAGAAAATAAAATGCTATGGATAATAAATGACATAATAGGAAAGAAAAGAAAATATAAAGTGTGAAAATATAAATGATATTAAAGTAAAGTTAGTACAATATAAAGTTAATAAGGGATACATGTAACTTCATATAGAACATAGAATGTATGTACCTATACATGTTAAAGAAATGACACTTTGAAGTTCATTATCTTATACATGTAGTGCAATTAACAAACATGGAGGATCAAGAAAAAAACAAGGAAGATATATTATGACAAACTTATCATCAATCCCAAGTACCTTTAATGATAAAAGGACCATTTAGAGGTATATTGGAAATGATGAAAGTTCATCAAATATCCGACAAGCTTAGATGAACTAAAAAAGTTCAAATGCTTTCCAAATTGATCCAAATAAAAAGAAAAATAAAATAGATAAAGAATAAGATGAAGTTTATATTAAAAATAGTATAAATGTCATAACTTTCTCAATTTTTCATAAAGTTAAACAAATGAATAATGAAATTTTATCTATACAATCTCATGATCAAGGGTCCATGCTCAAAATAAGTAAATAAACAACAAAAAATGACAGAAAAAAAATGAAAATTAAACAACAATAAATTACTTTTGTTTTTGGAGGTTCAAGAACACTTTTCAACTCTTGATTTTGAGTCAATGGAGTTTCCTTCCAAAATCGGGATAATTATGGTACTAAATAAATAAATAAAGAGTAAAAATGCAATAGAATTAAATAAAGAACAAGTATAATAGTCTACCTATTCAATAAAAGGAAGAAATGACTTGAAAGAAAATGAAGAGAGAAAAGAAAGAGTTTTGGCTTAGTTTAGTGAATGGTTTGTGGTATTGTCCCAAAATGAATGAAAGAAAAGTCTTATTTATATAGTGAATGAGGTAGGAGTGTTGATGTGACAATCCATGTGACTTTACGAGAATGGTTCTTGGTCATTGATAAGTCCAAATTGGCAATCCATGTGAAGTGTGAGAATGATTCTCGGCCATTGATAACTACAAGTTTGCAATCCATGTGAAGTGTTTGTACTACATTATAGTGGTCCCAACTTTTCTTTATTGACACAAAAAGAAAAAGGACAAAGTAATAATATTAATAATAATAATAATAATAATAATAATAATAATAATAATAATAATAATAATAACTAAAAGTGTTAGTAATAATAATAAATACAAAATACAAAATAAAAGAGACATTAAATTAATTATTTATGATTTTTTTCTTGAATTAAAATAAATGAAAATATAAGCGCAAATTAAAAAATAAAAAATAAAATACATATAAGAATGTAAAAGGACTTATATAAATTTTTCTAGATTTTTTTTGAAATAGATGATACAATTATATAAATTTAAATTAATAAAAGAACATATTTTTGATAATTTTTTAGTAAAGAGGTAAAAATAGTAAATATAAAATAACATGATGCTAAGTACATTTTTTGTAATTTTTTAAATGGAAAAGAAATCATGAATAAAATACAATAAAAATCAAATTCCACTAAATTCATAAATGACTTCTAACGTTTCTATTTTTTTGTGGTATTTCAAAGCATAATTAGCTCTTGACTTGTAAAGAGAAATTATAGATGATGTCAAGGAGAATCATATGCAAAAAGAACCGCTCAAAAATATCGAAATTTGAAAAAGTTATAAATTTTTGAAATCTAACTCAAGAATTGGCAAAAAATATGTCAAACTAGTTGTGAACACTTGTTATGCAATGATGCAAATGGATGGTGGGATCTTAGGTAAAAAATTAGGGTATAACAAGTTTGATATCTCCCCCTGTATTTATATAGCCTTTGAAGACTTGTATTTCAAAGAGGATGCTTTAAAATCTGGAAAAAAATCAGCATCGCTAAACATAAGCACACAATATCTTCTCCCCCTTTGTCAATATCAAAAAGGATGGGGAAAAGACCATAATAAAATAGTATATAAAAAACAAGTAAAAGATAACACAAGTTTATAACAAAACACAAAGTTAACGGATACTTAGAAACATATTGGACACGAGGTCTTTGAAGACATAAATGATATGGAAGAGAATACGATACAAAATGCAACAAGATAGAACAATACATAGGAAGAACATAAACAACAAAAAAAGGTACTGAGACATTTATAATTCTTAATCATCACTCTCAACCATAGAGTCCTCTTGAATTGGTGTTTAGAGGGCTGTCAATTCTTGACGGATATCTCGAAATTTCAAGATCATGAAATTTTTCATTGATCAAAGCTTGTGATAAATCATCTCATTTGATATTTCACCGTCATATGTGGGTGGTGGAGGATGTGCATATTGATTGGAGGAAGTTACTTTTTCTCTATGCTTGAACAATCCATTGTCATCTTTGAAAATGGCCATATTTTTGTTTCCGCCGCAATCGAAATTTCACAATCTCTTGAAGTCATTTTTTATTCTTTTTCTCCTCGAAAGCTAACTTTTTCAAATTTGAGAAGCTTAGTTATCCAATGAGCATATGGAAGTCCACCAAACAGATTTTTGAGATGCTTCATATATTTCATGATTGAGTATGCCCAATTTATTTGAAGATTATTTTTTATTGCAAATAAGATTTGCATCTCAACATCACTTTTTTTAGAATGATTTGAGTTCTTATGGAGAAAAATGTAAGCAATAAAGTAATGTAGCATACGATCACTTACAGTGAGGTTGGAGGCATACAAAGTTAACCGACTTATTGTAGAACCGACTTCCTTTTTCTTGTCCAATATTTCTTTTTCAGAGAGACGGGTGATGCTATAGTAGTAGAGAGTACGGTTGTAAGCATCAACATCAATAGTATACCCATGCTTGATGTGTAAGCCTTCACTAGGAACACCCAGGCATCTTCCAAATTGAGTGGTTGACATTAAAATGTGCTTCCCTTTAACCCATGATGAAATAACACCGCCGACACCAATTTGCATAATTGCGTAGAATTCACGAACCAAATCCGAGTAGTAAACTCCACATTCGGTGATGAGTTCATTCACTCCTTTCATATTCAACATTGATGGAAAACTAAAGCTCATTAAAGGGAAGGATGAGAGATTACCATATTTTACCGGGGTGAGAAGACGGAATCAGAATGCCAAGATTGGATCATGTTCTTCTTGATTTTGGGATTCTCCTTCAATTTATTTTGACATTCCTTTCTCCTTTCTTGGAGAGAAAGGGTTTGAGATGGAGAAATTTATGTAAGAGAGTGATTATGTGTTGTGAGTGGAATATGTGAGTTGAGTGGATATTTATAGATAATTTATGGATGGAGTTAGTCTTTTGGTGAAATAAATATTGGAGGGAGTAATTTTTGGTAATAGTAATTTTTGGTGGGATAATTTTGGTGGGAAATAATTTTGGTGGGAAATAATTTTGGTCAAAGAGTGAAAACTAATTGGAGAGAAATGGTGTGTAGAATCATAAATTCCTTGAAAAAACTTAAAGATTTGGGAAATTTCACTCGGTAACTGGTTACAAAATATAGGTAACCGATTACTGAAGGTTCCTGGAAAGTCAAAAACGCCTTTGTTTGCATGGTAACCGGTTACTGACTGAGGGTAACCAACCGGTTACTGACAGTGAAAAATGTGAAAATAAAATACATATCATTTCCAGAATTTGTACCTATCTATTGTAACTTCTACCAAACATGTATAACAAAATATTTACAGGTATATATGGCATTAAAACATATAGATAACCATTATATAGAATCATTCAAAATGAATGTGGGATGAAGAGAGATATACTTGGTAAAAAATAATATAAAAGTTAGTGAAAAGAATACATGCACCTTTTATTTTTCAGAGATATAAATCATAGGTCATGTTCATCTAATATACCAATTTCTCGTCAAATCTTGAAGAATGAATCTTTTGCTAGAGGCTTTGTAAAGATGTCTGCTAGTTGGTTGTGCGTATCAACAAATGAGATTTCTATGTCACCATTTTGCACATGATCCCAGAGAAAACGATGTCAAATATCAATATGCTTTTTCTAAGAGTGCATGACTAGATTATTTGTGATGTTGATTGCACTTGTATTGTCACATTTTATCGAGATGCATCCAAGATTAATTCCATAGTCATGTAGTTGTTGTTTTAGCCATAGAATTTGAGCGCAACAACTTCCAGCCGCAATGTATTCTTCTTTAGCCGTGCTAAGAGCCACGCATATTTGCTTCTTGCATGACCATGATACTAGAGCATTCCCAAGAATATGACATGTGCCACTAGTTCTTTTTCTATCTGTTTTTACATCCTTGCAACCGGAGCAAAGGTGTCTTCAAAATCAATTCCTTCTTCTTTATTGTATCCTTGTGCGACCAATCTTTCTTTGTTCCAGACAATTATCCCATTTTCAT
The DNA here is from genome assembly GCA_948472305.1 of Vicia faba. Taxonomy (NCBI): domain Eukaryota; kingdom Viridiplantae; phylum Streptophyta; class Magnoliopsida; order Fabales; family Fabaceae; genus Vicia; species Vicia faba. The sequence goes on from OX451738.1 coordinate 1,518,615,027, forward strand.
CGAGTTTGTTTTTGAATACCCATCTAGTTCCAATGATATTTTTAAGTATAAGGTTTTCCATTTGGTCTTGGTACTAGTTCCCAAACATGACTTCTTTCAAATTGGTTTAATTCTTCTTGCATTACAATCATCCAATGATTGTCCAACAAAGCTTTGTCTATCTTGGAAGGTTCAATTTGTGATACAAATGCCATGTGTAGATATGCATCTTGAAGATTGTGTCTTGTTGATACTCTTTTGCTAATTTCACCGATAATATTGTCAATTGAGTTATCTCGATGAGTTCTCCATTCTTTGGGTAGATCTTGTTCAGAAGTTTCTTCTATAAAAGAATCTTGATTATTATTTTGATTGGCCTTGGTAGCCTCTTCTATTGGCATATCGTCATCGTATTTCTCGTCGAACTTACCGAGGTTGTCTTTGTCATTGTTGAGGACAAAGCACTTACTTCCAAAAATGTGAAAGTGAGCAATGTTTGGCTTTCTTCCTTTGAAGAGTTCATATGGAGTCTTTTTCAAAATAGGTCTAATAATAACTCGATTTCCAACATAACATGTCGTACTAACCGCACCCGCCCAAAAATATTTTGGTAGATTTGTATAACTAAGCATCGTTCTTGCCTTTTCCACTAGAAATCGATTATTTCTTTCAACTACTCCATTTTGTTGTGGAGTCATTGGTGCTGAAAAATTGTGAGAGATACCATGTTCTTCACAAAATTCTTCAAAATATGTATTTTGGAATTCTCTACCATGATCACTTCTTATGGATACAATCTTTAATGATTTTTCATTTTGAATTTGCTTTTCATACTTCTTAAATTCCTTAAAAGCATCACTTATCTGCACAAGAAACAAAGTCCAAGAATATCTAGAAAAATCATCAACAATAACTAAAGCATGTACATTACCTTCAAAGCTTCTTGTTCTTGATGGACCAAATAAGTCCATATGCAACAATTGTAGTGGACTTGTAGTAGACACCATATTATTATATTTTAAATTTGATCTAGTTTGTTTTCCCTTTTGACAAGCATCACACAATTTATCTTTGACAAATTTTATCTTTGTTAAACCAATGGCAAGATCATATTTGGTCAATTTATTTAAATGTTCCATATGTATATGGGCTGCCCTTTTATGCCATAACCATGATTCATTATTGTTCACCATAAGACATTTTACTTTCAAAGACAACTCATCTAAGGAAATCATAGAAATATTGTTAACTCTTTTACCTTTTAGTTTCACCTCATTGGTTGTTTCATCCATGATCAAACATTCATCTTTATTAAATTTGATCTTGAACCCTTTGTCACAAAGTTGTCTAATACTTAGAAGATTGTGCTTGAGTCCTAAAACATAAAGTACATCTTCAATGGATGTGAAAGGTGGTGCACCAACTTTGCCAATGCCAAGAATTTTTCCTTTGGTATTATCTCCATAGGTGACATACCCATTGGCTTTAAATATTAGATGTGAAAAATTGTTAGCATCTCCCTTCATATGCTTCGAACATCCATTATCGAGATACCATAGACTTTGAGTGGATTTCAAGCATACCTACAAAACAAAATAAATTATTTCTTGTTATGTACCCAAGTTGCCTTGGGTCCTTCACAGTTAGTTCCTTTCTTAACCCATACATAGTGTCCACTTGCCATACTAAATTTTCTAACATAATAAGCATTAGGTGTATGGCCAAGAGTACGACAATAAAAACAATTTGGAATAAAGTTGCTCTTATATCTTGGAACTTTTTTTTCTTAGCAACTCTTTTCTTTTTCTTTTGATGATTATACTTAATTTGCACATTGTTGTCTTTCTTGGTTTCGGGTTGATTACTAGCCTTTACAAAAATGGTTTTGTTGGAGGTTGATTTATTTTCTTTAGAATAACCAAGTCCACTTTTGTCGTTAGGATATCTTTGTTAGCTAAGAAATCCTTCCAAAATGATTTGAGATTTTTCATATCGTTCAATAACCCTTTTTAGTTGAACAATTTGAAAAGTATATGATTCATATTTTTTTTCATACAAAGTCTTGTTTTTCTTTAAGAAAAGTTTGTTTTTGACATTCAAGATCCTTGTTCATAGTATCAATCTTTTCTTGAAAATAAATAAGTTCCTTTTTTTGTGTTGATATCTTTTTATACAAGAATTTGCATTCATTTAGGAGTTCATCAATTGCACCTTGAGAATTTTCATCATAAAGGGTAAAAGTTATACTAACCTCTTTATTTTCATCATCATCGGATTCATGAGTGGCCATCAATGCTAAATTTTCACATTCGTCATTCTCTGATTCGAATGATGTACTAATTTCATTGTCATCCCAAGCTATGTAGGCTTTCTTGTACTTGGAGTCTTTCCTTCCTTTGTTTCCATCCTTCTTGGAGAGGTTTGGACAATCCGCTTTGATATGGCCTTGCTTTCCACATTCATACCATGTAACATTTGATGTGGAGGCTTCTTTATCCTTGCACTTCGAGAATTTCTTCCTTTTGAAAAAGTTAGAATTACCAAAATTAGTTTTAGGACCAAAAGAATTTACCTAACCTTTTTACAAGAAGCATGAAATTTTCATCTTCTTCCAGATTTTCTTCAATAGTGACCTCCTTGGATTCCACCTTCAAAGCAATGCATTTTGATTTCTTTTCTTGATTTTCATGCTTAGCAAGTCTTTCAAGTCATGTATCATACTCTTGAAGTTTACCAAATAAAGTTGCCGATGACATATTGGATAAATTCTTCTTTTCCGAAATAGTTATTACTTTCGATTTCCATTCTCTAGTTAAAGATTGAAACATCTTTAGGTTGAGTTCGTCATTGGTGAGAATTTTACCAAGAGCTTTTAAATGATTCGTCAAATGAATAAATATTTTTTGCATATGGTGAATAGATTCTCCAGGTTGCATTATAAACATCTCGAACTCTTGACTCAATGTATTCAATCTTGATCTTTTGACTTCGACTGTTCCTTTGTGTGTTTCAACCAAAGTATCCCAAATTTCCTTTGTCGTTGTGCATGCCGAAACACGAAATAATTCATCCATGCAAAATGCACCTTGAATAATATTAATTTCTTTCTTATCATAAAGGACCTTTTTCTTATCATTTTCATCTCGTGATGTTTTAGTCTTTGATGTTCCAACACCATTGACAACACACACCGGAGTAAATGGACCATTTTGGACAACATCCCATATTTCTTCTCCTTGTGCTTCTATATGAGCCTTCATGCAAATTTTATAAAAGTTAAAATATTCACCACAAAACAAAGGAGGCTTGTTGTTACTACCACCACATTTGAAAGTTGGTTGTGCGGAAGCCATTGTGGATCGAATAGGAACAAGTTACCTTAACTTGCTCTGATGCCAAATGTAAGTTAATGATGCGCCTAAGAGGGGGGGTGAATTAGGTGATGGTAAATTTTTTCATTCTTTTTAATGTTCTTATTTTTATGATTATGGTGATGAAAACAATAAAGTGCGGAAATTAAATTAACATAGGATGTATACTGGTTCCCCTCATACTTCGAGAGCACGTTCAGTCCTCTTGCCAACATGGAAGAGATTTCACTATAGTTTAGAATAATTTCACAAGCCTAATCACACCAAAGGTGATTCCTTATCATCTAAACTATAGGGATATCAAAGGCTCTTAAAACGTTTAAGATCTTCAACACTAAGTGCAAGAAGAACAATCCTCTTCAATGCACACACTTGTTTCCAACAATTCTGAAAACAAGGTAACCAATACAAAATCGATTTTTTACATAGTATGATCAATTCTTGAATAACACAATGGTTATCAAGATACTAAGACATGATTTTAATAGGAAGTTTAGATCCATATCTAGTGCTCAATATATGCTGAAACAATGATGAGTATGAAAGTTCTAAACAATGTTTCATGCAAAAGTAAATTCTCAAAGTTTTACGACACTTCAGAATTTTTGAAATTTTAAATGATATGTCTTATTTTATGATCTGAGTACAAACGAAATTTATATATGAAATATACCCTTTCATTACACCCTAAATGAGTAGAAAGATGTAATGGTTGGACCCCAAGAGGTATCATCCAACAACCATGTCAAATAGAATTTATTTTTGAATTTTTCTTCAGCGGTAATGGGTTACCGTAGGGCTGTAACTAGTTACACAAGTATGATAACGTATATATTTTCAAATATGCATGCCTATAATCGGTTACCCAAAAGTTGTAACCGGTTACCATTGAACCATAATTTTTATTTTAATTATGTGAAGTCCTGTAACCGGTTACTGTGACCCTGTAACCGGTTACCACTGAGTGAAAATGATAAAAAAATATATCTTCTAAGTGATGGACATATAATGTTTTACTCTTAAATGATCATGACACTTATGTAAAATGTTTTAGAGTATATTTTTAACACTATATCATCTTTAAAATCTCAAATTAAAACTTGTAACTAACTTATTGATGAATATTCATAATTCTACATCTTTAAAGTTGATTGTTCATGTAGAAGACTTCAAAGAGTGGTCTTAAAATATTATATAATCTTGAATATCTTCTTTTCTACAACCTTGATATTTCTTTTATTTTATGTATGACGGTCTTTACCAAAACACTTTGATTGATGGCGCCAAAGGACATGGAGAAACAACGTTTATCACTCCCTGGGGAACATTCTGTTAGAGTGATGCCTTTCAGGTTGAATAATGATAGGGCAATATACTAGAGGGCTATGACAACCCTATTCCATCATCTGATGCATAAGGGAATCGAAGTATATGTTAATGACATGATCTCCAAATCTCAGACTGATGAAGGGAATATGGAAGACTTGTTGAAATTGTTTCAGCATTTTAGGAAGTATCATCTCCGCTTGAATCCAAATTAGTGTGCTTTTGGTGTTCATTCAGGAAAGTTTCTAGGTTTCATTGTCAGCCAAAAAGGAATTGAAATTAATCCAGATAAACTTAAGCCAATTCAAGAAATTCCTGAGCCAAGAACTGAAAAGCAAGTTAGAGGCTTCCTTGGACGTTTAAATTACATTTCCAGATTTATTTCCCATATGACTGTAACACGTGAACAAATCTTCAAGCTGTTAAAGAAAGATCAAGGTTGTGTGTGGACGGATGATTGCCAAAGGGCATTTGAAAATATTAAAGAGTATCTTCTTGAGCCTCCTATCTTACTCCCTCCTATTGAAGGAAGACCATTGATTATGTATCTGACTATGTTGGATAACTCCATGGGCTATATTTTGGGACAACAAGATGAAACGGGAAGAAAAGAATATGCCATTTATTATTTAAGGAAGAAGTTCACTGACTGCGAGTCATGGTATTCTATGCTTGAAAAAACATGTTGTGCTTTGGCCTGGGTGATGAAGCGATTGTGGAAATATATATTGAATCACACTAATTGGTTGATTTCCAAAATGGATCTAATTAAGTATATTTTTGAAAAGCCTGATCTTACGGGAAGAATTGCCCGTTGTCAGATGTTGTCTGAATATGATATTGAATATCGTACTCAGAAGGCTATTGAAGGCAATGTGGTGGCAGAGTACCTCGCTCACCAACCAATTAATAATTATCAGTCTGTCAAGTTTGATTTCCTTGATGAGGATGTGATGTATTTAAAAGTTAAATATTGTGATGAGTCTTTACCTGAGGAAGGTCCTGATCCTGAACCCCAGTGGGGTATGGTGTTTGTTGGAGCTGTAAATGCTTATGGAAAAGGAATTGGTGTCGTGATTATCACTCCTCATGGTTCACATATTTCTTTTACTGCAAGGTTAACATTTTATTGTACCAATAACATGTAGGAGTATGAAGCTTGTATCATGGGTATTGAAGAGGCTATAGATCTCAAAATCAAAATTCTTGATGTATCCGGTGATTCAACTTTGATAATAAATCAGATCAAAGGAGAATGGGAGACTCGTCACATTGGCTTGATTCCTTATAAAGATGAATTCCATCATATTCCCAGAGATTAGAATCAGATGGTGTAGTAGTATAAATGTTAAGCCTAAGCCATTGGATTAACTTAACTCGCATAGATCAAAATCAAAATCGCCATTGCGCTTTATTGTTTCTAAAGGAAAGGGAAAAGAGCGAATAACCGAAAAAGAGGGGGAGAGAATCTAAGTACGTGGGTTGGTTATGCAAAGGGAATGTTTTAGAAACCTAAACATCTATGGTACTCTGTAGGAACCTCTTTGAAAATTTATGCATTTTGGCTTTAAAAGTTCTATACAAATATAGATTGTGGGGATGAGAAAAGAAGTATTTTTTACAATTTTTGCACCCGCCGCGGTTGCGGACCTTTAGTGCCTATGTACTACCTTTCATGCAATAGGGGATCAGGTTACTCGTAGTTCACCTTTAAAAATTTTAAACCACAAGTGTGATGGTTAATTTTAAGAGACATGACATCATCGTCTTATTTGAGTGGAAAACATATTTACTACCCACAATCATGAGAAAGGAGAATTTGCATCATCTCAAAGTGGAGGATATGGCTTGTATTTTAAAATCAACAAAGCCTCGATTAACACCCAAGTGGAAAATATCTCACTTTGCTACATATCGTAGAAGTATAGTAGTTCGCATCACTACAAGGATTGATAAGAGTCTAATCTTTTGAGAAAGTTTTAAGGACAAAAGCCAAAATGGAAAAAATGGTTTGAATGAGATTGATTGACTTTGAGTCTTCTCACAAAAATGTCAAAGTATTATTAGGTTGGTTAAAATTTGATTAAGAAAATAATTTTGAAAATGCATGGACCTAAGTCCAAGTTTATTGTGAAAGCCGTTCAAGTTAGAAAACAAGAAGAATTTTGAAAAGGAGGGAGAAAATTTTGAAATTAAATAAGATGGGAGGAGATGAAGGGACTATCCTAAAGCATAAGGTAAGAGTTAGGGAAAAGAACCTTCTAACAAACAAGAAGCTAACACTTGACATAATGAGGCAATGTAGAATTCTCATCCTTTGGATTGAAACCAAATAAGCAAAGATAATAAATCTCTTAAGAAAACCAAGCTTCAAATGCATTAAGTCTTCATAAAAATTGGGAAGAGTAACGGTTGTATACAGATGAATTTCCAATCATAGACAAAGCATATTGTAGCGGTAGAAATGTTCAAGACTAAGCCATTGGATTGACTAGACTTTATACAAATCAAAATAAAAATCGCCACCGCGCTTTATTGTTTCCAAAGGAATTGGAAAAGAGCAAATAACCCAAAAAGAGGGGGAAATATTCAAGGTAAGGGGGTTGGTTATGCAAAGGGAAGGTATTAGCACCATAAACATCTACGGTACTCCGCATGAACCTCTTTGAAAAAATCTGTATATTTTGGCTATAAAAATGTGTTGTATATAAAATGGATGGTGGAGGTGAGAAGAGAAATATATTTTTTTATGATTTTTGCACCGACCGCGGTTGCAAACCTTTAGTGCCTACATACAACCTTTCTGCAATAGGGGATCAGGGTACACATAGTTCCTCTTTTAAAAATTTGAAACACAAGTGTGTTTGTTGATTTTAAGAGATAAGACATCATCATCATTGTCCGTGTCGAAAACATACTTACTACCCACAATCATGAGAAGGGAGAATTTGCATCATCTCAAAGTGGAGGATATGGTTTGGATCTTAAAATCAACAATGCCTCACTCAACACCCAAGTGGAAAATATCTCACTTCACTATATATTGTAGAAGTATAGTTGTTTGCATCACTACAAGGATTGACAAGAGTCTAATCTTTTGAGAAAAGTTTAAAGACAAAAGTCAAAGTGGCAAAATGGTTTGAAATGAGATTGATTGACTTTTAGTCTTCTCAAAAAAATGTCAAGGTATTATTAAGTTGATTAAAGTTTAATAATGAAAACGTTATGAAAATGCATGAACCTAAGTTCAAGTTTATTATGAAAGTGTTTCAAGTTTCAAAACAAGAAGGGTTTTCAAAAGGAGGGAGAAGATTTTTGAAATTAAAGAAAATGGGAGGAGAAGAAGGGGCTATCCTAAAGCATAAGGTAAAAGCTAAGGATAAGGACCATCTAACCAACAAGAAGCCAAAGCTTGACATTATGAGCCAAGATAGAATTCCCATTCTTTAGATTGAAACCAAGCAAGCAAAGATACTAAACATCTTCAAGTGTATTAAGTCTTCACAAAAATTGGGCAGAGTAACGGCTGTATACGGGTGAATTCCAGATTACAAACAGAGAATGTAATCACAAAAACCTGCACATAAAAGCAAACAAACAACCCAAAGTCTTGAGGTAAACCTCAAGAACTCCAGACAAAAATAATCAGATAAGATCACAAAGTCTCCAAGATAGGCCAAGGTTTCTAATCCTAATTCCAGGAAAAAGTCCCTTGCTCTATCATGCCAAGGATAGTAATCAAATAGTCCAAGTGCCATTAATAGTTTTTTAGGGTTTATGTTGATTATTAAGTATCTTAAGAAAGGAAAAGAAAAGCTCAAGTGAGCAAAGTAAAAATGACAAGAAAATAAGTTCTCAAATTAGCAAAGATGAAAATGGCATGAAATGTAAATGCTAAAAAATAAATAGTACATAAAGCATAAAAAGAATAAAAGCATAAGATAAAACAAGTCAATAATTAGTGGTTAGTTGGATGACCATCTTGAAACTTTCATTTGGAACTCATTAGAGGATTGGTAGAACCAAAGCCTCCACACAACAAGTTGCATTTGCTTTTTGTCAAGTATATCATCCATTTGGAATTCTCACAAGTACCATTTAATGATCAACGATGTTTAAGTGATCCGCGTTGACCAAAGGTGTTGTAGATCCATTAGATGATTGGTAGAACAAAAGCCTCCACACAATGAATCTCAAGGTTATTGGATCAAAGAGATCAAATTAACATACTTGGGCTTGCAATTGTAATTTTGGGCCACGAATGATCATTTATTCGAATCAGAACAAAATTTAGCGCTATGTTAAGCAATCGTAAGTGGACTTATATAGAAGTCGCACCTATTTTGAGGTCGGTCAATAGCAATCTATGCACCATTTGTTTTGAGACATGATATAGAGATCATGCTCTAACAACACTTAGTGCAATAAGAAGGGGATGAGATGAATAGGATTAGGGCAAAAAGAGGAATAAATCACTTTTGAATTAAAAATTTAATCAAACTATTATTAAAATCATTCATCCATTTTGGTGGAGTTGAACTCAACACCCAAGATCTAATAATGTTAATAAAGTCATGATCAAAAAATCAACTCAAGACAGCCAGAAAATAATCACAAAATAATAATATATTTAATGTATACAATAAAAGGGTTAAAAAATGTTAAAAAATAGAAAACAATGAGGAAAAATATCAATTATATTCAAATTAATCAATAAATGAAAAATAAGGCCATAGAAAAATCAGAAATGGATCCAAATATTTTTATAAAAATTTTGGTAATTTTTAAAAGTCAGAAACTATTTTTAAACTATTTCAAATTGCTAAAACAAACATAAAATAGATAAAAAATAGTAAACCTCAACATAAAATTCCATAAAATTTTCAGAAAGTCAAAAATATGTAATATAATATTTATGAATTTTTCTAGAATTAAAAAATATCAGAAAGTATTTTTTAAGTAATTAAATGAAAGCAAATAATACAAAAAATATAAAAAATACCAAATGTTAAAATAAAAATGTGAAAAAATATTCATGAGATCAGAAATAATTCAAAGTATTTTTGTGAATTTTTTCATAATTTTTGGATAAAATATAAAAGAGTTATGAATTTTTGAAAATTTAATCAAATAAAATATAAAATCAGAAAATAAAATAAAACCAAAAAGATATGGACCATCAGATCATAGTCAAAACGCGTTAGTAAGCTAATCCAATGGACCATACGCGCTGTGCTTGATATGGACCTTGGTGAAATACACTTGGGATCAGAAAAAGGGCAACCAATAAAATTAAACCGCTTGGCACGCTATCATTGGCTGAGACGAGACATGTCATCATCTTCAACCTCCAGACACCCTGCAATGGAGATTTTGTGAGATCCTTCAAACGGAAAAATTAGGATCCCTGACTAGAATCATTGAACTCGTCTCTTCAAGACGATTCTAACACAACCATCGCGCCAAATTTATATAAGGTATGGAGAGAGCTATGAATCAAAAACTCAGAAAATAGAGAGCACCTTCAATTTGGGATTTCTCTCTCAATTCTCAATGGATTTAAAAATTGTAAGCAACATTAGAATCAGACAAAGGATTAGAACAGATTAGTGTTTGATTTGGATCCAAATGGTGGAGAATTCTACCTTTTCGAAGTTCAAGTAAGAAGATCTGAAACTGGACTTCTGTAGCTTGAATTATGGGTCGTTTTGATTGGTTTAAGTACTGGAGAGTTTGTATGATGCTCAAAGATGATGAATGCACAAATAATTTTTGAAAAGGAAGCTTAAATTTCAAAAACTGAATTCAACAAAAGTGGGTTCATGTGAAGTTTTGGCAGGGTGTTCTTGGCTCTCTAAGCTTGGGAAAATGGATAAGGGATGACCCTCTATTTATAGGGAAGAAAATGGGATCGAACAGAAGAGTGAATGATGCGTTTTGGAGGGAATTCGTGTGGGTCTGCATCATGAAGAAAGTGTGACTCAATTTTGATCAAAACTCAACTAAATCGTGTGTTTCATGATGCTAATTACTTCTGGAAAGTTGCTAATCATGTTTAGAAACAAAAACGCGTGGAAAACTTGTGATTAGAAGGCAAAACAATGATTTAAAAATCCTGACTTTGTGAAAAACTCAGTTTCAAGTTACCAAATTCAAATCCATGTCATTTCAAACTCAAGGGGTCTTAGGGAATAATTCTTGATGCTTTGGAAATATGAGGTTACAAGCTTTGCAATGGAAAAAGAATGGAATAAAATGGATGCTTGAGCTGAAATTTACATGGAGTCAAAGTTGAAGAAAAAGAGTTGACTTTCCATACTTAGAAATATTTCAAATTCTTCTTAAAAAATGACCTATAATCCTTTGTATCCAAAAATGACCTTCCACTTAGAATCTTATCTTGACCAAAAATCATGATATAACCTATAATCTTTTGCATTATTAAGGCAACTTCCATCAATTTTCTCACTTTGCATATAAAAGAAGGAAAAAACGTACACATCTTCAAGATTATCAAGGAAAAAGAATGGACTCAAGGTGATAAAAATTGACCAAGTTATGAACATTTGAAGTCACATATGGAAAATTGGGGATTTATCTGGATGACTTGTAATCTTTCTTCTTCACCAAGTTCTTTCCATACTAAAACTCCTTGGAAATTTTGAAGTGATTTGTTGGTAACTATTTGAAGAGAAATATGTCTTTGGAATCACTCAAAAATACCAAAAGGTGAGCAAGATATTCTCCTTTGAAGTTAAAAACCCTAGCCTCTAGATCAAGAGAATGCTTTGAGGAACTTTGACAAGTTTGAACAAACTTCTTGTGCCAATATTCTTTCTTTGTGAATAGGAGTTGTTGAGGATGATGATGAGGACTCATATCCACTAAAACCACTTTCATATATTGAAATTTGAGAGAAATGTGCTCTTGTGACTAATTGGAACAAGACCTTGTCCAATCATGACAACTTCTTCCCTTAACCCCTTGTACTTTTGAATCAATTTTGATAACTTTGAAATAGGTTGAACCAAAATAAGCCTTGTCATCCCATTTCTTACAAAACAACTCAAATGGTGAGGTTTGAACTCCTCAAGCTATGTTGACTAGGGCATGGAAATAAACTCATGAACCCATGGAGCAACTTGCTAAACCTCATAGCCTTTACCTACATTATTAACAAGTAAGGCAAATCCACATTGCATTTTATTAATAAAAGAAAAATCTAAGCAAAATATTCATGATCACAAAATAAAACAAGTCAAGGTGCTTGGTAATTCCTCAATAAGAGCAAATCTAAATGATAGGGAGAAGAAACAAAAGTCCTAATGTGATCTTGTTGTGATTGAATCAACATGGTATGATGAAGGGATCTTAGGGGCAAAAATTGGGTTACAACACATATAATCAGAATAACTTACACACAAAGAAAACAAACAACCCAATCTCTCGAGGTAAACCCCAAGAACTCTAGACAAAATAGCAATAGAAGTCATAAGTTTCCAAGGATAGTCAAGGTCTCTAATCCTAAGTCCAAGAAGTCCATAACTCCATCATGCCAAGGATAGTAACCAAATAGTCCAAGTAACCTTAAAGATTTTTATTGTTCAAGTTGGTTATTAAGTACCTTCAAAAAGAAAATGATAGCTCAAGTGACCAAAATACAAATGACATAAAAATAAATGCTCAAGTGAGCAAAGATAAAAGTAGCATGAAATGTAAATGCTAAAATAAATGATGCGTAAAAGTAAAGGCGTAAAGCAAAAGCCTAGAAATAAAAGTCAATTGTTAATGAGTTAGAAATTAGAGGTTATTTGAATGACCATCTTGAATCTTGCATTTGAAAACTCATTAGCAGATTGATAAAATCAAAGCCTCTCAACAACAAGTTTCATTTGCTTTTTGTCAAGTATATCATTCATTTCAAAATCTCGAGGCCACAACAAATGATCAATGATGTTTAAATGATTCACTTAGTCCAAAATTTATGAAGATTCATTAGAGGATTGATAAAACCAAAGCCTCCTAACAATGAAACTCAAGGTTTTTGGATCAAAGGTTTAAAATTAAACATACTTGGGCTTGCAAACATAGGTTTGGGCCACGAATGATCATTTCTCGAATCGGGACAAAATTTAGCGCTATATTAAGCAATCTTAAGTGGACTTATATAGAAGTCACACTTATTTTGAGGATGGTGAATAACAATCTAAGTTCCATATGTTTAGAGAAATGATATGTAGATCATTCACTAACAACATGTAGCACAAATAAGAAAGAGATAAGATGAAGAGGGAGGGGATGCATTATATGAAATTAGAGTTTCAAATATCATGAACATCATTCATCCTTTTTGGTGGATTTGGTTTCTCAACCCATCAACACCTAAGATCCAATGAGGTTGAACAATTTGTCACCAAATGAAGTCTAAGTCAGAACCAAAATAAAAAATAATAAAAATAATATTTAAATAAAACGATGGTTAAATGGTTAATAAAAGGAAAATGAATGGTAAAATACACAAAGCATATTAAGACACCAAATAAAAATACTAAAAAATGTCAGAGGTTAAACATGATTTGATAAAGGTTGACAAATTTTTTCAGAATTTTTTAAAGTCAGAAACTATTTTTTAAAATTGAAGAAAATAAGCAAAATAAACCAAAATTTTTGAAAAATAGCAAAATCAGAAATAAAAATAAAATGAGGTCACCAATATTTGTAAAGAGGTCATTGGATCCTTCCATAATTTTTTTCAGAATTTAAAAAATAAGAAAAATATTTTTAATTAATTACAACAAGTTAATTAAAGTGAAAAAATTATAAAAAATATAAAATTATAAAATAAAATTATGAAAAAAATAAAAATCTGGAAGAGAAAAATCCAAAATATTTTTAAGAATTTTTTCAGATTTTTTGAGTCATAAATGAATTTTTTTATGAATTTTTGAATTTTAAATAAATTAAAATATAAAAATCAGAATAAAACTAACCAAAAAGATGTAGACCATTAGATCAATGTCAAGACGCGTTAGTAATCAAATCCAATGGATCTGGCATGTTGTGCATATGATGGTCCTTAGGGAATAAACCACTAGATCAAATAGTAAATCCAATTTTTGAAAAAAAAAACAAGTGGCACCTTGTCATTGGTTGAGAGTTGACACGTTGGTCATCTTCAACCTCCAGCCACGCGAATTGCAGGTCTCTCAAACTATAAAATCATGAACTCAAACCAATATCATTCGCTTCGTCTCATCAAGATGAAGACAACCGTACCCTCACAAAAAATTTATTTAAAGTATAGCCCAGTCGATTTGCAAAAAAAAACAGAAGGAAAAAGTTAAATAGTAATTTGAAAATTCATGGCCAAAACTCACTTCCAGTTGAAAACAAATGATGCAACGAGTATCAGAATGATGAGAGCTTCACTATGGTAGCAAATTTTGAGAGAATTGATGAAGGAATCTACCTATTGAAGTTCAAATTCAGAGCTCTGAAACATGACTTTGCTAGCACGATTTAGGATGTTTCAAGGCTTGATTCTTCTTCTGTTAGCTTCATTGAAGTTCTAGGATGAAGAACTAGCGAAGAAAATGGATTGAAGAAGGCTGTAAAAGAAAATTCGAAGTTGCAAGAAAGTGGGTTAGGGAGAGAGTTTGGCAGGGTGATTCTGGTTGTTCAAGCTTGAGAAAATGAATGAAATATGTCCCTCTATTTATAGAAGAGTGAATGGTGAAAAGAATGGGAAGCAATAGTGCAGTTTGGAGGGAAAACAGAGGAAGCCCGAAAGTGAGAAAAGTGTGACTTGAAATTGCTCAAAACTCAGCTAACTCTTGCGCTTTAAACCTTAATTCAACTTTAGAAACCTGTTTAAACACGTTTAAACCAAAAACGCGTGCTAATTTGGTGTTTAGAAGCTGGATTATGGATTTCAAATTCTAACTTGAAGTGAAACTTCAATTCCAAGGTACCTACTTTGAACCAATGGTGCTCACAACTCAAGTGGTCTTAGGGAATAGTTCTTGAAGAATTTGAAATATAAGGTCACAATCTTTACAATGTGCAAAGAGTGAGATCAATTGGATGCTTGAGCTAAGAGTTGTGATGAGTCAAAGATGAGAAAAAGATGCTGAATTTTTGTACGTAGAAAAATTCTAAGTTTTTCTTCAAAAGTGACTTATAATGTTTTGAGATCAAACAAGGCCTTCCTCCAAAATTGAGATTTAATAATTGATGATAGCTTAAAGTATACTTCACAAAGAGAATTGTGAAACTTGAATCACTAAAAAATATCAAGTATTGAAAAAGTTATGGCCTTGTGAAATTAGTGAAAATACATGAGGTGACCTATAATCCTTTGAGTTTTTGAGGCATCTTATAACCATTTTCAAGCTTTGCACATAAAATAAAAGTCGAAATTCACATTATTAAGATCATTGTGAAAAAAGAATGGGCTCAAGGAGAGAAAAAATGATCAAGTTATGAATTTTTGAAGTTACATTAGGGAATTTGATGGCCTATCTAGAGGACTTGTAATATTTATCCATCATTAGGAATCTTCCACACAAAATTTGTCTATAAATTTTGAAGTGATTGGCTTATGACCCTTTAAAGAGAAGCATACCTTTTGAATCACTCAAAAATCTCAAAAGATGAGTAAGATATAGCCCTTAGAAGTTCAAAACCCTAGCTCCTAAAGAACCAAAATGACTTGGAAACCCCTTTCAATTTTGACAATCTTTCTTGCACAATCACTTTTCCCATGTGAATAGAAATTGTTGTGGATGATAATAAGAAACCATAGCAACAAAAACTACTTCCAAATATTAAGAATTCAGAGGGTTATGCACTTATGATCAAGAAATGAAGAACTTATCCAATTAGGTCAAACTTCTTCAATAAATCCTTTCATCTTTTGAATTTCTTTGACAATTTGAGGAATGATAAATCATAGTAGACCTTGTCATGACATTAATTTAAAGCATCTTCAGTTATGAAGCTTGAATCTCAATGAAGCTTTGTTGAAGAAGGCATGGAAATACACTCATGAACCTATAAATCAACCTGGTGAAATGTGTTGTGCCCTCACCTATAGAATCATCAATTAAAGTAAACATTCATTGTATTTGTTAGTTAAAAGTTAACCAATACAAAACATATATGATAACAAGATACAATTCAAAGTTCTTGGTGATCCCTCATGAGCAAACCTAGAGATATGGAGAAGAATCAAACCCAAGTGTAATCTTGATATAATTGAATTAATATGAGATGATAGAGGAATCTTAGGGGAAAAATTGGGGTACAACAGCTTCCCTTATTTAAGTGTCTTATATCTGGAGACACGAAGGTTAAAATCTTTGTGTCGACGCGATTAAAGATACTTAAATATAAAACAAACTCTATTTTTGGCCCTAAGAGGCCATGAAATTATTATGATTATGAATGCAAATGAACGACTCTAAAGGTGACATAGAACACCATTGGGGAAGCAGGAAATAAAATAAAGGATCAAAAGAAAATCTGACCTGAAAAATAAATCACTGTTAAACAAACGACTCGACTCTATTGGGGTATAGCCCAAGGAGGAGATAAAGCATCATCAATTCAAATAATGGGGAGAGAAGTAAAGGATGATAACGATCGACAGATAACTGCAAACTATCCACTCACTGAGAAGATAGCAAAGGATTAATGTCGACTCACAGGGAAAAGAAATGGTAAGATAATATCGGTAAATACCAATGTTAGGGTAGGTTACAAATGACCAGCATCAGTACCTATGACTGGAAACAAATGAATTCTTCAGAGAAAAATGAATCTCAACGACAAACTATCTCCCATAATGGCGAGACTACCATTCATTGGAGTAACGAACCTCCACAACAAACTATCTCCCATAATGACGAGACTATCATCCATTGGAGTAACAAATCTCAATAAAAAACTATCTCCCATAATGAAGAGACTACCATCCATTGGAGTAACGAATCTCAATAATGAACTATCTCCCATAATGACGAGACTACCATCCATTGGAGTAACAAATATCAACAACAAACTATCTCCCATAATGACGAGACTATAATCCATGGGAGTAAAAAATCTAAACAACGAACTATATCCCATAATGATGAGACTACTATCCATTAGAGTAACAAATCTCAACAACAAACTATCTCCCATAGTGACGAGACTACCATCCATTGGAGTATAAATCATAACAACAAACTATCTCCCATAATGACGAGACTAACATCCATTGGAGTACAAAAAATCTCAAACAACAAACTATCTCTCATAATGACGAGACTACCATCCATTGGAGTACAAATCTCAATAACGAACTATCTCCCATAATGACGAGACTACCATCCATTGGAGTGCAAAAAATCTCAAACAACAAACTATCTACCATAATGACGAGACTACCATCCATTTAAGTACAAATATCAACAACGAGACTACGATCCATTGGAGTAACAAATCTCAAAAATGAACTATCTCCCATAATAACGAGACTACCATCCATTGGAGTACAAAAATCTTAAACAACGAACTATCTCTCATAATGACGAGACTACCATCCATTGGAGTAACAAAAATGAATCTTCTATGGGAATTAACATACTTACTGGGGAAGTATAGGTTGCTCAGATAAAGAGATTTGTCACTTTCTGTTATAAGAAACCCTATTGGAAAAATAAAATATGACTTATCTGGGGAAATGTCAGTCTTGCTGAGGAGATAAAGTCTTCTCGTGCAAAGTAAATGCACATTCTCAAATTCAGGCTTAAGGCCTGAAAAAATCATAATAATAATGTTGCCAAGGACCACAATTTTAAACCAGAAAGAAACCGGAGTGAAACCGTCAACCAAGATAGTACCTGATGAGAAATAAACTCAAAAGGGAAACACAGATCTAACCAGACAATGAGCTGAATAGGAAGGCTGAAGCATAATTGTTCCATGAGGGATAACTCAATGGGGAAATTGAAAGGATATACACTTTCTAATTAAGGTTTACACTCTATTGGAGAGAGGGAAACATAACTCTACAAAATAGGGTAATATGCCAACAAAATATTAATGAATGCAAATGAGCAATGAATTGTTAAATTCAGCTATGCATGATGTATGAATGTATGAATGTTATCATGTATATGCTGACAACACAAACACACAACAATGGGAATAAATAGACAAAACCAACTTGGGTAAAATCAACACTCGGCTAAATCACATCCAGGATAACGATTCCCAAAAGACAGTAATCACCAACCGAGGAAACAAATTCATACTTCACGACTTAAATCCTCTGGGAAGAAACATAATCCGAAAATAATTAAGTCAAACCAGTAAATAAAAACAGATATATGGATATAACATCCTCCTTCGGGCTTTACCGAGGAATATCACACAGACTTCAATAGGGAAAACAATGCCTCAACGTCTAGACTTCCACTGGAGATTATAATGTTGACTTCACTAGGGTAGATAAAAACTACATCTTCTAGACTTCAAACAGGGTTCTCGTGATTACTTCATTGGGGAGGGAAATACCACATCATCGAGGGGAGCCCAAAATACATTCTTCAATACAAAGAGTGATGATCACACAAACTTCCCTGGGGAGAAATTATGAAACCACATGGGGATAACAACTTTAAGAGAGAGACGTTATCTCAGCTTTACTCGGGGATTCAAGAAGTCAAACAATACAACAAGAAATCAAAATTATGCGGAATTTAAATCAAACCCAACACTTGGTGGGAGAAAACCCAAAAAGTTTACAATTGTTTCAACACTTCTTAGAAAATATACCTCCCTTGTCTAGTTACTTGGGAAGCACATAACAACAATAGTGATGCCATTACTGCAAAGAGCGATGCTTCGCAAATGATTCTACTTCAACACACAAAGGGAGAAGGAATTTTTGTCATATGAGCTAAGACCTCACTGGGGAGTCTGGGATGGAGGCTTCAAACCATGCAAACCCGAAACCAAAATAATCAACTTGGAGAAAAATTGAATCAAGACTCGACTGGGGAAAATGGGATCACAAACCGAACACCGCACCATACATCAATTGGTATCATCTCCAACTATTTGAGAAACACAAGAAGATCATACATATATCAATGAAAGCGACCTAAAAGAACTTTTGTGGGGAATATATACTTCCAAAACTTCAGAATTCGTCTATCCTTGGAATCATTATTTTTGTTTTTCTTAAATCACAAAAATCTAAAGCAAAAAGTAATTTGTAAATTCCTTTCAAAAACAATTTTGTTGTTTAATCTTTTTATTTTGAAAATTACTATCAATAATAAATGGAATCTTTGCAAGCAGAATAAAATAATAATCACAAATAATTGGATAAAAAGGTCAAACTTTATTAATAGAATGGTAGTCTGCGAATGGCGATATCCCATAGATGATTACAAAGTTTGGAAAATGGTAATATATTGGAAAAGATACATTGAAATACAATGACCACTATTCTTCCTAACAACTCTGAATTCCTAAGCGGCGACTTCTATTGAAGTGTTGTGAGGATCCAAGAAGGTTGTTGCTTCAATGATCAAGTCTTTTCTGACACAGTTCCTTCCCAAGAAATCCCTAACTTTTTCCCAAGTTGAACTTGCGGGTTTTCAACCTAGAGGGAAGGTTTATTTTGTTTGTGTCCCTTACTTTTCCCTAGACCGCCCTTTCGGGTTTTCAGCTTGCCGAGACGCACTTTTTTGCCTAAGTCGCCCTTTCAAGTTTTCGACTTAGCGAGTTGTTCTTTTATTTCTTTAGGCAAAGTATTTTTTGACTACATCATCGTTCATAGGAAGTAGGAACTCCTCGCCATCTATAGTTTCAAGAATCAATGCACCGCCAGAGAAGGCTTTCTTGACAACATATGAGCCTTCAAAATTGGGAGTCCACTTGCCCCAAGAATCAGCGTTAAAAGACATGATCTTCCTGAGCATGAGGCCACCTTCTCTGAATTCACGAGGCTTGACCTTCGTATCAAAAGCTTTCTTCATTATCTTCAGGCCCCTATCAAAATCTTTCTTCAACAGGGAGCATTGCTTGCATACCATACACAAGAGAGAATGGGGTTGCTCCTGTTGAAGTGCGGACGGATGTACGATATCCATACAAAGAAAAATGGAGCATCTCATTCCAATCTTTATAGGTAAAAACCATCTTCTGGATGATCTTCTTAATGTTTTTATTAGCAGCTTCAACAACCCCATTCATCTTTGGCCTGTAAGGAGATGAATTGTGATAGACAATCTTGAATTTTTCACAAAGTTCTGTCATCATCTTGTTATTCATATTCGAGCCATTGTCAGTGATAATCCTGGTTGGCATATCATACCGACATATAATATTATTCTTAATAAAATGTAATACCACCTACTTTGTGACATTAGCATAATAAGTTGCTTCCAACCATTTGGTGAAGTAGTCAATTGCTACCAAGATAAAATGATGTTCATTCGACGCCTTGAGTTCAATCATTCCAATCATGTCAATACCCCCACATAGAGAAAGGCCATGGGGAAGAAATAACATTGAGAAGCTTTGGAGGCACATGAATTTTGTCAGCATAAATCTGGCATTTATGGCACTTCTTTGAAAATTTATAACAGTCAGATTCCATTTTCATCCAATAGTAACTTGCCCTAAGCATCTTCTTTGACATTGAATGTCCATTGGCATGGGTACCAAAGGAACCTTCATGGATCTCATGCATCAACATGTCTGCTTCGTGTCTATCCATGCATCTGAGCAAGACCATTTCATAATCTCTTTTGTATAGCACATCTTCATTGAGGAAAAAGTTGCCTGCCAACCTTTTCAATGTCTTTCTATCTTTGCTTGACGCACCAGTCGGGTATTCCTGAGTTGGGAGAAAAAGCTTGATATCATAATACCAAGATTATTCATCGGACGTTACCTCTGTTACAAGCACATGAGATGGTCTATCCAAATGTTGCACTGTGATACGAGGCACATCTTTTGAAGTATTTACTTGATACATAGAAACCAAAGTGGCTAAAGCATTTGCCATCTGATTCTCGTCTCTGGGAATATGATATAATTCAACTTTATTAAAGAAGGGTAATAATCTTCTATCACAGTCTTTGTATGGAATCAAACCTACATGACGAATATCCCATTCTCCTTTAACATGATTTATTACCAAAGTTGAATCGCCATATACATCTAGAATTTTGATTCTGAGATTTATAGCGTCCTCGAGACCCATGATACAAGCTTCATATTCTGCCATATTATTGGTACAATCAAATGCCAATCTTGTAGTAAAAGGGATATGTTACCCATGAGGAGTGATAATCACAACACCAATTCCTTTCCCATAAACATTTACAGCTCCTTCAAACACTATACCCCACCGAGATTTAGGACCAGGACCTTCCCCAGGCAAAGGTTGATCACAATCTTTTATTTTCAAAAACATCACATCCTCATCAGGGAAATCATATTTAATAGACTGATAATCATCAACTGGTTGGTGAGCAAGATAACCTTCCAACACACTGCTTTTTATAGCCTTCTAAGTACGGTATTCAATATCATATTCAAACAATAGCATCTGCCAACGGGAAATTCTTCCTATAAGAGCAGGATTTTCAAAGATATACTTCATTGGATCCATTTTGGAAATCAACCAAGTAGTATGACTCAACATATATTTCTGCAACCATTTTTCCGCCCAGGCCAAAGCACAATAGGTTTTTTCCAGCATAGAGTACCGCGACTCACAGTCAGTAAAATTCTTGCTGAGATGATAAATGGTATATTATTTTCTCCCCATTTCATCTTGTTGTCCCAAAATACATCCCATAGAATTATCGAACACTGTCAGATGCATAATCAATGGTCTTCCTTTAACAGAAGGGAGCAAGATAGAAGGTTCAAGCAGTTACTTTTTAATACTTTCAAATTTCCTTTGGAAATCATCTATCCACACACAATCTTGATATTTCTTTAACAAATTAAAGATCGGCTCACATGTTGTAGTCATATGGGAGATAAATCTGGAAATATAATTCAAACGCCCAAGGAAACCTCTAACTTGCTTTTCTGTTCTTGGTGCAGGCATATCTTGAATTTCCTTAACTTTGTCAGGATCAACTTCAATTCCTTTTTGGTTGACAATGAAACCTAACAATTTTCCTGATGGAACACCAAAGGTGCATTTAATTGGATTCAAGCGGAGACGATACTTCCTCAAATGCTGAAACAATTTCAATAAATCTTCTAAATGCCATTCCTTAGTCTGAGATTTGGAAATTATATCATCAACATATACCTCAATTTCCTTGTTCATCATATCATGGAATAGGGTTGTCATATCCATCTAGTACGTTGCACCAGCGCTCTCCAACCCAAAGGGCATCACTCTGTAATAGAATGTTCCCCAGGGTGTGATAAACGTTGTTTTTTCCATGTCCTCGGGAGCCATTCTGATTTGATTATATCTGAAAAATCCGTCCATGAACGAAAGTATTTTGAATTTTGTTATACTGTCAACCAACATATCAATATGTGGCAATGGAAAATCACCTTTTAGACTAGCTATGTTTAATTCTCTATAATCAACGCACATGTGAACTTTTCCGTCTTTCTTTGGTATTAGGACAATATTGGAAATCCACTGAGGGTACACTGATGTCACAAGAAAATCGTCATTAATCTGTTTTAAAATATCTTCCTTAATTTTTACTTCCATATCAAGGTGAGTTCTTCGTAACTTCTGCTTGATTGATGGGCATTCTGGCTTTAGCGGTAAATGATGTTCCACAATATCGGTATCCAATCCTGACATGTCTTGGTATGACCAATAAAATATATCCACATACTCTTTCAACAATTCAATCAACCTGCTCTTCACATCAGGATGAAGCAGTGCTCCAATCTTAACTTCTTTTTGATCTTCCTCTGAACCCAAATTAATCGTCTCCAACGACTCTTTATATGTCCGAATGGTGCTTTCCTCGTGCTCAAGCAACCGTGAAACTTCTTCTGGGATTTCATCGTATTCTTCTTCTTCGACCGCATACAAAGGATATTCAAAGTTGGGAGAGGGTGCAAGGTCATTGTACTCAACAGGTTTTTTAATTAATCTGCACATATGATTTATGATTGTTTTTAGAAACTAACACATATAGAAAGTGATTATGCATATTTAATTAACCTTATTATTTATTTTGAAAGGATTTTTATGATTACCATTTTCCAAGAAAAAGAAGAGAAAAAAAACACAAATTGGGAATCAAAGGCAACTTTTATTATTGATCTTAAAGATCAAAACAACAGATATGCCCATAAAATATCAATACTTTCACCTTGGGCAAAGTGGAAGATTTTTGAAAATATTAACAAAAACAAATTACTTTAAAATATGAATGCAAGAGGGAACATCAATAGTGATCCAGTTTTGGACCCTGGCTCCATGCGTCATGTAGTTCAGCATCTCTTGCTCTAATTCACCTTCCTAAATAGTATTGATCCTAGGAACAGTTGGGTGAAGGTAACCTCCATTGTGAAAAATGTCTTGATATTTTCCCAAAGAAAACTTCGGCTTCATAATCTCACCTTTATTATTCTTCACGAAGAATCCCAAACCAACTCTATTCTTATTCACAGGTGAATCAACAATCTTCCCCCACGACTTGCTAGAGCCATTATGCACTACCTGTTGAGCATCCTTAAATAAGGATATAGAATCCTCATTTTTCCTCACATTATCAATGGATAAAGCTTGGAACTGAGTTCCAATAGTAGCTTCATCCGCTTCCACAACACTGAAAGAGGATAAATGAGATATTAACAAAGCTTGCTCTCCATTTATGATGACCACATTTCCTTCACGAACAAACTTCAGCTTCCGGTGCAAATTTGAAGTAATAAATCTTGCCTCGTGGATCCACGGTTGCCCAAGTAAATAGTTGTAAGCAGGAACAATGTCCATAACCTGGTAAGTAATTTGCAATAAATATGGGCCTATGTGAATAGGTAAATATACTTCTTCGATGACAGACTTCCTCGATCCTTCAAAAGCTTTTACAATGATGCCACTTGGGCGCGTGGGAGTTCCCTGGTACTTCGGCTTTATGAGTGTGCTCCTTGGTATGACATTCAAAGCTGACCCATTGTCAATCAGCATGTTAGATAACACGTCGGTCTTACAATTCATGGAGATATGGAGAGCCAGGTTATGATTCCTTCCTTCATCGGGAAATTCATCATCACAGAAACTCAGGTTATTACATGATGTAATATTCCCTACAACACTACTGAATTGGTCCAGAGACATATCACTTTCCACAAAAGCTTGATCCAATACTCTCGTCAACGATTCCTTATTGGAAAAAGAGTTCATTAGCAAGGCTAGAACAGATATCTTAGATGGATTCTGCAATAGTTGATCTACAATCTTGTAGTCACTCATCTTGATAATCTTCAATAGTTCGTCCACATCTTTTTCCAAAGCAGCACCGCTAGATTCCCCCACTGCTTTTTTAGGTTCAGTACTTTCAATAACCTTTTTATCAGCATTAACATTCTCTCGAATGACAGGTGCAAAAACACGGCCACTGTGGGTCACTTGACTGGCTTCAGCAATATTCTTGACATCAGCAAAAGGTTGGATGGGAATTTCCATACCATCCTCCAAGATTGTCGCATTGTATTTATATGGAATAACTTTGTCTGATTCATATGGAACAGGGCCTGGAAGGAAAATAACCACTGGAGCAATAGTTGGCTTGCTATGGTACTCAATCTCTATAGGGGCGAGAACACCGAAACAAGGCACAATAACATCCACCCCTTCTTCAGAATACTTAGACATCAAAGATTCATTGTTGGAGAGCATATCTTCATTAGAAGAAAAGAACTCATATGCAGAAGCATACTCATCATCTGACATAGTCTCGACCGAGCAATCTTAAATCACATTAATTCCATTGTAATCATCTTTATTTCTTGAAACTTTGATAATACCATTGTCCAATAATAACTGAACACCCCTTTTCACAATGGAATAACCATGAGAGCCTCTACAGCAGATCTGACAAGACCCATAATGGTGTTGTTCTTGACCATCCATGTGACATAAGGTAGCGTCTAACTGCACCAAATCATCATTCATATGGTTCACGTCAAAAATCCTAAATTCACCGGGACATCCATAAACCATATTCACATTTTCTTTGTACTATTTCGTTGGCCTAATTATATGAATGAGGCCTTCTTCCATCATTTCCTGAAGATTAGCTTTTATTTTATCACATCCCTGGATATTTGTACTGCAAATACTACAACCAACATGGGTGTGCGTATAGTAGCTGAATTCGCTAAGTTCAACATGCATTTTCAACAGATCCCTTATAACCATATTGATATCAAAAATCCGGAAGTCCCCAGGACAACCAGCAACCATGTTTACAACATTTTCTCCTTCGTGTTTAGGTAAAGGATTATCTTTCATGTTAGGGCCAACACCCTTAAAGGATAGGAGGTCAGATCTCACCATTTTTTGTACTTCTGATTTCAAAGGATAATAGTTCTCGATGTTGTGCCCTGGGGGAGGCCTGGTTTGAGCCAACTACTTCTGAATCAAAGCCAACAAAAACTCTGCATAGCTCATCGGAATGGAGTCAAAAGCTTCTCTCTTCTGATTTTTCCCTTGATTCCCCTGAGGAGATGGTGTTTGATAGGCGATAGTGGTTGGAGCCACATTGACAACCAGAGTCACGGAGGCAACCTGTTGTTGGCACCGATAATGTCTTCTAGGTGGCCTAATCTTCCTTTCCCCAATAACAACATCCGTTTCACTTTCTTTCTTTCGAGAGAACCCGTATGATGACTTTTTTGTCCCTTCATATTTTGTCAAGCTCCCTTATCTAATAGCTTCTTCTAAACAAACACCCATGCTCACCATCTCAGTGAAATCACTCGGTGCACTGGCGACCATCCTTCCATAATAAAATGATCCAAGGGTTTTCAGGAAGACCTTGGTCATTTCTTGTTCTCCCATAGGTGGCATCACCTGGGCAGCTATCTCGTGCCAACGTTGGGCATATTCTTTGAACGACTCCTTGTCTCTTTGAGCCATTGCCATCAACTGGTCAGGATCAAGTGCCATAAACATATTGTACTTATACTACTTGATAAAGGCTTCCCCTAGATCATTGAAGGTGTAAATACTGATACTGTCTAAACCCATATACCACTTCAAAGCGGTCCCAGTTAAACTATCTTGGAAGAAATGAATGAGAAAATGCTGATCATTAGTATGAGTGGACATTTTCCTAATATACATCTCGAGGGCAAGATTTGCCCTTGTACCTCTCAAATTCCGACACTTTAAACTTTGATGATACTTTTACTTTGGGAACTAGGCAGAGTTCACTGACGTTCTGTCCAAACAATTCTTTTCCTCGAAGGGCCTTCATTTCCTTCTGCATCTCATTGAACTAATCCTGAAAGTCATCCAACTGGTCATAAAAACCCATACTTTCACTTGGTGGAAGAACGAGATGATAAAATTCATTGTTAACAAATGGCGCAACATTCACCAAAGGAGGTGCAGTATAATGAATCTCATTTCTAGCTATAGGAGTAACATGCACCACATGACGTGCAGGAGTAGCAGTAGCTTGAACAACTAGGGAAACTTGAGCATCGAGATTATAACCTTCTAGCATAAAATTTTCTGGCATTACCCATGGGTAACACTGAGGCATAGGATTATGTGCAGCAGTAACTGGAGTAACGGAAATGGGAACTGTTGGAGCTTCGAAAGTGATTGTTGTTTGTTGTGGTTGAGCAAGTGGTGGTTGATTCTGAGCAGCCACCAATGATTCCATCAAAGCAGTCAGATTGGCTATACCAGCCTTCAAAGCAGTAACCTCATCGTGCAGCTCGCGACTCTCTTGTTCAATATTCTCCATCTTCTTCCTGGAATTAGCCCGAGTATTATACTGGTGAGACAACTTGCTGAACAAAGTCAGAGAAACACAGTAAGACTCTTGGGTATGAATAGAAATGAAAGAAAAATGTATAAGATGATGCATGATATGCAATGCACATGATTTATTGATTATTATTAATATCCCAAGGAACTCAAAGATTTATAGACAATTTACAAATACTAAAGTACTAACACATTTTGAAATACTGAAAACCTCATTATAATAACTTGAAAATGGATTACAACTTTTTAGTACAAGTTTCAACAATCCCAAGTACAAGATAAGATAGAATATAAACTCCTAAGAAGGCAAAGCTAATGAAGATCACTCCACACACTGACACTTTCTTGTGAGTCTTGTAATCTGAGCATTCAACTGCTTGTTCTTTTCTACATAAGGTAAGAGCTAAGGAAAAGAACTGTTTAACCAACAAGAAGCCAACACTTGACATAATGAGTCAATGTAGAATTCTAATCCTTTGGATTGAAACCAAACAAGAAAAGATAATAAATCTCTTAAGAAAACCAAGCTTCAAATGCATTAAGTCTTCATAAAATTTGGGCAGAGTTACGACTGTATACAGATAAATTCTCAATCACAGACAAAGCATATAATCAGAATAACCTGCACATAAAGAAAACAAACAAACCAATGTCTCGGGGTAAACCCCAATAACTCCAGACAAAATAGCAATAGAAGACACAAGGTTCCAAGAGTAGTCAAGGTCTCTAATACTAATTCCAAGAAGTCCATAACTCCATCATGCCAAGAATAGTAACCAAATAGTCCAAGTAACCTTAAAGCTTTTTATTGTTCAATTTGGTTATTAAGTGTCTTCAAAAAGAAAATGAAATCTCAAGTGAGAAAAATACAAATGACATAAAGATAAATGCTCAAGTGAACAAAGATGAAAATAGCATGAAATGTAAATTCTAAAATAAATGGTGCATAAAAGTAAAGGCTTAAAGCAAATGCATAGAAATAAAAGTAAATTGTTAATGAGTTAAAAATTAGATGTTAGTTGAATGACCATCTTGAATCTTGCATTTGAAAACTCATTAGAAGATTGATAAAATCAAAGCCTCTCAACAACAAGTTTCATTTGCTTTTTGTCAAGTATATCATTCATTTCAAAATCTCGAGGCCATAACAAATTATCAATGATGTTTAAATGATTCACTTAGTCCAAAATTTATGAAGATTCATTAGAGGATTGATAAGACCAAATACTCCTAACAATGAACCTCATGGTTATTGGAACAAAGGTTTCAAATTAAACATACTTGGGCTTACAAACATAGGTTTGGGCCACAAATGATCATTTCTTGAATCAGGACAAAATTTAGCACTATGTTAAGCAATCATTAGTGGACTTATATAGAGTCACACCTATTTTGAGGCCGGTCAATAGCAATCTATATGACATATGTTTGGGGAAATGATATGTAGATCATCCTCTAACAACATGTAGCACAAAAAAGAAAGGGATAAGATGAAGAGGGAGAGGATGCATTGTATGAAATTAGGGTTTCAAACATCATCAACATCATTCATACTTTTTGGTGGGTTTGGTTTCTCAACCCATCAACACCCAAGATCCAATGAGGTTGAAGAATTTGTCACCAAATGAAGTCCAACTCATAACCAAAATAAAAAATAATAAAAATAATATTTAAATAAAATAATGTTTAAATGCTTAATAAAAGGAAAATGAATGGTAAAATACACAAATAATATTAAGACACCAAATAAAAATCCTTTAAAAAGTCAGAGGTCAAACATGATTTAATAAAGGTTGACAAAAAATGTCAGAATTTTTTAAAGTCAGAAACTATTTTTTAAAATTGAATAAAATAAGAAAAATAAACCAAAATTTTTGAAAATAGAAAACTCAAATAAAAATAAAATGAGATCACTAATTTTGTCAAGAGGTCATTGGATCCTTCCATAATTTTTTCAGAATTTAAAAATTAAGCAAAATATTTTTGATCAATTAAAACAAGTTAATTAAAGTGAAAAATTATAAAAACTAAGAATCAAAAAGAGAAAAATCCAAAATATTTTTAAGAATTATTTCAGATTTTTTGAGTCATAAATAAAATTTTTATGAATTTTTGAAATTTAAATCAATTAAAATATAAAAATCAGAAAATAAAAATAAAACCAAAAAGATGTAGACCATTGGATCAATGTCAAAATGCGTTAGTAATCAAATCCAAGGTATCTGGCGCACTGTGCATATCATGATTATTAATGAATAAACCACTGGATCAAATATTAAATCAGATTTTTGAAAAAAAACAAGTGGCGCCTTGTCATTGGTTGAGAGATGACACATTGATCAACTTCAACCTCTAGCCACTCGAATTTCAGGTCTCTCAAACTGTAAAATCAGGAGCTCAGGCCAATGCCATTTGCTTCATCTCATCAAGAGGAAGACAATCGTACCCTCGTGTAAAATTTATTTAAGTGTAGCTAAGACGGTTTGCAAAAAACCATAAGGAAAAAGTTGAATAGGAATTTGAAAATTCCTGGCCAAAACTCACTTCTAGTTGAAAACAAATGATGCAACGATTATCAGAATGATGAGAGCTTCATTGTGGTAAAAAATTTTGAGATAATTGATGAAGGAATCTACCTATTGAAGTTCAAATTCAGAGCTCTGAAACTTGACTTTGCTAGCATGATTTAGGATGTTTCAAGGCTTGGTTCTTCTTCTGTTAGCTTCATAGAAGTTCAAGGATGAAGAATTAGCAAAGAAAATGGATTGAAGAAGGCTGTAAAACCAAATTCGAAGTTGTAGAAATGTGGGTTAGGGAGAGAGTTTGGAAGGTGATTCTAGTTGTTCAAGCTTGAGAAAATGAATGCAATATGTCCCTCTATTTATAGAAGAGTGTATGGTGAAAAGAATGAGAAACAATAGTGAGGTTTGGAGGGAAAACGAAGGAAGCCCGAAAGTGAGAAAAGTGTGACTTGAATTTGCTCAAAACTCAGTTAACTCTTGCATTTTGAACCTTAATTCAACTTTGGGAACTTGGTTAAACATTTTTAAACCAAAAACGCGTGCTAATTTGGTGTTTAGAAGCTAGATTATGGATTTCAAATTTTTACTTGAAGTGAAACTTCAATTCCAAGGTACCGACTTTCAACCAATGGTACTCATAACTCAAGTGGTCTTAGGGCATAAATCTTGAAGACTTTAAAGGATAAGGTAAAAATCATTACAATGTGAAAAGAGTGAGATCAATTGGATGCTTGAGCTAAGAGTTATGAGGAGTCAAAGTTGAGAAAAAGATGTTGACTTTTTGTACTTCGAAAAATTCTATGTTTTTCTTCAAAAGTGACTTATAATGTTTTGAGTTCAAACAAGGCATTCCTCCAAAATTGAGCTTTAATCATTGATGCTAGCTTGAAGTAGACTTCCCAAAGAGCATTGTGAAACTTGAATCACTCAAAAATATCAAGTATTGAAAAAGTTATGGCCTTGTGAAATTAGTGAAAATCCATGAGGTGACCTATAATCTTGAGTTTTTAGGCATCTTCTAACCATTTTCAAGCTTTGAACATAAAAGAAAAGTTGAATTTCACATTCTTAAGATCATTGGGGGAAAATAATGGGCTCAAGGAGACAAAAATTGATCAAGTTATGACTTTTTGAAGTCACATAAGGGAATTTGATGGCCTATCTAGAGGACTTGTAACGTTTCTCCATCATTAGGAATTTTCCATACAAAATTTGTGTAAAACTTTTGAAGTGATTGGTTTATGACCCTTTAAAGAGAAACATGTCTTTGGAATCACTCAAAAATCTCAAAAGATGAGCAAGATATATCCCTTAGAAGTTCAGAACCCTAGCTCATAAATCACCAAAATGACTTGGAAACCCCTTTCAATTTTTACAATCTTTATTGCACAATAACTTTTTCCATGTGAATAGAAATTGTTGTGGATGATAATAAGAAACCATAGCAAAAAAACCACTTCCAAATATTAAGAATTGAGAGAGTTATGCACTAGTGATCAAGAAATCAAGAACTTATCTAAATAGGTAAAATATCTTCAATCAATCCTTGCATCTTTTAACTTTCTTTGAAAAATTGAGGCTTGATAAATCATAGTAGACCTTGTCATGATATTACTTTAAAGCATCTTTAATGATGAAGCTTGAATCTCAATGAATCTTTGTTGAAGAAGGCATGGAAATAAACTCATGAACCTATAAATCAACCTGATGAAATGTGTTGTGACCTCACTTATAGTATCATTAATTAGAGTAGACATTCATTATATTTGTAGTTAAAAGT
Organism: Vicia faba; assembly: GCA_948472305.1. NCBI lineage: Eukaryota > Viridiplantae > Streptophyta > Magnoliopsida > Fabales > Fabaceae > Vicia > Vicia faba. The sequence goes on from OX451738.1 coordinate 1,518,646,011, forward strand.
TAATCCATGCAAAACATATATGATCACAAGATACAATTCAAAGTGCTTGGTGATCCCTCATGAGCAAACCTAGAGACAGGGAGAAGAACCAAACCCAAGTGTAATCTTGATATGATTGAATTAATATGAGACGATAGAGGAGTCTTAGGGGAAAAAATTGGGGTACAACAGATGGTCGATGCTTTGTCCACTTTAGCTTCCATGTACCAAGTAAATGCTTGGAACGATGTACCCCAAATTATAATTCAACATCTTGATAGACCAACTCATGTGTTTGATACAGAGGCGGTATCTGATGAAAAATCTTGGTATTATGATATCAAGTACTTCCTTCAGACTGAAGAATACCCGCTTGGTGCGTCCAACAAAGATAAAAAGACATTGAGAAGGTTGGCAGGTAGCTTTTTCTTCAATGAAGATGTGTTATACAAGATAAATTATGACATGGTCTTGCTCAGATGTGTAGATAGACACGAAGTGAACATGTTAACGCATGAGATTCATGAAGGTTCCTTTAGTACCCATGCCAATGGACATTCGATGGAAACGAAGATGCTTAGGGTAGGTTACTATAGGCTGAAAATGGAATCTGTCTGTTGCAAATTTGTGAAGAAGTGCCATAAGTGTCAGATTTATACTGAAAAGATTCATGTGCTTCCAACGCTTCTCAATGTTATTTCTTCCCTATGGCCTTTTTCAATATGGGGTATTGATATGATTGGAATCTCTGAACCCAAGGCTTCGAATGGAAATCATTTCACCTTAGTGGCAATTGACTACTTCACCATGTGGGTGGAAGCAGCTTATTATGCTAATGTCACCAAGCAGGTAGTAGTATGTTTTATCAATAATAATCTTATATGTCGCTATGGTGTGCCAAGTAGGATTATCACTGATAACGGCTCAAATTTGAATAATAAGATGATGACCGAACTTTGTAAAGAATTCAAGATTATCCATCACAACTCGTGTCCTTACAGGCTTAGGATGAATGAGGTTGTTAAAGCTGCTAATAAAAACATTAAAAAAATATCCAGACGATGGTTGTTACTTATAAGGATTGGCATGAGATGATCTCTTTTGCTTTGGATGGGTATTGTACTTCCGTACATACGTCAACAGGGGAAACCACATTCTCTCTTGTGTATGGTATGAAAGCAGTGCTCCCCGTTGAAGTTGAGATTCCCTTTTTGCGTGTAATAATGGAAACCAAGTTGTCATAGGCTAGACGGGACCAGAACAGGTTTGACCAGTTGAATTTAATTAAATAAAAGAGAATGACGGTCTTGTGTCATGGTCAGTTATATCAAAAAAGAATGAAGAAAGCTTTTGATAAGAATGTTAAGCCTCGTGAATTTGGAGAAGGCGACCTCGTGCTAAAAAAGATGATGTCTTTTAACGGTGATTCTAGGGGCAAGTGGACTCCCAATTATGAAGGCCCGTATGTTGTCAAGAAAGCCTTCTCCAGCGGTGCATTGATTCTTGAAACTATGGATAGTGAGGAGTTCCCATATCCCATGAATGTTGAGGCAGTCAAGAAATACTTCGCCTAAAGAAATAAAAGAATGCTTGCTATGTTGAAAACCTGAAAGGGAGATTTAGGGAAAAAAAGAGCGTCTTGGTAGACTGAAAACCCGAAAGGGAGGTCTAGGAAAAAGTTAGAGACATAAATGGAATAACTTTTCCCGGTAGGTTGAAAACCCGAAAGGGAAACCTAGGAAAAATTTAGGGATTTCCTGGCAAGTAACTGCGTCAGACAAGACTTAATCATTGAAGCAACAATCTTCTGGAAGTCTCATCACACTTCAATTGAAGCCTATGCTCAAGAGTTCAAAGTTGTTATGGGGAATAGTGGTCATTCTATTTAAATTTATCTTTTCCGTGTATTTACCATTTTCCAAAACATTGTAATCATCCATGGAGTCACGCCATTTGCGGACTACCATTTTATTAATAAAGTTTGAGCATTTATCCAATTTGTAGTTATTATTTTATTCTGTCTACAAAAATTTCATTTATTAGTGATAGTAATTTTCAAAATAAAAGGACTTAATAATAAAAACATGTTTTTGAAAAGAATTTGAAAATTACTTTTTTCTTCAATTCTGTGATTCAAGTGGGACAAAAGTAGTGGTTCCAAGGATGTACGTACTCCGAAGTTTTGAAAAGATCCCCCAAGAAGTATTCACGGGTTACTCTTGTTGCGCGTATAGTCCACCTGTGATAGTTCCTTGGATAGTTGGGTTTTATACCAGTTGATATATGGTGTTGGTTTGGATGGTTTTATACCTCTATCCCATATTCCCCAGTTATGTCTTGATGCCGATTTCTCTAGCTTTGTGTGATTCTTTCCCCAGCTGAATTGTGATCAAGAGGAGATTGTAAAGTTATGAATCCTTTTCTCATTTGTTGGAGTCATTCTCTTATTTGTGTTGAGAATTGATGAAGAATCTCTTGCAGAGTATTGTCCTCTCCAGTTATGACATTGTTGTTGTTGGGTGCTCTTCAAGTAGCCAGACAAGGGTAGTATCTTTTCTAAGAAGTGTTGAGACAACTATCAACTTTTTGGTTTTTCTCTCGACAAGTGTTGAGTTTGATTTAAAATCCCCATAATTTTGACTTCTTGCTTTGATGTTAACTTCTTAACTCCCCATATGAATCAAGGATGATGTTTCCCTTTAAGTTAGAATATCCTCATAAAGTTTCTCTGACTTCCCCAGAGAAGTTTGCGCAATCACTACTCTTGATAATGAAGAATGTATTTGGGATCCCCTCGACGTATGTGGTTTCATATTCCCTAGTGAAATTAGTACGACATCCCCAGTTGAAGTCTAGACGATGTAGCATTATCTTCCTTAGCGAAGTCTGTATGATAATCCCCGGTGAAGCCTGGAGGAGTTTATTATATCCCTGCAACTGTATTGGTTTATTCCTATCAGATTTTTCTTTGATTATTTTCAAGTCATGTTTCTTCCCAGTGAAGTTAAGCCTTAAAGTAGGACTTTGTTTCCTCAATTGGTGTATACTCTCTTATGGAATCTTCATCTTGGATGTGATTTATCTGAGTGTTGTCTTTACCCAAGTTGGTTTTGTCTGGTTATCCTCAGTGTAGTCTGTATGTTTTATCAACATATAAATGATAACATTCATACACTCATACATACATCATGCATGGCTGAATTAAAACTCATGGTTCATTTGCACTCATTGATGTTTTAGTTGGAACATTATCCTCTTTGCAGAGTTATGTTATCCTTTCTCCAATAGAGTGTCAACCTTAAGCATAAAGTGTATATCCTTTCGATTTCCCAACTATGTTATCCCTCGTGGAATAATTTTGCTTTAGCCTTCCTACCCAGCTCATTATCTTGATGGAATTTAATCCCCATTTGAGTTTATTCCTCATTGGATGGTGTCTTGGTTGACTATTTCACTCCTGTTTGTTCCTGGTTTGAATTTTTTGGTCCCGACATCAATATTATTTAGGTCAAGTTTTCCTCAAGTTTCGTGGTGGTATTCATCAAGAAGATTCATAGCTTCATGTGTTTATTTCCATGCCTTATTCAACAATTTTCATTGAGATTTGAGCTCCACCTTTGAGTGTGCTTCAAAACTACATCATTTCAATGTCAAATGCGATTCATCATGCTCTATTTTACAAAGAAAATGCAAATGATTCAAGGGTTGATTCAACAAGTTTGACCTAATTGAACAAGCACTTGATTCAGTGATCACAAGTGTACAAATCTCTCAATTTTCAACATTTTTAGTTGGTTATTTTTACTATGGAATCTTATCATTATCTACAATAACTTCTTTTCATACAACTAGATCCAATTATGCAAGAAAAATCGTCAAAAGTTGAAAGGGGTTCCAAGTCATTTTGACACTCTCTAAGCTAGGGTTTACTGACTTCCAAGGACCATATCTTGCTCATTTTTTGAGATATTAGTTTGATTCCAAATCCATGATTCTCTTTGAAGAGTCCTTAACAACTTCTCTTCAATGATCTAAGACTAATTTTGAATGGAGGGTCACTAATGGTTGAAGAAGATTACAAGTCCTTTGAAAAGGCTATAAAATTCTCTTGTGTGACTTCAAAGGATCATAACTTGGTCATTTTTATCTCCTTGAGCTCATTATTTTTCTACAATAATATTTGGGATGTTTGCTACAACTTTTTTTCAGAGTGCTAGGCTTGGAAACTTTTGGAAAGTCATTAAAGAATTGAAAATATTATAGTTCTTTTATGAATTTCCCCAAATTTGTTCATCATCTTCCAAAGATCGTAACTCTTTCATATTTTATGATTTTTGAATGATCTAAATTACGCAATTCAATTCAAAGGGTCTACTCATCTTCAAGGATCAAGAGTAAATTTTGAATGGAATGTCATGAAACTTTGAAGAACATTATAGGTCATTTTGAAGATCAAAACTTAGAAATATTTCTAAGTACAAAGATCCGTGTGCTTTTCTTGATTTCAATTGATCATAACTTTGAGCTCAGATCACCAAATGGAGTCTTTCTTGGCACATTGTGAAGATGGTGATGTGATATTTCAAAAGCTTTAAGAATCATCCCATAAATCTTCCTGAATTGTGTGCACCATGAATTCAATATGGGTACCTTAGAACTGAAGTTTCTCACCAAAGTCAGATTTGATTTTGATTAGTATGGCCTCTAAACACAAATTTGTCGCACGTTTGATGTTTAAACATGACTAACTAAGTTTCCTAAAAGGTTTAGCACATTAAAACGCAAGGAATGGTTTAGTTTTAACAACTTGCACGTCACACTTTGTTCATGATGCAGGTGCACACGAATTCCCCCATACCTGATCATTTCTCTCACTTTTTGTTTCCATCATGCTCAGCTATAAATAAGGGACACATTCTACTGATTTCCCAAGCTTTAGAGAGCCAAACAAGCCTTGTTCAGATCCCATATGAACTCTGAATTTGTATCTTCGTTTTCTTCATTTCTCACCCTCATTCACAAAAATCTCCATTCAGCTAGCTTCATTGAACTTATCGTAAGCTAACCATACTCTTACCACCAATAACCGAGCATTGAATCAAGCATACCAAGTCTCGTTTCAGATCTTTGAAGTTGAACTTCTACAGGTAAAATTCTTCATCAATTCTCTTCAAATTTCTTGCTACAATGCAGCTCTTGGTACACTGATGCTCTCAGCATAGTTCATTTTCAACTGTAACTATATTTGGTACTTCTATTTTAAAATCCCTTTTCAATTTTTTCTTTTGGTCATTCCAAAACGACTGAGCTACAATAAATATATATTTTTCGCGAGGGTACCATTGTAATCGTCTTGAAGAGACAAAGAGAATGGCATTGGTATGAGCTCTTGATTTTACCGTTTGTGGAATCACGAATTAGAGGTAGTTGGAGGTTGAAGACAATAACATGTCTCTCTTCAACCAATGATGTGATGCCACGCTTTTTTTTCAAAAATTGTTTAAAATGTTTGATCTTGTGGTTGATTCGCTAGAGTCCATATGATATGCACAACGCGTCAGATCCCTTAGATATGCTTACTAACGTGTTTTGACAATGATCAAATGGTCCAGATTTCTTTGGTTTATTATTTTTTTTCTTCTGATTTTTGTTTTAATTATTTTAAACATCAAAAATTCATTAAAAAAATTCATTTCAACTTCTAAAATTGTGAAAATTTATCAAAAATACTTTTTATTTTTCTCTTTCTGATTTTTATTTTTTCACAATTTTATTATGTGATTTAGTATTTTTTTATGATTTTTCACTTTATTTGACTTGTTTTAATTGTTTAAAAATATTTTTTGATCTTTTAAAATTCTAAAAATTTTATGGAAGGGTCCAATGATCTCTTGACAAATATTGGTGACCTAATTTTATTTTTTATTTTAGATTATTACTATTTTTTACAAATATTGGTTTATTTTGCTTATTTCTTTAAATTTTAAAAATAGTTTTTGACTTTTAATAATTCTGAAAATTTTTGTCAAAACTTGTTGACCTTTGTTTGACTTTTTGGTAATTTTCTTGGATTTTTATTTGGATGTTTGAATACCATTGTGTATTTTATCAATAAAATTCAATTAAATAACTATTTTTAAAATCATAAAGAAATAGTGACTTAATTCTCATTTGGATACTTGAGTATTACTTTGGGACAAGTTCTTTAACCTCATTAGATCTTGGGTGTTGATAGGTTGAAACACCAAATCCACCAAAATGAATGAATGACGTTGATGATATTTGAAACCCTAGTTTCATCTGATACATTGGTTACACTATCATTCCCCTCCCTCTTCATCTTATCCCTGTCTTAATTTTACTTGTGCTACATGTTTTTGGAGAATGATCTATATATCATTTCTCTAACATGTATGGTACATAGATTGTTATTGACCGACCTCAAAATAGGTGTGACTTCTACATAAGTCCACTTACGATTGCTTAACATAGTGCTAAATTTGTCCCGATTCGAAAAATGATCATTTGTGGCTCAAACTTTATGTTTGAAAGCCCAATTATAATTGATTATTAGATTTTGGTTCAAAATCTTTGAAGCTTGTTGTTAGGAGGCTTTGGTCTTACCAATCCTCTAACAAGCCTTCATCAACTTGGCCTAAGTTCGTTACTCAATTATCGTTGGTCATATGTGTTGGCCTTGAGTACTTGAAATGAATGATATACTTGACAAAAACCAAATGAAACTTGTTGTTGAGATGCTTTGATTTTATCAATCTTCTAATGAGTTTTCAAAAGCAAGCTTCAAGATGGTCATTAAACTAACCTTTTGTAATATTGACCTCTAACTTCTAATTCACTAATAATTAACTTTACTTTGTGCCTTTATTTTGTGCCTTTAGTTTTATGTACCATTTATTTTTTAGCATTTAAATTTTATGTCATTTTTCTTTTGCTCACTTGAGAATTTATTTTTTATGTCATTTTTTCTTTGCTCATTTGAGATTTATTTTCTTTTAAAGACACTAAATAATTAACTTGAACCTTAAAATACTTATTTCTTTGTGGACTACTTGGTTACTATCCATAGCACTGTGGAGTTGTGGATTCCTTAGATTTTGGATTAGAAGCCATGAGACCTTGGATCTCTGTAATCTTTGATTGATATTTGTGAAGATCTTCTGAAATCCTTAGGGTTTACTCCAAGGTATTGGTTTAAATTTTTTATGTGTGCAGGTTATTCTGATTTTTATGCTTTGTTTATGATTGAGAATTTCTCTATATACAACTGTTACTATGGCTAATTTTTGTCAATGAAGACTTTTCTTGGTTCTTAATTCATCTGAAGCTTGGTGTTCCTCATAGGTTTAGTATTTTTTCTTGCTTGGTTTTAGTCCAAGTGATGAGAATTCTATATTGACTTCTTTATGTCAAGTTTTGGCTTCTTGTTGGTTAGCCCATTCTCTTCCTTAGATTTTAATTTGTGTAATTAGGATAGTCCCTTCATCTCCTCCTATCTTCTTTAATTTTAAAAATCTTATCCCTCCGTTTCAAAACTCTTATTGTTTTCTAAGTTGAACCACTTTCATAATAAACTTGGACTTAGGTCCATGCATTTTCAAAAATATTTTCTTAATCAAACATTAATCAATTTAACCATACTTTGACATCTTTTTTTGAAATACTAAAAGTCATTAACCTCATTCGAATCATTTTTCCACTTTGGTTTTTTACTTTAAAAACTTTTCTTAAAAGATTAGACTCTTGTTGATTCTTGTAGTGACGCAAGCTACTATACTTCTACGATATGTAGTGAAGGGAGTTATTTTCCACTTGGGTGTTGATTGATGGATTTTAAATCCAAGTTATATCCTCCACTTTAAGATGACACAAATGCTCATTTCTCATGATTATGGGTAGTAAGTATGTTTATCACTCGGATATAAAGATGATGTCTTTTCTCTTAAAATTAACCAACACATGTGTGTTTTAAAATTTTTTAGGTGAACTACGAGTACCCTGAACCCCTATTGCAAAGAAGGTGGTACGTGGGCACTAATGGTTCACAACCGCGGCGGGTGCAAAAATTGTAAAAAAAATACTTCTTTTCTCATCTCTACCATCTTATTTTGTATACACCTTTTATAGCCAAAATACATAGATTTTCAAAGTGGTTCATGCTGAGTACTATAGATGTTTAGGGTGCTAATACCTTCTCTTTGCATAACCAACCCCGTACCTATATTTTTCCCTCTTTTGGGTTTATTCGCTCTTTTCTCATTTCCTTTGGAAATTGTTGTACCCCAAAATTTTACCTCTCATTTCTCAAGGCATTTTCTCACAAGGATTTTCAAAAGCTCAAATTTTGCACAAGTATAAAGCAGACAAAAAGGGAAAACAGATAAAAAATGATTTTTGACAAAATTGAAGAAAATCAAACTTTCTTCGACTCATTCATCCTTTGAATGAACATTTTGGCTTCTTCGATGCATCCTTGATTCACACACTTTGACTGAACATGAGGCCTCCTGCATGAAAGCTTTAAACTCAGGGAGCAATGACCTCCTGCAGGTTTCCTTTCATTCACTAAAATGGCCCCTGCATGCAAGCTTCGATTCAGAGAGCAATGGCCTCCTGAATGTTTGCCTAACAAAGTATTTGCCTTCTGCATGCTAGCTTCGACTAGGCATTATGACCTTCATATTAGCTTCCTTCTGAAGAAACTTCCTTCGATTCAGAAAGAGATGACCTTCTGAAATCTTTCTTCGATTCAGAGGGCAATGGCCTTATGAAGGTTTTCCATTGACACAAAGCATGTACCTCCCGCATATTAGTTTCGATTGCACCATTGGCTTCGTACATGTTTTCTTTGATTCACAAAGCAGGAGTTTTTCCTCATGTAAGCATGCACAAGGCATTGTCACGTACATGTCTCCTTCGAATACACCTACATGGTGGCTTCAAATCAATCTTCAGGCATGTTTCAAATCCATTTTCATGTAAACCTTTGAATCCTCATACAAATGTGTATGCACAAGGCATGAGTTTCTCTCATGCTAGCACCCATAAACAATGATTCCCTTTTAAATTGCTTCGAATAAACCTACATACTGGCTTCGAACCCATATTCGGGATTGTTGGAGTCACCTTCATACCACTTTCGAATCCACCTTTCAAGATTGTCTTGAATCACTTTCGTATCACCTTCGAATCCATCTGTGGGCCCTTCAACACATATAGCACTGAAATATGATACACAACTTGGTGGCCCATTCGAAGGACTTGCCATGGTTGGGAAATAATTGGTTTTGTTTTCTTCTAGGTCTGGTTGAAAGGTTGGAATAAAGTGATAAAAGCAATAAGACTCCGCGGCATATTCAGTTGAAGGTGGCCCATTCGAAGGATACACAACTGGTGGAAACAAATGCTATTTTGATTAAGTATGGTCGAAGGCTATGAAAAAATGAAGGATTCGATTCAAAGAGTCAAGTTGTCCATAGGTAAGGCTACATAGGCCTCCAACTTGTGCCTCACTCTATATTAAATTGTTCTTCAAGCCAACTTACTCCTGATGACATCATTACCTTTTTTAAGAAAGTTCTTGAGCCTTGCGCATGCCTTTTCTTCACACTTTCCCCCTATAAACTAGGAGCCACCCATCTCAACCATTGATTTTACTGCTTTTATCTTGGGATTATAAAAAGTTGACACAAGTGGATGTTGGCCTTTCAAAGAAACTATATTTTATTCCTTCACAAAGTTGTTCATTCAAAATTTTCTCTATAAATAGAGAGTTCACTTGCACTTCAAGGGGGAGGAAAAAGAAAGAAAAAAGAAAAGAACGCTGAAGAGGATTTTTGGTGTGTGTAAAAGAATCATCAAAACCTCTCAAAAAACTTTCAAACACTTAACACCCTCCTAAACCCAAAACTTGAAGAAGCACCACACTTGTTTCTTTGAAATCCAGAAATAAACAAACACAAACCAACTTTTCCTTGTTTTCGAATCTAGCCAAAGAAACACCATGTTTGCTTCTTCCCCTTCGAATACAAGAGTGCCCAGGGAAATAACTCAAGTCCAAAACCCATATTGCAACTTCAAGCAAGGTAAGTTCTCTTGACCTTAACCTTTCGTTCAAGCATAACATATGAATACTCATCTCTTTTCATTTCAAGCATCATAATTACTTTATTTTGTTTGTCTTTATTTTCACCTTCTTCGTTTGCTTTATTTGCTAAGTCTTTTGGTTTGTTTTCTTTAGTTAATAAACATATCTTTAAGAATTAATCTGGCCATGAAGAAATATTAGTATGACCTCACCGTATGCTGCTACTATGTCCCCAAACGAAAGAAGACAGGAAGAAGGTTGTGCGGGTCGAAGCCTTTTAGGCTTCACCACATGTTTTTATCTAAAATGAAAGAGGTATGGTTGAAGGACATATATTCATTTTGCCTTGCAGGTCCTGTTGAAGTAAGCATAAAAAAGGGGTATGGTCGAAGGACATATGTTCATTTTTGCCTTGCAGGTCCAATCGAAGTAAGAAGAGAAAAAGGGCATGATCGAAGGATACATATACATTCATTTCTATTTTGTAGGCCCAGTCGAAAGAAGCTGAAACAGAGTGAATCGAAGGAGCATAATGCGTGGGTCAAAGGACTCACTTTTCCTCTTTTTCTTTTCATTTTCAGGGTTGCAATAGCTTAGGTTTTATTCTTTGCATTATTAGTAACTAGGCTATGTGGCAAAATAAAATCAACAAATAGGTAACTTTCAAATTCAAGACAAAAATGTATGAAATCAAACACATTATTCACACATATGCACCTTTAGGGTAATCTCACTTGTTGCCTCGGAAAATAGTCATGTCCCTCGAATATGGGTTGTTTAGAAAAATTCCCTCGATAAAAAGATCGTAGTCCCTCGATGTTCCTCAATGTTGCCTTCGGTAAACAATCTAGTCCCTAAATGAAAATTGTTAAAAAATCTCATAAGTTGCCTTCTATGACTATACAATTGACCCACGTCTGTCCCTTTACGTCCAAAGGTATGAATTCTTACCAATCAATGGTAAGATAGAAATATCAAAGGAAGGAGAAATGAACAAAATACTTTTGAGTAAGGTAGAATGTTCTTAGTTGCTTGCTCACAATCTATTCTAAAAAACAAAACATTTTTCAAACACACCAAATACTTTTCAAAAATATGAAATATTTTCAAAAGTCCAACACTTTGTATACATTCTTATAGAGACGAGAATCATTACAAAGCTTTCCTAAACTAAGGCTCTTTTCAAAAATACTTTCAAAATCCACCACAAACACATTTTCAAACAAAGCAAGTGATCTAGCGAGCAACTAAGAGCCCGTAGGTAACTACGGATGAAAAGGGTGCTAACACCTTCCCTTTTCATAACCTACCCCCCCCCCCCTGAACTCAAGAAAACATCTCAAAGGTCTTTCCCGTTCTTTTCGCCATTTCCTTATAGGATAAAATAAAAATCGATGGTGACTCTTGCTATCCACAACAATTGCGATCAAACGCAAAAACACCAAGTCAGTTCTCCCATCGTATTACAGAACTGACAACTCTGCTGGGGAAATATCTTAAAAGTGGGGTTACCTTAGAGTTAGATTACATTTAATTGCTTTCATTATTTGGTTTATTTGCTTTACATTATGGTTCTTTGTTTGGGTTGTATTGATCCTCTACCCGGATCGGGGAACACCTTTTAGGTAAGTAGCAATAGATTGTGGAAACTGTGCGGGGTATACCGACATGGTTGAAGCAATAGCTATGTTAGTGTGAAACATTTGTTGGTACCGATAGCCCTTGAGTAGTCAAGGAGAATATGGGGTCAGTGTATGGTGTCATGAAGCACTAACTGACCTTAGAACCTTTAATTGAACAGCTTGGCCATTAGGAAGTAGTGAGATAGTCAGCTTTGGTGCAGTCCGAAGTTGGTTGATACTCAATATACACTCATTGAGATCTGACTCTTGGGATATTTCGGTCGCTAATAAAGAGGCTTGTGCTGAAACAATGCATGATGAAGAAGGATCGTTGATATTGAGATCCCTTAGAACCCGGTTACTTTCTAGAACAGGATGAGCCAACTAAAAGGGTACTTATCTGTGAACCCCATGCAAGCATAAAACTAAGGGATTGTTTTCTTTGCTTATATACTTATGCATAAACATCATGACATCATACCATGGCGTTTTGCATTAACCATTTCAAGGACCTAGGGATTTATTTTGTTCTGTTTTGTAGGATATGACTCCCACTCGAAGAAATATTATCCAAGTCAACTTCGTAAGAGTACCTCCTCAACTCAAAGAATTAACATCAAGTGTTACTGGGAATTCGTCATTTACCGAGAGAAATGGTTAACTTCTCAACCTGGTAACTTCAAGCTATGATGAAGACATGATGAAAGTACTTTTCCAATTCTTCGACCCCTTGCACCATTGCTTTACCTTTCCTGATTACCAGCTTGTGCCCACTATGGAAGAATTTTCTCGACTCTTAGGGATCCCTATCCTTGATCAACTACCCTTCAACGGTATTGAAAGAGACCCAATAACTGAGGTTATTGCTCGAGCTTTACATTTGCAACGATCTGATGTTATGGCCAATTAGGAAACAAGAAGTAGCGCCAAAGGGTTTTTGGCCAAGTTTTTGTTTGAAAGGGCCCAATTCTTTTGGGATGTTTGGATTTACAAGCCTTTGAAGAAGTGTTGGCTCTTATCATCTATGGGATGGTCCTGTTCCCCAATCCGGACCAACTTATAAATGTGAACACTATCAAAAAAGTCTATCTCACAATCCGGTGCCCACTTTACTTGGGGATATATTGCATTCTTTTCACTCCCGCACCATGAAGAGAAGACGACTCCTGATGTGTTGCACTCCTCTTTTATCTAGGTGGTTTATTTCGCACCTACCCCAGTGTACTGTAAAAAATATCAAGGTTTAAGATGGTCTAGTAGGTTGATGTCGCTTACACATTCAGATATCTATTGGTGTGCGCGATCTATGGAAAGCACTACTATTATTGACCGTTATGGAGAATTCCCTAATGTCCATCTACTTGGAATTAGGGGAGGTATCACTTACAATCCTTGTTTGGAAGTGTGACAGTTTGGGTATGCTAGGAGGGATTGTCCTCATGATGCACTAGTTCAGGGAATTGTATTCGACTATGAGAACGATGTCCAAGGGTACCGTTAGAGGTTCATTCGTGCTTGGGCTATGGTGAAAAAATGGATAGAAAGACATTAGGGCATAAGAACTCCATCCCTTTAGAGCCTTATCTTAAATGGGTAAGAGCACGCGCTCAAAATATCATTATGCCTTACCCCACCATTTTACCTATCATCATGGAACCTGTTGTCAAAGGAGACGTTCCATATGCTGTCTTCTATCCAGATATGCCAACAAACTTAGAAGAATTGAAAAAGTATTGGGTCCAGCTCAAAGAAGAACCAGATACCTTTGAGACCCAATTCTATTCCAGTGAGAAGAAAGTTCTGGAGCTCACAAAATTGTTTCATGAAGAGCGAAATTTGAACGCCTAAGCCGCGCCGAAGAGGATGCGCTCGACCATTTTATCTTAAAGAAGTTGTTTTATGTTTATTCCTTCAATTGTAAGCCCAAGAGTTGTGTTTGTAATCGAAACAAACTTATTAATACAAATGATGCTTATTCTTTTTATCTAAGCAAATTTAAAATCTTCTAAGTCCTTAAAATCATTTGCATACACATTTTTCATGCATCATGACATAAACAGGTTCTCCACAGCAGGCATCCTTATCTCTCTACTGTTTATTTCAGTAAGATGGATATCGAACAAACAGTGAAGGACTTGCAAGCGCAGAATGCCCAATTCCAAGAATCTTTGTTGACCCTGGATAAGGGACAACAAGATATGATGGTAATGCTAACAACCAAAAAGAAGACCAAAAAGAAGGCCCTCATCAACATGGAAGAGATTTAAATGTTCGGTTTGTCAAGTACAAGTAGTTGAAGAGTCGTCTGAAGAGGACGAATATCAAGACAAGGAGGTAAGAAGCACCCATGCTAAAGTTGCAAATAATCAAGCTTCTGAAGATGAAGACTACTTTGATGAGCAATACCCACCTGCCGAGGATAGATACAAACAATTGGAGGATAGGCTAAAAGCTATTGAAATTCAAGTCGTACCTGGTTTGGATTTTGGCGATTTGGGTTTAGTGCCTGGGGTCGTCATTCCCCGTAAATTCAAAATACCAGTTTTCGCCAAACACGATGGGGTATCCTGCCCAAAAGTTCACCTAAGGTCTTATGTGCGCAAGATGAAATTGTACACTACCAACAAAAAGCTATGGATCCACTTCTTCCAAGAGAGTCTGACTTGGACTCAACTAGAATGGTTCTATCAATTGGAGGGTTCCCGTATCCACACATGGGAAGATCTAGCCACCGTTTTATATCATCAATATCAATACAATGCCGACTTGGCACCAACCAGAGTTCAGCTTCAAGGTATGGCAATGGGTGCAAATGAGGGATTTAAAGAGAATGCACAAAAATGGAGAGATCTCGCTGGTAGGTTCCAACCACCGCTCACTGACAGAGAATTAATTGACATGTTCATGGGTAAATTGACAGGCCCATTTTTCAACCTATTAATTGGAAGTTCCTCATCTGGCTTCACCGAGTTAATACTGACCGATGAAAGGGTAGAAAGCGGTATTAAGAGCGGAAAAATCCCAATGACTTCTGCTTCCACTTCCAACACTACAAAGAAACCTTTCATTGGAAAGAAAGAAGCAAATGTTGTGTATGGGGAAAGGGCCCACACCAAGAAGGATCATCGACCTTCTGTTAATGTTATATTAATATCCAACCCTCCGTTTTCTCAAAGACAATCCTTCAACAATCAACGACCATAAATTCCATGAAGACAATTCACAAAGATTAGCATGTCATTGTCCCAAGTCTTGCAACATCTGTTGAAGGCCAATCTAGTGACACCACGTATTCCGCCATTCAATCCTAACACTTCTTTACCTAAATATAATCCAAATTCCAAATGTGCATATCATTCCAATAGCCTCGGGAATGAAACCGATCAGTGTTGGGCTCTGAAGAATAAGATCTAGGATATGATAGACAACAAGACAATTTAATTTGATCCACCGACTACTCCTAATGTAATAATTGCATCGATGCCAAACCATGGTAAAAGTGTTAATGCAGTTGATGATACCACTTTCGTTTCCTCCATTGAAGATTTAACAACTCTGTTAACTATTGTGAAGGTTAACTTGTTAAAAGCCAGGGTTTTCCCTGGCTGTTCTAAAGACTGTGTCTACTCTGATCAAAAAGTGAGTGGGTGCAAGCGATTGAAGGAAGGTGTGCAACACTTGGTAAATAGTCACGAGATTTTGTTCAAAAATATTATTGCCATCAAGAGTTTGACCAACATAATTGAAGACTTGTCCATAATAACAATTTCTAATAAGCCTTTTAGGATCCCCTCAAAGGGTCCTATTAGGATTTCAAATGAACCAACCATCGCCCCTTTAATAATCACTGCCGCTGGGCCCATCCCCTATTCCTCTGACAGAGCAGTTCCTTGGAACTATGATGTTGAGGTTTATTACCACTACAAAAAACAAGATTCTTGGATCGACAAAAATAAAGCTGATGTCACCAACATCGCCAGTTCTAGTAAAGTAACGAGAATATGGAGGATCTTTTCCCCTGATATTTCACCACTCGTTGCTACAACAATTATCGCCCGCATAACCAATAACAAGTCCAGTACCAACACCAAATACAAAGAAAGAGAAGGTGAGCCTACTAGGATAGAGGCACCTACCAAAGAGGCTAATGTTGAAGAACCCTCCAATCAAGAGATAGGGGAAATATTAAAAATCATAAAGAAAAGCGACTTTAAAATAGTGGAGCAGCTGGGGCAGACCCCTTCTAAAATTTCCATGGTGTCATTATTACCGTGTTCAGACATTCATGCCCAAGCCTTGATCAAATTCTTGAAGAAGACACACGTACCTTAGGAAACCACCACTGGCCAGTTTGAGAATTGTGTGGCAAGTTTAACGGTCGATAACGAAATAGGATTCTCTAACGCTGATCTGACTCCTATGGTAAGAAATCACAACAAAGCCTTACATATCTCTGTTGAATGCAAGGGGACTACCCTAGCTCATGTCTTAGTTGATATTGGCTCATCATTAAATGTGCTACTCAAGGGTTCTTTGGATCGCCTGGATTGTGAAGGACTGGTTTTAAAGCCAAGTGATATTGTCGTGAGGGCTTTCGATGGGACTAAGATATTAGTTTATGGAGAGGTGTATCTCCCAATTAAAGTTGGCTCATAAACTTCAAATCTACCTTTTACATAATGGACATACATCCCGCCTATTCTTGTCTGCTTGGACGCCCTTGGATCCATGGGGCAGGGGTAGTGACATCCACCCTTCATCAAAAACTAAAGTATCCAGTCCAAGGGAAGATCGTTACTGTCAGCGGTGAAGAAGAATTTATGGTGAGCCATCTTAATTCCTTCAAATATGTGGAAATGGATGGCGAATTCATAGAAACTTCATGCCAAGCCTTTGAAATTGTTCCTCCTATGGTCGCCACCACCAAAGTCTCCTCCATTGTGTCAAAAGTTAATAAAGTTGTACCAAGAATGATTTCGCTCAAGGATGCCCGTGCCATGGTCGAGGAGGAAGATTGTACTATCTGGGGCCAACTTCCCGACATCCTGTTTAAAACAGACAAGTTCGGATTGGGTTTCACCATTCAAGCTCAAAAAGAGGTTAGACGCGCTCGTGTGGGAAAGATACCTCTCCGCATCAGAAATCATGAAGTGAATGTTGTAGAAAATTATGACAATGAATGCACTTTTGAAGAATGGATCTACCCTATTGTCAAAGGAAAACTCACCAACTGGCAGGAAAAAGACTTCACACCCATCTCCTTCGTAGAGGAGTAATTATTATTTACCATTTTATGCCAATTCAAGAATTTCTGTCTGTAATCTTAAATTCCAAAGCAATGACTTTTAAGCCATGTGCCTTGCCTATGGCTCTTTGGTCTATTTTGTTAAAGGGTTTTGTTCATGTTCATCTATCATATGATCATTTAATATAAACCATTGGACCTTTTGGAATTTAAATTTTCGCTTTCATTGTCTTTCTTTCCCTTTATTGCATTTTTATCAAAATAGTCATGTACCTTACATGCATACACACACACTTGCAGATCGTCATCCACTCTGGATCTCATTGCCCTTGACTCTACTATTGCCAGTTATGATTTCGAACATCCAGTTAACCAAGCCAAAGACGAAGGCGAGGAAGATTGTGAAATACCAAGAGAATTAGCCAGACTTCTAATGCAAGAAGAGAAAGTTATTCAACCTCACAAAGAATCGGTCAAAGTTATCAACTTAGGCACAAAGACAGATAAAAGAGAGGTCAAGATTTTTGCCAACCTAAAAAATGGTATTAAGAGCATATTGGTTTAGATGTTACATGATTATATTGAATTTTTTGCTTGGTCATATGAAGATATGCCCGGGTTGGATACCGATATTGTGGTGCATCGTTTGCCAACGAAGGAAGATTGCCCCCTGTTAAGCAAAAGGTTCGTCACATGCGTCCTGACATGTCTGAAAAGATAAAAGCCGAGCTAATGAAGCAGTTTGATGCAGGTTTTCTGGCCGTCACATCTTATCTTCAGTGGGTGGAAAATGTGGTCCTTGTGCCAAAGAAATATGGAAAGGTTCGCATGTGTGTGGATTATAGAGATCTGAATAGGGCAAGCCCCAAGGATGATTTCCCTCTACCAGATATTGACGTCTTGGTTGACAATACCACTCAACACAAAGTCTTCTCCTTCATGGATGTATTTTCTGACTACAACCAAATCAAGATGGCTCCCGAAGTCATGGAAAAGACCACTTTTATTACACAATGGGGCGCCTTTTGTTATAAAGTTATGCCATTTGGATTAAAGAATGCAGGGGTAACATATCAAAGGGCTATGGTAGCTTTATTTCATGATATGATTCATCATGAAATAGAAGTCTATGTGGATGATATGATTGCAAGATCGTAAACCAAAGAAGAGCATCTTGATCACCTACACAAGCTATTTGAGAGGCTAAAGAAGTAAAAATTGAGGTTGAATCCTAATAAATGCACATTCGGAGTAAGGTATGGAAAGCTTCTAGGTTTCATCATCAGTGGCAAAGGAATCGAAGTTGATCCTGCAAAAGTAAAGGCCATTCAAGAAATGCCAGTTCCCCATTCTGAAAAGGAGGTCAGTGGATTCTTGGGTCGTCTTAATTACATTTCTCTCTTCATCTCTCATTTAACTGCTACTTGTGAGCCAATCTTCAAACTCTTGAAGAAAGATCAAGTAGTCAAATGGAACGACGACTGCCAAGTTGCCTTCAACAAAATCAAGGAATATTTGCAAGAGCCTCCTATCCTCATGCCTCCAGTTGAAGGAAGACCTTTGATCATGTACTTGATTGTGCTAGATAATTCTATGGGGTGTGTGTTGGGCCAACATGACGATTCTGGCCAAAAAGAGCATGCAATTTACTACCTGAGCAAAAAGTTTACCGAATGTGAAACCAAATATTCACTACTCGAGAAAACTTGATGCGCTCTGGCATGGGCTTCTCACTGGCTAAGACAGTATATGCTGACTCACACCACTCTATTGATCTCTAAAATGGACCCTATTAAATACATCTTTGAAAAGCCTACTCTCTCCAAACGGATAACTAGATGGAAAATGATTTTGACTGAATATGACATACATTATACAACACGAAAGTCCATCAAAGGAAGTATATTAGTAGATCGTTTGGCTCACCAAGCTGTTAATGACTATCAATTTATAAACTTTGAATTCTCGGATGAGAATATCATGTTAGTGACCGACTGTGCAAAGCCTGGACCGTATGAGGGACCTGAACAAGGATCACGATGGACTATGGTTTTTGATGGGGCCTCCAATGCTCTGGGTAACGAAATTGGTGCTATGATAATCTCTCTTTAAGGTTGTCACACTCCTTTCACTGCTAGATTATACTTCGATTGTACGAATAACATGGCTAAGCACAAAGCATGCATCTTAGGTCTGAATGCTTCCATTGACTTGAGGATCAAACACTTGGATGTATTTGGAGATTCCGCTCTAGTAACTATCCAAGTAAAGGGAGAATGGGAAACCAAGCATCCTAACCTCATTCCATACAAAGAACTTGTGTTAACTCTAATTCTATACTTCGAGGAGATCACATTGGAGCATTTCCCTAGGGAGGAAAATCAGTTAGCCGACGCTTTTGCCACAATGTCTTCCATGTTCAAGGTAAAATGGGACAACAAAGCTCCTATGATAACAATCTAAATATTCGACAAACCTGCACACTGCTTCGAGCTTAACACTGACGAAGAGAAACCATGGTATCACGAGGTGAAAAGATGTCTTGAAACACAAGAATATCCGGAAGGGGCTTCCGTCAAAGATAATAATTTTTTGCGAAGATTCTCAGCCAAATTCTTTCTAAGCAACGGAACCCTATACAAGTGTGTTGTACCCCAAAATTTTCCCTCCCATATTCCTTAATACATGTCAAGTGAGGTTCTCATATTGCTCAAGGAAGTCCAAGGGTTGACCAAACCAACTCTCTCCTAAGGCAGTCTACCCCAAATTAGGGTTTCATTTTGCACCAAGATGTTTGAATCAAAAGGCTTCCAAATACTTACCATTGTCCTAATATGTTCTCAATATCATCCATTCCAAGTTCCAAGCCTTGCAGAGTAAATTTGCTCACTCAATTGCTCAAATGCCTGAAAATCGACTATGTTAGGGCAAAAGTCAACAGTAGCCCACATACAGTTAAATTTCAAGATTTTTGGTCAACATTCTCATTTTTAAGTATTATTCATCATTTGATCAAGGGTTGATCATCATTCCTCAAATATTGCTCAAAATTCATCAAAACCCAAAAGTTGCTAAATTAGGGTTTTGCAGGAAAAGTCAACTCAATTTTGACCAAGCATAACTTTCTCATATTTCATAAAAATGACCCATCCAAAGCTCATTTTGAAGAGGATGTAATTCCGTAAAATTTATCTTCATCTCCCAAGTTCAAAATATGCACTCACAAGAAGATATGAATTGGGGCATCATAGGTCATTTTGAAAAGTCAACAAAAACACCTTTTATGTTAAAGTTTCATACAAGAACATGGAAGACTCAATTGAGATGAGACCAAAAGGGTTGCTTAGAGGACATCTTAATCTTTCCAAAAAGTCCAATAAGACATCTCTAGGGTCAAAATTGAGAGAGTTATGCATTGGCCAAGTTGACCCTTTTTGCAAAATTTCCAAAAGTCAAATGTGTCCAAAATTGCATTTTTTGTCAAATGGGCCCAACTTTTTATGCTTGCACTGAGTTTGTAATATGACCCACGACCCATGAGCCCTTCCACTTGTCATTCTTTTATTTATGTCATTTATTTTGATTTTATTTCATTTAAATCAAATAAAATCAAAATAAAATAATGAAAATATCAAAAACTAATTAAAGCTTGAGATTTTGTGCATGATTAGGTCCATTACACAGTTGGAAACAAGATCAAATCGTGCAAGGTGCAAAATGGACAGAAAAAGATTGAGTTTGCTTGATTTGGAAAGATTTTGCATAAGGATCAAATCGTGAATCAATATTCATAATTGGAGAAGATTTCAAACAAATTGTAACCCTAATACATTCTTCGATACATAAGGGACAAGGGCAGATCAAAAAACAAGAGGCTGGAGGCGTGGAAAAGAGAGAATGAGTTTCAGAAATTCAAGAAAAAGTGGCAAACTGATTTCCAAGTTTCAGGCCATATCAAGCCATTCTGATCATCCCAATCGTTTGCTGGACTCCCCAGGATCGTGTTTCGATTGCTAGCAAGCTTCCCCACGCCTTGAAACACCCTGTAAGAGTCACACGGTTTCCATATTTTCTTGATTTCGAATCCATTAATTTTGACATATTTAGCATGATTAATAAACATATTTTTCATCCTTGAGATGTTTACAAGCTAATGGTTATGATTAATTGCATTTTTGTTGACTGTATATCAAGTTGCCATGGCTAGGGTTCATGCTTCGTTTTTAGGGATTCTTCATACATGAATAATTGGCCATTAATAATGGTACCATGATGCTCGTGAGGTTGCAACAAGTTAATTGGTACCATTGATTGTGATTTATTATACATGTACATGATTTTGGAATGGACAAGAGTTATACCTACGCCTGGTGTCCGTAGGTAAAGATCTTTTGTCTAAAATGATGGAAGCAACGAAGAAGACAGTGGCGTGGCAGTCTGTGAGTGGATCATTTGAATCTGTGCGCATTTTGGGAAGCGTGGCAAATGATTTTTATTATATTGTATTTGTCGCATTACTATTACAACTAAACAAGCCAGTGCAGATGGTAAAGTTGTTGGTCTTTAGTGCACACGTCCTGGGTTCGATCCCAGGCGTGTTCATTTTATTATTTTCTCAATAGTTTCAGGTCAATCTAGTGCTTCCCAGCCTCAAGCGGGTTCCGTGTACTCTCAACATTAGCCATAGGATGTACTCCTGGCCATATCTAATACGTCAGAAAAGAAGGTCCACCATGTGCCATAGTCCAGCATGCGCACAGGATTGAAAAAGTCAAAGGGGCCAAGGAATTGTTGGGCCTAGAAATCAGAATCATACCCCCTCCTTTTGCTAATACCAGGCACATTCTTTCTCTTTTCTTCTTTTTTCTTTTATTTAATTTAATTTACTTAATTGTTTTTTTTAACAAAATTAGTTTCTTTTTTCAAAAAAAATCATAAAATCAAATTTCACAAATTTAGAATTATGTTTTTTTTATTATTTTATCAAATTTAATTTAATATTAGTTTAAATTTAATCTAGGGTCAATTTTAGCTTTTTTTATAATTAAAATCCAATTATAAAAATTAGGGTTAGACCTTTGATTTAATTTTGCTTTCTCAAAATAAAAAATACAAAAATAAGGTAATTTAATTATTTTTCTTAAAAATTAAATTAATTAGTAATTAGGTTTTTTAATTATTCAATTAAACTTTATTTTCTCAAATAACACAAAAGGACAAAAAATGATTTTTCTTTTTTAGTTACAATTAGGTAGTTGGGGTCAAAACCCTAAATCTCTCGTTTTCGATTCATCACGCGCGTTTATTATTAGTTTTTCAATATTAATGTAAATGCTCACGGTATGTAATAGTTTAATCTAGGATTTTCTTTATTTATCGTTTTACGGGTTTTTTGGCTATATAATTAATCCCTACCCCGAAGCCTTGTAATAGCGTAGGTTTTATTTCTCTCATTTTAATTCTCACAAAATATTAACTGTTAGATGTATGTTAATAGGATTGTATGACAAGATTGCATGATAATTTAAAACGGTTAGAAAACCCTAATGTGCAAAGATAATAACTGAAATCAAATCACTCGCACATGCGCACTCCTAGGGTATACTCTCACTTCGGTTTCCTTCGGTAAACGATCATTAAGTATAGGGTGTCTTAGTGGTTGGCCTCTTGTCTAACAAAGATCAAAAGTCTCGTTCGGAAACGTCGCCTCAGAAATGTTGCCTCGAATATGATCTTAAGACTCTAGGGTTATTACTAAGATGTTCTAACATTGCTTTAGTGATCGTACGTCCCTTTCGAATTGAACCTTACAACTCCAACGATGGTGCTACCTATTTCTTAATAATAGGATAGCGTTGTCTAAAGGAAAAAAGCACAGAAAAAGTCCTTTTTCGAGATATTCTGAGTACGGGGGGTAGATTATAGAAATTAATGGTGTTAGCACCCTTTCTATCCATGGTTTTCCATGGGATCTTAGGTACTTGCTCATTTTGAAATTTCTTGTGCGTGCTTGTTTTGTAAAGTTTTGTTTTACTTTGTTTTAACCCTTGTTTCTGTCCTCAAGAGTCTTACGAAGTTGTTTTTGAAAACTTTGTTTGGAAAGTGTAAGTGTGAAAAATTTTGTTTTGAGGAAGTACCTACTAGCATCTACCTACTCGAAAAAGGATCATTTTTGTTCTTGTTTCCTTTAGACAGCGTTATCCTACTATTAAGGAGTAAGTAGCACCGTCGTTGAAGTTGTAAGGGTCAATTCGAAAGGGACGTACGATCACTAAAGCAATGTTAGGACGTATTAGTAATAACCCTAGAGTCTTAAGATCATATTCGAGGCAACATTTCCGAGGCGACGTTTCCGAACGGGACTTTTGATCTTTGTAGACAAGAGGGCAACCACTAATACACCCTATACTTAATGATCATTTACCTAAGGAAACCGAAGATAGAGTATACCCTAGGAGTGCGCATGTGCGAGTGATTTGATTTCAGTTATTATCTTTGCACATTAGGGTTTTCTAGCCGTTTTAAATTATCATGCAATCTTGTCATACAATCCTATTAACATACATCTAACAGTTAATATTTTGCGAGAATTAAAATGCGAGAAATAAAACCTACGCTATTACAAGGCTTCGGGGTAGGTATTAATTACATAGCCAAAAAACCCGTAAAACGATAAATAAAGAAAGTCCTAGATTAAACTATTACATACCGTGAGCAGTTACATTAATATTGCAAAACTAATAATAAACGCGCGTGATGAATCGAAAACGAGAGATTTAGGGTTTTGACCCCAACTACCTAATTGTAACTAAAATAGAAAAATCATTTTTTGTCGTTTTGTGTTATTTGAGAAAATAAAGTTTAATTGAATAAATAAAAAACCTAATTACTAATTAATTTAATTTTTAATAAAAATAATTAAATTACCTTATTTTTGTATTTTTTGTTTTGAGAAAGAAAAATTAAATCAAAGGTCTAACCCTAATTTTTCTAATTTGATTTTAATTATAAAAAAAGCTAAAATTTACCCTAGATTAAATTTAAACTAATATTAAATTAGATTTGATTAAATAATAAAAAAACCTAATTCTAAATTTGTGAAATTTGATTTTATGATTTTTTTGAAAAAAGAAACTAATTTTGTTAAAAAAAACAATTAAGTAAATTAAATTAAATAAAAGAAAAAAGAAGAAAAGAGAAAGAATGGACCTGGTATTAGCAAAAGGAGGGGGGTATGATTCTGACTTCTAGGCCCAACAATTCCTTGGCCTCTTTGACTTTTTCAATCATGTGCACATGCTGGACTATGGCACATGGTGGAACTTCTTTGTGGGCATATTAGATCTAGCCAGGAGACATCCTATGGCTGATGTTGAGAGTACACAGAACCCGCTTGAGGCTGGGAAGCACTGGATTAACCTGAAACTATTGAGAAAATAATAAAATGCACACGCCTGGGATCGAACCCAGGACGTGGGCATCAAAGACCAACAGCTTTACCATCTGCGCTGGTTTGTTTAGTTGTAATAGTAATGCAAAAAATACAATATAATACAAATCATGTGCCTCGCTTCCCAAAACGCGCGCAGATTCAAATGATCCACTCATAGACTGCCACGCCACTGTCTTCTTCATTGCTTCCGTCGTTTTAGACAAAAGACCTTTACCTACGGACACCAAGCGTAGGTATAACCCTTGTCCATTCCAAAATCCTGTACATGTATGATAAATCACAACCAATGGTACCAATCAACTCGTTGCAACCTCACGAGCATCATGGTACCATTATTAATGGCCAATTGTTCCAGTATTAAGAATTCCTAAAAACGAAGCATGAACCCTAGCCATGGTGTGATACGGTGGGAGAACTGACTTGATGTTTTGGGTTTCGATCGCACTTGTGCGGTTAGCAAGAGTCGCCACCAACTTTTCTTTTATCCCAAAGGAAAGGTAAAAAATCACAGGAAAGACCTTTCGAGATTATTTCTCGGGTTCGGGGGTAGATTATGAAAAGGGAAGGTGTTAGCACCCTTTTCATCCATGGTTTTCCATGGGCTCTTAGTTACTCGTTTTGATCAATTGCTTTTGATTGTGTGCTTGTGGTGTGGGCTTTGAAAGTATTTTGAAAAATATCTTTGTAATGGTTCTCGTCTCTATAAGAACGTATACAAAGTTTTGTTTCGAAAAGTGGTTCAAATATGTGTTTGTGAATCGTGTTTCGAAAAGTGTTTTGAAAAGAGGTTTTGCAATGGTTCTCGTCTCTATAAGAACGTATACAAAACGTTTTATCTTTTTGAAAATTTTTTTAAATGAGAGTGTAGGTGTAAAGAGTTTTTTTCGTGAGCAAGCGAGTAACTAAGGGAGAATCTATCTACTCGAAAGGTCTTAAGTTGTTCTTTTCTTCCTCCTTTTAATGGTGCTATCTTACCATTGATTTGGTAAGAAGCCCCACCATTGGATGTGAAGGGACAGGCGCAGGACAATTTTACAATCATTGAAGGCAACTTGTGAGACGCTTTAGCAATTTTCGTAAGGGACGAGATCGTTTTAATCGAAGGCAACATCGAGGGTCATCGAGGGACTACGATATTTTTTATCGAAGGTTCATTGCTAAAGTGTCTCATATTCGAGGGACATGATCGTATTTTCGAGGCAACGAGCGAGGTTACCCTAGAGGTGCGCGTGTGAAAAAGTGTGTTGGTTTCAAGTTATTTTATTCTTTGATTAGGTCATCTAGCGATTGATTTTTGAATCTTGCCATACATGCCTAGTTACTATACAGTATATGGAAAACAGTAAATTACGGGAATTGAAATTCTACGCTATTACAAAGTATTCGGGAAGGGGGGTACAATTGTTACAAATGGGGATGAATCAAATGAGATAGGAAAATCCAAATATCAAACAATACAACCAAATAGAATTTTTGTGCGATTTATATAAAGCTATGACAATTGATGAAAATAATATTAGCAAAATATGAAATGCTAAATATTTACTTGAAAAAAAGAAAGGTAAAACCTAATCTAAAAAATAAATAAAAAAATGATTACATAAAATTAAAATCGTATGCATTATCTTTTTGTATTTTTTTTTTAAATTGTGTAAGTAACAACATAAATTAAAAAAAAAAAGACTAAACTAAGTTCTATTATTATTATTTTTGGTGTTTTATTGAGTAAAATCTATAACAAATTTATTAAAAACGACGAAATCGGTTTGTCTGATCTTCCTCCCCAACTCTCAGTCACTGGAACGCCACTAATCTCACCTCCCTAATCCAGTTTCAGTGGTTTTCTTTGAAAAGGGTGAGATTCTGTTGTTCTTAAAGCTTAACGATTTCATTGTTTTTTTTGGTCTTGTTATGTGTTTTTCTGTTAATCTACCTTATGGTTCATTGACATGCAGAGAATGGTTTTAGGGATTCATGAGAAAGAGGGAAAGTTCATACCAGTTGGAGACTTTCTGTGAAATGGAAAGGTGATTGCGAGATTTTTAAGGCGACGCTCCTTGGTTGCCGGAGCTGCGCGAGGGGGAAGAAATGAGGATGATACTCGTTGCTTTTCTGGTAAATATCTTCTGTTTCCTGTGTTTGAATGATGATGATGATGGTTAATGGTTTTACTGGTTTGCTGTTAGTTATGGTGTCTCAGTTTGAGACTTGTTCCAGTTTTTTTTTTTAATGTTGTTTTGGATTCGTGGCTTTGAGGTTTTGACAGTTTTGGTGAAATTGGTGATGGTTCAGACTTGAGACTTGTTCTGGTTTTTTGGGTTTGAAATGTTTGACAGGTTGGATGAGTTTTGGCTTTGTTTGACAGTTTGAAACTTTGAGGTTTTTTTTTTGGGAGTTAACAAGTTTTGTTGAGTTTGGCTTTGTTACGGGCTTTGTTGTTGGAGACTTGTGTTTTTCTGAGTTTTCTTTAGGCTTGTCAACTATTTTTTTAATATTTGGCTTTTGGGAGTTTTGATTTTGTACTGATGGTTTTTGGCAGTTTTAGACTTTTGTGTATTTGGTTTTGGTTTGTTGACAGTTTGGGAATTTTACTAGTTTACTGAGGTTTTGAATACTGGTTTAGTATGTTTTTTTGTTGATTTATGTTTTGGATCAGGTTTGGCTTGGTTTAGTGAGTTTGAAAAAAGGTTAACAGGTTTTTGTTGCTGGTTTTGGATTTGAGGTTTTTGTTACAGTATTTGGGATTTTTTGCTTGGAGTTTTTGACAGGTTTTATGAGCTTGGCTTGACAGTTTGAAACTTTGAGGTTTTTGAGGTTTTTTTGAGTTTGACAGGTTTTTGAAAAATGGGATACTTGTTTCAAGTTTTTGAGTTTGATAATGTTTCTCCTCTTGCTTGAGAGTTTTGTTTACTGTTATATTGGTGTTGCTTCTGTTGAATTCCCATTCAAAATGGTGGGAAAACAAAGAATTTGAATATTTTACTATATTGTTCTTTTGGCCTTTTGATAGAAGTTTTGTTTTCTAGCAACTTCTATGTAACTTGTGACAGTTAAGGCAGCAGGGCTGTGCATCCCAATAACCTAGGTGACTTCTTTCCTCTCTTCTCTCTCAATGACACTAAGAAAGTCAATTGCTCTTTTGCCTTTTTTTCCAATTCTGAAAAGTTTGCAATGAAAAATGGAAAATGATGAATTAGGCTTCTTGAACAAGTTTCTTTGTTTGACTTAGCATCTTATGTTGCCATACTTCTGCCTTTTGTTGATGCTGTTTGTTGTTTGCTATATTGTTGTCCAGTTTGTGCTGCTGTTTGGATAAATTTGTACCATTCTATTTGGACAGTATTGTTGTTTGTTTGGATAAGCTTGCTGCATTTGTTTGGTCCAGCTTTGTGGCATTCTGTTTGGTTAGTTTGCTGCATTCTGTTTGTTTGGACAACTTGCTTGCATTTTGGTCAGTTTTCCTCTTTTTGTGAATCAAGAAGAATAATCTTCTTGTGATTTGCAAAAATAGAGGAAATAAATTGTGATGAAGTAAAATGGCCTTCTGATTCCAAATAATTTGTACTAACTATTTTTCTTTCTTTTGTTTTCATGTGAGCACAATTGGATGTGACAAAGCATGGGAGGCAAGAACTCTATGGTAAGCATGGAGGTCTTTGGAGATAGCAAAAGAACTTCAGTCAAACTTAGGCCTAGATTAGTTCTCCTAGGCCAAACATTTATTTGGATTTCTTTTATAATTTAGAGAAAAACATTCTTGTACTGTATCCAACAATTGTACTAATTTATCTTTTAAATACAATAATTTGTAAAACATAGAGTATTTAAAAGAACAAAGTATTTTGTAACAATGTTTGAAAAATTGGAGAAAGTCTTATGAAATATTCTGGTGTCAATTGAAACCCTTTACTGTCAATAACTTGTAATTTTCTCTTCGCATCCTAACTGATTCTTAAAGATTCCCAATCAAGATAATTGAAACAAAATGCTCCAATCTGATAACTTAAATTCCAATAATTTTGTAATCTTGCAACTGCATTCCAAACAAACACGCAGTTTTTATTCCATTTCCTAACCAAGCAATTGTTTTATGAGACGTGAAACATCTAGTTAACCTGGATCAAACAATCATGAGTGTCCCACATGACAGTCTTAATCTCTTATCCTAAATAAACCATGCTCTGAGAACAAACATTGTCATTTCAGTAAACTTGAGAAAGCATGAAGACCTGTGAAAGCCAATTGGATCTTTGAGAATTCATTTCTTTTGAGAATTGCAAGAAAAACCCTAATTATTGATTTGCTGCCACAAAAAAGAATCTGTCTGATTGATTCCTGAGCCAACTTGAATATCTTAGAAACCCTAGGGTTGTGTTTTCTTTGAAAAATGGGAGGGCAAATTTTGGGGTACAACAGCTGCCCCTGTTCAATCTTCTTGAACCTGAAGAGTTAGATTGGCGAGTTTTGTCGTTCGTGACTCGAAGGTAAAAGATGATTGGACACTAGAGTGCCCATAAATTTGCACTCGACAAAAGTGTAGCTGAGGGAATGGGATTAAATATGCCATTTGGAGAGGTTTTATAATTTTGGTGGAGATGGGCTTGTAGATGCCATCCAAGAATGTTTTGTTGTAAATCGAAAGAATAAGCATCAGAATGGTGTCCGTATATGGAACTTATCTGAGTTGTATCTGTACTTGAATAAGTAGCAGTATGGCTTACGTATCTTGAGCGTATCTGAACTATATCTGAATGAGAAATAGAATGGCTTCCATGTATGGAGCGTATCTAAACTGTATCTGAAACTTGAATCTGAATAAGTAACAGAATAACTTCCGTGTCTGGAGCGTATCCGGATTGTATCTTGAAATTGAAATCTGAATGAGTAACATAATAACTTCCGTGTCTGGAGTGTATTTGTACTGTATCTGAAGTTGAGATCTGAATGAGTGACAAAATGACTTCCGTGTCTGGAGTGTATCTGTACTGTATCATGAAATTGAAATCCGAATGAGTAACAGAATAACTTCCGTGTCTAGAGTGTATTTGTACTGTATCATGAAATATTTGAATATTTGTTAAAGATAGCTGTTAATCTTATCCTGAAAAGGGTAAAATATTAGCTGAAACACAAAGTTATGTTGCATGAAATGTATGATGCAATAAATGTGTTTTATCCATGTTTATGATATATGAATGTAATGTATGCCCATGTAAGCTGATTTGCTGTATTGTTGAGGAAAATAAATCCTTGACTACTGTCGGGGGAAATAAATCCTTAACTGCTGAGGAATCCGTTGTGAGAGTAATGCCATATACTTCTTGAGGAATCTGCTTGGGGAATCCAGAGAATTTTAATGACTTCTACTGGGGATTATTGACAATAAAAAACTCTGTGGGGAAAAGCTTATTCCTGTTTGGAAAAAGTTTAGGAGTTTCGGTCGTCTGCCACTCTACTTGGGAGTTACCCTAGGTTGGGGAGAAACAGAAGTTAACTGTTATATGGTTGATTTTCAAGCTTCCAGACAACTTTCTGGGGAAACCTAGAGAAACTGGATGATTTCCACTGTGGGTTGAAAGTTTCAGCTCCGCTGGGGATTGGTAGTTGGTAGTCTCAGCTCCGCTGGGGATCTGTAGTTCAAATTTTTGGCTCCATTGGGGATCTTAATGACGTGCTGTAGGGATTGTTCATGGAATAGTCTAAAGACGTTTTCCTAATCCTTCAACCTGTCAGTAATTCTTCTTTTTCATCATGTTTACTTGTAAACAGTAATTATGTTCAAATGCATATGTTCATTAATGAATCATTGGACGTTTTTGCAAATAAAACACAAGTGTAAAGAAAAAGGCAAATAGTTTTTTGTACTTTGAAAGAGATATCTTTGTATTTACTTTGAATAAGTATTTTGTACAAAGGAGACAGACATCCTAGTAAGAGGACGGTGTCATAAATAAGAAAAAATTTACAAAGAAAGATAGCTATGTGTAATAATCCCATGGGGTTCCCATTCTGCTATAGCCTTCGTATCTCTGAATATCTTGTCCGTCTGTTGCTTCGTCCGAAGATGATTGAATTGATCAGATGCTCCGAGTTTGTCTGTGAAGAGATTATCCTTAAAGTGATCCAATGAGACATAGTCGTACGCTTTAATTCCCTAACTTTTTCCTGGACCTCCCTTTCGGGTTTTCAGTCCACCGGGAAACCCTTTTTTGCCCAAGTCGCCCTTTCAGGTTTTCAACTTGTCGGGCGTACAGATTTTTTTGTTTTATCCATAATTTTTTCCCGAACCTTTTGGTTCGCCGGGATGCCCTTGTTTTGCCTAGGTGTGTCAACCTAGCGGGTCTTTTATGCGTAGTATCTTTTGACTATGTCTACGTTCGCAGGGTATGGCAGGTCATCACTGTCCATGGTGGTTAAGATCATTGCCCCACCAGAAAATATGTTCTTGATTACAAATGGTCCTTCAGAGGTAGGAGTCCATTTGCCCCTGGGATCACTTTGTGGCAAGAAGATGTGCTTGATCACAAGATCTCCAACTTGATACACTTGGCGTCTGACTTTCTTGTTGAAAGCCTTGATCATCCGTTTTTGATACATCTGACCATGGCAAACAGCAGTGAGTCTCTTTTCGTCAATTAAGTTCAACTGATCAAGTCCGGTTTGAATCCAATCGTCTTCACTCAAACCTGCATCCTTCATGATTCTTAAAGAGGGGATCTGGACCTCAATAGGTAAAACAGCCTCCATGCCATAAACTAAAGAATAGGGTGTTTCCCCAGTTGAAGTGCGAGCCGTGGTACGGTACCCGTGGAGAGCAAATGGTAGCATCTCATGCCAGTCCTTGTAGGTGACTTTCATTTTTTGTATGATCTTTTTGATGTTTTTGTTCGCAGCTTCAACTGCAGCATTCATCTTTGGCCGATAGGGGGATGAATTATGATGTTGAATTTTGAACTGCTCGCACAAGGCGGTGATCATAGTATTGTTAAGGTTTGTACCGTTATCAGTGATGATCCTTTCGGGGATACTGTACCGACAGATAAGGTTCTGCTTGATTAAGCGGGCAACAAAATTCTTAGTAACAGATGCGAAGGAAGCTGCTTTGACCCACTTGGTTAAATAGTCAATGGCCACTAGAATGAAGCGGTGTCCATTGGAGGTTGTAGGCTTGATATCTCCAATCATGTCAATTCCCCACATAGCGAAGGGCCAAGGAGCTGTTAAGACATTCAAAGGAACCGGGGGCACGTGTATCTTGTCTGCATAGATTTGATATTTATGAAAGGTACAGGAGTGTTGATAACAGTCAGCTTCCATGGTAGACCAGTAATAGCCTGCCCGTAGAATCTTCTTAGCCATCGTATGCCCGCTAGAGTGAGTGCCAAAGTTACCTTCATGCAATCCATCCATGATCTTTTCAGCTTCAATCTTGTCCACACAACGGAGAAGAATAGAGTCACGATTGCGCTTGTACAGGATGCCATTACTTAGGAAGAACTTAGCTGAGAATCTCCTTAAGAATTTTTTGTCATTGACTGAAGCTCCTTCAGGATATTCTTGAGCTTCGAGATACCTTTTGACTTCATGAAACTAAGGTTGTCCACTACTTCTTCGGTATTAATCGCGTGACAGTGCGCTGGTTCGTCCATCCGTTCAATGGTGATCTGGGGAGCCTCGTTATCCCAATTAAGTTTAAACATGGATGACATTGTAACTAGAGAATCTGCTAGCTGATTTTCTTCTCGCGGGAAGTGCTCGAAGATAATTTTCTCGAAATGTGGTAACAATGTCAAGACATGTTCTTTGTAAGGGATGAGGTTTGGGTGCTTAGTATCCCATTCTCCTTTGATCTGACTGATGACCAAAGCTGAATCCCCTAACACAACTAAAGATTTGATTCCCAAGTTTATGGTAGCCTTGAGTCCAAAGATGCATGCTTCATACTCTGCCATGTTGTTCGTACAGTTGAAGCAAAGTCAGGCGGTGAAAGGAGTATGGCATCCTTCTGGAGATATAAGCACAACACCGATACTGTTACCAAGCGCATTAGATGCCCCAACAAAGAACAGGGTCCATCAGGATCCTTGTTCAGGTCTATCATATGGTTTGGTTCCTTCACAGTTGTCCAAAGTCATGATGTCTTCGTCTGGGAAGTCAAACATCATGGATTGATAATCTTCTACAGCTTGATGGTCCAGATGATCAGCTAGCCCACTTCCCTTTATAGATTTTTAGGTAGTGTATTGTATGTCATATTCCGTTAAGATCATCTGCCATCTAGCTATCCTTCCAGATAAAGCAGGCTTTTCGAAGATGTATTTGATCAGATCCATCTTAGATATCAGCAAAGTGGTATGAGTCAACATGTACTGCCTTAGCCGGCGAGCAGCCCATACCAAAGCGCAGGAAGTTTTCTCGAGCAGTGAATATCTTGTTTCACAGTCGGTAAACTGTTTTCTAAGGTAATAAATGACATGCTCTTTTCGTCCAGACTCGTCATGCTTCCCCAGTACGCACCCCATTGATGTCTCTAAGACGGTCAGATACATGATTAGCGGTCTTCCTTCGATTGGTGGCATTAAGACGGGAGGCTCTTGTAAATACTCCTTGATTTTATTGGAAGCAATATGACAGTCATCACTCCATCTAACTACCTGATCTTTCTTCAACAGCTTGAAGATTGGTTCACAAGTAGATGTTAGGTGAGAAATGAACCTAGCAATGTAGTTTAGGCGTCCCAAAAAACCTCTGACCTCCTTCTTAGTGCGAGGAGCATGCATTTCTTGTATAGCTTTGACTTTGGCAGGGTCAACCTCGATGCCTTTGTTGCTGACAATGAAACCTAAGAGCTTACCGGACCGGACTCCGAATGTGCACTTGTTAGGGTTTTGCCTTAGCTTGTATTCCTTCAACCTGACAAACAGCTTTTGCAAGTGATCAAGGTGTTCTCCTTCAGTTTGCAATCGGGCTATAATGTCGTCTATGTAGACCTCTATCTCATGATGTATCATGTCATGAAAGAAAGCCTCCATGGCGCGTTGATAGGTTGCCACGACATTCTTCAGTCCGAATGGCATCACTTTGTAGCAGAACGTACCCCACTGTGTGACAAAAGTAGTTTTCTCCATGTCTTCAGGTGCCATTTTGATCTGGTTGTAACCTGAGAATCCGTCCATGAAAGAAAATACTTTGTGCTGAGCTGTATTGTCAACCAGGATGTCAGTGTGTGGAAGTGGAAAATCATCTTTAGGGATGGCGCTGTTTAGGTCTCTGTAATCCACGCACATCCGAAATTTGCCGTCCTTTTTAGGCACAGGAACAATGTTAGCAACCCATTGAGGGTAGGAAGTAACAGCCAAAAATCCAGCATTGAATTGTTTCATAACTTATGTTTTGATCTTTTCTGACATGTCAGATCTCATGCGGCGGAATTTTTGTTTAACTGGTGGACAGTCTTCTCTTGTGGGTAGATGGTGTACGACGATGTCTGTATCAAGTCCCGGCATGTCCTCGTATGACCAGGCAAAGATCTCAACATTATCATGTAACAGCTGAATCAGACACTCCTTAACGCTCGGCTCTAGGTTGGCACCCACTTTGATTTCTTTTTTATCCTCCTCAGTACACAAGTTGATTGTATCTAACAGCTCTTCATGAGGCAGGATGGCCCATTCTTCATGTTGTAGTAGTCTAGCCAATTCTCCTGGCACTTCACAATCTTCGTCACCTTCGTATTCGGCTCGGTAGACCAGATCTTCAGAGTCACTGAAGGCTATAGCAGTATTGTTACCCATGGGATCCGGAATGGAAGAGTACCTGCATTTGCGAGCGTGGGTGTGTGTAAGGGTATATCCACCTTTAAACAAAATAAAATGTAAAAAGAAAGACAATGAACACAAAAGTTTATATGAAAAACGTCCATGATTCATTAAATGGCATATGAAGATGAAAAATAAAAACCCTTACAAATGGACCTTTGTGCCTCGGGTAAGACACAAGGTTAAAACTGTACGAATTGTTTGAGAATTATTACAAGCCATCAGAAATGTTTGAAACATAAATTATTGCGATATGAAAGTAATCGGAATAAAGTCTTTTGCTTCCCAGTTGCACAGTCCTCCGTCAACTGTTGGAAATATCCAATCTTCCAAGCTGACTTCCTCTTCACTATCCTCCATAGCATTGACTCTTTGGTGGCTGTTCTTCACAGGTGGCCCTCCAGCACGGGTGTGGCGTACAACCTTTTGAGCAGATGAAGTTAACCCAAGCCAAACTTGTCTGATTTGTAGGGAAAGTCTGAAAGCTGACCCCAGATGGTGGATCCGCCTTCTTCCACTACTGCTCTTGCATCTTTTAGGGAAGACATCCGAGGTGGAGGTCTTGTAATCATGGGTACAGAAGACACTGTCTTGGTCGCTGCTATTTTCTGAGAAACCTCTTCAAAATGCTGGAAAGGGGTTTCGATGAATTCTTCATCCAATTCTACACAGAGGAAAGAATTTAGATGACTGGTCATGTATTCCTCTTCACCATTAACAATTATGATTTTCACTTGGACGGGGTAATTGAGCATTTGATGCAGGGTGGAAGTGACAGCTCCAACATTGTGAATCCAGGGGCGTCCCAACAGACAAGAGTAAGAAGGACGAATGTCCATCACGTAGAATGTTGTATTGAACGTCTGAGTACCCACCTTAATTGGGATGTCCACCTCTCCATGGATCATCCTTTTAGAGTCGTCGATAGCTCTCACAACGATATTTATGGGTTTCAGAGTTAGGCCTTCACAATCCAACCTATCCAAGGATTTCTTTGGCAAGACGTTTAGAGATGATCCAGTATCAACCAAGACATGGGCTAGGGTGGTTCCCCTACACTCCACCGAGACATGTAGTGCGTCGTTGTGTTTTCTACCTTTGAAGGTTAAGTCAGCATCGGAGAAACCCAGGCCATTGTCAACTGTCAGACTGGCCACACACTCTTGGAATTGATCAGCCAAAGTCTCTTGCGGCACATGAGCCGTCTTCAGAAATTTTACCAAAGCTTTAGCATGTGCCTCAGAGCAAAGCAACAATGCTAACATAAAGATTTTGGAGGGGGTCTGCCCCAGTTTTTCGACCACATCATAATCACTTTTCTTAATGATCCTCAGGATTTCTTCCATATCCTTTTTGGATGTCTCAGGAATAACTAGTGATTGAGCCTTCGTCAAGACATGCTCCTCTTGAACTTTCTTTCCTTTATTCTCAGCAACGGAAGTAGGGATAGGAATTGCATTGTCATTGTTGGTAGGTACACTTGCAGGTGTAATCACTAGTACATATGTAATCTTCGGAATGGCCACGGGTCCAAAGACTACTGTTGGAGGAGAAATCTCTAGAGAAAAGATTCTTCCACTACAGGTAACCTTGCTTGTTCCGGCAATGTTACCGATGTCAGGATTGTCTTCTTTATAACTCTCTTCCTCGGCAGTCTGTTCAATCTGTTTGACACCATCGTAGTAGATTTCTCCACCATAGTTCCATGGTACTGTTTTATCTGATTTGTATGGGGCTTGCCTGGGCATTGTTATCTTCAACAGAAGAGTCATAGGAGAGGATGTAATCCTAACTGGTTTTTTAGGAACCCTGGAAGGATTGGCGTATATGGTTATTATTGAAACTTCTGGAACTGGAATGGGTGAAATATGAGCTTTCTCAAACAAGATTTCCTGGTTATCAATCAGTTGTTTGATACCTTTCTTCAACAGCGGACAATCAAATGATGAGGACAGGCAAGTATGGAAATCTTGGTCACAACCTGGGAAGACCCTAACTTTCAACAAATTCAACTTGATGGTTAGGAGAGGAGTCAGTAAATCATCCACGGTGTCAACAAACAAGTCTTCCTCAATAGTGTTGGCATTGTGTCCATGCCTAGGCATTGGAGCAGAGATAACATTTGGTTTTTCAGGCGCTTCAAATTCAACTTCCTTCGTGTCTATCAGATCCTGAATCTTGTTCTTCAGAGCCCAACAGTTGTTGGTGTCATGCCCTGGACTCTCTGAATGATAAGGGCACATGGCGTTCGGATGGTAGTGCGGAGAAGCAGTATTGGGATTTTTAGGGGCCTCTTTTAACATGTCAAGATTCAACTTCAAGAGATGTGGTAGGACTTGAGCACGAGTCATGTTTATCTTGGTGAATTTCCTTATTGGCCTTTCCACCCTTTGCTGATTGTTTATCGGCTGATTGTTTCTTGGCTAGTCTGATGCAGACTTTTGAATCATAATGGCCCCCGCCGTTGAACGGTGCTCGGTTCTTCCCTGATTCCTCTGAGCATAGACAACAGACACTTCCTTCTTTCATGTGAAGGGCTTTTTTACAGCAGCAGAGGTAGACGCGTCTTTCTGAATTTTCCCGCTTCTTATGCCGGCTTCTATCCTCTCACCAGTTAAAATCAACTCAATGAACCCTACAGAAGAGCTTCCAATCAGATGATTAAAGAATGGTCCTGACAGAGTTCCCAGAAACATGTCCACTAGCTCCCTTTCAGATAAAGGTGGTTGCACCCTTTCGGCTAAGTCCCTCCACTTTTGGGCGTAGTCTTTGAAACCCTCATTGGATACCATGGCCATACCCTGGAGTTGAGTACGGGTTGGTTCAAAGTCGGCGTTATATTGATACTGTTTATAGAAGGTGGCTGCCAAGTCTTCCCAATTATGCACATCAGACGTCTCCAACTGGTAGAAACAATCCAGCTGCGTCCCCGATAAACTGTCCTGGAAAAAGTGGACCGACAAATCTTTGTCAGCAGAATGCGGTTGAATTTTCCTGACATGAGATTGTAGGTGCATCTTGGGACAAGACACCCCATCGTACTTGGAAAATAGTGGCACTTTAAACTTCGGAGGGATTACTATTCCAGACACCAAACCTAACTCCTCAAAGTCCAACCCCGGTACTCTCTGCACTTCCATAGCAGCTAGACGCTCTTCCAAGTTTTTGTATTTGTCATCGGCCGGAGGGTATTGTTGTTCAGTGTAGTGCTCTTCTTCCTCTTCTTCAGATTCAGAGTCTGAAGGCACTGCAGTCTCTTTACCTTTTCCTTCCCCTTCCTCAGAGGTTGATGGAAATTCCAAGGCTCTTCTGGCTTGTCCTTCAAACCTTCTGCCCATGATAGCCACGCCGACTCGCTTCTTCTTCTTTTTCTCTTTTCCTTTCTCTAGAAGAATCTTGAGCTCCTTCTGCCCCTTGGCCAAGGTCAAGAGTAGCTGTTGAAATTGTGAATTCTGAGCTTGCAAGTCTTTAACCGTTTGTTCAAGATCCATGTTGCTGTAATAAACAACAGAGGGATGAGGAAAACTTCTTGCAAAGACCTGCTTATGCATATGATGAATGATATGTATTCATGTAATGCTTTCAAGGATTTGAGAAAAATTAAAATTTGTGTCAAACAAAAAGGAACAAATGTTATATTAATAAAATAGAATTTGTTTACATCAATGCCCCTACGGCAAAATAGTACAAAATTCTAAGATAAAAAGACGTTGCGCATCCTCTTTGGCGTAATGTAGGTGTTGAGGGTCTGCTCTTCGTGAAGTAACCGAGTGAGTTCGAAAACCTTCTTCTCTCTTGCGTAGAATTGGGCTTCAAAAGTATCACGTTCTCCCTTGAGTTGTATCCAACTCCTTTGTAGATCTTCGAGTGATGTTGGCATGTCAGGATCTAGGAGGGTGTATGGAACCTCTCCTTCCTTAACAGGCTCTATAATCACTGGGAGAATGGAGGGGTAAGGCATCATAAGACTTTGGGCGCGGGTTCATACCCACTTGAGGTAAGGCTCAAGGGGGATGGAATTCTTATGTCCCAAGGTCTTACTGTCTACCTTGTTAGGCATCCTCCAAGCTTGGATAAACCTTTGACGAAGTCCTTGATTGTTGTTGTCGAAGTTGAAAATCAAGCCTTGAATCAGCATGTCATATGGGCCATCCCTTCGGGCATAGCCAAACTGTCTTAGAGCCAAACAAGGGTTTTAGGTGATGCCTCCCCTAATTCCAAGTAGAGGTACATTAGGGAATTCCCCATAATGGTCGACGATGATAACATTCTCTTTGATTCGAGAACACCAATGAATATCTTAATGTGTAAGAGTCATCAATCGTTACGACCAACTCAAACCTTTCTCATTCTTCAAGACCGAT
The DNA here is from genome assembly GCA_948472305.1 of Vicia faba. Taxonomy (NCBI): domain Eukaryota; kingdom Viridiplantae; phylum Streptophyta; class Magnoliopsida; order Fabales; family Fabaceae; genus Vicia; species Vicia faba. Next base: position 1,518,684,597 of record OX451738.1, read on the forward strand.
TGGGGAAGATGAGAAATAAACCATCTTGCCAGAATAGGAGTGCAACACATGAGAACACCTCTTTTCCTCATTGTTCGAGTTTGAAAAGAGTGTAAGATATCCCCAAGTAATATGGGCACCGAATTGCGTGACATGAAAATCTTGACAACACTTACATCTATAAGCTGGTCAGGGTTTGGGAACAAGACCATCCCATAGATGAGAAGAGCTACAATCTCCTCAAAAGCTTGTAAGTCCAAGGAATTCCAGCAGCTTTGGGCCTTCTCAAACAAGAACTTTGCCAAGAAACCTTTGACACCACTTCTAGTCTCCCAATGGGCTGTGACATCAGATGGTTGCAAGTACAGGGCTTGAGCAACATCTTCAAGCTTTGGATCTCTTTCCGTACCGTTGAAAGGTAGTTGATTGAGAATAGGAATCCTCGAGAGTTGAGAAAATTCCTCCAAAGTGTGCATGAGCTGCTAGTCAGGAAATGTGAAGCAGTGATGCAGGGGGTAAAAGAAATGGAAGAGAACTTTCACCATATCTTCTTCTGTGTTGAAGTTGACCAAGTTGAGAAGACGACCATGCCTTTCGGTGAATGGAGAGTTCTCAGGAATTCTTGAAGCTGGCTCCTTGAGTTATGAAGGAATTCTTACAAGGTTGTCCTGGATAGTTTTCCTGCGAAGTGAATCCATAGCCTACAAAATAGGAACAAAGATGAACTTCCAAAAATCCTTGAAATGGTTAGTAGATGCATATGATGCTTCATGATGTCCATGATGTTATGCTCAAGTATATATGTACAAGCAAATCACACAACTTCCTAGTTTAGGCATGCATGGGGTTTCATAGGTAAGTACCCTCTTGAAGTTTAGTTGGCTCAACCTGTCCTAGAAATAGTAACCGGGTTCTAAGGAGCTCAATATCACCGGATTATTTTCTGTGTTCATAGTTTCAGTGTAAGCCTCTTTACTGGCGACCAAAATATTCCAAGAAAACAACCCTCAATGAGTGTAGTATCGAGTATATGCCAACTTCGGACTGCACCAAAGCCGGTCATCTCACTACATCCTAAAAGGCCAAGATGGTCAAGTAAAGGTTCTAAAAGTCCATTAGTGCTTCATGACATCACTCAGCGGCCCCGTATTCTCTTTAATTGACTCAAAGGCTACCAGTACCCACAAATATGTCGCACTAATATAGCTATTGCTTAGACCGTATCGGTATACCCCATACAATTTCCACAACGTATTGCTATTTACCTATTATGTTTCCCAAATCCGAGTGGCGGATTCAAACCCAAATAATAGAACCAAATGTAACACCAACAAAGCAAACAATATAAGAAAATAAAGGTGATCTAACCCTAAGGTAACCCCACTTATATATTATTCCCCAGCAGAGTTGCCAGTTCTGTGATACGGTGGGAGAACTGACTTGATGTTTTGCGTTTCGATCGCACTTGTGCGGTTAGAAAGAGTCGCCACCGACTTTTCTTTTATCCCAAAGGAAAGGTAAAAAAGCACAGGAAAGACCTTTCGATATTATTTCTCGGGTTCGGGGGGTAGATTATGAAAAGGGAAGGTGTTAGCACCCTTTTAATCCATGATTTTCCATAGGCTCTTAATTACTCATTTAGATCACTTGCTTTTGATTGTGTGCTTGTGGTGTGGGCTTTGAAAGTATTTTGAAAAATCTCTTTCTAATGGTTCTCGTCTCTATAAGAACGTATACAAAGTTTTGTTTCGAAAAGTGGTTCAAATATGTGTTTGTGAATCGTGTTTCGAAAAGTGTTTTGAAAAGAGGTTTTGCAATGGTTCTTGTCTCTATAAGAACGTATACTAAACGTTTTATCTTTTTGAAAATGTTTTGAAATGAGAGCGTAGGTGTAAAGAGTTTTTGTCGTGAGCAAGCGAGTAACTAAGAGCGAATCTATCTACTCGAAAGGTCTTAAGTTGTTCTTTTCTTCCTCCTTTTAACGGTGTTATCTTACCATTGATTTGGTATAAAGCCCCACCATTGGATGTGAAGGGACAGGCGCGGGACAATTTTATAATCATTGAAGGTAACTTGTGAGACGCTTTAGCAATTTTTGTAAGGGACGAGACCGTTTTAATCGAAGGTAACATCGAGGGTCATCGAGGGACTACGATCTTTTTTATCGAAGGGTCATTGCTAAAGTGTCTCATATTCGAGGGTCATGATCGTATTTCTGAGGCAACGAGCGAGGTTACCCTAGAGGTGCGCGTGTGAAAAAGTGTGTTCGTTTCAAGTTATTTTATTCTTTGATTAGGTCATCTAGCGATTGATTTTTGAATCTTGCCATACATGACTAGTTACTATACAGTATATGGAAAACAGTAAATTGCGGGAATTGAAATTCTACGCTATTACAAAGTATTCGGGAATGGGGGTACAATTTTTACAAATGAGGATGAATCAAATGAGATAGGAAGATCCAAATATCAAACAATACAACCAAATCGAATTTTTGTGCGATTTATATAAAGCTATGACAATTCATGAAAATAATATTAGCAAAATATGAAATGCTAAATATTTACTTGAAAAATAGAAAGGTAAAACCTAATCTAAAAAATAAAAAAAATGATTAAATAAAATTAAAATCGTATGCATTATCTTTTTGTATTTTTTTTTAAATTGTGTAAGTAACAAGATAAATTAAAAAAAAGACTAAACTAAGTTCTATTATTATTATTTTTGGTGTTTTATTGAGTAAAATCTAAAACAAATTTATTAAAGAAAAGAAAAATTATAAAAATTAAATTACAAAACCTAAATCAATTTTAATAAAAAATATTTAAGTTTTCTTAACATTTGCATAATAAAAAAAATATAAAGAAAAAACAAATTAAACAAACAAAAATGCAGTGGGCTTAAAGGACTATTTGGGAAAAGGCCCAAAGAAAATGTTGTTTTAGCTATAAAACAAGCCAAAGGGGGGGTGTATGACCAGTAAGGCGAATGGGCTTAAGGATATTGTAAACAAAACGAAGCCCAAGTCTCTTAAGCTGTATTAGTTGTTTGATTAGGGGACATAACAAATTAGGGTTCTTGGAACCCCTTTGTTCACAGTGGCGCCGCTCATCTTCTTCATTCATCCAAACTCTTCCATTTTTTTAATCCCTGTTCATATTTGTGAAACCTTTAAACTTCTCACTAATTGTCCCTTTCTAATTTGGCGAACATAATCACTCCTTATTTCCTTATCTCACCATGATTCGCATTTTTGAAACCCTAATTTCGGATTGCCCTAAAAACAACGAAATCGGTTCGTCTGATCTTCCTCCCCAACTCTCATTCGCTAGAAAGCCACTAATATCACCTCCCTAATCCAGTTTCAGTGGTTTTCTTTGAAAAGGGTGAGATTTTGTTGTTCTTAAAGGTTAACGATTTCATTGTTTTTTTTGTCTTGTTATGTGTTTTTCTGTTAATCTACCTTGTGGTTCATTGACATGCACATAATGGTTTTAGGGATTCATGAGAAAAAGGGAAAGTTCATACCTGTTGGAGACTTTCTGTGAAATGGAAAGGTGACTGAGATATTTTGAAGGTGGCGCTCCTTGGTGGCCAGAGCTGCGCGGGGGGGGGGGGGGGGGGGAGGAGATGAGGATGATACTCGTTTCTTTTCTGGTAACTTTCTTCTGTTTCCTGTGTTTGAATGATGATGATGATGGTTAATGGTTTTATTGGTTTGTTGTTAGTTCTGGTGTCTCAGTTTGAGACATGTTCCAGTTTTTTTTTTAATGTTGTTTTAGATTCGGGGCTTTGAGGTTTTGACAGTTTTGGTGAAATTGGTGATGGTTCAGACATGAGACTTTTTCTGGTTTTTTGGGTTTGCAATGTTTGACAGGTTTGATGAGTTTTGGCTTTGTTCGACAGTTTGAAACTTTGAGGTTTTCTTTTTGGGAGTTAACATGTTTTGTTGAGTTTGGATTTCTTACGGGCTTTGCTGTTGGAGACTTGTGTTTTTCTGAGTTTTCTTTAGGCTTGTCAACTATTTTTTTTATATTTGGAATTTGGGAGTTTTGATTTTGTACTGGTGGTTTTTGGCAGTTTTAGACTTCTGTGTATTTGGTTTTGGTTTGTTGACAGTTTAGGAATTTTACTGGTTTATTGAGGTTTTGGATACTGGTTTAGTATGTTTTGTTGTTGATTTATGTTTTCGATCAGGTTTGGCTTGGTTCAGTGAGTTTGAAAAAAGGTTAACAGGTTTTTGTTGTTGGTTTTGGATTTGAGGTTTTTGTTACAGTATTTGGGATTTTTTTGCTTGGAGTTTTTGACAGGTTTTATGAGCTGGGCTTGATAGTTTGAAACTTTGAGGTTTTAGAGGTTTTTTTGAGGTTGACAGGTTTTTGAAAAATGGGAGACTTGTTTCAATTTTTTGAGTTTGATAATGTTTCTCCTCTTGCTTGAGAGTTTTGTTTACTGTTATATTGGTGTTGCTTCTGTTGAATTCCCATTCAAAATGGTGGGAAAACAAAGAATTTGAATATTTTACTATATTGTTCTTTTGGCTTTTTTATGTCAGTTTTGTTTTCTAGCAACTTCTATGTAACTTGTGACAGTCAAGGCAGCAGGGTTGTGCATCCCAATAACCTAGGTGACTTCATTCCTCTCTTCTCTCTCAATGACACTAAGAAAGTCAATTGCTCTTTTGCCTTTTTTTTCCAATTCTGAAAAGTTTGCAATGAAAAATGGAAAATGATAAATTAGGCTTCTTGAACAAGTTTATTTGTTTGACTTAGCATCTTATGTTGCCATACTTCTGCCTTTTGTTGATGTTGTTTGTTGTTTGCTATATTGCTGTCCAGTTTGCGCTGCTGTTCGGATAAATTTGTACCATTCTGTTTGGACAGTTTTGCTGTTTGTTTGGATAAGTTTGCTGCATTTGTTTGGTCCAGCTTTGTAGCATTTTGTTTGGTTAGTTTGCTGCATTCTGTTTGTTTGGACAGCTTGCTTGCTTTTTGGACAGTTTGCCTCTTTTTGTGAACCAAGAAGAATTATCTTCTTGTGATTTGCAAAAATAGAGGAAATAAATTTTGATGAATTAAAATGGCCTTCTGATTCCAATTTGCAAACTTTAATGATGAATAACACTTTTTCTTTTGAAAATTCTTGCTGATGCCCAAATAATTTGTACTAACTATTTTTCTTTCTTTTGTTTTCATGTAAGCACAATTGGATGTGACAAAGCATGGGAGGCAAGAACTATATGGCAAGCATGGAGGTCTTTGGAGATAGCAAAAGAACTTCAGTCAAACTTTGGCATAGATTAGTTCTCCTAGGCCAAACATTTATATAGATTTCTTTTGTAATTTAGGGAAAAACATTCTTGTAATGTATCCAACAATTGTACTAATTTATCTTTTAAATACAATAAGTTATAAAACATAGAGTATTTAAAAGAACAAATTATTTTGTAACAATGTTTGAAAAATTGGAGAAAGTCTTATGAAATATTCTGGTGTCAATTGAAACCCTTTACTGTCAATAACTTGTAATTTTCTCTTCGCATCCTAATTGATTCTTAAAGATTCCCAATCAACATAATTGAAACAAAATGCTCCAATATGATAACTTAAATTCCAATAATCTGTAATCTTGCAACTGCATTCCAAACAAACACGCACTGTATATTCCATTTCCTAACCAGGCAATTGTTTTAAGAGACGTGAAACATCTGGTTAACCTGGATCAAACAATCATGAGTGTCCCACATGACAATCTTAATCTCTTATCCCAAACAAACCATGCTCTGAGAACAAACATTGTCTTTTAAGTAAACTTGAGAAAGCATGAAGACCTGTGAAAGCCAATTGCATCTTTGAGAATTCATTTCTTTCGAGAATTGCAAGAAAAACCCTAATTACTGATTTACTGCCACAGAAAAGAATATGTCTAATCGATTCCTGAGCCAACTTGAATATCTGAGAAACCTTAGGGTTGTGTTTTCTATGAAAAATTGGAGGGCAAATTTTGGGGTACAACACATGGCAACTTGGTATAAAGTCAACAAAAATGCAATTAATCATAACCATTAGTTTGCAAACATCTCAAGGATGAAAAATATGTCTATTAATCATGCTAAATATGTCAGAATTAATGGATTTGAAATCAAGAAAATATGGAAACCGTGTGACTCTTACAGGGCGTTTCAAGGCGTGTGGAAGCTTGCTAACAATCGAAACACGATCCTGGGGAGTCCAGCAAACGATTGGGATGATCAGAATGGCTTGATATGGCCAAAAACTTGGAAATCAGTTTGCCACTTTTTCTTGAATTTCAGAAATTCGTTCTCTCTTTTGCACGCCTCCAGCCTCTTGTTTTTTTATCTTCCCTTGTCCCTTATGTATCCAAGAATGTATTAGGGTTACAATTTGTTTCAAATCTTCTCCAATTATGAATATTGATTCATGATTTGATCCTTGTGCAAAATATTTCCAAATCAAGCAAACTCAATCTTTTTCCGTCCATTTTTCACCTTGCACGATTTGATCTTGTTTCCAGCTTTGTAATGGACCTCATCATGCATAAAATCTCAAGCTTTAATTAGTTTTTGATATTTTCATTATTTTATTTTGATTTTATTTGATTTAAATGAAATAAAATCAAAATAAATGACAAAAATAAAAGAATGACAAGTGGAAGGGCTCATGGGTCGTGGGTCACATTACAAACTAATTGTAAGCATAAAAAGTTGGGGCCGTTTGACAAAAAATGCCATTTTGGACGCATTTGACTTTTGGCAATTTTGCAAAAAGGGTCAACTTGGCCAATGCATAACTTTCTCAATTTTGACCCTAGAGATGTGTTCTTTGGTCTCATCTCAATTGAGTCTTCCATGTTCATGTATGAAGTTTTAACATAAAAGGTGTTTTTGTTGACTTTTCAAAATGACCTATAATGTCCCAATTCATATATTTTTGTGAGTGCATATTTTGAACTTGGGAGCTGAAGATGAATTGTAGGGAATTACATCCTGTTCAAAATGAGCTTTGGATGGGTCATTTTTGATGAAGTATGAGAAAGTTATGCTCGGTCAAAGTTGAGTTGACTTTTCCTACAAAACCCTAATTTAGCAACTTTTGGGTTTTGATGAATTGTGAGCAATCTTTGAGGAATAATGATCAACCCTTGATAAAATGATGAATAATACTTAAAAATGAGAATGTTGACCAAAAATCTTTAAGTTTGACTGTATGTGGGCCACAGTTGACTTTTGCCCTAGCATAGTCGATTTTCAAGCATTTGAGCAATTGACTGAGCAAATTTCCTCTGCAAGGCTTGAAACTTGGCATGGATGATATTGAGAACATCTTGGTGCAAATTGAAACCCTAATTTGGGGTAGACTTCCCTAGGAGAGAGTTGGTTTGGTCAACCCTTGGACTTTCTTGAGCTATTTAAGGACCTCACTTGACATGTATTAAGGAATATGAGAGGGAAAATTTTGGGGTACAACAGCTGCCCCTGTTGAATCTTCTTAAACCTGAGGATGTAGATTGGCTTGTCTGCCTTTCGTGATCTGAGGGTTGAAGATGATTGAACACTAGAGTGCCCAGAAATTTGCACTCACATAAAGTGGTACTTGTTTGGCGATATCGGGAATGGGCTTATAGATGCCATTTGGAAGTCAATGATGGAAGATGGGCTTAAAGATGCCATCAGAAGGAGTGTTGATGGCATAAGAGATTCCTTTGCGAGAGCCCGTACACCTGTTATTGAGGAGGGCTACACTGGGGAACACCGGTCTCTGTCTTAGGGGAAGTAGAATTTTAGGAGCTTCAGTTGTTCGTTACTCTACTGGGGAATCATCTCTTAGTCGATGAGGTGAAAATGAACTTCTATCTGGTCGTGCTCCAGGCTTTACAGTGATTTGCTGAGGAAAATAAGACTGATTATTATCTGGTCGTACTCCAGGTTTTACAGTGACTTACTGGGGAGACGAGATTAAAACTTGCTATCTGGACGTCCTCAAGGCTTTGCAATTTCTCAATTCTTATCTGGTCGTGCTCCAGGCTTCAGAAGGAATTAAGTGGTTATACGGTCGCATCCTAGATTCAACTGGAATTTAAGGCATACTAACATCCGGTCGATTTCCGAGCTTTATAGTAATAGGCCGAGTAAACTGCTATTTGGTCAAATTCCAATCTTCGAAGTGCCTTATACTGTTATCTGGTCGTGTCCCAGGCTTCAGTGTCCTTTTTTGCTATTTGGTCGTGCGCCAAGCTTCACTGTGTCCTATACCACTGTCTGGTCGATTCCAGGCTTCATGGTATCTTGTACTACTATCTGGTCGATTTTAACGCTTCACATTAACTTGCTGAGGGGTTAAGCTTTTTTCTAGTTGATTTCTAGGCTTTATAGCTTGTATTTAAGACATACCACTATCTGGTCGATTCCAGGATTCATAGTATTTTGGATAAATCAAGATATTATTCGGTCGATTTCTGGGCTTCAAAGCTTGAACTAGAATAGAAATCTTAGTATCGATTTGACTGAACCAGAGAAAACTTGAGAGAACTTGATCGCATATTTCCCTTAAAGGTAAAGAGTCAGTCATATGTAATGTCATGATGTATGAAATGTATTGAGTAATGATGTTCTCAAAATAAATGATATTGTGTTGTATGATGCATATGTGCATGCCACGATGTATGGATATGTAATGTTCTTGTGATATTCTCCGGCAGGGGAGAGTAAATCCTGGACTACTGCGGGAGAGTATAAGGAATTGAGTTCTTCGTTCTCGCTGAGGATAATGACGGAAGATGATTAGCTGGAGACTTGCGTCTGTTCTGCTTGAGAATATTCCACCGGGAGAGACTCTGTTTGAGAATAATCCTGTAGAAGAATGACTTTGTGGGGAAGAGAGATACTTTGCTGGATGATCTGCTGATTTCGAGAAATAATCTCCGCTGGCGGTGAACTTCTCTTGCTGGTGATAGATAAACTCTGCTTGGGAAGAATTTTGCCGACTCATTCGCGATTATGAACCTTGGCTGGGGAGAGCTAACACCACTGTCTTTGGATACTTCCCACTCTGCGAGGAGCGTATGTACCTTTGGTCATATTCTCAAGATGGCTTTATCCCTGTACCTGGTGGGTAGAGCAACTGTAAGGTTTGGACATTTCTTGTTTGCCCCTGTTCCTAGAATTACGAGTAATTGTCTTTTGTTTCTTGTGTAAGTATTTATAAACAGTAATTATTCTCAAATGCATATATAAAAAATGTACCATTGGACGTTCTTGAAAAACAAAACAGAAAAATAAAAACAATTTGGAATTTCTTGTGGAAACGAATTGTATTGATTTTTGAAGTTGGCCCATGATAGGCGTTTTATACAAAGAGGTTGATGTCCTAGTAAGAGAACGCCACCGAAGAATAGAAATTATACAATTTGTGTAAAAGAAAGAAAAACAGCTATGTGAAATAATCCCATCGGGTTCCAACTCTACTATTGCCTTTATATCTTCAAGCGTCTCATCACTTTGCTACTTGGTCGAAGGTAGATCAGATTGATTGGCGCCGTCCGAGCTTGATAGTCGATACCGAAGTCTGGTTGCAAGATGATCCAATGAGACATAGTGTTATGCTTCGATCCCTAATTTTTTCCTAGACCGCCCTTTCGGGTTTTTAGTCCACCGGGATACCCTTTTTTGCCCAAGCCGCCTTTTCAGGTTTTCGACTTGCCGGGTGTACAGTTGTTTTCCATTTTCATCCCTTACTTTTACTCGAACCCTTTTTGTTCGCCGGGAAACCCTTATGTTTGCCTAGGCCAGTCAACCTAGCGGGTGTTTGATTATGTGTAGTACCTTTTCACCATGTCTGCATTGACGGGGTGAGGAAGGTCGTCACCATCCATGGTGGTTAGAATCATAGCTCCTCCCGAGAAAATTCTCTTAACCACAAATGGCCCTTCGTATATGGGGGTCCATTTGTGTAACGCCCGTAATTTAATTAATTGATTAATTAAATTATTTTTAGAATATTTGTGAAGAAGTGTTATTAAATTGGATTTATTTTATTAAGTGGAGAAATAATAATATTAGAGGTATAATATTACTATTTGGTGAAATAATGTTAGAAGTTAATATTATTAATATGGGCCTATATGGTGTGAGTGGAAGTAATAAGGGGGTGTAGGTTTTGAGCCCAATAAGGAATAATATAATAATATTAGGTTATTTTATTATTTGTGAGAAGAATAGAAGGAGGAATCAGTAAGAAGAGAAATAAGGATTGTGAAGAACGTGAAGTTGCTGGAAAAAGTGGAAAACGGCAAGAACAAAGAATTCAACCCAAAAGATTATAGAGAGACCTTCAATCCAAGGTTAGGGTGGGGTTCTGAGTTTATAATTGGGTTCATGATGTTTGATATGTGGGGTAAGAGGATTGTTGTTTTGTTCTTGAATTGGATGATGTATGATGAAGATTTGATGCATTTGAATGAATAAAGATGTTATGATATCGTTTGATCGATGTAGTATTATAGGTTAATGTTAGGTGATGATTTATTATGTTTATAATAAGGTTTGTAGGACTATAATATGAATTCCCGTAGTGAAAATACAGAGGAAATCGCAGAATTATGCAGGAGGAACTAGGATGTGTCGACCTCAAGCTGGATGAGTCGATACATGGGCGAGGTTAGACTCAAAATGAGTCGATCCATGGAGGGCTTGCATCGATGCATGATAGGTACAAAACTCAGGATGAGTCGACACGAAGAGAGGATGTGTCGATACATGAGTGTGTGAGACTCAGGATGAGTCGACCGGTGTGATGCATGTGTCGATACATGCTGTGTTTTGAAGTCAGGATGAGTCGATCCATAGGGTTTTGCATCGACCCATGATGTCAAGGAGAAGCAGGATGAGTCGACCCCAAGGGTTTTGCGTCGACCCATACTGACTAATTTCTACAGAATCAGTTTTAAGTTGCTGTAACTTGAGTTTTAAGATGTTGTTTGAGATGTCGTTCGAAGCGTTGATTAGCTAACGCGATGAATATTATTCTAGATGATTTAAATGATGATGAAGAGGTGTAATCCTAGTAACCAATCTAAGATTTAGAATTAATTCCTGTAGATGACCGTTGTGCTGATTTTTGGACAGATTGATGAATGTGAGATGTTTAGAAGCTGCTGTTAGAATTATGATAGTAGGATTAGTGACAGAAACGAAGTAGAACTGCAGAATAACAGTATGGATTACTGTAGTAATAATATACAGTTGAGTTATTAGTAAGATGTGGTTATTAAAGTTGTGTTTGATAGTTATGATGAAAAAATGACGTTTGATAAATAAGTGATGTTTAATAAATTATTTTGAGATGTTTATGAGATGCTGTAATTGAGATGTTTTGAGATGTTTATGAGATGTTTATGAGATGTTGTTATTTTGAGATGATTGAGATGTTGTCGTTCTGAGATTTTTATGAGATGTCATTGTTCTGAGATGTTTATGAGATATTGTGTTTTGAGATGATTGAGATGTTGATATTACATTCATGAAGAGTCGCATACATTGCATTTTTGAGATGGAGCTTATGCTCATTGAGATTGCCTGGATTGGCAAATTTTGAGATGAAGGCTATGCCTTGTTGATGCTTCTATTAATTGGCAGATTTTTGAGATAGGAGTTCTGCTCCAATGGTACCACATGCATTTGCATAATTTTGAGCCGCATTATATGATTGAGTAATGAAGAGTATTTGATGTTGATGAATGAGTATATATGTTGTAATTATTATTGATTATGAGATGAGAAGTGGTGACATTATTGATCTGATTTAATATATTAGTTATCATGTGCTTTATTATATTGTTAGATATCTCACCCCTTCTGTTTTAATGTTGCCCTTATGTTGGTAACGTGTAGGTAATCGAGAGTGAAGGCTGTATACCTTCAATAGTTCGAGTCAGTGTCATTGCTCTGATATGTAACACTCGGGGGGGATGAACGCTTGCTGATTTTTGATTGTTGATTTTTAGTTGTTGACTTTTAAGTTGAATTATTATTAATTACGATATGTTTCGAAGTTGCTATTTCATTTAGAGATGTTATTAAAGAATTCCGCTGTGTAGTTGTTGAATTATTTGATTAAAGATTCTATGTTGATGGTTCATCCGATGTTTTATTAAAAGTGTTATATATCCATGATGAATGCAATCATTTTGTTAGAAGACTTTTTGACGTCCCGATTCATTTGTATGATTGAAATTTTATAACTCTGATTTATTTTGCATAACTTGCTTGGGGTAAAATTGGGGTGTTACAAAGTTGGTATCAGAGCAAAAGTTGGTTTGACCTTGTCGTCGAGTAGTAGTTGTCTAACAATCGAGTATTGTCATTTTGATGTTCTAACAGTTGTTTATGTTGTAGTGATAAGTTGAGATGGATGGAAGGAATGATGCTGCTCTTGCTGCTGCTTTAGAAGCAATGGCTCATGCGATGGAAAATCATTCGAATTCTGACGGGAATGCTGGATCTCATAGCTTGGCGACTTTCCAGAGAGAGAATCCACCTACGTTCAAGGGAAAGTATGATCATGACGGAGCATTGGAATGGTTGAAAGAGATAGAGAGAATCTTTCCCATGATGGACTGCACTCTAGCGCAGAAGGTTCATTATGGGACTCATATGCTAGCAGTCGAGGCTGATGACTGGTGGCTAGAGACTTGCCAGAAGTTAGAAGCTGCAGGTCAGAATGTCACTTGGGTTGTGTTCCGAAGGGAGTTTTTGAGAAAGTATTTTCCTGAAGTTGTCCGTGGTAAAAAGGAAATTGAGTTCCTTGAGCTGAAGCAAGGGAATCTGTTAGTTGTTGAGTATGCTGCCAAGTTTGCTGAGTTGGCCAAGTTTTATCCGCATTACACTGAGGAAAATGCTGAGTTTTTGAAGTTTATTAAGTTTGAGAATGGGTTGCACCCGAAAATTAAGAAGGCAGTTGGATACCAGAAGATCCGTGTCTTTGCTGATTTGGTTGATAGCTGTAGGATTTATGAGGAAGACAATAATGCTCATTACAAGATTATTAGTGAGAAGAGGGGTAAGCACCCACAGAATCATGGTAAACCTTATGATGCCCCATCTAGTAAGGGTAAACAGAGAGTTGCTCATGGTCAGAGGACTAGTGGGGGAGATGCTCATACTGGTGTGGTTTGTTTTAAGTGTGGGAAACTTGGACACAAGAGTAATGTGTGCACAAGAATTTGGTTTGTTTCAATTGTAAGGAAGAAGGGCACATTGGTAGCCAGTGTCCGAAGTGAAGAGGTGTTTCCGTTGTGGCAAGAACAGACATATTGTATCTGAGTGTGAGCACAAGAATTTGGTTTGTTTCAAGTGGTAAAGTGTTTGCTTTGGTTGAGGATCAGGCAGTTGCTGAAGACGGACTTATTAGAGGTACATGTTTCATTAATAGTACTACTTTAATCACTATTATTGATACTGGTGCTACGCATTATTTTATTGCTGCTGATTGTGTTGAAAGATTGGGTCTTGTGTTGTCTTCTCTGGATTGAGAAATGGTCGTTGATACTCCAGCCAAGGGGTCGGTGATTACTTATTTTGTGTGTGCTAAGTGTCCCTTGTCGATCTTCGACAAAGACTTTGTTGTTGATTTGATTTGTTTGTCATTAAGAGGTTTGGATGTGATTTTGGGTATGAACTGGTTAGAGCATAACTGTGTTCATATTAATTGTTATGACAAATCTGTGAAGTTTACTACTCCTGAAGAAGAGGAAGATGGTTTGTTGTCTGCTAGACAGTTGAGAAAGTTGATGCAAGAGGAAGCACAGATGTTTTTGTTGATGGCGTCGCTATCTGTAGAGACTATAGCTATAATTGAGGAATTGCTGGTGGTGTGTGAATTTCCTGAAGTTTTCCCTGATGAGATTCCCGATGTACCGCCAGAGAGGGAAGTTAAATTTTCAATTGATCTTATACCTGGTACCAGACCTGTGTCTATGGCACCATACAGGATGTCTACATCTGAATTGTCAGAGTTGAAGAAGCAATTGGAAGAGTTACTTTAGAATAGGTTTGTAAGACCAAGTGTTTCTCCGTGGGGAGCTCCAGTGTTGTTACTGAAGAAGAAAGATGGAAGTATGAGGCTCTGTGTTGATTATAGACAGTTGAACAAGGTGACAATTAAGAACAAGTATCCGCTTCCAAGAATAGATGAGTTGATGGACCAATTAGTGGATGCTCGTGTGTTTAGTAAGATTGATTTGAGGTCGGGTTACCATCAGATTAAAGTGAAGGATGAAGATATTCAGAAGATGGCTTTCAGAATGCGTTATGGACATTACGAGTATTCGGTGATGCCTTTCGGTGTTACTAATACGCTTGGAGTATTCATGGAATATATGAATCGTATCTTTCATACTTATTTGGACCGGTTCGTAGTGGTGTTCATTGATGATATTTTTATTTACTCTAAGTCGGAAGAAGAGCATGCTGAACATTTAAGAGTAGTATTGCAGATTCTGAAAGAGAAGAAGTTGTATGCAAAGTTGTCCAAGTGTGAATTTTGGTTAAAAGAGGTTAGTTTTCTTGGTCATGTGATTTCAGGTAGTGGCATTGTTGTAGATCCATCGAAGGTTGATGCTATGTTGCAATGGGTAACTCCAAAGTCAGATATTGAGATTAGAAGCTTCTTGGGATTAGCTGGTTATTATATAAGGTTTATTGAAGGGTTTTCTAAGTTTTCACTTCCGTTGACTAAGTTGACTTGTAAAGGTAGAGCTTTTGTTTGGGATGTTCAGTGCGGAGAAAGTTCTACGGAATTGAAGAAGAGGTTGACGTCGGCTCCAATTTTGGCGTTGCCTAATCCAGGAGAGCCTTTTGTGGTTTATTGTGATGCTTCTAAGATGGGTTTAAGAGGTGTGCTTATGCAGAGTGGTAAGGTAGTTGCTTATGCGTCGAGGCAGTTGAGGACTCATGAGAAGAACTATCCTATGCATGATTTAGAGCTTGCTGCTGTTGTTTCTGTGTTAAAGATTTGGAGGCATTATCTTTATGGTTCTAGATTTGAAGTGTTTAGTGATCATAAGAGCTTGAAGTATCTGTTTGATCGGAAGGAGTTGAATATGAGGCAACGAATATGGTTAGAATTGTTAAAGGATTATGATTTCAGTTTGAATTATCATCCAGGAAAGGCGAATATGGTAGCTGATGCATTGAGCCGAAAGACTTTACATATGTCAGCAATGATGATCAAAGAGTTGGAATTGATTGAGCAATTCAGAGATATGAGCTTAGTTTGCGAGGTTACTCCGCAGAGTGTTATGTTGGGTATGTTGAAGATTAATAATGAATTTATAGACAGTATCAGAGAAGCTCAGAAGTTGGATGTGAAACTTGTAGATTTGATGGTTGGGATCGATCAATCTGAGAATAGTGATTTTAAGTTAGATGAGCAAGGTATGTTGAGGTTTCGTAATCGAATTTGTATTCCGGATGATGCTGAGATGAAGAAAGTGATACTTGAAGAGAGTCATAGAAGTAAGTTGAGTATTCATCCAGGAGCTACGAAGATGTACCAAGATTTGAAAGGTTTGTTTTGGTGGCCTGGGATGAAGAGTGATGTGGCTCAGTTTGTGTATGCATGTTTGACTTGTCAGAAGTCGAAAGTTAATCATCAGAAGCCTACAGGATTGATGCAATCGTTGGAAGTTCCTGAATGGAAATGGGATAGCATTTCAATGGACTTTATGATGGGGTTGCCTAGTGTAATGCCCGAAAATTCATTAAATTATTTAAATGAATTATTGAGTATTTAAATTGTTGGAATTTAGTCGAAGAAGGATTTACCGGAATAATTATTACGAGCATCATAGGATTGTTAGATTTGATAATTGAATAATTAGTTAATTTAGTCAAGATAAATTAATATTGGATTTAATGTTGATTTTAGTAGAATGTTATTTTATTAGTTGGGTCAAGTGGGGTGTGTGAAATAGCAAGATTGGGAATAGAATTAATAGGACCATTAAAGTTACTAGTAGACCTATTATTATATTAGGTTATAATATATAGAGGTTAGCAACCAAAATCAAAATAATTATCACGTAGTAGTAGAAGAAGCAAGGGTTTGGAGGCACCAAGTGGGAGGCAAGCAAATTTAGAGAACTCGCCGACCGAAAAACCAAAAGGTAAGGGTGGGGTTCGGATTTTATAACCGAGAATATGATGGTTAGTATGTAAGAGTGGGTTTCTGACTTTATAATTGGGTTCATGATGTTTGATATGTGGGTTAGAGTATTGCCATTTTTGTTCTTGAATTGGATGATGTATGATGAAGATTTGACGTATTTGAATGAATAATTATGTTATGATATCGTTTGATTGATTTAGTATTATAGGTTAATGTTAGGAGATGAGTTATTATGTTTATAATGAGGTTTGTATGACTGTAATTAGATTCCCATAGTAAAATATAGAGAAAACTCGCAGAATTTATGCAGGAGGTATCAGTATGTGTCGACCTCAAGCTGGATGAGTCGATACATGGGAGAGGTTAGACTCAGGATGAGTCGATGCATGCAGGGCATGTGTCGATACATGAATGATGTTCGACTCAGGATGAGTCTATGCATGGAGGGCTTGCGTCGATACATGATGAGTACAAGACTCAGGATGAGTCGACACGAACAGAGGATGTGTCGATACATGAGTGTGTGAGTCTCAGGATGAGTCGACCGGTGCGATGCATGTGTCGATACATGTTGTGTTTTGATGTCAGGATGAGTCGATCCATAGGGTTTTGCATCGACCCATGTTGTAAAGGAGAAGCGTGATGAGTCGACCCATAAGGTTTTGTGTCGATACATAATGTCTGGTTTTGACGAAATCAGTTTTTAAATTGCTGTAACTTGAGTTGTAGGATGCTGTTTGAGATGTCGTTCGAAGCGTTGACTTACTAATGCGACGAAATCTAATATAGATGATTTATAAGATGATTAAGAAGTGTAATCCTAGTAACCAATTTAGGATTTAGAAATTAATTTCGTTGTTGGTTGTTGTGCTGATTTTTGGACAGAATGATGAATAGTAGATGTTTATACGCTGCTGTTAGAATTATGACAGTAGGATTAGTGACAGTAACGATATAAATTAGCAGAATAACAAGATGGGTTACTGTACTATTATTATACAGTTGAGTATTAGAGATGTTATTGATGAAGTTGTGTTCGATTATTTTTGTGATAATAAATGATGTTTAATAAATTATTTTGATGTTATGAGATGTTGTTGTTTTGAGATAATTGAGATGTGATTGAATATGTGAAGTGTTAGGCTTATTTCCAGTGATGCAGGGATGTAGGCGAATTCCTCGTAATGAAGTTGTGGTGAATGATATATATGTGATGTTGTATGTTACATTAGTCTCATACATTTGCATTTTGTGAAGGCCTGTATCGGCAGATTTATGAAGTAGGCTTATGCCTTGTGCCTCTATTAATTGGCAATTAGTGAAGAGGGCTGAAGCCCTGTTGGTACCACATGCATATGCACAGTTGTTTCGCATTCGAATTGCATTTTGAATCGCTAATGATAATTGTGAATGTTTATTGATTGTTGTGTGTTGTTGAGAAGCGGTGAAGTTCATAATGCACTTGTCTAATATATTAATTATCATAATCTTATTTATATTATTCGATGTCTCACCCATTTATTTGTTTTTCCATTTCCTTTATACTGGTAACATGCAGGTAACGAGGAGTAGATACTTAGTAGCTTGTTGGTGTCGTCGCTCTGATACGTAGCACTCGGGGGGATGAACGCTTATTTGATTTTATGATGTTTTAAGTTTAATTCAAGTTGTTGTTTTAAGAAGTTGTTCTCTTTGAATTAAGTTGTTTAAAAGATGTTATGTTTCCTTTGAAGTTTTAAAGTTATGAATCCACTGCATATTTATGGAATCAGGTTGAAATACTTTTGAAGACTAATAAATTATTATAAGTTCTTTGGATAAATATGTGCTATGTATCTTTTATGATAGGTTTTTATGTTGTTGGTTTTTGGAATGAGAATGTAATGCCCCATATTTGCGGAAATTTTGGCACTCTGATTTTAATATAACTGTGGGGTAGATTTGGGGTGTTACATTAGTGGTATCAGAGCAGGTCGGCTGGTCCGGCCAATTTGTTAAGTCTTTAACAATCGAGTATTGTTAATTATTACTGACCATTGTTTGTGCTGGCGTTGGTGGAAACTCCATCGGGCAACGAGGACAGAGGTACCAGAGGTACGTGTTTCGTCGATAGAACTTCGTTAGTTATTATTATTGTTGGATGAGTTGAAATAGAATTGCACGTGTGCGTTACATTTTAATTTTAGTAAGTTGTGATTATATCGGAAGGCAAGAGGTGGAGGCGAAGTTAAGGGAAGTGGTGTCGGATGAATTTTTGAGGACGAAAATATTCTAAGTGCGGGATAGTTGTAACTCCTGGAAATTCATTAAATTATTTAAATGAATTATTGAGGATTTAAATTGTTGGAATTTAGTCGAAGAAGGAATTATCGGAATAATTACTAGGAGAATCATTGGATGGTTAGAATTAATAATCGAATAATTAGTTAATTTAGTCAATAGAAATTAATATTGGATTTAATATTGATTTTAGTAGAATGTTATTTTATTAGTTGGGTCAAGTGGGGTGTGTGAAATAGCAAGATTAGGAATAGAATTAATAGGCCCATTAAAGTTACTAGTAGACCTATTATTATATTAGGTTATAATATATAGAGGTTAGTAACCAAAAGCAAAACAATTATCACGTAGCAGTAGAAGAAGCAAGGGTTTGGAGGCACCAAGTGGGAGGCAAGCAAATTTAGAGAACTCACCGTCAAACCAGTTGCAGTTTCAACCGGAGAATTCGACCGACCGAAAAACCAAAAGGTAAGGGTGGGGTTCGGATTTTATAATCGGGAATATGATGATTAGTATGTAAGGGTGGAGTTCTGACTTTATAATTGGGTTCATGATGTTTGATATGTGGGTTATAGTATTGTTGTTTTTGTTCTTGAATTGGATGATGTATGATGAAGATTTGATGCATTTGAATGAATAATGATGTTATGATATCGTTTGATCGTTGTAGTATTAAAGGTTAATGTTAGGAGATGATTTATTATGTTTATAATTAGGTTTGTAGTACTGTAATTAGATTCCCGTAGTAAAATATAGAGAAAACTCGTAGCATTTATGCAAGAGGTATTAGAATGTGTCGACCTCAAGCTGGATGAGTCAATACATGGGCGAGGTTAGACTCAGGATGAGTCAATGCATGCAGGGCATGTGTCGATACATGAATGATGTTCGACTCAGGATGAGTCGATGCATGGAGGGTTTGCGTCGATACATGATGAGTACATGACTCAGGATGAGTCCTCACGAAGAGAGGTTGTGTCAATACATGAGTATGTGAGACTCAGGATGAGTCGACCGGTGTGATGCATGTGTCGATACATGCTGCATTTTAAAGTCAGGATGAGTCGATCCATAGGGTTTTTCATCGACCCATGTTGTAAAGGAGAAGCGGGATGAGTGGATCCATAAGGTTTTGTGTCGATACATAATGTCTGGTTTTGACGGAATCTGTTTTTAAATTGCTGTAAGTTGAGTTGTAGGAGGCTGTTTGAGATGTTGTTCGAAGAGTTGACTTACTAATGCGACGAAATCTAATCTAGATGATTTAGATGATGATTAAGAAGTGTAATCCTAGTAACCAATTTAGGATTTAGAAATTAATTCCGTTGTTGGTTGTTGTGCTGATTTTTGGACAAAATGATGAACAGTAGATGTTTAGACACTGCTGTTAGAATTATGACAGTAGGATTAGTGACAGTAACGATATAAATTAGCAGAATAACAGGATGGGTTACTGTACTATTATTATACAGTTGAGTATTAATGAGATGTTATTGATGAAGTTGTGTTCGATGATTTTTGTGATAATAAATGATGTTTAATAAATTATTTTGATGTTATGAGATGTTGTTGTTTTGAGATAATTGAGATGTGATTGAATATGTGAAGTGTTAGGCTTATTGCCAGTGATGCAGGGATGTAGGCGAATGCCTCATAATGAATTTGTGGTTAATGATATATATGTGATGTTGTATGTTACATGAGTCTCATACATTTGCATTTTGTGAAGGCATGTATTTGCGGATTTGTGAAGTAGGCTTATGTCTTGTGCCTCTATTAATTGGAAATTAGTGAAGAAGGCTGAAGCCTTGTTGGTACCACATGCATATGCACAGTTGTTTCGCATTCGAATTGCATTTTGAATCGCTAATGATAATTGTGAATGTTTATTGATCGTTGTGTGTTGTTGGGAAGCGGTGAAGTTTATAATGCTCTTGTCTAATATATTAATTATCATAATCTTATTTATATTATTCGATGCCTCACCCATTTATTTGTTTCACCGTTGCCTTTATACTGGTAACGTGCAGGTAATGAGGAGTAAAGACTTAATAGCTTGTTGGTGTCGTTGCTCTGATACGTAGCACTCGGGGGGGATGAACGCTTATTTGATTTTATGATGTTTTAAGTTTAATTCAAGTTGTTGTTTTAAGAAGTTGTTCTCTTTGAATTAAGTTGTTTAAAAGATGCTATGTTTCCTTTGAAGTTTTAAAGTTATGAATCCGCTGCATATTTATGGAATCAAGTTGAAATACTTTTGAAGACTAATAAATTGTTATAAGTTCTTTGGATAAATATGTTCTATGTATATTTTATGATAGGTTTTTATGTTGTTGGTTTTTGGAATGAGAATGTAATGCCCCATATTTGCGGAAATTTTGGCACTCTGATTTTAATATAACTGTGGGGTAGATTTGGGGTGTTACATTAGTGGTATCAGAGCAGGTCGGTCCGTCCGCGCAAGTTGTTGAGTCTTTAACAATCGAGTTTTGTTAATTATTGCTGACCATTGTTTGTGCTGGCGTTGGTGGAAACTCCAATGGGCAACGAGGACAGAGGTACTACAGGTACGTGTTTCTTCGATAGAACTTCGTTAGTTATTATTATTGTTGGATGAGTTGAAATAGAATTGCACGTGTGCGTTAGATTTTAATTTTAGTAAGTTGTGATTATATCGGAAGGCTAGAGGTGGAGGCGAAGTTAAGGGAAGTGGTGTCGGATGAATTTTTGGGAGGAAAATATTCTAAGTGGGGGAGAGTTGTAACGCCCGAAAATTCATTAAATTATTTAAATGAATTATTGAGGAATTATATTGTGGGAATTTAGTCGAAGTAGGAATTATCAGAATAATTATTAGGAGCATCATTGGATGGTTAGAATTGATAATCGAATAATTAGTCAATTTAGTCAAGAGAAATTAATATTGGATTTAATTTTGATTTTAGTAGAATGTTATTTTATTAGTTGGGTCAAGTGGGGTGTGTGAAATAGCAAGATTAGGAATAAAATTAATAGGCCCATTAAAGTTACTAGTAGACCTATTATTATATTAGGTTATAATATATAGAGGTTAGCAACCAAAAGCAAAATAATTATCACGTAAAAGTAGAAGAAGCAAGGGTTTGGAGGCACCAAGTGGGAGGCAAGCAAATTTAGAGAACTCGCCGTCAAACCAGTTGCAGTTTCAACCGGAGAATTCGACTGACCGAAAAACCAAAATGTAAGGGTGGGGTCGGATTTTATAACCGGGAATATGATGGTTAGTATGTAAAGGTGGGGTTCTGACTTTATAATTGGGTTCATGATGTTTGATATGTGGGTTAGAGGATTGTTGTTTTTGTTCTTGAATTGGATGATGTATGATGAAGATTTGATGCATTTGAATGAATAATGATGTTATGATATCGTTTGATCGATGTAGTATTATAGGTTAATGTTAGGAGATGATTTATTATGTTTATAAAGAGGTTTGTAGGACGGTAATTAGATTCCCGTAGTAAAATATAGAGAAAACTCGCAGAATTTATGCAGGAGGTATCAGTATGTGTCGACCTCAAGCTGGATGAGTCGATACATGGGTAAGGTTAGACTCAAGATGAGTCGATGCATGCAGGGAATATGTCGATACATGAATGATGTTCGACTCAGGATGATTCGATGCATGGAGGGCTTGCATCAATACATGATGAGTACAAGACTCAGGATGAGTCGACACGAAGAGAGGATGTGTCGATACATGAGTGTGTGAGACTCAGGATGAGTAGACCGGTGCGATGCATGTGTCGATACATGCTGCGTTTTGAAGTCAGGATGAGTCGATCCATAAGGTTTTGCGTTGACCCATGTTGTAAAGGAGAAGCGGAATGAGTCGATCCATAAGGTTTTGTGTCGATACATAATGTCTGGTTTTGACGGAATCTGTTTTTAAATTGCTGTAACTTGAGTTGTAGGATGCTCTTTGAGATGTCGTTCAAAGCGTTGACTTACTAATGCGATGAACTCTAATCTAGATGATTTAGATAATGATTAAGAAGTGTAATCCTAGTAACCAATTTAGGATTTAGAAATTAATTTTGTTGTTTGTTGTTGTGTTGATTTTTGGACATAATGATGAATAGTAGATGTTTAGACGCTGCTGTTAGAATTATGACAGTAGGATTAGTGACAATAACGATATAAATTAGCAGAATTACAGGATGGGTTACTGTACTATTATTATACAGTTGAGTATTAGTGAGATGTTATTGATAAAGTTGTGTTCGATGATTTTTATGATAATAAATGATGTTTAATAAATTATTTTGATGTTATGAGATGATGTTGTTTTGAGATAATTGAGATGTGATTGAATATGTGAAGTGTTAGGCATTTTTCCAGTGATGTAGGTGAATGCCTCGTAGTGAAGTTTTTGTTACAGATATATATGTGATGTTGTATGTTACATGAGTCTCATACATTTGCATTTTGTGAAGGCATGTATTGGAGGATTTGTGAAGTAGGCTTATGACTTGTGCCTCTATTAATTGGCAATTAGTGAAGAGGGTTGAAGCCCTGTTGGTATCACATGCATATGTACAATTGTTTCGCATTCGAATTGCATTTTGAATCGCTAATGATAATTGTGAATGTTTATTGATCGTTGTGTGTTGTTGAGAAGCGGTGAAGTTTATAATGCTCTTGTCTAATATATTAATTATCATAATCTTATTTATATTATTCGATGTCTCACCCATTTATTTGTTTCACCGTTGCCTTTATACTGGTAACGTGCAGGTAACGAGGAGTAGAGACTTAGTAGCTTGTTGGTGTCGTCGCTCTGATACGTAGCACTCGGGGGGGATGAATGCTTATTTGATTTTATGATGTTTAAAGTTTAATTCAAGTTGTTGTTTTAAGAAGTTGTTCCCTTTGAATTAAGTTGTTTAAAAGATGCTATGTTTCCTTTGAAGTTTTAAAGTTATGAATCCGCTGCATATTTATGGAATCAAGTTGAAATACTTTTGAAGACTAATAAATTGTTATAAGTTCTTTGGATAAATATGTGCTATGTAAATTTTATGATAGGTTTTTATGTTGTTGGATTTTGGAATGAGAATGTAATGCCCCATATTGGCGAAAATTTTGGCACTCTGATTTTAATATAACTGTGGGGTAGATTTGGGGTGTTACATTAGTGGTATCAGAGCAGGTCGGTCTGTCCAGCCAAGTTGTTTAGTCTTTAACAATCGAGTATTGTTAATTATTGCTGACCATTGTTTGTGCTGGCGTTGGTGGAAACTCCAATGGGCAACGAGGACAGAGGTACTAGAGCTACGTGTTTCTTCGATAGAACTTCGTTAGTTATTATTATTGTTTGATGAGTTGAAATAGAATTGCATGTGTGCGTTAGATTTTAATTTTAGTAAGTTGTGATTATATCGGAAGGCTAGAGGTGGAGGCGAAGTTAAGGGAAATGGTGTCAGATGAATTTTTGAGGACGAAAATATTCTAAGTGGGGGAGAGTTGTAACGCCCGGAAATTCATTAAATTATTTAAATGAATTATTGAGGAATTATATTGTTGGAATTTAGTCGAAGAAGGAATTATTGGAATAATTATTAGGAGCATCATTGGATGGTTAGAATTGATAATCGAATAATTAGTCAATTTAGTCAAGAGAAATTAATATTGGATTTAATGTTGATTTTAGTAGAATGTTATTTTATTAGTTGGGACAAGTGGGGTGTGTGAAATAGCAAGATTAGGAATAGAATTAATAGGCCCATTAAAGTTACTAGTAGACCTATTATTATATTAGGTTATAATATATAGAGGTTAGCAACCAAAAGCAAAACAATGATCACGTAGAAGTAGAAGAAGCAAGGGTTTGGAGGCACCAAGTGGGAGGCAAGCAAATTTAGAGAACTCGCCGTCAAACCAATTGCAGTTTCAACCGGAGAATTTGACCGACCGAAAAACCAAAAGGTAAGGGTGGGGTTCGGATTTTATAATCGGGAATATGATGGTTAGTATGTAAGGGTGGGGTTCTGACTTTATAATTGGGTTCATGATGTTTGATATGTGGGTTAGAGGATTGTTGTTTTTGTTCTTGAATTGGATGATGTATGATGAAGATTTGATGCATTTGAATGAATAATGATGTTATGATATTGTTTGATCGATGTAGTATTATAGGTTAATGTTAGGAGATGATTTATTATGTTTATAATGAGGTTTGTAGGACGGTAATTAGATTCCCGTAGTAAAATATAGAGAAAACTCGCAGAATTTATGCAGGAGGTATCAGTATGTGTCGACCTCAAGCTGGATGAGTCGATACATGGGTAAGGTTAGACTCAAGATGAGTCGATGCATGCAGGGAATATGTCGATACATGAATGATGTTCGACTCAGGATGATTCGATGCATGGAGGGCTTGCATCAATACATGATGAGTACAAGACTCAGGATGAGTCGACACGAAGAGAGGATGTGTCGATACATGAGTGTGTGAGACTCAGGATGAGTAGACCGGTGCGATGCATGTGTCGATACATGCTGCGTTTTGAAGTCAGGATGAGTCGATCCATAAGGTTTTGCGTTGACCCATGTTGTAAAGGAGAAGCGGAATGAGTCGATCCATAAGGTTTTGTGTCGATACATAATGTCTGGTTTTGACGGAATCTGTTTTTAAATTGCTGTAACTTGAGTTGTAGGATGCTCTTTGAGATGTCGTTCAAAGCGTTGACTTACTAATGCGATGAACTCTAATCTAGATGATTTAGATAATGATTAAGAAGTGTAATCCTAGTAACCAATTTAGGATTTAGAAATTAATTTTGTTGTTTGTTGTTGTGTTGATTTTTGGACATAATGATGAATAGTAGATGTTTAGACGCTGCTGTTAGAATTATGACAGTAGGATTAGTGACAATAACGATATAAATTAGCAGAATTACAGGATGGGTTACTGTACTATTATTATACAGTTGAGTATTAGTGAGATGTTATTGATAAAGTTGTGTTCGATGATTTTTATGATAATAAATGATGTTTAATAAATTATTTTGATGTTATGAGATGTTGTTGTTTTGAGATAATTGAGATGTGATTGAATATGTGAAGTGTTAGGCATTTTTCCAGTGATGTAGGTGAATGCCTCGTAGTGAAGTTTTTGTTACAGATATATATGTGATGTTGTATGTTACATGAGTCTCATACATTTGCATTTTGTGAAGGCATGTATTGGAGGATTTGTGAAGTAGGCTTATGACTTGTGCCTCTATTAATTGGCAATTAGTGAAGAGGGTTGAAGCCCTGTTGGTATCACATGCATATGTACAATTGTTTCGCATTCGAATTGCATTTTGAATCGCTAATGATAATTGTGAATGTTTATTGATCGTTGTGTGTTGTTGAGAAGCGGTGAAGTTTATAATGCTCTTGTCTAATATATTAATTATCATAATCTTATTTATATTATTCGATGTCTCACCCATTTATTTGTTTCACCGTTGCCTTTATACTGGTAACGTGCAGGTAACGAGGAGTAGAGACTTAGTAGCTTGTTGGTGTCGTCGCTCTGATACGTAGCACTCGGGGGGGATGAACGCTTATTTGATTTTATGATGTTTAAAGTTTAATTCAAGTTGTTGTTTTAAGAAGTTGTTCCCTTTGAATTAAGTTGTTTAAAAGATGCTATGTTTCCTTTGAAGTTTTAAAGTTATGAATCCGCTGCATATTTATGGAATCAAGTTGAAATACTTTTGAAGACTAATAAATTGTTATAAGTTCTTTGGATAAATATGTGCTATGTAAATTTTATGATAGGTTTTTATGTTGTTGGATTTTGGAATGAGAATGTAATGCCCCATATTGGCGAAAATTTTGGCACTCTGATTTTAATATAACTGTGGGGTAGATTTGGGGTGTTACATTAGTGGTATCAGAGCAGGTCGGTCTGTCCAGCCAAGTTGTTTAGTCTTTAACAATCGAGTATTGTTAATTATTGCTGACCATTGTTTGTGCTGGCGTTGGTGGAAACTCCAATGGGCAACGAGGACAGAGGTACTAGAGCTACGTGTTTCTTCGATAGAACTTCGTTAGTTATTATTATTGTTTGATGAGTTGAAATAGAATTGCATGTGTGCGTTAGATTTTAATTTTAGTAAGTTGTGATTATATCGGAAGGCTAGAGGTGGAGGCGAAGTTAAGGGAAATGGTGTCAGATGAATTTTTGAGGACGAAAATATTCTAAGTGGGGGAGAGTTGTAACGCCCGGAAATTCATTAAATTATTTAAATGAATTATTGAGGAATTATATTGTTGGAATTTAGTCGAAGAAGGAGTTATTGGAATAATTATTAGGAGCATCATTGGATGGTTAGAATTGATAATCGAATAATTAGTCAATTTAGTCAAGAGAAATTAATATTGGATTTAATGTTGATTTTAGTAGAATGTTATTTTATTAGTTGGGACAAGTGGGGTGTGTGAAATAGCAAGATTAGGAATAGAATTAATAGGCCCATTAAAGTTACTAGTAGACCTATTATTATATTAGGTTATAATATATAGAGGTTAGCAACCAAAAGCAAAACAATGATCACGTAGAAGTAGAAGAAGCAAGGGTTTGGAGGCACCAAGTGGGAGGCAAGCAAATTTAGAGAACTCGCCGTCAAACCAATTGCAGTTTCAACCGGAGAATTTGACCGACCGAAAAACCAAAAGGTAAGGGTGGGGTTCGGATTTTATAATCGGGAATATGATGGTTAGTATGTAAGGGTGGGGTTCTGACTTTATAATTGGGTTCATGATGTTTGATATGTGGGTTAGAGGATTGTTGTTTTTGTTCTTGAATTGGATGATGTATGATGAAGATTTGATGCATTTGAATGAATAATGATGTTATGATATCGTTTGATCGATGTAGTATTATAGGTTAATGTTAGGAGATGATTTATTATGTTTATAATGAGGTTTGTAGGACGGTAATTAGATTCCCGTAGTAAAATATAGAGAAAACTCGCAGAATTTATGCAGGAGGTATCAGTATGTGTCGACCTCAAGCTGGATGAGTCGATACATGGGTAAGGTTAGACTCAAGATGAGTCGATGCATGCAGGGAATATGTCGATACATGAATGATGTTCGACTCAGGATGATTCGATGCATGGAGGGCTTGCATCAATACATGATGAGTACAAGACTCAGGATGAGTCGACACGAAGAGAGGATGTGTCGATACATGAGTGTGTGAGACTCAGGATGAGTAGACCGGTGCGATGCATGTGTCGATACATGCTGCGTTTTGAAGTCAGGATGAGTCGATCCATAAGGTTTTGCGTTGACCCATGTTGTAAAGGAGAAGCGGAATGAGTCGATCCATAAGGTTTTGTGTCGATACATAATGTCTGGTTTTGACGGAATCTGTTTTTAAATTGCTGTAACTTGAGTTGTAGGATGCTCTTTGAGATGTCGTTCAAAGCGTTGACTTACTAATGCGATGAACTCTAATCTAGATGATTTAGATAATGATTAAGAAGTGTAATCCTAGTAACCAATTTAGGATTTAGAAATTAATTCTGTTGTTTGTTGTTGTGTTGATTTTTGGACATAATGATGAATAGTAGATGTTTAGACGCTGCTGTTAGAATTATGACAGTAGGATTAGTGAC
This sequence comes from Vicia faba, assembly GCA_948472305.1. Lineage (NCBI taxonomy): Eukaryota > Viridiplantae > Streptophyta > Magnoliopsida > Fabales > Fabaceae > Vicia > Vicia faba. Next base: position 1,518,712,696 of record OX451738.1, read on the forward strand.
AGTAACGATATAAATTAGCAGAATTACAGGATGGGTTACTGTACTATTATTATACAGTTGAGTATTAGTGAGATGTTATTGATGAAGTTGTGTTCGATGATTTTTATGATAATAAATGATGTTTAATAAATTATTTTGATGTTATGAGATGTTGTTGTTTTGAGATAATTGAGATGTGATTGAATATGTGAAGTGTTAGGCATTTTTCCAGTGATGTAGGTGAAAGCCTCGTAGTGAAGTTTTTGTTACAGATATATATGTGATGTTGTATGTTACATGAGTCTCATACATTTGCATTTTGTGAAGGCATGTATTGGAGGATTTGTGAAGTAGGCTTATGACTTGTGCCTCTATTAATTGGCAATTAGTGAAGAGGGTTGAAGCCCTGTTGGTATCACATGCATATGTACAATTGTTTCGCATTCGAATTGCAATTTGAATCGCTAATGATAATTGTGAATGTTTATTGATCGTTGTGTGTTGTTGAGAAGCGGTGAAGTTTATAATGCTCTTGTCTAATATATTAATTATCATAATCTTATTTATATTATTCGATGTCTCACCCATTTATTTGTTTCACCGTTGCCTTTATACTAGTAACGTGCAGGTAACAAGGAGTAGAGACTTAGTAGCTTGTTGGTGTCGTCGCTCTGATACGTAGCACTCGGGGGGGATGAACGCTTATATGATTTTATGATGTTTAAAGTTTAATTCAAGTTGTTGTTTTAAGAAGTTGTTCCCTTTGAATTAAGTTGTTTAAAAGATGCTATGTTTCTTTGAAGTTTTAAATTTATGAATCCGCTGCATATTTATGGAATCAAGTTGAAATACCTTTGAAGACTAATAAATTGTTATAAGTTCTTTGGATAAATATGTGCTATGTAAATTTTATGATAGGTTTTTATGTTGTTGGATTTTGGAATGAGAATGTAATGCCCCATATTGGCGAAAATTTTGGCACTCTGATTTTAATATAACTGTGGTGTAGATTTGGGGTGTTACATTAGTGGTATCAGAGCAGGTCGGTCCGTCCAACCAAGTTGTTTAGTCTTTAACAATCGAGTATTGTTAATTATTGCTGACCATTGTTTGTGCTGGCGTTGGTGGAAACTCCAATGGGCAACGAGGACAGAGGTACTAGAGGTACGTGTTTCTTCGATAGAACTTCGTTAGTTATTATTATTGTTTGATGAGTTGAAATAGAATTGCACGTGTGCGTTAGATTTTAATTTTAGTAAGTTGTGATTATATCGGAAGGCTAGAGGTGGAGGCGAAGTTAAGGGAAGTGGTGTCAGATGAATTTTTGAGGACGAAAATATTCTAAGTGAGGGAGAGTTGTAACGCCCGGAAATTCATTAAATTATTTAAATGAATTATTGAGGAATTATATTGTTGGAATTTAGTCGAAGAAGGAATTATTGGAATAATTATTAGGAGCATCATTGGATGGTTAGAATTGATAATCGAATAATTAGTCAATTTAGTCAAGAGAAATTAATATTGGATTTAATGTTTATTTTAGTAGAATGTTATTTTATTAGTTGGGACAAGTGGGGTGTGTGAAATAGCAAGATTAGGAATAGAATTAATAGGCCCATTAAAGTTACTAGTAGACCTATTATTATATTAGGTTATAATATATAGAGGTTAGCAACCAAAAGCAAAACAATGATCACGTAGAAGTAGAAGAAGCAAGGGTTTGGAGGCACCAAGTGGGAGGCAAGCAAATTTAGAGAACTCGCCGTCAAACCAATTGCAGTTTCAACCTGAGAATTTGACCGACCGAAAAACCAAAAGGTAAGGGTGGGGTTCAGATTTTATAATCGGGAATATGATGGTTAGTATGTAAGGGTGGGGTTCTGACTTTATAATTGGGTTCATGATGTTTGATATGTGGGTTAGAGGATTGTTGTTTTTGTTCTTGAATTGGATGATGTATGATGAAGATTTGATGCATTTGAATGAATAATGATGTTATGATATCGTTTGATCGATGTAGTATTATAGGTTAATGTTAGGAGATTATTTATTATGTTTATAATGAGGTTTGTAGGACTGTAATTAGATTCCCGTAGTAAAATATTGAGAAAACTCGCAGAATTTATGCAGGAGGTATCAGTATGTGTCGACCTCAAGCTGGATGAGTCGATACATGGGAGAGGTTAGACTATGGATGAGTCGATGCATGCATGGCATGTGTCGATACATGAATGATGTTCGAATCAGGATGAGTCGATGCATGGAGGGCTTGCGTCGATACATGATGAGTACAAGACTCAGGATGAGTCGACACGAAGAGAGGATGTGTCTATACATGAGTGTGTGAGACTCAGGATGAGTCGACCGGTGCGATGCATGTGTCGATACATGCTGCATTTTGAAGTCAGGATGAGTTGATCCATAGGGTTTTGCATCGACCCATGTTGTAAAGGAGTAGCGGGATGAGTCGATCCATAAGGTTTTGTGTCGATACATAATGTCTGGTTTTGACGAAATCAGTTTTTAAATTGCTATAACTTGAGTTGTACAATGCTGTTTGAGATGTCGTTCGAAGCGTTGACTTACTAACACGGCGAACTCTAATCTAGGTGATTTAGATGATGATTAAGAAGTGTAATCCTAGTAAACAATTTAGGATTTAGAAATTAATTCCGTTGTTGGTCGTTGTGGTGATTTTTGGACAGAATGATGAATAGTATATGTTTAGAGGTTGTTGTTAGAATTATGACAATAGGATTAGTGACAGTAACGATATAAATTAGTAGAATAACAGGATGGATTACTGTACTATTATTATACAGTTGAGTATTAGTGAGATGTTATTGATGAAGTTGTGTTCGATGATTTTTGTGATAATAAATGATGTTTAATAAATTATTTTGATGTTATGAGATGTTGTTGTTTTGAGATAATTGAGATGTGATTGAATATGTGAAGTGTTAGGCATTTTTCCAGTGATGTAGGTGAAAGCCTCGTAGTGAAGTTTTTGTTACAGATATATATGTGATGTTGTATATTACATGAGTCTCATACATTTGCATTTTGTGAAGGCATGTATTGGAGGATTTGTGAAGTAGGCTTATGACTTGTGCCTCTATTAATTGGCAATTAGTGAAGAGGGTTGAAGCCCTGTTGGTATCACATGCATATGTACAATTGTTTCGCATTCGAATTGCATTTTGAATCGCTAATGATAATTGTGAATGTTTATTGATCGTTGTGTGTTGTTGAGAAGCGGTGAAGTTTATAATGCTCTTGTCTAATATATTAATTATCATAATCTTATTTATATTATTCGATGTCTCACCCATTTATTTGTTTCACCGTTGCCTTTATACTGGTAACGTGCAGGTAACGAGGAGTAGAGACTTAGTAGCTTGTTGGTGTCGTCGCTCTGATACGTAGCACTCGGGGGGGATGAACGCTTATTTGATTTTATGATGTTTAAAGTTTAATTCAAGTTGTTGTTTTAAGAAGTTGTTCCCTTTGAATTAAGTTGTTTAAAAGATGCTATGTTTCCTTTGAAGTTTTAAAGTTATGAATCCGCTGCATATTTATGGAATCAAGTTGAAATACTTTTGAAGACTAATAAATTGTTATAAGTTCTTTGGATAAATATGTGCTATGTAAATTTTATGATAGGTTTTTATGTTGTTGGATTTTGGAATGAGAATGTAATGCCCCATATTGGCGAAAATTTTGGCACTCTGATTTTAATATAACTGTGGGGTAGATTTGGGGTGTTACATTAGTGGTATCAGAGCAGGTCGGTCTGTCCAGCCAAGTTGTTTAGTCTTTAACAATCGAGTATTGTTAATTATTGCTGACCATTGTTTGTGCTGGCGTTGGTGGAAACTCCAATGGGCAACGAGGACAGAGGTACTAGAGGTACGTGTTTCTTCGATAGAACTTCGTTAGTTATTATTATTGTTTGATGAGTTGAAATAGAATTGCATGTGTGCGTTAGATTTTAATTTTAGTAAGTTGTGATTATATCGGAAGGCTAGAGGTGGAGGCGAAGTTAAGGGAAATGGTGTCAGATGAATTTTTGAGGACGAAAATATTCTAAGTGGGGGAGAGTTGTAACGCCCGGAAATTCATTAAATTATTTAAATGAATTATTGAGGAATTATATTGTTGGAATTTAGTCGAAGAAGGAGTTATTGGAATAATTATTAGGAGCATCATTGGATGGTTAGAATTGATAATCGAATAATTAGTCAATTTAGTCAAGAGAAATTAATATTGGATTTAATGTTTATTTTAGTAGAATGTTATTTTATTAGTTGGGACAAGTGGGGTGTGTGAAATAGCAAGATTAGGAATAGAATTAATAGGCCCATTAAAGTTACTAGTAGACCTATTATTATATTAGGTTATAATATATAGAGGTTAGCAACCAAAAGCAAAACAATGATCACGTAGAAGTAGAAGAAGCAAGGGTTTGGAGGCACCAAGTGGGAGGCAAGCAAATTTAGAGAACTCGCCGTCAAACCAATTGCAGTTTCAACCTGAGAATTTGACCGACCGAAAAACCAAAAGGTAAGGGTGGGGTTCAGATTTTATAATCGGGAATATGATGGTTAGTATGTAAGGGTGGGGTTCTGACTTTATAATTGGGTTCATGATGTTTGATATGTGGGTTAGAGGATTGTTGTTTTTGTTCTTGAATTGGATGATGTATGATGAAGATTTGATGCATTTGAATGAATAATGATGTTATGATATCGTTTGATCGATGTAGTATTATAGGTTAATGTTAGGAGATTATTTATTATGTTTATAATGAGGTTTGTAGGACTGTAATTAGATTCCCGTAGTAAAATATTGAGAAAACTCGCAGAATTTATGCAGGAGGTATCAGTATGTGTCGACCTCAAGCTGGATGAGTCGATACATGGGAGAGGTTAGACTATGGATGAGTCGATGCATGCATGGCATGTGTCGATACATGAATGATGTTCGAATCAGGATGAGTCGATGCATGGAGGGCTTGCGTCGATACATGATGAGTACAAGACTCAGGATGAGTCGACACGAAGAGAGGATGTGTCTATACATGAGTGTGTGAGACTCAGGATGAGTCGACCGGTGCGATGCATGTGTCGATACATGCTGCATTTTGAAGTCAGGATGAGTTGATCCATAGGGTTTTGCATCGACCCATGTTGTAAAGGAGTAGCGGGATGAGTCGATCCATAAGGTTTTGTGTCGATACATAATGTCTGGTTTTGACGAAATCAGTTTTTAAATTGCTATAACTTGAGTTGTACAATGCTGTTTGAGATGTCGTTCGAAGCGTTGACTTACTAACACGGCGAACTCTAATCTAGGTGATTTAGATGATGATTAAGAAGTGTAATCCTAGTAAACAATTTAGGATTTAGAAATTAATTCCGTTGTTGGTCGTTGTGGTGATTTTTGGACAGAATGATGAATAGTATATGTTTAGAGGTTGTTGTTAGAATTATGACAATAGGATTAGTGACAGTAACGATATAAATTAGTAGAATAACAGGATGGATTACTGTACTATTATTATACAGTTGAGTATTAGTGAGATGTTATTGATGAAGTTGTGTTCGATGATTTTTGTGATAATAAATGATGTTTAATAAATTATTTTGATGTTATGAGATGTTGTTGTTTTGAGATAATTGAGATGTGATTGAATATGTGAAGTGTTAGGCTTATTGCCAATGATGCAGGGATGTAGGCGAATGCCTTGTAATGAAGTTGTGGTGAATGATATATATGTGATGTTGTATGTTACATGAGTCTCATAAATTTGCATTTTGTGAAGGCCTGTATTGGCGGATTTATGAAGTAGGCTTATGCCTTGTACCTCTATTAATTGGCAATTAGTGAAGAGGGTTGAAGCACTGTTGGTACCACATGTATATGCACAGTTGTTTCGCATTCGAATTGCATTTTGAATCGCTAATGATAATTGTGAATGTTTATTGATCGTTGTGTGTTGTTGAGAAGCGGTGAAGTTTATAATGCTCTTGTCTAATATATTAATTATCATAATCTTATTTATATTATTCGATGTCTCACCCATTTATTTGTTTCACCGTTGCCTTTATACTGGTAACGTGCAGGTAACGAGGAGTAGAGACTTAGTGGCTTGTTGGTGTCGTCGCTCTGATACGTAGCACTCGGGGGGGATGAACGCTTATTTGATTTTATGATGTTTTAAGTTTAATTCAAGTTGTTGTTTTAAGAAGTTGTTTTCTTTGAATTAAGTTGTTTAAAAGATGCTATGTTTCCTTTGAAGTTTTAAAGTTATGAATCCGCTGCATATTTATGGAATCAAGTTGAAATACTTTTGAAGACTAATAAATTGTTATAAGTTCTTTGGATAAATATGTGCTATGTAAATTTTATGATAGGTTTTTATGTTGTTGGTTTTTGGAATGAGAATGTAATGCCCCATATTGGCGAAAATTTTGGCACTCTGATTTTAATATAACTGTGGGATAGATTTGGGGTGTTACATTAGTGGTATCAGAGCAGGTCGGTCCGTCCAGCCAAGTTGTTTAGTCTTTAACAATCGAGTATTGTTAATTATTGCTGACCATTGTTTGTGCTGGCGTTGGTGGAAACTCCAATGGGCAACGAGGACAGAGGTACTAGAGGTACGTGTTTCTTCGATAGAACTTCGTTAGTTATTATTATTGTTTGATGAGTTGAAATAGAATTGCACGTGTGCGTTAGATTTTAATTTTAGTAAGTTGTGATTATATCGGAAGGCTAGAGGTGGAGGCGAAGTTAAGGGAAATGGTGTCAGATGAATTTTTGAGGACGAAAATATTCTAAGTGGGGGAGAGTTGTAACGCCCGGAAATTCATTAAATTATTTAAATGAATTATTAAGGAATTATATTGTTGGAATTTAGTCGAAGAAGGAATTATTGGAATAATTATTAGGAGCATCATTGGATGGTTAGAATTGATAATCGAATAATTAGTCAATTTAGTCAAGAGAAATTAATATTGGATTTAATGTTGATTTTAGTAGAATGTTATTTTATTAGTTGGGACAAGTGGGGTGTGTGAAATAGCAAGATTAGGAATAGAATTAATAGGCCCATTAAAGTTACTAGTAGACCTATTATTATATTAGGTTATAATATATAGAGGTTAGCAACCAAAAGCAAAACAATGATCACGTAGAAGTAGAAGAAGCAAGGGTTTGGAGGCACCAAGTGGGAGGCAAGCAAATTTAGAGAACTCGCCGTCAAACCAATTGCAGTTTCAACCGGAGAATTTGACCGACCGAAAAACCAAAAGGTAAGGGTGGGGTTCGGATTTTATAATCGGGAATATGATGGTTAGTATGTAAGAGTGGGGTTCTGACTTTATAATTGGGTTCATGATGTTTGATATGTGGGTTAGAGGATTGTTGTTTTTGTTCTTGAATTGGATGATGTATGATGAAGATTTGATGCATTTGAATGAATAATGATGTTATGATATCGTTTGATCGATGTAGTATTATAGGTTAATGTTAGGAGATTATTTATTATGTTTATAATGAGGTTTGTAGGACTGTAATTAGATTCCCGTAGTAAAATATTGAGAAAACTCGCAGAATTTATGCAGGAGGTATCAGTATGTGTCGACCTCAAGCTGGATTAGTCGATACATGGGAGAGGTTAGACTATGGATGAGTCGATGCATGCATGTCATGTGTCGATACATGAATGATGTTCGAATCAGGATGAGTCGATGCATGGAGGGCTTGCGTCGATACATGATGAGTACAAGACTCAGGATGAGTCGACACGAAGAGAGGATGTGTCGATACATGAGTGTGTGAGACTCAGGATGAGTCGACCGGTGCGATGCATCTGTCGATACAGGCTGCGTTTTGAAGTCAGGATGAGTTGATCCATAGGGTTTTGCATCGACCCATGTTGTAAAGGAGTAGCGGGATGAGTCGATCCATAAGGTTTTGTGTCGATACATAATGTCTGGTTTTGACGAAATCAATTTTTAAATTGCTATAACTTGAGTTGTACAATGCTGTTTGAGATTTCGTTCGAAGCGTTGACTTACTAACACGGCGAACTCTAATCTAGGTGATTTAGATGATGATTAAGAAGTGTAATCCTAGTAAACAATTTAGGATTTAGAAATTAATTCCGTTGTTGGTCGTTGTGGTGATTTTTGGACAGAATGATGAATAGTATATGTTTAGAGGTTGTTGTTAGAATTATGACAATAGGATTAGTGACAGTAACGATATAAATTAGTAGAATAACAGGATGGGTTACTGTACTATTATTATACAGTTGAGTATTAGTGAGATGTTATTGATGAAGTTGTGTTCGATGATTTTTGTGATAATAAATGATGTTTAATAAATTATTTTGATGTTATGAGATTTTGTTGTTTTGAGATAATTGAGATGTGATTGAATATGTGAAGTGTTAGGCTTATTGCCAATGATGCAGGGATGTAGGCGAATGCCTTGTAATGAAGTTGTGGTGAATGATATATATGTGATGTTGTATGTTACATGAGTCTCATAAATTTGCATTTTGTGAAGGCCTGTATTGGCGGATTTATGAAGTAGGCTTATGCCTTGTACCTCTATTAATTGGCAACTAGTGAAGAGGGCTGAAGCACTGTTGGTACCACATGTACATGCACGGTTGTTTCGCATTCGAATTGCATTTTGAATCGCTAATGATAATTGTGAATGTTTATTGATTGTTGTGTGTTGTTGAGAAGCGGTGAAGTTTATAATGCTCTTGTCTAATATATTAATTATCATAATCTTATTTATATTATTCGATGTCTCACCCATTTATTTGTTTCACCGTTGCCTTTATACTGGTAACGTGCAGGTAACGAGGAGTAGAGACTTAGTAGCTTGTTGGTGTCGTCGCTCTGATACGTAGCACTCGGGGGGGATGAACGCTTATTTGATTTTATGATGTTTTAAGTTTAATTCAAGTTGTTATTTTAAGAAGTTGTTCTCTTTGAATTAAGTTGTTTAAAAGATGCTATGTTTCCTTTGAAGTTTTAAAGTTATGAATCCGCTGCATATTTATGGAATCAAGTTGAAATACTTTTGAAGACTAATAAATTGTTATAAGTTCTTTGGATAAATATGTGCTATGTAAATTTTATGATGGGTTTTTATGTTGTTGGTTTTTGGAATGAGAATGTAATGCCCCATATTTGCGAAAATTTTGGCACTCTGATTTTAATATAACTGTGGGGTAGATTTGGGGTGTTACATTAGTGGTATCAGAGCAGGTCGGTCCGTCCAGCCAAGTTGTTGAGTCTTTAACAATCGAGTATTGTTAATTATTGCTGACCATTGTTTGTGCTGGCGTTGGTGGAAACTCCAATGGGCAACGAGGACAGAGGTACTAGAGGTACGTGTTTCTTCGATAGAACTTCGTTAGTTATTATTATTGTTGGATGAGTTGAAATAGAATTGCACGTGTGCGTTAGATTTTAATTTTAGTAAGTTGTGATTATATCGGAAGGCTAGAGGTGGAGGCGAAGTTAAGGGAAGTGGTGTCGGATGAATTTTTGAGGACGAAAATATTCTAAGTGGGGGAGAGTTGTAACGCCCGGAAATTCATTAAATTATTTAAATGAATTATTGAGGAATTATATTGTTGGAATTTAGTCGAAGAAGGAATTATTGGAATAATTATTAGGAGCATCATTGGATGGTTAGAATTGATAATCGAATAATTAGTCAATTTAGTCAAGAGAAATTAATATTGGATTTAATGTTGATTTTAGTAGAATGTTATTTTATTATTTGGGTCAAGTGGGGTGTGTGAAATAGCAAGATTAGGAATAGAATTAATAGGCCCATTAAAGTTACTAGTAGACCTATTATTATATTAGGTTATAATATATAGAGGTTAGCAACCAAAAGCAAAACAATGATCACGTAGAAGTAGAAGAAGCAAGGGTTTGGAGGCACCAAGTGGGAGGCAAGCAAATTTAGAGAACTCGCCGTCAAACCAATTGCAGTTTCAACCGGAGAATTTGACCGACCGAAAAACCAAAAGGTAAGGGTGGGGTTCGGATTTTATAATCGGGAATATGATGGTTAGTATGTAAGAGTGGGGTTCTGACTTTATAATTGGGTTCATGATGTTTGATATGTGGGTTAGAGGATTGTTGTTTTTGTTCTTGAATTGGATGATGTATGATGAAGATTTGATGCATTTGAATGAATAATGATGTTATGATATCATTTGATCGATGTAGTATTATAGGTTAATGTTAGGAGATTATTTATTATGTTTATAATGAGGTTTGTAGGACTGTAATTAGATTCCCGTAGTAAAATATTGAGAAAACTCGCAGAATTTATGCTGGAGGTATCAGTATGTGTCGACCTCAAGCTGGATGAGTCGATACATGGGAGAGGTTAGACTATGGATGAGTCGATGCATGCATGGCATGTGTCGATACATGAATGATGTTCGAATCAGGATGAGTCGATGCATGGAGGGCTTGCGTCGATACATGATGAGTACAAGACTCAGGATGAGTCGACACGAAGAGAGGATGTGTCGATACATGAGTGTGTGAGACTCAGGATGAGTCGACCGGTGCGATGCATCTGTCGATACATGCTGCGTTTTGAAGTCAGGATGAGTTGATCCATAGGGTTTTGCATCGACCCATGTTGTAAAGGAGTAGCGGGATGAGTCGATCCATAAGGTTTTGTGTCGATACATAATGTCTGGTTTTGACGAAATCAATATTTAAATTGCTATAACTTGAGTTGTACAATGCTGTTTGAGATGTCGTTCGAAGCGTTGACTTACTAACACGGCGAACTCTAATCTAGGTGATTTAGATGATGATTAAGAAGTGTAATCCTAGTAAACAATTTAGGATTTAGAAATTAATTCCGTTGTTGGTCGTTGTGGTGATTTTTGGACAGAATGATGAATAGTATATGTTTAGAGGTTGTTGTTAGAATTATGACAATAGGATTAGTGACAGTAACGATATAAATTAGTAGAATAACAGGATGGATTACTGTACTATTATTATACAGTTGAGTATTAGTGAGATGTTATTGATGAAGTTGTGTTCGATGATTTTTGTGATAATAAATGATGTTTAATAAATTATTTTGATGTTATGAGATGTTGTTGTTTTGAGATAATTGAGATGTGATTGAATATGTGAAGTGTTAGGCATTTTTCCAGTGATGTAGGTGAAAGCCTCGTAGTGAAGTTTTTGTTACAGATATATATGTGATGTTGTATGTTACATGAGTCTCATACATTTGCATTTTGTGAAGGCATGTATTGGAGGATTTGTGAAGTAGGCTTATGACTTGTGCCTCTATTAATTGGCAATTAGTGAAGAGGGTTGAAGCCCTGTTGGTATCACATGCATATGTACAATTGTTTCGCATTCGAATTGCATTTTGAATCGCTAATGATAATTGTGAATGTTTATTGATCGTTGTGTGTTGTTGAGAAGCGGTGAAGTTTATAATGCTCTTGTCTAATATATTAATTATCATAATCTTATTTATATTATTCGATGTCTCACCCATTTATTTGTTTCACCGTTGCCTTTATACTAGTAACGTGCAGGTAACAAGGAGTAGAGACTTAGTAGCTTGTTGGTGTCGTCGCTCTGATACGTAGCACTCGGGGGGGGATGAACGCTTATATGATTTTATGATGTTTAAAGTTTAATTCAAGTTGTTGTTTTAAGAAGTTGTTCCCTTTGAATTAAGTTGTTTAAAAGATGCTATGTTTCTTTGAAGTTTTAAATTTATGAATCCGCTGCATATTTATGGAATCAAGTTGAAATACTTTTGAAGACTAATAAATTGTTATAAGTTCTTTGGATAAATATGTGCTATGTAAATTTTATGATAGGTTTTTATGTTGTTGGATTTTGGAATGAGAATGTAATGCCCCATATTGGCGAAAATTTTGGCACTCTGATTTTAATATAACTGTGGTGTAGATTTGGGGTGTTACATTAGTGGTATCAGAGCAGGTCGGTCCGTCCAGCCAAGTTGTTTAGTCTTTAACAATCGAGTATTGTTAATTATTGCTGACCATTGTTTGTGCTGGCGTTGGTGGAAACTCCAATGGGCAACGAGGACAGAGGTACTAGAGGTACGTGTTTCTTCGATAGAACTTCGTTAGTTATTATTATTGTTTGATGAGTTGAAATAGAATTGCACGTGTGCGTTAGATTTTAATTTTAGTAAGTTGTGATTATATCGGAAGGCTAGAGGTGGAGGCGAAGTTAAGGGAAGTGGTGTCAGATGAATTTTTGAGGACGAAAATATTCTAAGTGAGGGAGAGTTGTAACGCCCGGAAATTCATTAAATTATTTAAATGAATTATTGAGGAATTATATTGTTGGAATTTAGTCGAAGAAGGAATTATTGGAATAATTATTAGGAGCATCATTGGATGGTTAGAATTGATAATCGAATAATTAGTCAATTTAGTCAAGAGAAATTAATATTGGATTTAATGTTTATTTTAGTAGAATGTTATTTTATTAGTTGGGACAAGTGGGGTGTGTGAAATAGCAAGATTAGGAATAGAATTAATAGGCCCATTAAAGTTACTAGTAGACCTATTATTATATTAGGTTATAATATATAGAGGTTAGCAACCAAAAGCAAAACAATGATCACGTAGAAGTAGAAGAAGCAAGGGTTTGGAGGCACCAAGTGGGAGGCAAGCAAATTTAGAGAACTCGCCGTCAAACCAATTGCAGTTTCAACCTGAGAATTTGACCGACCGAAAAACCAAAAGGTAAGGGTGGGGTTCAGATTTTATAATCGGGAATATGATGGTTAGTATGTAAGGGTGGGGTTCTGACTTTATAATTGGGTTCATGATGTTTGATATGTGGGTTAGAGGATTGTTGTTTTTGTTCTTGAATTGGATGATGTATGATGAAGATTTGATGCATTTGAATGAATAATGATGTTATGATATCGTTTGATCGATGTAGTATTATAGGTTAATGTTAGGAGATTATTTATTATGTTTATAATGAGGTTTGTAGGACTGTAATTAGATTCCCGTAGTAAAATATTGAGAAAACTCGCAGAATTTATGCAGGAGGTATCAGTATGTGTCGACCTCAAGCTGGATGAGTCGATACATGGGAGAGGTTAGACTATGGATGAGTCGATGCATGCATGGCATGTGTCGATACATGAATGATGTTCGAATCAGGATGAGTCGATGCATGGAGGGCTTGCGTCGATACATGATAAGTACAAGACTCAGGATGAGTCGACACGAAGAGAGGATGTGTCTATACATGAGTGTGTGAGACTCAGGATGAGTCGACCGGTGCGATGCATGTGTCGATACATGCTGCATTTTGAAGTCAGGATGAGTTGATCCATAGGGTTTTGCATCGACCCATGTTGTAAAGGAGTAGCGGGATGAGTCGATCCATAAGGTTTTGTGTCGATACATAATGTCTGGTTTTGACGAAATCAGTTTTTAAATTGCTATAACTTGAGTTGTACAATGCTGTTTGAGATGTCGTTCGAAGCGTTGACTTACTAACACGGCGAACTCTAATCTAGGTGATTTAGATGATGATTAAGAAGTGTAATCCTAGTAAACAATTTAGGATTTAGAAATTAATTCCGTTGTTGGTCGTTGTGGTGATTTTTGGACAGAATGATGAATAGTATATGTTTAGAGGTTGTTGTTAGAATTATGACAATAGGATTAGTGACAGTAACGATATAAATTAGTAGAATAACAGGATGGATTACTGTACTATTATTATACAGTTGAGTATTAGTGAGATGTTATTGATGAAGTTGTGTTCGATGATTTTTGTGATAATAAATGATGTTTAATAAATTATTTTGATGTTATGAGATTTTGTTGTTTTGAGATAATTGAGATGTGATTGAATATGTGAAGTGTTAGGCTTATTGCCAATGATGCAGGGATGTAGGCGAATGCCTTGTAATGAAGTTGTGGTGAATGATATATATGTGATGTTGTATGTTACATGAGTCTCATAAATTTGCATTTTGTGAAGGCCTGTATTGGCGGATTTATGAAGTAGGCTTATGCCTTGTACCTCTATTAATTGGCAATTAGTGAAGAGGGTTGAAGCACTGTTGGTACCACATGTATATGCACAGTTGTTTCGCATTCGAATTGCCTTTTGAATCGCTAATGATAATTGTGAATGTTTATTGATCGTTGTGTGTTGTTGAGAAGGGGTGAAGTTTATAATGCTCTTGTCTAATATATTAATTATCATAATCTTATTTATATTATTCGATGTCTCACCCATTTATTTGTTTCACCGTTGCCTTTATACTGGTAACGTGCAGGTAACGAGGAGTAGAGACTTAGTAGCTTGTTGGTGTCGTCGCTCTGATACGTAGCACTCGGGGGGGATGAACGCTTATTTGATTTTATGATGTTTTAAGTTTAATTCAAGTTGTTGTTTTAAGAAGTTGTTTTCTTTGAATTAAGTTGTTTAAAAGATGCTATGTTTCCTTTGAAGTTTTAAAGTTATGAATCCGCTGCATATTTATGGAATCAAGTTGAAATACTTTTGAAGACTAATAAATTGTTATAAGTTCTTTGGATAAATATGTGCTATGTAAATTTTATGATAGGTTTTTATGTTGTTGGTTTTTGGAATGAGAATGTAATGCCCCATATTGGCGAAAATTTTGGCACTCTGATTTTAATATAACTGTGGGATAGATTTGGGGTGTTACATTAGTGGTATCAGAGCAGGTCGGTCCGTCCAGCCAAGTTGTTTAGTCTTTAACAATCGAGTATTGTTAATTATTGCTGACCATTGTTTGTGCTGGCGTTGGTGGAAACTCCAATGGGCAACGAGGACAGAGGTACTAGAGGTACGTGTTTCTTCGATAGAACTTCGTTAGTTATTATTATTGTTTGATGAGTTGAAATAGAATTGCACGTGTGCGTTAGATTTTAATTTTAGTAAGTTGTGATTATATCGGAAGGCTAGAGGTGGAGGCGAAGTTAAGGGAAATGGTGTCAGATGAATTTTTGAGGACGAAAATATTCTAAGTGGGGGAGAGTTGTAACGCCCGGAAATTCATTAAATTATTTAAATGAATTATTAAGGAATTATATTGTTGGAATTTAGTCGAAGAAGGAATTATTGGAATAATTATTAGGAGCATCATTGGATGGTTAGAATTGATAATCGAATAATTAGTCAATTTAGTCAAGAGAAATTAATATTGGATTTAATGTTGATTTTAGTAGAATGTTATTTTATTAGTTGGGACAAGTGGGGTGTGTGAAATAGCAAGATTAGGAATAGAATTAATAGGCCCATTAAAGTTACTAGTAGACCTATTATTATATTAGGTTATAATATATAGAGGTTAGCAACCAAAAGCAAAACAATGATCACGTAGAAGTAGAAGAAGCAAGGGTTTGGAGGCACCAAGTGGGAGGCAAGCAAATTTAGAGAACTCGCCGTCAAACCAATTGCAGTTTCAACCGGAGAATTTGACCGACCGAAAAACCAAAAGGTAAGGGTGGGGTTCGGATTTTATAATCGGGAATATGATGGTTAGTATGTAAGAGTGGGGTTCTGACTTTATAATTGGGTTCATGATGTTTGATATGTGGGTTAGAGGATTGTTGTTTTTGTTCTTGAATTGGATGATGTATGATGAAGATTTGATGCATTTGAATGAATAATGATGTTATGATATCGTTTGATCGATGTAGTATTATAGGTTAATGTTAGGAGATTATTTATTATGTTTATAATGAGGTTTGTAGGACTGTAATTAGATTCCCGTAGTAAAATATTGAGAAAACTCGCAGAATTTATGCAGGAGGTATCAGTATGTGTCGACCTCAAGCTGGATGAGTCGATACATGGGAGAGGTTAGACTATGGATGAGTCGATGCATGCATGTCATGTGTCGATACATGAATGATGTTCGAATCAGGATGAGTCGATGCATGGAGGGCTTGCGTCGATACATGATGAGTACAAGACTCAGGATGAGTCGACACGAAGAGAGGATGTGTCGATACATGAGTGTGTGAGACTCAGGATGAGTCGACCGGTGCGATGCATCTGTCGATACAGGCTGCGTTTTGAAGTCAGGATGAGTTGATCCATAGGGTTTTGCATCGACCCATGTTGTAAAGGAGTAGCGGGATGAGTCGATCCATAAGGTTTTGTGTCGATACATAATGTCTGGTTTTGACGAAATCAATTTTTAAATTGCTATAACTTGAGTTGTACAATGCTGTTTGAGATTTCGTTCGAAGCGTTGACTTACTAACACGGCGAACTCTAATCTAGGTGATTTAGATGATGATTAAGAAGTGTAATCCTAGTAAACAATTTAGGATTTAGAAATTAATTCCGTTGTTGGTCGTTGTGGTGATTTTTGGACAGAATGATGAATAGTATATGTTTAGAGGTTGTTGTTAGAATTATGACAATAGGATTAGTGACAGTAACGATATAAATTAGTAGAATAACAGGATGGGTTACTGTACTATTATTATACAGTTGAGTATTAGTGAGATGTTATTGATGAAGTTGTGTTCGATGATTTTTGTGATAATAAATGATGTTTAATAAATTATTTTGATGTTATGAGATTTTGTTGTTTTGAGATAATTGAGATGTGATTGAATATGTGAAGTGTTAGGCTTATTGCCAATGATGCAGGGATGTAGGCGAATGCCTTGTAATGAAGTTGTGGTGAATGATATATATGTGATGTTGTATGTTACATGAGTCTCATAAATTTGCATTTTGTGAAGGCCTGTATTGGCGGATTTATGAAGTAGGCTTATGCCTTGTACCTCTATTAATTGGCAATTAGTGAAGAGGGTTGAAGCACTGTTGGTACCACATGTATATGCACAGTTGTTTCGCATTCGAATTGCCTTTTGAATCGCTAATGATAATTGTGAATGTTTATTGATCGTTGTGTGTTGTTGAGAAGCGGTGAAGTTTATAATGCTCTTGTCTAATATATTAATTATCATAATCTTATTTATATTATTCGATGTCTCACCCATTTATTTGTTTCACCGTTGCCTTTATACTGGTAACGTGCAGGTAACGAGGAGTAGAGACTTAGTAGCTTGTTGGTGTCGTCGCTCTGATACGTAGCACTCGGGGGGGATGAACGCTTATTTGATTTTATGATGTTTTAAGTTTAATTCAAGTTGTTGTTTTAAGAAGTTGTTTTCTTTGAATTAAGTTGTTTAAAAGATGCTATGTTTCCTTTGAAGTTTTAAAGTTATGAATCCGCTGCATATTTATGGAATCAAGTTGAAATACTTTTGAAGACTAATAAATTGTTATAAGTTCTTTGGATAAATATGTGCTATGTAAATTTTATGATAGGTTTTTATGTTGTTGGTTTTTGGAATGAGAATGTAATGCCCCATATTGGCGAAAATTTTGGCACTCTGATTTTAATATAACTGTGGGATAGATTTAGGGTGTTACATTAGTGGTATCAGAGCAGGTCGGTCCGTCCAGCCAAGTTGTTTAGTCTTTAACAATCGAGTATTGTTAATTATTGCTGACCATTGTTTGTGCTGGCGTTGGTGGAAACTCCAATGGGCAACGAGGACAGAGGTACTAGAGGTACGTGTTTCTTCGATAGAACTTCGTTAGTTATTATTATTGTTTGATGAGTTGAAATAGAATTGCACGTGTGCGTTAGATTTTAATTTTAGTAAGTTGTGATTATATCGGAAGGCTAGAGGTGGAGGCGAAGTTAAGGGAAATGGTGTCAGATGAATTTTTGAGGACGAAAATATTCTAAGTGGGGGAGAGTTGTAACGCCCGGAAATTCATTAAATTATTTAAATGAATTATTGAGGAATTATATTGTTGGAATTTAGTCGAAGAAGGAATTATTGGAATAATTATTAGGAGCATCATTGGATGGTTAGAATTGATAATCGAATAATTAGTCAATTTAGTCAAGAGAAATTAATATTGGATTTAATGTTGATTTTAGTAGAATGTTATTTTATTAGTTGGGACAAGTGGGGTGTGTGAAATAGCAAGATTAGGAATAGAATTAATAGGCCCATTAAAGTTACTAGTAGACCTATTATTATATTAGGTTATAATATATAGAGGTTAGCAACCAAAAGCAAAACAATGATCACGTAGAAGTAGAAGAAGCAAGGGTTTGGAGGCACCAAGTGGGAGGCAAGCAAATTTAGAGAACTCGCCGTCAAACCAATTGCAGTTTCAACCGGAGAATTTGACCGACCGAAAAACCAAAAGGTAAGGGTGGGGTTCGGATTTTATAATCGGGAATATGATGGTTAGTATGTAAGAGTGGGGTTCTGACTTTATAATTGGGTTCATGATGTTTGATATGTGGGTTAGAGGATTGTTGTTTTTGTTCTTGAATTGGATGATGTATGATGAAGATTTGATGCATTTGAATGAATAATGATGTTATGATATCGTTTGATCGATGTAGTATTATAGGTTAATGTTAGGAGATTATTTATTATGTTTATAATGAGGTTTGTAGGACTGTAATTAGATTCCCGTAGTAAAATATTGAGAAAACTCGCAGAATTTATGCTGGAGGTATCAGTATGTGTCGACCTCAAGCTGGATGAGTCGATACATGGGAGAGGTTAGACTATGGATGAGTCGATGCATGCATGGCATGTGTCGATACATGAATGATGTTCGAATCAGGATGAGTCGATGCATGGAGGGCTTGCGTCGATACATGATGAGTACAAGACTCAGGATGAGTCGACACGAAGAGAGGATGTGTCGATACATGAGTGTGTGAGACTCAGGATGAGTCGACCGGTGCGATGCATCTGTCGATACATGCTGCGTTTTGAAGTCAGGATGAGTTGATCCATAGGGTTTTGCATCGACCCATGTTGTAAAGGAGTAGCGGGATGAGTCGATCCATAAGGTTTTGTGTCGATACATAATGTCTGGTTTTGACGAAATCAATATTTAAATTGCTATAACTTGAGTTGTACAATGCTGTTTGAGATTTCGTTCGAAGCGTTGACTTACTAACACGGCGAACTCTAATCTAGGTGATTTAGATGATGATTAAGAAGTGTAATCCTAGTAAACAATTTAGGATTTAGAAATTAATTCCGTTGTTGGTCGTTGTGGTGATTTTTGGACAGAATGATGAATAGTATATGTTTAGAGGTTGTTGTTAGAATTATGACAATAGGATTAGTGACAGTAACGATATAAATTAGTAGAATAACAGGATGGGTTACTGTACTATTATTATACAGTTGAGTATTAGTGAGATGTTATTGATGAAGTTGTGTTCGATGATTTTTGTGATAATAAATGATGTTTAATAAATTATTTTGATGTTATGAGATTTTGTTGTTTTGAGATAATTGAGATGTGATTGAATATGTGAAGTGTTAGGCTTATTGCCAATGATGCAGGGATGTAGGCGAATGCCTTGTAATGAAGTTGTGGTGAATGATATATATGTGATGTTGTATGTTACATGAGTCTCATAAATTTGCATTTTGTGAAGGCCTGTATTGGCGGATTTGTGAAGTAGGCTTATGCCTTGTACCTCTATTAATTGGCAACTAGTGAAGAGGGCTGAAGCACTGTTGGTACCACATGTACATGCACGGTTGTTTCGCATTCGAATTGCATTTTGAATCGCTAATGATAATTGTGAATGTTTATTGATTGTTGTGTGTTGTTGAGAAGCGGTGAAGTTTATAATGCTCTTGTCTAATATATTAATTATCATAATCTTATTTATATTATTCGATGTCTCACCCATTTATTTGTTTCACCGTTGCCTTTATACTGGTAACGTGCAGGTAACGAGGAGTAGAGACTTAGTAGCTTGTTGGTGTCGTCGCTCTGATACGTAGCACTCGGGGGGGATGAACGCTTATTTGATTTTATGATGTTTTAAGTTTAATTCAAGTTGTTGTTTTAAGAAGTTGTTCTCTTTGAATTAAGTTGTTTAAAAGATGCTATGTTTCCTTTGAAGTTTTAAAGTTATGAATCCGCTGCATATTTATGGAATCAAGTTGAAATACTTTTGAAGACTAATAAATTGTTATAAGTTCTTTGGATAAATATGTGCTATGTAAATTTTATGATGGGTTTTTATGTTGTTGGTTTTTGGAATGAGAATGTAATGCCCCATATTTGCGAAAATTTTGGCACTCTGATTTTAATATAACTGTGGGGTAGATTTGGGGTGTTACATTAGTGGTATCAGAGCAGGTCGGTCCGTCCAGCCAAGTTGTTGAGTCTTTAACAATCGAGTATTGTTAATTATTGCTGACCATTGTTTGTGCTGGCGTTGGTGGAAACTCCAATGGGCAACGAGGACAGAGGTACTAGAGGTACGTGTTTCTTCGATAGAACTTCGTTAGTTATTATTATTGTTGGATGAGTTGAAATAGAATTGCACGTGTGCGTTAGATTTTAATTTTAGTAAGTTGTGATTATATCGGGAGGCTAGAGGTGGAGGCGAAGTTAAGGGAAGTGGTGTCGGATGAATTTTTGAGGACGAAAATATTCTAAGTGGGGGAGATTTGTAACGCCCGAAAATTCATTAAATTATTTAAATGAATTATTGAGGAATTATATTGTTGGAATTTAGTCGAAGAAGGAATTATTGGAATAATTATTAGGAGCATCATTGGATGGTTAGAATTGATAATCGAATAATTAGTCAATTTAGTCAAGAGAAATTAATATTGGATTTAATGTTGATTTTAGTAGAATGTTATTTTATTAGTTGGGTCAAGTGGGGTGTGTGAAATAGCAAGATTAGGAATAGAATTAATAGGCCCATTAAAGTTACTAGTAGACCTATTATTATATTAGGTTATAATATATAGAGGTTAGCAACCAAAAGCAAAACAATGATCACGTAGAAGTAGAAGAAGCAAGGGTTTGGAGGCACCAAGTGGGAGGCAAGCAAATTTAGAGAACTCGCCGTCAAACCAATTGCAGTTTCAACCGGAGAATTTGACCGACCGAAAAACCAAAAGGTAAGGGTGGGGTTCAGATTTTATAACCGGGAATATGATGGTTAGTATGTAAGGGTGGGGTTCTGACTTTATAATTGGGTTTATGATGTTTGATATGTGGGTTAGAGGATTGTTGCTTTGGTTCTTGAATTGGATGATGTATGATGAAGATTTGATGCATTTGAATGAATAATGATGTTATGATATCGTTTGATCGATGTAGTATTATAGGTTAATGTTAGGAGATTATTTATTATGTTTATAATGAGGTTTGTAGGACTGTAATTAGATTCCCGTAGTAAAATATAGAGAAAACTCGCAGAATTTATGCAGGAGGTATCAGTATGTGTCGACCTCAAGCTGGATGAGTCGATACATGGGAGAGGTTAGACTATGGATGAGTCGATGCATGCATGGCATGTGTCGATACATGAATGATGTTCGAATCAGGATGAGTCGATGCATGGAGGGCTTGCGTCGATACATGATGAGTACAAGACTTAGGATGAGTCGACACGAAGAGAGGATGTGTCGATACATGAGTGTGTGAGACTCAGGATCAGTCGACCGGTGCGATGCATATGTCGATACATGCTGCGTTTTGAAGTCAGGATGAGTTGATCCATAGGGTTTTGCATCGACCCATGTTGTAAAGGAGTAGCGGGATGAGTCGATCCATAAGGTTTTGTGTCGATACATAATGTCTGGTTTTGACGAAATCAGTTTTTAAATTGTTGTAACTTGAGTTGTAGGATGCTGTTTGAGATGTCGTTCGAAGCGTTGACTTACTAACACGACGAACTCTAATCTAGGTGATTTAGATGATGATTAAGAAGTGTAATCCTAGTAAACAATTTAGGATTTAGAAATTAATTCCGTTGTTGGTCGTTGTGGTGATTTTTGGACAGAATGATGAATAATATATGTTTAGAGGTTGCTGTTAGAATTATGATAGTAGGATTAGTGACAGTAATGATATAAATTAGTAGAATAACAGGATGGGTTACTGTACTATTATTATACAGTTGAGTATTAGTGAGATGTTATTGATGAAGTTGTGTTTGATGATTTTTGTGATAATAAATGATGTTTAATAAATTATTTTGATGTTATGAGATTTTGTTGTTTTGAGATAATTGAGATGTGATTGAATATGTGAAGTGTTAGGCTTATTGCCAATGATGCAGGGATGTAGGCGAATGCCTTGTAATGAAGTTGTGGTGAATGATATATATGTGATGTTGTATGTTACATGAGTCTCATAAATTTGCATTTTGTGAAGGCCTGTATTGGCGGATTTGTGAAGTAGGCTTATGCCTTGTACCTCTATTAATTGGCAATTAGTGAAGAGGGCTGAAGCACTGTTGGTACCACATGTATATGCACAGTTGTTTCGCATTCGAATTGCATTTTGAATCGCTAATGATAATTGTGAATGTTTATTGATCGTTGTGTGTTGTTGAGAAGCGGTGAAGTTTATAATGCTCTTGTCTAATATATTAATTATCATAATCTTATTTATATTATTCGATGTCTCACCCATTTATTTGTTTCACCGTTGCCTTTATACTGGTAACGTGCAGGTAACGAGGAGTAGAGACTTAGTAGCTTGTTGGTGTCGTCGCTCTGATACGTAGCACTCGGGGGGGATGAACGCTTATTTGATTTTATGATGTTTTAAGTTTAATTCAAGTTGTTGTTTTAAGAAGTTGTTCTCTTTGAATTAAGTTGTTTAAAAGATGCTATGTTTCCTTTGAAGTTTTAAAGTTATGAATCCGCTGCATATTTATGGAATCAAGTTGAAATACTTTTGAAGACTAATAAATTGTTATAAGTTCTTTGGATAAATATGTGCTATGTAAATTTTATGATGGGTTTTTATGTTGTTGGTTTTTGGAATGAGAATGTAATGCCCCATATTTGCAAAAATTTTGGCACTCTGATTTTAATATAACTGTGGGGTAGATTTGGGGTGTTACATTATTGGTATCAGAGCAGGTCGGTCCGTCCAGCCAAGTTGTTGAGTCTTTAACAATCGAGTATTGTTAATTATTGCTGACCATTGTTTGTGCTGGCGTTGGTGGAAACTCCAATGGGCAACAAGGACAGAGGTACTAGAGGTACGTGTTTCGTCGATAGAACTTCGTTAGTTATTATTATTGTTGGATGAGTTGAAATAGAATTGCACGTGTGCGTTAGATTTTAATTTTAGTAAGTTGTGATTATATCGGAAGGCTAGAGGTGGAGGCAAAGTTAAGGGAAGTGGTGTCGGATGAATTTTTGAGGACGAAAATATTCTAAGTGGGGGAGAGTTGTAACGCCTGGAAATTCATTAAATTATTTAAATGAATTATTGAGGAATTATATTGTTGGAATTTAGTCAAAGAAGGAATTATTGGAATAATTATTAGGAGCATCATTGGATGGTTAGAATTGATAATCGAATAATTAGTCAATTTAGTCAAGAGAAATTAATATTGGATTTAATGTTGATTTTAGTAGAATGTTATTTTATTAGTTGGGTCAAGTGGGGTGTGTGAAATAGCAAGATTAGGAATAGAATTAATAGGCCCATTAAAGTTACTAGTAGACCTATTATTATATTAGGTTATAATATATAGAGGTTAGCAACCAAAAGCAAAACAATGATCATGTAGAAGTAGAAGAAGCAAGGGTTTGGAGGCACCAAGTGGGAGGCAAGCAAATTTAGAGAACTCGCCGTCAAACCAATTGCAGTTTCAACCGGAGAATTTGACCGACCGAAAAACCAAAAGGTAAGGGTGGGGTTCAGATTTTATAATCGGGAATATGATGGTTAGTATGTAAGGGTGGGGTTCTGACTTTATAATTGGGTTTATGATGTTTGATATGTGGGTTAGAGGATTGTTGTTTTTGTTCTTGAATTGGATGATGTATGATGAAGATTTGATGCATTTGAATGAATAATGATGTTATGATATCGTTTGATCGATGTAGTATTATAGGTTAATGTTAGGAGATTATTTATTATGTTTATAATGAGGTTTGTAGGACTGTAATTAGATTCCCGTAGTAAAATATAGAGAAAACTCGCAGAATTTATGCAGGAGGTATCAGTATGTGTCGACCTCAAGCTGGATGAGTCGATACATGGGAGAGGTTAGACTATGGATGAGTCGATGCATGCATGGCATGTGTCGATACATGAATGATGTTCGAATCAGGATGAGTCGATGCATGGAGGGCTTGCGTCGATACATGATGAGTACAAGACTCAGGATGAGTCGACACGAAGAGAGGATGTGTCGATACATGAGTGTGTGAGACTCAGGATCAGTCGACCGGTGCGATGCATGTGTCGATACATGCTATGTTTTGAAGTCAGGATGAGTTGATCCATAGGGTTTTGCATCGACCCATGTTGTAAAGGAGTAGCGGGATGAGTCGATCCATAAGGTTTTGTGTCGATACATAATGTCTGGTTTTGACGAAATCAGTTTTTAAATTGCTGTAACTTGAGTTGTAGGATGCTGTTTGAGATATCGTTCGAAGCGTTGACTTACTAACACGGCGAACTCTAATCTAGGTGATTTAGATGATGATTAAGAAGTTTAATCCTAGTAAACAATTTAGGATTTAGAAATTAATTCCGTTGTTGGTCGTTGTGGTGATTTTTGGACAGAATGATGAATAATATATGTTTAGAGGTTGCTGTTAGAATTATGACAGTAGGATTAGTGATAGTAATGATATAAATTAGTAGAATAACAGGATGGGTTACTGTACTATTATTATACAGTTGAGTATTAGTGAGATGTTATTGATGAAGTTGTGTTTGATGATTTTTGTGATAATAAATGATGTTTAATAAATTATTTTGATGTTATGAGATGTTGTTGTTTTGAGATAATTGAGATGTGATTGAATATGTGAAGTGTTAGGCTTATTGCCAATGATGCAGGGATGTAGGCAAATGCCTCGTAATGAAGTTGTGGTGAATGATATATATGTGATGTTGTATGTTACATGAGTCTCATCCATTTGCATTTTATGAAGGCCTGTATTGGCGGATTTGTGAAGTAGGCTTATTCCTTGTGCCTCTATTAATTGGCAATTAGTGAAGAGGGTTGAAGCCCTGTTGGTACCACATGTATATGCACAGTTGTTTCGCATTCGAATTGCATTTTGAATCGCTAATGATAATTGTGAATGTTTATTGATCGTTGTGTGTTGTTGAGAAGCGGTGAAGTTTATAATGCTCTTGTCTAATATATTAATTATCATAATCTTATTTATATTATTCGATGTCTAACCCATTTATTTGTTTCACCATTGCCTTTATATTGGTAACGTGCAGGTAACGAGGAGTAGAGACTTAGTAGCTTGTTGGTGTCGTCGCTCTGATACGTAGCACTCGGGGGGATGAACGCTTATTTGATTTTATGATGTTTTAAGTTTAATTCAAGTTGTTGTTTTAAGAAGTTGTTTTCTTTGAATTAAGTTGTTTAAAAGAGTCTATGTTTCCTTTGAAGTTTTAAAGTTATGAATCCGCTGCATATTTATGGAATCAAGTTGAAAAACTTTTGAAGACTAATAAATTGTTATAAGTTCTTTGGATAAATATGTGCTATGTAAATTTTATGATAGGTTTTTATGTTGTTGGTTTTTGGAATGAGAATGTAATGCCCTATATTTGCGAAAATTTTGGCACTCTGATTTTAATATAACTGTGGGGTTGATTTGGGGTGTTACATTAGTGGTATCAGAGCAGGTCGGTCCGTCCAGCCAAGTTGTTGAGTCTTTAACAATCGAGTATTATTAATTATTGCTGACCATTGTTTGTGCTGGCGTTGGTGGAAACTCCAATGGGCAACGAGGACAGAGGTACTAGAGGTATGTGTTTCTTCGATAGAACTTCGTTAGTTATTATTATTGTTGGATGAGATGAAATAGAATTGCATGTGTGCGTTAGATTTTAATTTTAGTAAGTTCTGATTATATCGGAAGGCTAGAGGTGGAGGCGAAGTTAAGGGAAGCGGTGTCGGATGAATTTTTGAGGACGAAAATATTCTAAGTGGGGGAGAGTTGTAACGCCCGGAAATTCATTAAATTAT
This sequence comes from Vicia faba, assembly GCA_948472305.1. NCBI lineage: Eukaryota > Viridiplantae > Streptophyta > Magnoliopsida > Fabales > Fabaceae > Vicia > Vicia faba. The sequence continues at coordinate 1,518,738,820 of OX451738.1, forward strand.
TTAAATGAATTATTGAGGAATTATATTGTTGGAATTTAGTCGAAGAAGGAATTATCGGAATAATTATTAGGAGCATCATTGGAAGGTTAGAATTGATAATCGAATAATTAGTCAATTTAGTCAAGAGAAATTAATATTGGATTTAATGTTGATTTTAGTAGAATGTTATTTTATTAGTTGGGAAAAGTTGGGTGTGTGAAATAGCAAGATTAGGAATAGAATTAATAGGCCCATTAAAGTTACTAGTATACCTATTATTATATTAGGTTATAATATATAGAGGTTAGCAACCAAAAGCAAAACAATGATCACGTAGAAGTAGAAGAAGCAAGGGTTTGGAGGCACCAAGTGGGAGGCAAGCAAATTTAGAGAACTCGCCGTCAAACCAATTGCAGTTTCAACTGGAGAATTTCACTAACCGAAAAACCAAAAGGTAAGGGTGGGGTTCGGATTTTATAATCGGGAATATGATGGTTAGTATGTAAGGGTGGGGTTCTGACTTTATAATTGGGTTCATGATGTTTGATATGTGGGTTAGAGGATTGTTGTTTTTGTTCTTGAATTGGATGATGTATGATGAAGATTTGATGCATTTGAATGAATAATGATGTTATGATATCGTTTGATCGATGTAGTATTATAGGTTAATGTTAGGAGATTATTTATTATGTTTATAATGATGTTTGTAGGACTGTAATTAGATTCCCGTAGTAAAATATAGAGAAAACTCGCAGAATTTATGCAGGAGGTATCAGTATGTGTCGACCTCAAGCTGGATGAGTCGATACATGGGAGAGGTTAGACTCAGGATGAGTCGATGCATGCATGGCATGTGTCGATACATGAATGATGTTCGAATCAGGATGAGTCGATGCATGGAGGGCTTGCGTCGATACATGATGAGTACAAGACTCAGGATGAGTCGACACGAAGAGAGGATGTGTCGATACATGAGTGTGTGAGACTCAGGATGAGTCGACCGGTGCGATGCATGTGTCGATTCATGCTGTGTTTTGAAGTCAGGATGAGTTGATCCATAGGGTTTTGCATCGACCCATGTTGTAAAGGAGAAGCGGGATGAGTCGATCCATAAGGTTTTGTGTCGATAAATAATGTCTGGTTTTGACGAAATCAGTTTTTAAATTGCTGTAACTTGAGTTGTAGGATGCTGTTTGAGATGTCGTTCGAAGCGTTGACTTACTAACACGGCGAACTCTAATCTAGGTGATTTAGATGATGATTAAGAAGTTTAATCCTAGTAAACAATTTAGGATTTAGAAATTAATTCCGTTGTTGGTCGTTGTGGTGATTTTTGGACAGAATGATGAATAATATATGTTTAGAGGTTGCTGTTAGAATTATGACAGTAGGATTAGTGATAGTAATGATATAAATTAGTAGAATAACAGGATGGGTTACTGTACTATTATTATACAGTTGAGTATTAGTGAGATGTTATTGATGAAGTTGTGTTTGATGATTTTTGTGATAATAAATGATGTTTAATAAATTATTTTGATGTTATGAGATGTTGTTGTTTTGATATAATTGAGATGTGATTGAATATGTGAAGTGTTAGGCTTATTGCCAATGATGCAGGGATGTAGGCGAATGCCTCGTAATGAAGTTGTGGTGAATGATATATATGTGATGTTGTATGTTACATGAGTCTCATACATTTGCATTTTATGAAAGCCTGTATTGGCGGATTTGTGAAGTAGGCTTATTCCTTGTGCCTCTATTAATTGGCAATTAGTGAAGAGGGCTGAAGCCCTGTTGGTACCACATGTATATGCACAGTTGTTTCGCATTCGAATTGCATTTTGAATCGCTAATGATAATTGTGAATGTTTATTGATCGTTGTGTGTTGTTGAGAAGCGGTGAAGTTTATAATGCTCTTGTCTAATATATTAATTATCATAATCTTATTTATATTATTCGATGTCTCACCCATTTATTTGTTTCACCATTGCCTTTATACTGGTAACGTGCAGGTAACGAGGAGTAGAGACTTAGTAACTTATTGGTGTCGTCGCTCTGATACGTAGCACTCGGGGGGGATGAACGCTTATTTGATTTTATGATGTTTTAAGTTTAATTCAAGTTGTTGTTTTAAGAAGTTGTTCTCTTTGAATTAAGTTGTTTAAAAGATGCTATGTTTCCTTTGAAGTTTTAAAGTTATGAATCCGCTGCATATTTATGGAATCAAGTTGAAATACTTTTGAAGACTAATAAATTGTTATAAGTTCTTTGGATAAATATGTGCTATGTAAATTTTATGATAGGTTTTTATGTTGTTGGTTTTTGGAATGAGAATGTAATGCCCCATATTGGCGAAAATTTTGGCACTCTGATTTTAATATAACTGTGGGGTAGATTTGGGGTGTTACATTAGTGGTATCAGAGCAGGTCGGTCCGTCCAGCCAAGTTGTTGAGTCTTTAACAATCGAGTATTGTTAATTATTGCTGACCATTGTTTGTGCTGGCGTTGGTGGAAACTCCAATGGGCAACGAGGACAGAGGTACTAGAGGTACGTGTTTCTTCGATAGAACTTCGTTAGTTATTATTATTGTTGGATGAGTTGAAATAGAATTGCACGTGTGCGTTAGATTTTAATTTTAGTAAGTTGTGATTATATCGGAAGGCTAGAGGTTGAGGCGAAGTTAAGGGAAGTGGTGTCAGATGAATTTTTGAGGACGAAAATATTCTAAGTGGGGGAGAGTTGTAACGCCCGGAAATTCATTAAATTATTTAAATGAATTATTGAGGAATTATATTGTTGGAATTTAGTCGAAGAAGGAATTATTGGAATAATTATTAGGAGCATCATTGGATGGTTAGAATTGATAATCGAATAATTAGTCAATTTAGTCAAGAGAAATTAATATTGGATTTAATGTTGATTTTAGTAGAATGTTATTTTATTAGTTAGGTCAAGTGGGGTGTGTGAAATAGCAAGATTAGGAATAGAATTAATAGGCCCATTAAAGTTACTAGTAGACCTATTATTATATTAGGTTATAATATATAGAGGTTAGCAACCAAAAGCAAAACAATGATCACGTAGAAGTAGAAGAAGCAAGGGTTTGGAGGCACCAAGTGGGAGGCAAGCAAATTTAGAGAACTCGCCGTCAAACCAATTGAAGTTTCAACCGGAGAATTTGACCGACCGAAAAACCAAAAGGTAAGGGTGGGGTTCGGATTTTATAACCGGGAATATGATGGTTAGTATGTAAGGGTGGGGTTCTGACTTTATAATTTGGTTCATGATGTTTGATATCTGGGTTAGAGGATTGTTGTTTTGGTTCTTGAATTGGATGATGTATGATGAAGATTTGATGCATTTGAATGAATAATGATGTTATGATATCGTTAGATCAATGTAGTATTATAGGTTAATGTTAGGAGATTATTTATTATGTTTATAATGAGGTTTGTAGGAATGTAATTAGATTCCCGTAGTAAAATATAGAGAAAACTCGCAGAATTTATGCAGGAGGTATCAGTATGTGTCGACCTCAAGCTGGATGATTCGATACATGGGAGAGGTTAGACTATGGATGAGTCGATGCATGCATGGCATGTGTCGATACATGAATGATGTTCGAATCAGGATGAGTCGATGCATGGAGGGCTTGCGTCGATACATGATGAGTACAAGACTCAGGATGAGTCGACACGAAGAGAGGATGTGTCGATACATGAGTGTGTGAGACTTAGGATTAGTCGACCGGTGCGATGCATGTGTCGATACATGCTGTGTTTTGAAGTCAGGATGAGTTGATCCATAGGGTTTTGCATCGACCCATGTTGTAAAGGAGAAGCGGGATGACTCGACCCATAAGGTTTTGTGTCGATACATAATGTCTGGTTTTGACGGAGTCAGTTTTTAAATTGCTGTAACTTGAGTTGTAGGATGCTGTTTGAGATGTCGTTCGAAGCGTTGACTTACTAACACGGCGAACTCTAATCTAGGTGATTTAGATGATGATTAAGAAGTGTAATCCTAGTAAACAATTTAGGATTTAGAAATTAATTTCGTTGTTGGTCGTTGTGGTGATTTTTGGACAGAATGATAAATAGTATATGTTTAGAGGTTGCTGTTAGAATTATGACAATAGGATTAGTGACAGTAACGATATAAATTAGTAGAATAACAGGATGGGTTACTGTACTATTATTATACAGTTGAGTATTAGTGAGATGTTATTGATGAAGTTGTGTTCGATGATTTTTGTGATAATAAATGATGTTTAATAAATTATTTTGATGTTATGAGATTTTGTTGTTTTGAGATAATTGAGATGTGATTGAATATGTGAAGTGTTAGGCTTATTGCCAATGATGCAGGGATATAGGTGAATGCCTCGTAATGAAGTTGTGGTGAATGATATATATGTGATGGTGTATGTTACATGAGTCTCATACATTTGCATTTTGTGAAGGCCTGTATTGGCGGATTTGTGAAGTAGGCTTATGCCTTGTGCCTCTATTAATTGGCAATTAGTGAAGAGGGCTGAAGCCCTGTTGGTACCACATGTATATGCACAGTTGTTTTGCATTCGAATTGCATTTTGAATCGCTAATGATAATTGTGAATGTTTATTGATCATTGTGTGTTTTTGAGAAGCAGTGAAGTTTATAATGTTCTTGTCTAATATATTAATTATCATAATCTTATTTATATTATTCGATGTCTCACCCATTTATTTGTTTCACCGTTGCCGTTATACTGGTAACGTGCAGTTAACGAGGAGTAGAGACTTAGTAGCTTGTTGGTGTCGTCGCTCTGATACGTAGCACTCGAGGGGGATGAACGCTTATATGTTTTAAGTTTAATTCAAGTTGTTGTTTTAAGAAGTTGTTCTCTTTGAATTAAGGTGTTTAAAAGATGCTATGTTTCCTTTGATGTTTTAAAGTTATGAATCCGCTGCATATTTATGGAATCAAGTTGAAATACTTTTGAAGACTAATAAATTGTTATAAGTTCTTTGGATAAATATGTGCTATGTAAATTTAATGATTGGTTTTTATTTTGTTGGTTTTTGGAATGAGAATGTAATGCCCCATATTTGCGAAAATTTTGGCACTCTGATTTTAATTTAACTGTGGGGTAGATTTGGGGTGTTACATTAGTGGTATCAGAGCAGGTCGGTCCGTCCAGCCAAGTTGTTGAGTTTTTAACAATCGAGTATTGTTAATTATTGCTGACCATTATTTGTGCTGGCGTTGGTGGAAACTCCAATGGGCAACGAGGACAGAGGTACTAGAGGTACGTGTTTCTTCGATAGAATTTCGTTAGTTATTATTATTGTTGGATGAGTTGAAATAGAATTGCACGTGTGCGTTAGATTTTAATTTTAGTAAGTTGTGATTATATCGGAAGGCTAGAGGTGGAGGCGAAGTTAAGGGAAGTGGTGTCGGATGAATTTTTGAGGACGAAAATATTCTAAGTGGGGAAGAGTTGTAACGCCCGGAAATTCATTAAATTATTTAAATGAATTATTGAGGAATTATATTGTTGGAATTTAGTCGAAGAAGGAATTATCGGAATAATTATTAGGAGCATCATTGGATGGTTAGAATTGATAATCGAATAATTAGTCAATTTAGTCAAGAGAAATTAATATTGGATTTAATGTTGATTTTAGTAGAATGTTATTTTATTAGTTGGGTCAAGTGGGGTGTGTGAAATAGCAAGATTAGGAATAGAATTAATAGGCCCATTAAAGTTACTAGTAGACCTATTATTATATTAGGTTATAATATATAGAGGTTAGCAACCAAAAGCAAAACAATGATCACGTAGAAGTAGAAGAAGCAAGGGTTTGGAGGCACCAAGTGGGAGGCAAGCAAATTTAGAGAACTCGCCGTCAAACCAATTGCAGTTTCAACCGGAGAATTTGACCGACTGAAAAACCAAAAGGTAAGGGTGGGGTTCGGATTTTATAACTGGGAATATGATGGTTAGCATGTAAGGGTGGGGTTCTGACTTTATAATTGGGTTCATGATGTTTGATATGTGGGTTAGAGGATTGTTGTTTTTGTTCTTGAATTGGATGATGTATGATGAAGATTTGATGCATTTGAATGAATAATGATGTTATGATATCGTTTGATCGATGTAGTATTATAGGTTAATGTTAGAAGATTATTTATTATGTTTATAATGAGGTTTGTAGGACTGTAATTAGATTACCGTAGTAAAATATAGAGAAAACTCGCAGAATTTATGTAGGAGGTATCAGTATATGTCGACCTCAAGCTGGATGAGTCGATACATGGGAGAGGTTAGACTCAGGATGAGTCGATGCATGCATGGCATGTTTCGATACATGAATGATGTTCAAGTCAGGATGAGTCGATGCATGGAGGGCTTGCATCGGTACATGATGAGTACAAGACTCAAGATGAGTCGACACGAAGAGAGGATGTGTCGATACACGAGTGTGTGAGACTCCGGATGAGTCGACCGGTGCGATGCATGTGTCGATACATGCTGTGTTTTGAAGTCAGGATGAGTTGATCCATAGGGTTTTGCATCGACCCATGTTGTAAAGGAGAAGCGGTATGAGTCGATCCATAAGGTTTTGTGTCGATGCATAATGTCTGGTTTTGACGGAATCAGTTTTTAAATTGCTGTAACTTGAGTTGTAGGATGCTGTTTGAGATGTCGTTCGAAGCGTTGACTTACTAACACGGCGAACTCTAATATAGGTGATTTAGATGATGATTAAGAAGTGTAATCCTAGTAAACAATTTAGGATTTAGAAATTAATTCTGTTGTTGGTCGTTGTGGTAATTTTTGGACAGAATGATGAATAGTATATGTTTAGAGTTTGCTGTTAGAATTATGACAATAGGATTAGTGACAGTAACGATATAAATTAGTAGAATAACAGGATGGGTTACTGTACTATTATTATACAGTTGAGTATTAGTGAGATGTTATTGATGAAGTTGTGTTCGATGATTTTTGTGATAATAAATGATATTTAATAAATTATTTTGATGTTATGAGATGTTGTAGTTTTGAGATAATTGAGATGTGATTGAATATGTGAAGTGTTAGGCTTATTTCCAATGATGCAGGGATGTAGGCGAATGCCTCGTAATGAAGTTGTGGTGAATGATATATATGTGATGTTGTATGTTACATGAGTCTCATACATTTGCATTTTATGAAGGCATGTATTGGCGGATTTGTGAAGAAGGCTTATGCCTTGTGCCTCTATTAATTGGCAATTAGTGAAGAGGGCTGAAGCCCTGTTGGTACCACATGCATATGCATAGTTGTTTCGCATTCAAATTGCATTTTGAATCACTAATGATAATTGTGAATGTTTATTGATTGTTGTGTGATGTTGAGAAGGGGTGAAGTTTATAATGCTCTTGTCTAATATATTAATTATCATAATGTTATTTATATTATTCGATGTCTCACCCATTTATTTGTTTTGCCGTTGCCTTTATACTGGTAACGTGCAGGTAACGAGGAGTACAGACTTAGTAGCTTGTTGGTGTCGTCGCTCTGATACGTAGCACTCGAGGGGGATGAACGCTTATTTGATTTTATGATGTTTTAAGTTTAATTCAAGTTGTTGTTTTAAGAAGTTGTTCTCTTTGAATTAAGTTGTTTAAAAGATGCTATATTTCCTTTGAAGTTTTAAAGTTATGAATCTGCTGCATATTTATGGAATCAAGTTGAAATACTTTTAAATTCTAATAAATTGTTATAAGTTCTTTGGATCAACATGTGATATGTATCTATTATGATATGTTTTTATGTTGTTGGTTTTTGGAATGAGAATGTAATGCCCCATGTTTGCGAAAATTTTGGCACTCTGATTTTAATATAACTATGGGGTAGATTTAGGGTGTTACACCTAGTACTTCAAGGGGACATGATTCGATTTGGGTGATTGTTGATAGGCTTACGAAGTCAGGTCATTTTATTCCTATTAACATCAGTTTTCCAGTGTTGAAGTTGATTGAGATTTATGTTAGTGTGATTGTGAAACTGCGTGGTGTTTCTTTATGCATTGTGTCAGATAGAGATCCAAGATTTATTTCTGATTTTTGGAAGAGTTTGCAAGAAGCGTTGGGTTCTAAGTTGAGGTTGAGTTCAGCGTATCATCCTCAGACAGATGGTCAGACTGAATGGACGATTCAATCGTTGGAAGACTTGTTGAGGGCATGTGTTCTTGAGCAGGGAGGTTCGTGGGATACTTATCTTCCGTTGATAGAGTTCACTTATAACAACAGTTACCATTCTAGTATTGGGATGGCACCTTTTGAAGCGTTGTATGGTCGAAGATGTAGAACTCCATTATGTTGGCATGAATCTGGTGAGAGTGTAGTACTTGGACCTGAACTTGTTCGTGAGACTACCGATAAGGTGAAGTTGATTCGGGAAAAGATGAAAGCTTCACAAAGTAGACAGAAGAGTTATCATGACAAGCGAAGGAAGGATTTAGAATTTCAAGCCGATGATAATTTGTTTTTGAGTGTTACACCTGTGACTCGTGTTGGGCGAGCATTGAAGTCTAAGAAGCTCACTTCTCGTTTTATTGGACCGTATCAAATTTCAGAGAGAGTGGGGAATGTTTCTTACAGAGTGGCTTTACCGCCTGATCTTTCGAATTTGCATGATGTGTTTCACGTGTCGCAACTTCGGAAGTATATTTCAAATCCATCTCATGTGATTCATATGGATGATGTGCAAGTACGGGATAATCTTACGGTGGAGACGATGCCTGTACGGATCGCGGATCGTGAAATGAAGACTCTGAGGGGTAAGGAGATTGCCTTGGTTAAATTGGTTTGGCTAGGAGCTGCAGGAGAAAGCATGACTTAGGAGTTGGAGAGCAAGATGCGAGACTCCTATCCTGAATTGTTTGATTGAGGTAAATTTCCGAGGACGAAAATATTCTAAGTGGGGAAGAGTTGTAACGCCCGTAATTTAATTAATTATTTAATTAAATTATTTTTAGAATATTTGTGAAGAAGTGTTATTAAATTGGATTTATTTTATTAAGTGGAGAAATAATAATATTAGAGGTATAATATTACTATTTGGTGAAATAATGTTATAAGTTAATATTATTAATGTGGGCCTATATGGTGTGAGTGGAAGTAATAAGGGGGTGTAGGTTTTGAGCCCAATAAGGAATAATATAATAATATTAGGTTATTTTATTATTTGTGAGAAGAATAGAAGGAGGAATCAGTAAGAAGAGAAATAAGGATTGTGAAGAATGTGAAGTTGCTGGAAAAAGTGGAAAACGGCAAGAACGAAGAATTCAACCCGGAAGATTGTAGAGCGACCTTCAATTCAAGGTAAGGGTGGGGTTCTGACTTTATAATTGGGTTCATGATGTTTGATATGTGGGGTTAGAGGATTGTTGTTTTGTTCTTGAATTGGATGATGTATGATGAAGATTTGATGCATTTGAATGAATAATGACATTATGATATCGATACATGGGCGAGGTTAGACTCAGAATGAGTCGATCCATGGAGGGATTGCGTCGATGCATGATAGGTACAAAACTCAGGATGAGTCCATACGAAGAGAGGATGTGTCGATACATGAGTGTGTGAGACTCAGGATGAGTCGACCAGTGTGATGTATGTGTCGATACATGCTGCGTTTTGAAGTCATGATGAGTCGATCCATAGGGTTTTGCATCGACCCATGATGTAAAGGAGAAGCAGGATGAGTCGACCCCAAGGGTTTTACGTCGACCCATACTGAATAATTTCGACAGAATCAGTTTTAAGTTGTTGTAACTTGAGTTTTAAGATGTTGTTTTAGATGTCATTCGAAGTGTTGATTAACTAACGCGATGAATATTATTCTAGATGATTTAAATAATGATGAAGAGGTGTAATCCTAGTAACCAATATAAGATTTAGAATTAATTCTCGTAGATGATCGTTGTGCTGATTTTTGGGCAGATTGATGAATGTGAGATGTTTAGAGGCTGCTGTTAGAATTATGAAAGTAGGATTAGTGACAGAAACGAAGTAGAACTGTAGAATAACAGTATGGATTACTGTAGTAATAATATATAGTTGATTTATTAGTAAGATGTGGTTATTAAAGTTGTGTTTGATATTTATGATGAACAAATGGCGTTTGATAAATAAGTGATGTTTAATCAATTATTTTGAGATGTTTATGAGATGTTGTAATTGAGATGTTTTGAGATGTTTTGAGATGTTTATGAGATGTTGTTATGTTGAGGTGATTGAGATGTTGTCGTTCTGAGATGTTTATGCACTACAAGAAAAATGATAGATTGGGACGGTTATTTTGGCTGATTACGACGGTTAAAACCGTCGCAATTTACAATCTACGACGGTAGAAGTACCGTCGCAGAATCGTGCGTCCCCAGCCTATTTCGCGACGGTTGCAAAAACTGTCACGCACAATAGATAGCGACGGTTATATACCGTCGTGAATTTGACTTTATTTTTTGTTTTTGTTGTTGTTTGCGACGGTTACTCTACCGCCGTAGGTTAGAAATTGCGGCGGTTTTAACCGTCGTAATCTGATTTATAAATTTCAAATAATATTTTTATTTAAATTATTATTTAGTAAAATAATTTTAAATATAATATTATTTTACTATAATATTTTACTATTATATTTAAATTATTATTTACTTTAATATTTTTTTATTTATAGTATTTTTATTTTATTTTCTATCACTTTTCAACATAATAAAGTTAATTACAATAAAAACATTTAATATCAAATAATCATCAATAATATCAAAAAAATGTGATCAAAGGTAAAAAGAAGTGCAAATTTTACCAATAAACAAGAAAAATTCAAATATCATCAAAGGCCAAATTTCATTTTAATATTTACATTGGTTTGCTACAACTTGAGAGAATTACAAAAAATGTTACAATATTCTACAAAATTCATGAAAGTCCTTAGTGTTAAGTGATTTTGTGTTAAACTTCCATGCTAGGACCATGATCCTTCCTTGACTACCATTTGGTCCAATTCTACTTGTCCATTTTTACTTGTCCATTTTGCGCTTCTTCTTGTACCTGCATTACAAAACTAACTGTCAATTATGGGCTGGCAGAATAACTCTCACAACAGTTTGCCTAACACAATGACCAGATCTGTTATTCAATAAAAAAACCATTGTTAGCAGGATTCCTGATATTGAGATTAGAACTGCCATTATTTTACCTTTGCAGTTCGGTCAAGTGAACCACTGTAAAGTCGGTCACCAGATTCTGAAATTGTCAAGCTTGTCACAGCCTTAGTATGTTCTTGGATCTCTTGCAACAGAAGTAACAAGTTATCTTTTAACGTCCAGCCCTTCAAAAGTTACAAAGTATTTTCAAGTAAGCTATTCATTCAATCCCAGTAAAGTTGTCATATGAAACCAAGAATCAAACATTTTGCTAATGACCAGGTATATATGTCACGGTATTCATATAGCCATTCAATCTTTCAAGCAAATGGCGAACACCATGTCATGAAAATTTTCTCCTTTTTGTGAAACCTTGTATGTTTTATTTTAACGCATTTAGCTCATGCTAGCACAAAATTTAAATAAGCTATAATAGGTAAAATAATTATATATATTATCTGACATACCGATATAAAACTTATAATATTTGTTTCAATAATTGTAATCACGGCACGTTAAAATTTACACGACATATGAAATCCCAAATTTTATTACCTTGATTCTTCCATCTGTATGGCCTGAAATAATTTTATCCTTGAACCAAATGACTGACAACACTTCTCCATTATCTCTGCAATCTACTTGAATTAGCTCTTTATGTCTCCAAATGTCCTGTTACAGTAAAGAATTTTAAATCATCTGCTATCCCTACACTAGGAAAATGGTTTAAGAATACACCAAACTTAACTGTATTAGACTGATTCTCATCAACCAAAACGTTGAGCATTTCAGATGCCAAGGGAGAAAATCTCTTTAGCTCTCTCAAACCTTTTAAGATATCCTTAGCGTAGGAAGCAGTTAGATCACGTATGCAATCTGAAATTTACAATTTCAAGTACAATCATCATATATTGTTGCTTTGCATAAATGACATGCAGGCTTTTGAACACAATATAGAGAAGCCAGAATAATATCATCTTATCTAAATCTGTTGAAGACTGTATTTGAGTAATTTATGATGCTAACAGAAACTGCAAATTCGATGCTATTTTCCTTCATAGACTATTTTTTTTGTTATTATTATCTTTCTGCTCTAATTTCTTTAAATCAAGGTTGTAATAAATTGCCATGTTTGTGAAACTTACCAGAAAAATGAAGAAAGCTGTTGAGAGCAAGCATAGAAAGGATTCGGTTCTCTATGTCCTTGGAAGAATTTAATTTATTTACAAACTGCTTTAGCAGACAGACACGGGCTGCTCCTTGTATCCCTGTATCTGGTAGAATGGTTAGCATGTTTACGAGCCAAGTAGCGGATATAAAGCATGCTGAACGCAGTTCTGAAATTCTGCTCTTCATGCCATCTGCCAAAGCTTCAAAAAGTATACCAAACTCGTGGCTAACTAGAACAGACGCAATTTTTATTTCCCAATCATCTGTTGCCTTCTCTTCTTCCTGTTGATTCCGAGTACACATATAATTCTTCTTCCAAGTGCCGATTAGATAGTAGCATCCAATATTTACATATGCCACAAATACTTGCCATCACATGATGCAATTAATCTTCAAAAGTTAATCTACTTCCGGGTTCACGAACTCATTCACTCCAAACTTCTTAGCTGCGAACAAGATTGATTATTACTAAAGTTAGTCCTTGAATTTATGTTGTTGACCAAAATCTTAAATCATTAGATGGAACACAGAAAGTGTTGTACCTAATTCAAATCGGCTGGAAACTAAATCAACTCCAATGATTCTTGATGCACCAGAGATCCTTGCACCTTCAGCAGCCTACATTATGGTTAAAAAAGAAGAGCAAAAATTAATATTGTCTCATTTCATTTCCAATCATAGCTGCAATGCAACACACACATGCAGACAAAGATATAAGAGTAATAACATACAGCAAGGCCAACAACTCCAAGCCCAAAGATAGCAACTGAAGAACCTGGCTTTGGTTTTGCAACATTCACAGTAGCACCAAGACCTATAAGCATCAATGCAAATTGAATTAGGAAATCACAGACCAAGCCTGGTAATATATAAATATCTGAAGCTAGGGATCTTGTATATATATACCTGTGCATATTCCACAACTGAGAATACAAACTTTGTCAAGTGGTGCTTCAGGATTGATCTTTGCAACACATCCAGCATGAACCACTGTGTACTCACTGAATGTAGAGGTGCCCACGAAATGGTTTATGGGCTCTCCATTGATAGAGAATCTAGACTTGTTATCATTGAGCATGACACCTCTGTCAGTGTTGATCCTAAGAAGATCACACATGTTGCTCTCCTCTGACTTACAATATGGACATTCACCACACTCCCCTGTGAATACAGGCAGGGCTTTATCCCCTGGTTTCAGATGAGTCACACCTTCACCTACGCTCTCCACGATCCTGATAAACATCATTCATTCACATTACATACTAAATTACTGATACACTAAATAATCAAGACATTTTATCAGAAGAGAAGCATATACCCTCCAGCTTCATGACCAAAAATACGAGGAAACAATGGAGTCTGACCCTGAAACAGTGGAAAAAAAGAGAAAACCATGTTAAGCTATTGCGATTCATAACAACATACAGAAACAAAACACACTATTTTCTTAACTGTACGACCAACTTCAGAACCATTAGATTCATCCAGTTGCAGCTGATTGTGTTCGACCACAGTGTTATCCCATTGCTTTCTGTAGTGATTGTCCATGTAGAAGTTTCTTAGCATCTCGGCGGAAATATCATTGAACACAGTCATACTCCAATATTTCAGGGGACCATTCTGCAACATCCAAGGACAACAAGTTCTTCAGCGGGTGTCTAGTTAAAGTATTAGTTTTTCATGTCTTAGATAGTTGAAAAGAAGCAGGAAAGGTATGAGCGATAGTGAGTGGAGAGTTTAACCTTAGGTTTGGTGGATTTAGCTTTGTAGCATAGATGATGATTTGTTTTATCTATGACATCCTCCCATTTATGGTTCTGATTTAGAATTTCATCCATTAAAAACTTCAAATCAGCATCAGTGACAGTGTTTGAGGTTCTGCAATTGTAAACCCTAAAAAGCCCCAATTTCAGTAAAGCGTATGAAATTGAACGAAAATAAAATGAATAAAGTAGAGTAGTAGACCTTGGGTTTAAATTGCTAGAATCGGAGATCAAAGAGGACGCCAACAGGGATCTGCTCTTACGGTTCAGAAGAAACAATAAAGTAACAACAACAAGAAGAAGAAGAAGAAGAATAGCGCAGCCACCATAGAAGTTGCTCAAATTTAAAGGGAAGCCATCGAAGCTTCTTAAGGTTCTCATCGAATTGATGTGGTTGAAGTTTGTACAGAGAAAAAGCAAAAGTATGAAGAAATTTGGAGAAAGATACGTGAACAATAAATAAAAAGAGAAATAGACGAAGCGGGGTAAAGGATTTAGGGGGACGACGGGTGTGGTTACCGTCGTGCCCTTTCATAACTTTTGCATGTTTTTTAAAGGTTTAGGGGGGCGACGGTTGTTTTACCGTCGTGATGTCTATTTTAGGACGGTTTCTTAACCGTCGCAACATTCATTTTAGGGCGGTTTAATGAAAAATTGTCGCGATATTTAATATTTTTTAAATATGTAAGGACGGTAGGTGTATACCGTCGTGACATGGGTCCCTATATTAGAATTACGACGGTTATTAAGTAACTGTCGCAATTTTTGTGTCGTAAAATCCTAATTTTCTTATAGTGATGAGATGTTGTTGTTCTGAGATGTTTATGAGGTGTTGTGTTTTGAGATGATTGAGATGTTGATATTACGTTCATGAAGAGTCGCATACATTGCATTTTTGAGAGGGAGCTTATGCTCGTTGAGATGGCCTGGATTGGAAAATTTTGAGATGAAGGCTTTGCCTTGTTGATGACTCTATTAATTGGCAGATTTTTGAGATGGGAGTTCTGCTCCAATGGTACCACATGCATTTGCATAATTTTGAGTCGCATTATATGATTGAGTAATGAAGTGTATTTGATGTTGATGAATGATTATATATGTTGTAATTATTGTTGATTATGAGATGAGAAGTGGTGAAATTATTGATCTGATTTAATATATTAATTATCATGCGCTTTATTATATTGTTAGATATCTCACCCCTTCTGTTTGAATGTTGCCCTTATGTTGGTAACGTGCAGATAATCGAGAGTGAAGGCTGTATACCTTCAATAGTTCGAGTCGGTGTCATTGATCTGATATGTAACACTCGGGGGGGATGAACGCTTGCTGATTTTTTATTGTTGATTTTCAGTTGTTGACTTTTAAGTTGAATTATTATTAATTACGAGATGTTTAGAAGTTGTTGTTTCATTTAGAGATATTATTGAAGAATTCCGCTGCATAGTTGTTGAATTATTTTATTAAAGATGCTATGTTGATGGTTCATCCGATGTTTTATTAAAAGTGTTATATATCCATGATGAATGCAATGAATTTGTTAGAAGAATTTGTGACGTCCCGATTCATTTGTATAATTGAATTTTTATAACTCTGATTTATTTTTCATAATTTGCTTGGGGTAGAATTGGGGTGTTACAATTTTCCCCTGGGATCACCTTGCGGCAAAATGATGCGTTTGATCACCAGATCCCCGACTTGATATTCTTGACGCCTCACATTCTTGTTAAAAGCCTTGATCATTCGCTTTTGATACGTCTGACCATGACAAATAGCAGTAAGCCTCTTTTCATCAATTAAATTCAGCTGATCAAGCCAGGTTTGGATCCAGTCGCCCTCGTTCAAACCCGCATCCTTCATAATCCGGAGAGAGGGTATCTGGACTTCGATGGGTAGGACTTCCTTCATGCCATACACCAAGAAGTAAGGTGTTTCCCTTGTCGACGTCCGTGATGAGGTACGGTACCCATGAAGAGCGAACGGTAACATCTCATGCCAGTCTTTGTAGGTCACCATCATCTTCTACACAATCTTCTTGATGTTCTTGTTAGCTGCTTCAACAGTCCCATTCATCTTCGGCTGGTAGGGAGAAGAGTTATGATGTTATATCTTGAACTATTTGTAGAGCACGGTGATCATCGTATTGTTGAGATTTATACCATTGTCTGTGATGATCTTCTCCAGTACACCGTATCAATAGATCAAATTGTGTCGAATAAACCATGCCACGACGTTCTTGGTTACTGTAGCAAAGGAAGCTGCCTCAACCCACTTTGTGAAGTAATAAATTACTACCAGAATGAAGCGATGCCCGTTAAACGCAGTAGGTCTGATCTCGCCAATCATGTTGACGCCCCACATTACAAAGGGCCAAGGAGTTGTCAGAACATTCAGAGGAACTGGGGGTACATGCACCTTATCAGCATAGACTTGGCATTTTTGACAGGTCCGAGAGTGCTGATGACAATCGGCTTCCATAGTAGACCAATAATATCCAGCCCGTAGGATCTTCTTTTCCATGGTATGTCTGCTGGAATGAGTTCCGAAGGTACCTTCATGTAAGTCTGCCATGATCCTTTTTTCCTCGCTTTTGTCCACACATCACAGTAAGGTTGAATCATGGTTACGCTTGTAAAGGATAACATTGCTGATGAAGAACTTCGCGGTGAACCTTCTCAAGAACTTCTTATCATTAATAGATGCACCCTTGGGGTATTCTTGAGCCTCAAGATACCTCTTTACCTCGTGAAACCAGGGTTTATCCGCTACCTCTTCAGTCTCAATGTCACAGCAATGTGCGGGTTCGTCCAACCTCTCGATGCTAATCTTGGGAGCTTCATTGTCCCACCTGAATTTGAACATAGAAGACATGGTAGCTAGCGCGTCCGCTAACTGGTTCTCTTCTCTCGGGAAGTGTTCAAAGGTTATCTCCTCAAAATATGGGAGCAATGCCAGTACATACTCTTTATAAGAAATAAGATTTGGGTGCTTTGTATCCCACTCGCCTTTGATCTGACTAATCACTAGAGCAGAATCTTCTAATACACTCAAGAAATTAATCCTCAGGTCAATAGCAGCTTGAAGACCCATGATACACGCTTCATACTCTGTCATGTTGTTGGTGCAATTAAAATATAATCGGGCGGTGAACGGAGTATGACAGCCCTCAGGAGATATGATCACAACTCCAATGCTATTACCCAACACGTTTGATGCTCCATCAAAATACATATACCATTGGGATCCTTCCTCGGGTCCTCCATCCGGTCCAGGTTCTTCACAGTCAGTCACCAACATGATGTTCTCATCCGGGAACTCGAAATTCATGGACTGGTAGTCATCCACAGCCTGATGCGCCAAATGATCCGCCAATACACTCCTCTTGAATGCTTTTTGGGTTGTGTATTGGAAGTCATACTCGGCTAAGATCATCTGCCATCTTGCTATTCTTCCGGATAAGGCAGGCTTTTTGAAGATATACTTGATTGGATCCATCTTTGATATCAATAAGGTGGTGTGAGTCAGCATATACTGTCTCAGTCGGCGAGCAGCCCATGCCAAAGCATAGCAAGTTTTCTCGAGCAATGAGTATCGGGTCTCACAGTTGGTAAAATTTTTGCTAAGGTAGTAAATAGTATGCTTTTTTCAGCCAGACTCGTCATGCTGCCCCAGCACGCACCCCATTGAACTATCCAGTACTGTCAAGTATAAGATCAAAGGTCTTCCTTCAACTGGAGGCATCAAAATTGGCGATTCTTGAAGATATTCCTTGATTCTTTCAAAAGCGGCCTGGCACTCGTCATTCCACTTTACCACTTGATCTTTCTTCAGTAGCTTGAAGATTGGCTCACAAGTAGCGGTCAGATGTGAAATGAATCTGGAAATTTAATTCAGACGTCCCAAAAAGCCTTTAACTTCCTTTTCTGTGCGGAGAGCCGACATCTCCTGTATGGATTTTACCTTGGCAGGGTCCACCTGAATACCCTTATCACTGACAACGAAACCCAGCAGCTTACCAGACCTTACCCCGAAGGTGCACTTGTTTGGGTTCAACCTTAGCCTGTACATCTTTAACCTGTCAAACAATTTCTGGAGATGGTCAAGGTGCTCTTCCTCAGTCCGGGACCTGGCTATCATGTCATCAACATAAACCTCGATCTCATGGAGAATCATGTCATGGAACAAAGCGACCATGGCGCGCTGATAAGTTGCCCCAGCATTCTTCAACCCAAAAGGCATTACCTTGTAACAGAAGGTTGTCTTCTCCATGTCCTCGGGAGCCATCTTGATCTGATTGTAGCCAGAAAAACCATCCATGAAGGAGAAGATCTTATGTTGCACGGTGTTGTCGACCAGAACATCGATGTGAGGAAGTGGGAAGTCATCCTTGGGGCTCGCCCTGTTCAAATATCTATAATCCACACACATCTGTACCTTACCATCCTTCTTAGGTACTGGAACAACGTTGGCAACCCACTGCGGATAAGAAGTGACAGCTAAAAATCCCGTGTCAAACTGCTTCATGACTTCAGCTTTGATTTTCTCAGACATCTCAGGGCGCATACGACGAACCTTCTGTTTTACCGGAGGACAGTCTTCTTTAGTCGGCAGGCGGTGTACCACAATATCAGTTTCCAAACCAGGCATATCTTCATAAGACCAAGCGAATATCTCAACATAGTTGTGTAGCATCTGTATCAATTGTTGCTTGAAACTAGGCACCAGATTCGCACTTATCTTAACCTCTTTCATGTCTTCCTCTGTACCCAAATTCACTGATTCAACTGGCTCTTCATGGGGCTGTATGGCCCTTTCTTCCTGTAGTAACAGTCTAGCAATTTCTCCAAGCACCTCACAATCATCCTCACCTTTGTCCTCGGCTTGGTTGATCAGATTTTCAAAGTCATAACTGGCAGTATAAGAGTTATTATCAATGGGATCCATAGTGGATATGGATCTGCATTATGATACATGAGTGTGTGTAAGAGAATAGCTGTTTTAATAGAGTGAGAGACAAAAGAAAAACAAGGAGCGCAAAATTTGTAATGCAAGAAACATCCAATGCTTTATTAATGATAATTAAATGACAAATAATAGCCCTCACAAGCAAAGCCAAGGTGCCTCGGGCAGGACACCGGGCCGTAAAGTTTCAAATTGTTTATTACAAATCTTAAAACAAAAATCAATTACTGCGGAATAAAGGAAACAAGTATGAAGTCCCTTGCTGTCTAGTTTTTCAATCCCCCATTGGTTATTGGGTAAATCCAACTCTCAACATTCGGGTTCTCATCATCAGCATCTTCTGTGGCGGATACAACCTCAATAGCATTGATTCTCGAGCCATGTTTGGGCATGGGTGCAGTTATGATGTTGGGCTTCTCCGGAGCGTCAAACTCAATCACTTTGGCTTCGATCAAGTCTTACACTTTGTTTTTCATGGCCCAACAGTTGTTTGTATCATGACCTGGACTTTCAGAGTGATAGGCGCAGCGGGCATTTGGGTTATAGTGGGGAGAAGTGGTGTTGGGGTTCTTCGGGGCTTCCCTCATAGTTACCAGATTGGTCTTCAATAATTATGGTAGAATTTGGGTCAGGGTCATATTGAGCCGAGTGAATTGCCTATGTGGTCTTTCCACCCTTTGTTGATTGTTGCATTGTGGAGCAACTGTGGGTCTTGATATCACTACTGCATTTACTGCTTGACGGTGTTCAGGTCTGCTTTGGCCCCTCGGGCTATAAACTGCACTGGCTTCCTTCTTACTAGTAAAAGGTTTCTTTATCGAACTCGAAGAGGCGTCTTTCTGTATTTTACCACTTCGGATACCTGCTTCTACTCTCTCTCCAATCAAGATCAATTCAGTAAACCCAGATGACGAACTGCCGATCAGATGATTGAAAAATGGACCAGCTAGAATCCCTAGAAACATGTCAACCAACTCACTATCAGACAAAGGGGGTTGGACTCTTCCAGCAAAATCTCTCCACTTTTGAGCATAGTCCTTAAAACCTCCACTTGCACCCATAGACATACCCTGGAGCTGAGTACGAGTTGGAGCAAGGTCGGTGTTATACTGATACTGTCTGTAAAAAGCAGCAGCAAGGTCTTCCCAGTTTCGGACATTGGCTCCTTCCAATTGATAAAACCATCCAAGCTGAGTCCCTGCCAGACTATCTTGAAAGAAATGCACCCATAAATTTCTATCAGCAGTGTGGGGTTGGATTTTCCTGACATAAGAGTGAAGATGGAGTTTTGGACAGGATACTCCATCGTACTTGGAAAAAACTAGAGCTTTGAACTTATGAGGGATCACCATTCCTGATACCAGTCCCAGTTCTCCGAAATCCAAACCATGGATCTTTTGAATCTCCATAGCACTCGGTCGGTCTTCTAGCTGCTTATACCTATCCTCGGCAGGAGGATATTGCTCATCATCAAAATTAGTATCATAATCAGAGATTGCAGGACTGAGGCCCTTTTCTTCTTCTTGGTTCTTCTTCTCTTTCAGAATGAGAGTCTTTAAATCCTCTTTCCCTTTAGCCAAGCTCAAGAACATCTGTTGGAATTGGGCATTATGTGCCTGAAGATCTTTGATAGCTTGATCAGAAGACATTTCTGCTGAAATAAACAGCAAAGGAGATGAGAAACCTGTAATGGTACCTGTAATGATGTGCATGATAATGGGATGCGTATGTAATGATTTCAAAGACTTTGGGATATTTAAATTTGCAAACCAAAAATAAACAAACTTTATTAGATTAACTTGTAAAAGGTTCAACAATGCCTTTGAGGCGTTACAAAGAAGTAAATGGAAAACAAATCTAAAACTAGAAAAGCAAAAAGCAAAAATCCCATGGACGCTTCCTCTTTGTGCTAAAGTAGTCATTTATCATTCTTTCTTCCTCGAGCTGCCTGGTGAGCTTAAAAATCTTCCTTTCTTGCTCATGGTACTTTTCCCGGCAAGTATCCCTTTCCTCTTTCACCTGAATCCAAGACCTCTGCAATGCCCCAGGATCAGTGGGCATGTAAGGATAAATAACCGTGTAAGGAACACCTTCTTCATTAGTGGGCTCCATAATCACAGGCAATACGGCCTCATAAGGCATCCCAAGCTTCTGGGCACGAGCTCGGACCCATTGGAGGTAAGGCTGCATAGGAATGGAAGTCATTGGTCCCAACTCTTGGGGGTCAGATCTGTTCACCATGCCCCAAGCTCGTATAAACCTCCGACGGTGCTTGTCAACATCTTCCTTGTAGTCAAATGTAATATTCTCAAGAAGCAGCTCATGGGGACCATCTCTCCGAGCACGACCAAACTGTCACAAATCTAGACAAGGATTATAGGTTATACCCCCTCTGATTCCGAGCAACGGGACATTAGGGTATCCCCCACAACGATCAATGACAACAGTGTCCTCCATAGCCCGGGAAATCCAAAGAATATTTGTGTGGGCCAGTGACATTATTTTGTAGGAACAACCCAAACCTTCTTCATTCTTCAACATAGACTTAGGGAGGTGCGAAATAAACCACCTCGAAAGCAGAGGCATGCAACACATAAGAGTCCTCTTCTTCGCACAGTACGAGTGTAGAGGGCATGCAAGATGCCACCCAGTAGAGTAGGCACAGGATTGCGAGAAAGGAAAATCTTGACAACATTCACATCCACAAATGAATCCGGATTTGGGAAGAGAACCAAACCATAGATAAGGAGAGCCAAGATATCTTCGAAAGCTAGGAAATACAAATTATCCCAAAATAGTTGAGCCTGGTCTATTAGAAATTTGGCTAAGAACCCTTTGACCCCGCTTCGTGTTTCCCAAATGGATACTGTAGCGGTGAAAATCAGAGATCAAGCTATTAATTAACTTGACTCACAAAAAGCAAGAGTCACCACCGCGCTTTATTGCTTCCAAGGGAAAATGGAAAAGAGCGAAATAAACCCTAAAAAAACATGCAATATAAAAATAAAAGGTAATACAATGCGTTTTTGTAAAGAGATCAAGAGTTCGGGGGTTGGTTATGCAATGGGAAGGTATTAGCACCCAATGCATCTGTGGTACTCCACAGGAACCTTTTGAAATATCTGTTTTTTGGTTTAAAATTGTTTGTTATATACAAGGGTGTATTTATCTACAACTATGTTTGTTTAAGGAAAAAAAATGAGTTTTTTTATTATTGTGTTCGTGAGGGTTTCGCGACCCTTTGCCTACATATCCACTGAAGGAATCAAAACACCGTAGTTCCTCTAGAAAAAGTTGATTTGTTGGTGTTTTTTAGTGGGCGACATTAATGCACACATTCTAACAATAGGCATGGCCCTTATCGCGGTAGAACGGGGATAACATGCCCTTGGGGGAGTTTTGATTTGTTGAGTGTTTTTGCACATTTTAAAGTATGTTCAAGTAAGGATTAAAGAATGTTTTGGATATTTTTTTTGGTTTGTTTTCTTTGTTGATTTTATCTTGCCTAATTACTCACATGCGTACAAAGTAAATAAAATGCAGAAAGATAAAAACCTACGCTATTACAAACGTATCAAAAGGCATAAAAAAATATGAAGGAAAAGAAAAAAATAAGAAAACTGAGTGTATTTCGACCCAGGCAGTAGCACACTTCGACTGGCATTTTGTTGGCCTATTTCGACTGAGGCTGGAGCAGTGAAGTTCTGTCCTTTGATTGGGACTTTGGCAGTGGCGAAGTTCTATCCTTCGACTGGGCTTTGCCAGCAGTCAGGTCATATACTTCGATTGGAAGCTGGCAGAGGCGAAGTCCTGTCTTTCGATCTGGGCTTTGGCAGCAGTCAGGTTGTATCTTTCGACTGGAAGCTGGAAGAGGCGAAGTCCTGTCTTTCGATCTGGGCTTTGGAAGAAATCAAGTTGTATCTTTCGACTGGGGCCTGGAAGTCAGTGAGGGGATGTCTTTCGACTGGACATGGCTTGCCTCCTATTTGTCTCTTTCGTTCGACCTGGAGAATGAGGGTAAAAGCCAGAAGCTTCGTTTCTTCTTTCCTATTTCCTGTATCTTTCGTTTCAAACATTAAATGGCAACATGGCCTGAGGCCATGCTAGTAAAACAGTTTAAGAATTACAGCTAGTTCAAGTAAACAGTAAGCAGAAACGAAAGAGCTCAGTTCTAAAAAATATGTTAAAAGCCTAGAAACGAAATGAACAATGGTATGTACAAAGTTTCAAACGAAAAGGAATTGTATTTACATGTTATGAAACGAACAAAAGTATTATTTACATGTCATGGCATGAAACGAAATGTTCAAGGTAGGAGTGACTTACCTGGCTTCTGGAACGTGTGTTGAGGGACCTTGAGTGGTGGCTGCCTGGAGCGCTGGATTCGAAAGAGGGAAAAAGCAAGTGTGCTTCTTTGATTCGAAGGAGACTGAAGTGTAGTTGTTCTTCATAATCTAAGGGAGTATGTGTTTGGGATTTTGTTGTTCTCACAAGTATTGAAGGGACTTGAGAGATTTTTGTGTTTGAGAAAGTTTGGGTTTGTTCTCACAAGTGTTGAAGAACTTTGAGATTTTTTATGTTTGAGAATTTTTGCAGATTTCTAGAGTGTTTGAGAAAATTTGGGAGAGGTTCGTCTGGCCCAAAGATCCTTGTTTTTTCATGTTGTGAAGCCTTGTATTTATAGGCAAGCTTGCTGAAGTTTTGGGGGGAAAACAAAATAATGTTTGAACAGTTTGGGAATGCTGTTTCGACCCTTTCTCCTACGCAGCTCTTGTGCACTCCTTTTTGGGCAAGTAGAGGACTGTTGTAGCAGGCTTTTCAGTCTTTTGGAGTTTAGTGGTAGGTTGTGCAGGACTGTGCAGCAGGCTCAGTAGTGTTTGCTGCATGGCAGTACAGTGGTCCAACTTGTGAATCGAAGGAGGTTGTATTGTCCATCGAAGCTTGTGGATTGAAGGGAGACATATTGCCCATCGAAGGTTGTGGATCGAAAGAAGCAATGTTGTGCAATCGAAGCCTGTGGATCGAAGGGAGACTGTTGCCCAATCGAAACATGTTTGCAGGCAGCAAATTTTGTCTAGGTCGAAGCAGGCTTGCAGGAAGCAAATTTGTCCAAATCGAAGCAGGCTTGAAGGCAGCTACTTGTCCAAATCGAAATAGGCCTAAACTTGCATTCGAAGGATACATGTCAACACATGAAATCAAAGAAACAAAAACACACATTTCGTGCTTGATTAGAAGTTAGTGATACATAGGCAAAAAATGTTCAAAACACTTGACAATTTCTGCACAATCAATGCTCAAAGGTGAGAGGTTGAAAACCAACTGTATTTAGTGACCTTGACCTTTATATAAAAATGAAAAAATGCAAATGGGATCTTAGGTCAAAAATTGGGGTACAACAGCTGCCCCTATTTAAGTTTCTTCTATCTGACGAGATTGAAGGGACTTAAATATAGAATACACTATTTTTGGCCTTAAGATACCACAATTGTGTTTATGATATGATATGAATGTAATTCTCTGAATTTTATGTGGAATGACGCCATATGAGACAAACTATGCTGGAGAAACCAAGCACATTAAACAGTAATCCCACAGGGGGGGAGGTTATAATTCCACTGGGGAAACAGAGTCAGGGACTTCAAATGAGAGACTCTTGAATGATTCACATCAGTATTGTGACTGGAGAACAAAATGATTTACATCAGCACTGTGGCTGGAAAAGAAATGATTTACATCAGTACAGAGACTGGAAAACAAAATGATTTTCATCAGTACGGAGACTGGAAAACAAAATGATTTACATCAGCACTGTGACTGGAAAATAAAAGATTGACATCAACACTGTGGCTGGGAAACAAAATGATTGACATCAGCACTGTGGCTGGAAAACAAAATGATTGACATCAGCATTGTGGCTGGAAAACAAATGATTGACATCAGCACTGTGGCTGGAAAAGGGGATGATAAAATGCAAACTTCCCCACGGGACTCTTCCGAAGGGATGCCATTTGCTGAGTAGACATTATTGTTGGGGATACACAACCTGCTCAAATAAAGAGGCCGCCACTTGCTGTCTTCCAAAAAATACTATGACATACAAGCTGCTCAAATAAAGAAGCTGCCACTTGCCGTCTTCAAAGAATATTAAAGCACACAAGCAACTCATGAAGAGTCCGCCACTTGTTGCTTATAACCCACAAGCTGCTCATGAAGAGCTGCCACTTGTTGTCTTAAAAGAATATTAAAGCACACAAGCTACTTGTTGTACCCCAAAATTTGCCCTCCCATTTCCTCAATATTTTCTCACCACAAGACCCTTGGAGCTCAAGATCCAGTTAGGGTTTCCTCTGCTCAAGACTTTTCCTTGCACTGTTGACCCAAATTAGGGTTTGTGTTTGCACAAAGATATTTTGACCTAAAATTCCTAAGATGACTTTCATGCTTCATGTTGGACTCCCAAGTTTATCCATACCAAGTTTCAAGTCTTGATTCCAAATTTTGCCCAGTCAATTGGACAGTTGTCCTAGAAATCAGCTGTATTGGGGAAAAAGTCAATTGTGGCCAATTGACAGTCAAACCTCATGATTTTTGACCCACATCAACATTATGAACTCATATGGACCATTGGATCAAGTTTGGATCACAATTCCACAAGAAATTTGATCAGATCACCCAAAAGGGCAAAATGGTCATTTTTAGGGTTTTGACTGCACAAAGGCAATTTTTGACTGTTTGACCTAGCCAATGGCAAACTAAACTCACATATGGACTCAAGGACCCAATGGAATTGTCTTGACATACCCAACAAGTTCAAAAGATCCCAAATGCACAAGATTGACAGTTGAATTTCCCAGTCAATTGATCAAATTTGACTGTATACTGAAAAGTCAAACTTTGACTTTTTGGTCAAAATCAAGTGTCAAGATTCATTTTTCATTAAAACATGCCAAATCATGAAACTTGTTCATCAAGAAATCAAGAATTGCAAATTAGGGTTTGAAATGAAGATTTTTCATAACTTAGAATTTTTCTAAGTTATGAAAAACCCTAATTTTTTCCTAACTTTGTCCCACTTTCTCACCAAGATTAATTTGGATTCAAGGAAAAGTCAAAACATGAAAGTTGTAGTCCATTGCAAAATCTACAACTTTGATTCACAAAGTTTCCTCAAAAGAAGCTTGTAGCTCAAGTTACAATTTTTGGAACAAGGGTACCAAACCATTCTTAACTTAGAGAAATTTTGACCTATTTTAGGCAAGGTTTTTACCTAACTTCAAGACCATTTTTCACATACTTCCACTTGGAATTTCAATTTGCATTTCAAATATGGATTGTATTAAACATTCCAAGCTTTCCAAAATGTCCAAGAACTCATCAAACAACCTGATGGTTAGGGAGAATCGAATTTGGCAAGTTGGGAAAAACTCACTTTTGTTATGACCAATTTACATGTACATACACTTGTGCCATTTTGAACTCAGCTTGCATTCCTTGATTACAGGTCCTATATCCCTTTTGCACTCATAAATTTAATGCTAACTCATTGTGCCAAGACCTTATTTTGTGTGTTCAAGCATTGTATGCAAAACTAAGCCATAAATAGAAAAAGCATAATGTCCATTTTTGCAAAAGTAGAACTTTATGTCAATTAGCAATCCAAGCAAGTACAGTGCAAATCCTTTTGGCACAAGTTTATGAACAAAACACACTGATCAAGGGGAAGGTTAGCAGCACATTAGGGGGGCCTCTATCAGTCTAAAACTCAAGTGGACACTTTGTTGCTTAAAGTTGAAGAAACATAGCATAACAAGACACAACTCTCATTCCTGTAAACCAGAGCTTAAGCAAAGTTATCAAACACTTTCTAATCATCAAACCTAAACTGAAACACGAGCCAACCATCTCCATTGCCTTCTCAAATATAGAATCACCCTAAAACTGCCCAAACAGGGTACCTGCTGCAGATTGAGTTCCATAACTCAATCCATTCATGCATTCTTGCTAAAACCACTTCAAACATATCCCACATCATCCCTTGAAACTATTTCAAGCCTCAAACATGACCTGTAACACTCCCAAGCAACATCACCATTTTCATTTTCTTGTTTTGCAGTTGAAGTTCCATAACACGATTCACTTGGTTTCAAAGCAAACTAAAGCTTGGAATAGCATCCCTGGACATCAACGAAGTTGTACCAACCATCACCTTGCATTGAAAGCACCTCCATCACCAGATACGATTCCAACTGAACAGGTAAGTTCATGAACTCGTATCTCTCTATCCAGGCATTGTTAGCTTTAGGTTTGTGAAGAAATTATGTCACATTCATAGCCCTGAACATGCCCATGTAATTAGTTTTCATTTATGTTATGTGTGCTATGAGAATTTGATGTCTGAACATGGAACAAAAACTAGGTTAGGAATTGGGGGAGAAGAAATTCTCTCTCATTTCTGAGAGTTAAATCATGTTCTTTATATGTATGAACTCGTGAGATGATGTTTTACATTTTTTGTGTTGTGAGTTTTCATTAAAAGTCCAGGAATCAGGATGTTTGAATCCATGTACCAAGCGCGCGTTTTTTGAACAAGGTTTGCTGGAGGTTGAAGAAGATAGGTTTTGGGCTGGGCCTGAAATGTTTTTTCTTTTTACACCTTGCTTTTACTTTTGAACCCCCCTGACCCATTTTGATTTTTACTTATCATTTTCCATTTTTTTCCTTTTGATTTTATTTCTATATTTTTATTTAAGTATGAAAAAATATAAAAATCATTTTTTCCACATTTTTTACATTTATTTTGATATTTATTAGTCTTTATTTAGTTTTTGTACATAAATAAATACTTATATACTATTATTTAAAATAGCTAAAAAATAATACAAACATATTTTTCTGACTTTTATTTCATAAAACATTTTATAATAAAAATATACTTTTTTTATAAATATTAAATATTATTATTTTGTATATATTCAATATATTTGGTAAATAATACAAATACATATATATATATATATATATATATATATATATATATATATATATATATATATATATATATATATATATATATATATATATATATATATATATATATATATATATATATATATATATATATATATATATATATATATATATATATATATATATTAGTATATTTAGGATAAAAAAATACAAAATATATACATTTTTATTTTTATTAATATTTAACATTAAAAATACCTTTTGACAAATATACTTCTTTTTTATTTATTTTTGTACATAACTAATAAATATTGTATATATTAAATAATTAATACCTTTTATTTAATAAATTAGGGTTTTGCCCCTAAACATAAAAACTCCAAAAAAAATAATACTTTTATTTTGTTTATTTGACATATAAAAAACACCTTTTTTTCATACATATAAAAAACATTTTTTTTGCATCTTGCATATTTATTCCATTTTTATTTAATTATTGTATATTAAATAATTTGTATAATTCTATTTGGATTGTAATAGTCTAGGTTTAAATTCCTTGTCAAAATACCCCAATTTGAACATTTGTACCCCCCTTCCCATATATTGTGTTGTAATAACTTAGGAACTTTATTTTTTCGCACTTTAATGCTTTCTAATTATGCCATGTTAGAATTAGGATTTTGTATGACAATCAATTAACCAAAATAGTTTGACCTAAATTCAAGATAATCAAGCATGAAAATGGACAACACTAATCATACTTGCACCCCTAGGGTATTCCACTTGTTGCCTTCAATAATGGGCCATATTGCATGTTAGGTCTCTTTGGGCAAAACAAAACAATCAAATGATCATAGTCCCTCGATGACGCTTTTGAAAGTTGCCTAAAAAATTATCAAGTTCCTTTCAAGGAAAGATTGCCCAAAGATACTTGGCACCATTGCAATTATGGTCTAAACAATGACCCGCGCCCGTCCCTTTCACATCCTAACACAAGATTGTCCACCAAATGTAATGGTGGAACAAAATTGTTAAAAGGGTTAAAAACATAGGAGAAATCTTTGAGAAATTTAGGAGTAGACAAACTCTTAGTTACTTGAATCAAACTTGCAAAACAAAACACTTGCCTATTTTTCAAAACCACACATCACTAGATTTTCAAAACAACTTTCAAAAAAACATTAAAACCCTTTTCAAAAGACATACACCTTTGTATACATCCCAACATGGATCATTA
The DNA here is from genome assembly GCA_948472305.1 of Vicia faba. Taxonomy (NCBI): domain Eukaryota; kingdom Viridiplantae; phylum Streptophyta; class Magnoliopsida; order Fabales; family Fabaceae; genus Vicia; species Vicia faba. The sequence continues at coordinate 1,518,768,086 of OX451738.1, forward strand.
CAAAGGTTGCCACCACATTGGCCTCTTTTCAAAACATTTCCAAAACACACACACGAAGCACCATTTCAAACAATTGAAAATTAAGGCAAGTTGATCTAAGCAAGTAACTAAGAGCCCATGGATAACCATGGATAAAAAGGGTGCTAATACCTTCCCTTTCTATAATCTACTCCCCGAACCCAAGAAAACATCTCAAAGGTTTTTGCTGTGCTTTTTAACCTTTAATTAGGATAAAATAAAAAGTCGGTGGCGACTCTTGCTCAACCGAAACATTTGCGAAAACAAACGCAAAATCATAGTCAGTTCTCCCACCGTATCATAAAACTGGCGACTCTGCTGGGGAGAAATTTAAAAGTGGAGTAACCTTAGGGCTTAGATCACCCTCTTGCATGACTAATTGTTTGTCTTGTTTGCTTTATATCTTGGCTCTCTTGTTTGGGTTTACAATCCTACACCCGGATTTTGGGAAACATTCATAGATAGCAATACGTTGTGGAAACTGTGCGGGGTATACCGACACGGTCGAAGAAATAGCTATATTAGTGCGGCATATTTGTGAGTACCGGTAACCCTTGAGTTCAATCAAGGAGAGTACGGGGCCGCTGAGTGATGTCACTAAGCACTAATGACCTAGAACCTTACTTGACCATCTTGGCCTTTTATTAGGGGTAGTGAGATGACCGGCTTTGGTGCAGTCCGAAGTTGGTAGATACTCGATACTACACTCATTGAGGTTTATTTTCTTGGAATATTTTGGTCGCTAGTTAAGTGGCTAAACCAAAACAATGAACAATGAAAACAATCCAATGATGTTGAGCTCCTTAGAACCCGGTTACTATTTATAGGACAGGTTTTTAAGCCAACTACACTCAAGAGGGTACTTACCTATGAAACCCTATGCAAGCCTGAAACTAGGGTTTTGTGTGAATTGCTTGTACATATGTTTGTGCATACATCATGAACATCATAAAACATCATATGCATTTACTAACCACTTCAAGGGTTTAGATTTTCATCTTTGTTCTTGTTTTGTAGGTCATGGAAATTCCTCGCAGAAAAACCATCCAAGTCAACCTTGTGAGAATCTCTCCTCAACTCAAGGAGCTCACATCAAGAATTCCGGAAAGCTCTTCCTTCAGTGAAAGACATGGTAGACTCCTCAGCTTAGTCAACACCAACATTGAAGAGGATATGATGAAAGTGATATTCCAGTTCTTTGACCCTCTTCACTACTGTTTCACTTTCCCCGACTACCAGTTGGTGCCCACTTTGGAGGAATTTTCTCAACTCTTGAGAATTCCTATCCTCAATCAACTACCTTTCAACGGTACGGAAAAGGAACCAAAGCCTGAAGATGTTGCTCGAGCATTACATCTGCAGCCTTCTGACATCAAGGGGAATTGGGAAACTAGAAGCGACGTCAAAGGATTCTTAGCAAAATTCTTGTTTGAGAAGGCACAAGAGTGTTGGAACTCATTGGACCTACAAGCCTTTGAAGAGATTGTGGCACTCCTTATCTACGGGTTGGTCTTGTTCCCAAATCCTGACCAGCTTGTAGAGGTCAACGCCGTCAAAATCTTCTTGTCCAGAAATCCAATACCAACATTGCTTGGGGACTTCCTTCACTCATTTTACACACGAACAATGAGAAAGAGGGGTGTTCTCATGTGTTGTACTCCTCTCCTTGCAAGGTGGTTTATTTCGCACCTTCCACAATCTGTCTTGAAGAATGACCAAGGCTCGAGGTGGTCCCAACGGTTGATGACTCTTACTCACTCTGATGTACATTGGTGTTCTCGGTCCAGAGAAAATGTCATCATCGTCGATCGTTGTGGAGAGTTTCCTAATGTTCCATTACTTGGCATTAGAGGGGGTATCACCTACAACCCTTGCCTAGCTTTGAGGCAATTTGGATATGCGCGGAGGGATGGCCCTCACGACATGTTGATTCTTGACCTAGTGTTTGACTTCGACAATGATGCGCAAGGACTTCGCCAAAGATTCATCAGAGCTTGGGGGAGGCCCAACAAGGTTGATAGCAAGACACTGGGGCACAGGAACTCCATCCCTCTTGAACCTTATCTCAAGTGGGTACGAGCCCGAGCCCAGAGTTTAATGATGCCTTATCCTCATGTTCTCCGTGTGATTAAAGAGCCCGTCAAGGAAGGAGAGGTTCCCTACACCATCCTACATCCTGACATGCCTACATCGTGGGAGGAGATGCAGAAGAGTTGGATCCAACTCAAGGAGGAACGGAGCACTTTTGAAGCCAGCTTTTACGCCAGCGAGAAGAAGGTTCTAGAGCTCACCCGCCGACTCCATGAGAAAGAGGCCCTCAACACCTACATTACGCCAAAGAGGATGCGCAACGTCTTTTTACCTTAAGAAGTTGTTTTTGTAATATTTGGCCCATGGGGCATTTATGTACTAACAAATTTCTTCTTATTAATATGACGTGCGTTCTTTTTGTCTGCAACAATTGTGAATTTCTAAAATCCTTGAATGCATTACATAGATAGCATCTCATGCATCATGTGCATAACAGGTACCCTTTTTTCTACAGGTTGCTTAATCTTCTTCGCTGTTTATTTTGAACAGTCATCATGAATCCAGAATCATCCAGTGAGCAAGCAATCAAGGCCCTTCAGGCCCAGAATGCCCAGTTTCAAGAAATGGTCATGAGCCTGGCCCAAGGTCAGCAAGAGTTGAAGGCTTTACTCTTAAAGAAGAAGAAGAAGAAGAGGACTGCGTTATTCAACACTGGGTGCAGGTTTGGGAACACACTCCATAACGAGGCTGATCCAACTACTTCCTCTGCAGAGAAAGAGAGTCCCCAAGGGGGAGGAGCTCCTAGTCCTGCAGTCTCTGACAACGAGACAGATTACAATGACGAACAATACCCTCCCGCTGCTGACAGATACAAGCAATTAGAGGACCGCTTGAGTGCCATGGAGATTCAAAATGTGTCGGGGCTGGAATTCAGAGATTTAGGGTTATCTTCTGGGGTGGTAATCCCACACAAGTTCAAGGCGCCTGCCTTTGCCAAATACGATGGGGCTTCCTGTCCAAAGCTGCACCTCAGATCGTACGTAAGGAAGATCCAACCTTACACGGCAGACAAAAATATTTGGATCCACTTCTTCCAAGACAGCCTTTCGGGGTCACAGCTTGAGTGGTTCTATCAGCTAGATGGAACCAATATCCGACATTGGGAAGATTTGGCTACCGCATTTTATAGACAATATCAATACAATTCTTATCTCGCTCCTACGCGTACCCAACTTCAGGGTATGTCTCTAGGAACGGGCGAAGGGTTCAAAGAATATGCACAAAAATGGAGAGATTTGGCTTGCAGGGTGCAGCCTCCTTTGACTGATCGTGAACTGGTTGACATGTTTCTAGGGACCTTGTCTGGTCCATTCTTCAATCATCTGGTTGGTAATTCCTCCGCTGGGTTTACGGATTTGATCCTGACGGGCAAAAGGATAGAAGCTGGCATCAGGTCAGGAAAGATACAGAAAGGTGCGTCCACAAGTACTGAGAAAAAGCCTTTCAAGAAGGAAGCTAGTGCCGTCTATGGTCCTAGAAGACAAGTCAAGCCATAACACCGCCAAGCCGTCAATGCCTTGGTAATTTCAAAACCTGTTGCTGCTCCTCAGCAGTACAATCAACAAAGGGGTGAGAGGCCCAAGAGGCAATACACTCGGCTGAGTATGACCTTGTCACAAATCTTACCGCAACTGTTATCAACCAACTTGGTGACCATCAAAGAGGCTCCGAAGGTCGTGAATACTGCATCTCCTAAGTATAACCCAAATGCTCGTTGTGCTTATCATTCTGATAGCCCCGGGCATACTACTGATGATTGCTGGGCCCTGAGAAATAAAGTTCAAGACCTTATCGACGCGAAGGAAATTCAGTTTGAGGCGCCTGAGAGGCCAAATGTTGTAACTGCTCCTATGCCCCAGCATAAAGTAAATGCCATTGAGGAAGATTTGTATGCTGTTTCAGTGAATGACGTTGCTACCCCTTTATTGACTGTTAAGAGGAACCTACTGCTAGCTGGTTTATTTCCGGGTTGTAGCAAGGGTTGCCTCCTGTGTGCTGTTATCCCTACCGGTTGTCCGCTGCTGAAATCAGGCATCCAAAGCCTGATGGATAACAAAGAAATTATGTTCAAGAAAACTGATGTTCCGTTTGTTTCCGCTGAAGGAGTATCTGTCGTCACAATTTTCAACAATCCTACCAAGGCTCCCCCGAGGAAGCCAGTCCAAATTATGTCTGTTGCACCCATTACCATTACTGTTGCGGGGCCCCTCCCCTATGAATCTGACAAGGCTGTCCCATGGCACTATGGGGCAGACGTGTATGTGCTTGGAGTGAAGCAGGAGTTCAACACCGGTACCAGTATCAGTAACATCACTGGTCCCGCCAAGATTACTCGCAGTGGCAGGCTTTTCTCGCCTGACATTGCACCACCAGTTATCCGAAAACCTCTTATCATCACACCCGCAAGTGTGCATGTTTTAAATCAAGTTCCTGTGTCTACTACTGCCGCCGAGTCCTCTAATGCTCGGGGCAAAGAAGTTGCTACCGACTTGCCTTCCCGGACGGAGGCACCAAAAAAGACCGTTGTTGAAGCCTCCCAGCAAGAGATGGAGGAAATCCTTAAAATCATTAAAAAGAGTGACTTCAATGTCATAGAACAGCTGGGGCATACCCCCTCCAAAATCTCTATGCTATCATTGCTGCTGTGCTCAGAGGCCCACGCCAAGGCCTTGATTTCATTTCTGAAAACGGCCCATGTGCCGCAAGAGACCTCTGCAGATCAGTTCATTGACTGTGTGGCTAATTTGACAGCTGACAATGGCTTGGGTTTCTCGGATGCAGACCTTACCGCCAAAGGAAAAAATCACAATGATGCCCTGCATGTTTCCATAGAATGCAGGGGCACTACTCTCGCACACGTATTGGTGGACACCGGTTCTTCCCTGAATGTATTGCCCAAGAAGGCCTTAGATCGGTTGGATTGTGAGGGCCTGGAATTGAAACCTAGTAACATCATTGTTAGAGCCTTCGACGATTCTAAGAGGATGGTGCACGGTGAGGTAGACATTCCTATCCGTGTGGGTTCCCAAGTCTTTGACTCAACGTTCTATGTAATGGATATTCGTCCATCTTATTCCTGCTTGTTGGGTCGACCCTGGATTCACAAGGTTGGGGCAGTAACATCCACTCTACACCAAAAGCTCAAATACCCTGTCAAAGGGAAGATTGTTACTGTGCAGGGTGAGGAGGAATACTTGGTTAGTCACTTGAATTCATTCCGGTATATCGTGATGGACGGGGAGTTTATTGAAACCCCCTTTCAACATTTTGAGGAGGTACCTCCAACATTGGCATCAGCTGAGACAGTGGTTGAAGAAGACTTTCCTCTGAAGATGGTTTCCCTGAAGGATGCCCGGGCTGTAATCGAGAAAGGCAAGTGCGCAAACTGGGGTCAGCTTCCTGACTTCACTCAAAAGACCGACAAGTTTGGGCTGGGCTTCACTGCAGAGGCTCAGAGGGCTGTTCGCAAAGAAAGGATCAGAAAGGCTCCGGTGTTCATAACCAATCCAAGGGTGAATGCTATCGAGGAGGACGTAGAGGAAGCAGAGTTTGACAGTTGGATCTATCCAACCACCACCAACGGACCAAGAAACTGGACGGCAAAAGATTTTACGCCTATTACATTTGTCACGCAGTAATTAACTCTTTTATTTTCAATTTGTAACAAACAATATGTTGAAACTTTTATTGGCTCGGTGTCCTACCCGGGGCACCGTAGCTCCATTTGTGAGGGCTTTTTGTATGACATTTCCATATATCATTAATCAAAACATTGGATGTTTGTTGCATTTCAAATCTTGTGCTCTTTTTCTTTGTGTTATATATTGCAAAACAGCTATATTTACACACACTCACTTATACAGGTTCCAATCCACTCTGGATCTCACTGGTAACAGCTCTGCTACTGCCAGTTATGACTTCGAAAATCCGATCAACTTGGCCGAAGACGAAGGTGAAGATGATTGCGAAGTACCTGGTGAACTCGTGAGACTACTACTCCAGGAAGAGAGGGCCATTCAGCCGCATGAAGAGCCGGTGGAAACAGTGAACCTGGGTACTGAGAAAGATAGAAAAGAAGTCAAGGTTGGTGCCAATCTAGAGCTCAGCGTGAAGCAACGATTGATCCAGATGTTACAAGATTACATGGAGATCTTTGCTTGGTCTTAAGAAGACATGCCTGGTTTGGATGCCGACATTGTGGTTCATCACCTGCCTACCAAGGAAGACTGCCCTCCGGTAAAGCAAAAGGTCTGTCGTATGCGTCCAGAGATGTCCGAAAAGATCAAGGCTGAGGTTATGAAACAATTCGATGTCGGGTTTCTAGAAGTGACTTCTTATCCTCAATGGGTTGCCAACGTGGTGCCAGTGCCGAAGAAGGACGGTAAGGTCAGAATGTGTGTCGATTACAGGGATCTAAACAGGGCAAGCCCCAAGGATGACTTCCCCCTACCTCACATCGACGTTCTTGTTGACAATACTGCTCAACACAAGGTGTTCTCCTTCATGGATGGTTTTTCAGGGTATAATCAGATCAAGATGGCTCCTAAAGATATGGAAAAGACTACCTTTGTTACTCAGTGGGGCACCTTCTGCTACAAGGTCATGCCATTCGGGTTGAAAAATGTTGGGGCAACCTACCAACGTGCCATGGTTGCTTTATTTCATGATATGATCCATCATGAGATTGAAGTCTACGTCGATGATATGATTGCAAGGTCCTAAACTGAGGAGGAACACCTTGACCATCTGCGAAAGCTGTTTGACCGGCTAAAGTTATACAAGCTGAGGTTGAATCCAAACAAATGCACCTTTGGGGTGAGGTCTGGAAAATTACTAGGTTTCATTCTAAGCGATAAAGGTATTCAGGTGGACCCTGCCAAGGTGAAAGCCATACAAGAGATGCCGACTCCCAAGACAGAGAAAGAAGTCCGAGGCTTTCTAGGACGACTGAATTATATTGCCTGATTCATCTCACATCTAACTGCTACCTGTGAGCCAATCTTCAAATTGCTGAAGAAAGATCAAGTAGTACGTTGGAACGATGAATGTCAGGCTGCTTTCGAAAAGATAAAAGAGTATCTCCAAGAACCACCCATTCTTATGCCACCAGTAGAAGGGAGACCTCTGATACTATACTTGACAATGCTTGACAACTCAATGGGGTGTGTGCTGGGGAAGCATGACGAGTCTGGCCGAAAAGAGCACGCTATTTATTACCTGAGCAAAAAGTTTACCGACTGTGAGTCTCGGTACTCACTACTCGAGAAAACTTGATGCGCTCTGGTATGGGCTGCTCGCCGGCTGAGACAGTATATGTTGACTCACACTACTCTGTTGATTTCAAAGATGGATCCAATCAAGTACATATTCGAAAAGCATGCTCTATCTGGAAGAATAGCAAGGTGGCAAATGATCTTGACAGAATATGATATCCAGTACACAACTCAAAAAGCAATCAAGGGAAGTGTATTGGCAGATCATTTGGCACACCAACCTGTGGACGATTACCAATCATTGAACTTTGAATTTCCGGACGAAGATATCATGGTAGTAACTGATTGTGAAGTACCCGGACCGGATGAAGGACCTGAGGAAGGATCCCGATGGTCTATGCATTTTGACGGAGCCTCGAACGCTTTGGGTAATGGAATCGGCGCTGTAATCATATGCCCCAAAGGAACTCATACTCCACTCACCGCCCGGCTGTGTTTCAACTGCACCAACAACATGGCAGAATATGAGGCATGTATCATGGGTCTTCAAACTGCAATCGACTTAAGGATCAAGTTTCTGAGTGTCTTCGGAGATTCCTCTCTCGTGATCAATCAGATCAAAGGCGAGTGGGATACGAAACACCCAAATCTTATTCCTTACAAGGAGTATGTGTTGAATTTGCTTCCCCACTTTGAAGAGATAACTTTTGAGCACTTCCCAAGAGAGGAGAATCAGTTAGCGGACGCACTAGCTACGATGTCTTCAATGTTCAAAGTCAAATGGGACAATGAGGCTCCCCGGATCATTATCTGGAAGTTGGACGAACCCGCATACTGCTGCGATCTTGAGGCCGAAGAAGTAACTGAAAAACCCTGGTATCATGAGGTGAAGAGATATTTGGAAGCTCAAGAATATCCCGAAGGCGCATCGGTCAATGACAAGAAGTTCATGAGAAGGTTTGCGGCAAAATTCTTCCTCAGCAACGGCATTCTCTACAAACGAAATCATGATTCAACTCTACTGCGTTGTGTGGATAAGACTGAAGCAAAGATGATCATGGTAGGACTGCATGAAGGTACATTCGTAACACATTCCAGTGGACATACCATGGCAAAGAAAATCCTTAGGGCAGGATATTTCTGGTCCACAATGTAAGCCGACTGTTACCAACATTCTCGAACATGTCATAAATGCCAGATCTATGCTGATAAGGTGCACATCCCTCCGGTTCCTCTGAACGTCCTGATAGTACCTTGGCCTTTTGCAATGTGGGGCATTGATAAGATCAGCGAGATTCGACCGACGGCATCCAACGGGCATCGCTTCATCTTGGTAGCGATTGATTACTTCACGAAGTGGGTTGAGGCAGCTTCTTATGGCACGGTAACCAAGAGCGTCGTGGCACATTTTATTCGGCATAACCTGATATGTCGGTACGGTGTCCCGGAAAGAATCATTACGGACAATGGTACCAATCTTAACAACAAGATGATCACTATGCTCTGCGAGCAATTCAAGATACAGCACCACAACTCTTCTCCTTACCGGCCTAAGATGAATGGAGCTGTAGAAGCAGCTAATAAGAACATCAAGAAAATCGTGCAGAAGATGACAGTGACCTACAAAGATTGGCACGAAATGTTACCATTTGCTCTTCATGGGTACCGTACCTCAGCAAGGACGTCAACCGGGGCAACTCCTTTTTCTTTGGTCTATGGCATGGAGGCAGTCTTGCCGATTGAAGTCCAGGTACCCTCTCTCTGAATAATGAAGGATGCAGGCTTGAGTGAAGATGACTGGATTCAGACTCGACTTGATCAATTAAACCTAATTGACAAAAAGAGACTCACCGCTATCTGTCAGGGTCAGACGTATCAAAAACGGATGATCTGGGTATTTAATAAGAAAGTCAGACCACAAGAATATCAAGTTGGGGACCTGGTAATCAAACGCATCATCCTTCCTCAAAGTGATCCCCTGGGCAAATGGACCCCTACATACGAAGGGCCATTTGTGGTTAAACATGTGTTCTCAGGAGGAGCCATGATTCTAACCACCATGGATGGTGACGACCTTCCTCACCCCGCCAATGCAGACATAGTAAAAAGATACTACGCATGAATCAAAGACCCGATAGGTTGACATACCTAGGCAAAAATAAGGGCTTCCCGGTGAACCAAAAGGGTTCGGGCAAAAATAAGGGATGAAATGAAAAAAATCTGTACACCCGGCAAGTCGAAAACCTGAAAAGGCGGCTTGGGCAAAAATGGGTATCCCAGTGGACTGAAAACCCGAAAGGGCGGTCCAGGCAAAAGTTAGGGATAAAGCGTAACATTATGTCTCATTGGATCACCTTGCATCCAGAATTCGGCATCAACTATCTGGCTCAGACTTTGGCATCGATCAATCAGCTTCATCTTCAACTAAGCAGCAAAGTGATGAGACTTTTGAAGACATAAAGGCGATAGCAAAGTTGGAACCCAGTGGGAATATTGTGCACATAGATGTTTTGTTTCCTTTTCAAAATTGTATAAACTTTATGTTATTCAGCGGTGTTCTCTTACTAGGACGTCGGCCTCTTGTACAAAAAAACGCCTATTTACAGGAAAATTTCAAAAAAATCAATACAAGTTCACTTTTCCAAACAAATTGCCAATTGTTTTTCCTGTTTCTATTTTGTCTTGCGAAGAACGTCCAATGTTCATTTTTGATATATGCATTTGACATCAAATTGCTAATTCATAAATACTTGCATATGAAACAAAAGACTAATTACAAGTGACATCAGAAGTAGGGGCAATGTAGAATTATCCAGGCAGTCTAGTTGCTTTGTCCGCCAGGGTACCAAGGTAGACTCAACTGAAGATTGGGACCAAGTTATCTCAACTCCCCACAGAGTAAGACAAGAATCAGCAATACCCTCACAGGGAAGATTTAGTCTATCATCAGCCCTATAATAGGCATCTTGTTCCCCTAGCAAGTCAGCAATACTCTCCTCCAGAAGAGTTGGTGTACGGTCAGCCTAAAGGAAGTTGGGTAGCCCCATAAGATATCAACATTCCCCAGCGGAGTGTAGGCATTCATCAGCAAGCATCCCCGGCAGTCTTGATCTAAGATTGTTCCCCGGCGGAATACAGACACCCCAGTGGAACCATTTACCAACACAGTCTGAAGGTTTCCCCAGGATAGTGGAATTCATATCCCCAGTAGGTCTTGAAGCTTATCCCTAGTAGATTCTGGAAGCTCGTCCCCTGTAGAGTAAGAACGCCTCTCTCGAGCTTTATTCAAAGTTATTCCTCACAAGGGCTTATAACTGGGTTATCCTCAGCTAATTACCACGGAAGATCGCCCTCGGAGGAGTTCTTCCTATCCCCAGCGGAGTTCGTCAAAGTTCCCCAACATAATCCCCAGCGGAGTTTAACATTATTATCCCCAGCGGAGTCCATCATTGAAACCCTCAGCGGAGCTCTCTTCAAAAATTCAGTGAAGTATCTCTTCCCATGGAGTATTTCCCCTCAGAGTAATCTCTCCAACAAGTTTATTCCACAATGGAGTCATCTTCTCTTACCGGTGTATTCTTGCAACCACCATCCCTAGCGGAAACGAAGAGCTCTACTCTTCAACGTCAGCCCAGGATTTAATTCCCCGGCCGGTCGTCAAGGATTTATTTTCCTAGACGAAAATACATTCATAAACATTTCACACATCTTGTTTACATACATGATAAAGTGCATACAACACTATCTCATTTTGAACATCATGACATCATGCATTTCATACATCATGACATTGCATACAACTGATATTTTGCCTTTTCAGGGAAAAAGACAGCCCAAAAGATAACTACTTTCAACTGTCACAATTCCATATTCGATTCCTGTATCTAGCCAGGGCATATCTGTGAGTGATCAGTTTCCAGATTCGATTCCTGTATCTAGCCAGGGCACGTCTGAAGAGTTTGAAGACTCGATTCCTGTATCCAGCCAGGGCATATCTATCAACCGTCACAATTCCAGATTTGATTCCTGTATCTAGCCAGGGCACATCTGTGAGTGATTAGTTTCCAGATTCGATTCCTGTATCTAGCCAGGGCACGTCTGAAGAGTTTGAAGATTCGATTCCTGTATCCAGCCAGGGCATATCTATCAACCGTCACAATTCCAGATTCCATTCCTGTATCCAGCCAGGGCATATCTGTTGACGACTAATTCCAGATTCGATTCCCGTATCCAGCCAGGGCATATCTGTAGACAACAATTCCAGATTCGATTCCTGTATCCAGCCAGGGCATGTCTGAAGAGTTTCCAGACTCGATTCCTGTATCCAGCCAGGGCATATCTGTTGACGACAAATTCCAGATTCGATACCTCTATCCAGCCAGGGCACATCTGTGAGCAACCAATTGTAGACTCGACACCTGTATCTAGCCAGGGCATGTCTGCATGATGAGATTGAAGATCAACACCTGTAACAAGCCAGGAAAACATCTGTCTTTCTCAAAATACACAAGTTCTCGCTAAGGAATCTCTTATGCGATCAACACTTCCAAATGGCATCTATAAGCCCATTCCCGACAAGGTTCTGTCACGCCTTCAGATGGCATCTATAAGCCCATCTCCTTATCCACCATCTCTCCAAATGGAATCTATGAGCCCATTCCCGACATCACATTTGCTGATACTCCAACATGCGAGTGCAAATTTCCGGGCACTCTAGTGTCCAATCTCCTTTTACCCTCGAGTCACGAAAGGCAAACTCGCCAATCTAACTCTTCAGGTTCAAGAAGATTGAACAGGGGCAACTGTTGTACCCCAAAATTTGCCCTCCCATTTCCTCAATATTTTCTCACCACAAGACCCTTGGAGCTCAAGATCCAGTTAGGGTTTCCTCTACTCAAGACTTCTCCTTGCACTGTTGACCCAAATTAGGGTTTGTGTTTGCACAAAGATATTTTTACCTAAAATGCCTAAGATGACTTTCATGCTTCATGTTGGACTCCCAAGCTTATCCATACCAAGTTTCAAGTCTTGATTCCAAATTTTGCCCAGTCAATTGGACAGTTGTCCTAGAAATCAGCTGTATTGGGGAAAAAGTCAACTGTGGCCAATTGACAGTCAAACCTCATGATTTTTGACCCACATCAACATTATGAACTCATATGGACCATTGGATCAATTTTGGATCACAATTCCACAAGAAATTTGATCAGATCACCTAAAAGGGCAAAATGGTCATTTTTAGGGTTTTGACTGCACAAAGGCAATTTTTGACTGTTTGACCTAGCCAATGGCAAACTAAACTCACATATGGACTCAAGGACCCAATGGAATTGTCTTGACATACCCAACAAGTTCAAAATATCCCAAATGCACAAGATTGACAGTTGAATTTCCCAGTCAATTGATCAAATTTGACTGTATACTGAAAAGTCAAACTTTGACTTTTTGGTCAAAATCAAGTGTCAAGATTCATTTTTCATCAAAACATGCCAAATCATGAAACTTGTTCATCAAGAAATCAAGAATTGCAAATTAGGGTTTGAAATGAAGATTTTACATAACTTAGAATTTTTCTAAGTTATGAAAAACCCTAATTTTTTCCTAACTTTGTCCCACTTTCTCACCAAGATTCATTTGGATTCAAGGAAAAGTCAAAACATGAAAGTTGTAGTCCATTGCAAAATCTACAACTTTGAATCACAAAGTTTCCTCAAAATAAGCTTGTAGCTCAAGTTACAATTTTTGGAACAAGGGTACCAAACCATTCTTAACTTAGAGAAATTTTGACCTATTTTAGGCAAGGTTTTTACCTAACTTCAAGACCATTTTTCACATACTTCCACTTGGAATTTCAATTTGCATTTCAAAGATGGATTGTAGTACACATTCCAAGATTTCCAAAATGTCCAAGAACTCATCAAAAAACCTCATAGTTAGGGAGAATCGAATTTGGCAAGTTGGGAAAAACTCACTTTTGTTATGACCAATTTACATGTTCATACACTTGTGCCATTTTGAACTCAGCTTGCATTCCTTGATTACAGGTCCTATATCCCTTTTTCACTCATAAATTTAATGCTAACTCATTGCGCCAAGACCTTATTTTGTGTGTTCAAGCATTGTATGCAAAACTAAGCCATAAATAGAAAAAGCATAATGTCCATTTTTGCAAAAGTAGAACTTTATGTCAATTAGCAATCCAAGCAAGTACAGTGCAAATCCTTTTGGCACAAGTTTATGAACAAAACACACTGATCAAGGGGAAGGTTAGCAGCACATTAGGGGGGCCTCTATCAGTCTAAAACTCAAGTGGACACTTTGTTGCTTAAAGTTGAAGAAACATAGCATAACAAGACACAACTCTCATTCCTGTAAACCAGAGCTTAAGCAAAGTTATCAAACACTTTCTAATCATCAAACCTAAACTGAAACACGAGCCAACCATCTCCATTGCCTTCTCAAATACAGAATCACCCTAAAACTGCCCAAACAGGGTACCTGCTGCAGATTGAGTTCCATAACTCAATCCATTCATGCATTCTTGCTAAAACCACTTCAAACATATCCCACATCATCCCTTGAAACTATTCCAAGCCTCAAACACGACCTGTAACACTCCCAAGCAACATCACCATTTTCATTTTCTTGTTTTGCAGTTGAAGTTCCATAACACGATTCACTTGGTTTCAAAGCAAACTAAAGCTTGGAATAGCATCCCTGGACATCAAGGAAGCTGTACCAACCATCACCTTGCATTGAAAGCACCTCCATCACCAGATACGATTCCAACTGAACAGGTAAGTTCATGAACTCGTATCTCTCTATCCAGGCATTGTTAGCTTTAGGTTTGTGAAGAAATTATGTCACATTCATAGCCCTGAACATGCCCATGTAATTAGTTTTCATTTATGTTATGTGTGCTATGAGAATTTGATGTCTGAACATGGAACAAAAACTAGGTTAGGAATTGGGGGAGAAGAAATTCTCTCTCATTTCTGAGAGTTAAATCATGTTCTTTATATGTATGAACTCGTGAGATGATGCTTTACATTTTTTGTGTTGTGAGTTTTCATTAAAAGTCCAGGAATCAGGATGTTTGAATCCATGTACCAAGCGCACGTTTTTTGAACAAGGTTTGCTGGAGGTTGAAGAAGATAGGTTCTGGGCTGGGCTTGGAATGTTTTTTCTTTTTACACCTTGCTTTTACTTTTGAACCCCCCTGACCCATTTTGATTTTTACTTATCATTTTCCATTTTTTCCTTTTGATTTTATTTCTATATTTTTATTTAAGTATGAAAAAATATAAAAATCATTTTTTCCACAGTTTTTACATTTATTTTGATATTTATTAGTCTTTATTTAGTTTTTGTACATAAATAAATACTTATATACTATTATTTAAAATAGCTAAAAAATAATACAAACATATTTTTCTGACTTTTATTTCATAAAATATTTTATAATAAAAATATACTTTTTTTATAAATATTAAATATTATTATTTTGTATATATTCAATATATTTGGTAAATAATACAAATACATATATATATATATATATATATATATATATATATATATATATATATATATATATATATATATATATATATATATATATATATATATATATATATATATAGGATAAAAAAATACAAAATATATACATTTTTATTTTTATTAATATTTAACATTAAAAATACCTTTTGACAAATATACTTCTTTTTTATTTATTTTTGTACATAACTAATAAATATTGTATATATTAAATAATTAATACCTTTTATTTAATAAATTAGGGTTTTGCCCTAAACATAAAAACTCCAAAAAAAATAATACTTTTATTTTATTTATTTGACATATAAAAAACACCTTTTTTTCATACATATAAAAAACATTTTTTTTGCATCTTGCATATTTATTCCATTTTTATTTAATTATTGTATATTAAATAATTTGTATAATTCTATTTGGATTGTAATAGTCTAGGTTTAAATTCCTTGTCAAAATACCCCCATTTGAACATTTGTACCCCCCTTCCCATATATTGTGTTGTAATAACTTAGGAACTTTATTTTTTCGCACTTTAATGCTTTCTAATTATGCCATGTTAGAATTAGGGTTTTGTATGCCAATCAATTAACCAAAATAGTTTGACCTAAATTCAAGATAATCAAGCATGAAAATGGACAACACTAATCACACTTGCACCCCTAGGGTATTCCACTTGTTGCCTTCAATAATGGGCCATATTGCATGTTAGGTCTCTTTGGGCAAAACAAAACAATCAAATGATCATAGTCCCTCGATGACGCTTTCGAAAGTTGCCTAAAAAATGATCAAGTCCCTTTCAAGGAAAGATTTCCCAAAGATACTTGGCACCATTGCAATTATGGTCTAAACGATGACCCGCGCCCGTCCCTTTCACATCCTAACACAAGATTGTCCACCAAATGCAATGGTGGAACAAAATTGTTAAAAGAGTTAAAAACATAGGAGAAATCTTTGAGAAATTTAGGAGTAGACAAACTCTTAGTTACTTGAATCAAACTTGCAAAACAAAACACTTGCCTATTTTTCAAAACCACACATCACTACACTTTCAAAACAACTTTCAAAAAAACATTAAAACCCTTTTCAAAAGACATACACCTTTGTATACATCCCAACATGGATCATTACAAAGGTTGCCATCACATTGGCCTCTTTTCAAAACATTTTCAAAACACACACACGAAGCACCATTTCAAACAATTGAAAATTAAGGCAAGTTGATCTAAGCAAGTAACTAAGAGCCCATGGATAACCATGGATAGAAAGGGTACTAATACCTTCCCTTTCTATAATCTACTCCCCGAACCCAAGAAAACATCTCAAAGGTTTTTGCTGTGCTTTTTAACCTTTCCTTAGGATAAAATAAAAAGTCGGTGGCGACTCTTGCTAAACCGAAACATTTGCGAAAACAAACGCAAAATCATAGTCAGTTCTCCCACCGTATCACACTACTCATGAAGAGTCCACCACTTGTTGCTTATAACTCACAAGCTGCTCATGAAGAGCTGCCACATGCTGTCTTCAAAGAATATTAAAACACACAAGCTACTCATGAAGAGTCCGCCACTTGTTGCTTATAACCCACAAGCTGCTCATGAAGAGCTGCCACTTGCCGTCTTCAAAGAATATCAAAGCACACAAGCTACTCGTGAAGAGTCTGCCACTTGTTGCTTATAACCCACAAGCTGCTCATGAAGAGCTGCCACTTGCCATTTTCCGTACAAGCTGCTCATGAAGAGCTGCCACTTGCCATTTTCCGTACAAGCTGCTCATGAAGAGCTTCCACTTGCCATTTTCCATACAAGCTGCTCATGAAGAGCTGCCACTTGCCATTTTCCATACAAGCTGCTCATGAGGAGCTGCCACTTGCCATTTTCTCAAAGATACCCATAAAATATCGTGAAGATATTGCTGGAGATGAGAATCAATAATTTCCTCGGGGATAGATAAACTGCTCATGAAGAGACCACCATTTGTCATAACCTGAAGAAAATCAGAAATAATCAAACTGCTCAAATAAAGAGTCAGTCGCTTGTTGTCACGTCGATATTCCAGCAGAATGTTATGATAACACTACTAGGGAATAGAGTCCATCTTCAATGGGGAACCATGAATAAATTCTTCTCAAGGAGACCAAGTATTTACATTGCAAAATAAATGCACTCTCCATCTAGGTTTCACAGCCTAGAGAGATCCACAGGGTACCATTCACAAGAGACAAAGCTCAATCCAGGAATAAACTGGAGAGAAAATAATCAAACAAGACTCCACCCAATGAGGAAACAAACTCAAAATGGGGATTTATCCTATCCAGAGATGGAAAAGGAAAGCTAAAGCAAGATTCTTCCACGAGAGTTAACTCAGTGGGGAATTAGAAAGGAGGCGCACTTTCTGCTTAAGTTGACATTCTATTTTGAAAGATCAAATGCGCTATTTGAATAGACATAACCAAGGTATATGAACTCAATGACATTAACAAATGCATATGTGCGTGCATGATGTAAGTGTGAATGAATAAATGAATGTCATGTATATGCTGACAAAACAGACAGGGGAGATAGACAAAAGATGATAAGACATCACAGTACAACTCGACACTCGGCTAATCTCAACAGGATGGTAACATTACTGGAGATAAAACAAAAGCCATCATTGGAGCAAATTCCTTTTACAAGGCTTAAATCTCTCTGGAGAGGAAGATATTTTCAGGTAGAAAGCCCAAAGTCCAGTCTTCTATCGCAAACAATCCCTTGAAAGGATAACAACACAAACAAAGTTTCAGCTGGAAAAAGTCATGCCTAGCTGGAGATACTGGGAACACCACCCTCTGATAATGTGTGCAATACATATCACATATCTTGACAAATCTGGATTGCCCCTGGGACTAATTTTGGATGCCCCAAGTTTACTGCTGATAAGCTGTATGTTACTCGACAATTCTTGCGAATAACTTCACTTCTGAAATGCCCCAAGCTATATGGTTGATGAGGAGAAATCGTCTCAATAGGATTTTACAAAAGACTTGGCATTCACCATGCTCTGGTGTCTTCAAACTCTTAGAGAGATTCATCAAATCTCGATGTGATTGCCCCAGATTGACTGTAGTTGGCACAATAAAGTCTTCAAATTTTGCCCCAAACGAGTAAACAAGTTGGGAAAAGCATTAACTGGGAGAAGCAACATGTTCGTGCTTACGGTCTTCAACTAACAGGCCCCTGGATATGATTTTTCTTGAAATGATTCGCCAATTACTCAACATAGTTTCAGGCCTTAAAAGAATAAACTCATCACTGGTGCTTATATCAAACAAAATATTTGCAGTTAGAAAAAGTGTATTATGATAATGAAAATTCTAATGCAACAGTTATGTAAGTCTTGAAGATTTTGAAAAGATATCGCACAAATTTTGCGAGTTAGAGCACCATTTATTTTTGTGTAGGAAAAACATATGATACCAACATGACTATTTAGAACATTCATGGGAGTCAGGAACATTATCTCATTGAAGTATGCTTTCAAACTAACCTTGCTTCAATTAGGACTTTTGAAGGTTGTAACGCGGCTTAGTTCACGGTTTTTAGAAAAAAGATTTTAGGGCTTGATAACGAGAAAACATATCGTATAATTAACATACTTTTTACTGATTTTATATTCCATTAAGTCGTCTAACCCCCAATTATTCCAAGATTATTTGTCTTTTTGCAGGTATAACACTTGTCGACTCAAACCGATGAAAAAGGACAACATGAAGAAGGCTAGACGAAAAACAAAGAGAAAAAGAATAAAAAAATACAAAGTTGGGACTTCTGGATAGGTGACGGTCGTCACGTCCCTGTGACGGGCGTAACACCCCTCAACATAAGGAAATGCTCGTCACACACACCTGACGAGCGTAAGGCACCACTTCAGCGTGTGACGACCGTCACCCACCTGTGACGACCGTCACGCGCGTGAAGGAGGACGTTACGCATGGATTGGAGACGTGGGCGTGAAGGGCAGACTAGTTCTCCCTGTTTCTACTGAATCTCATTTTTTATTGCCACCACTATTACTGCTCCTACAATTTCTCCACGAAGACTTCATCAAGAATTCAAAATTAAACTGCTGATTTTTCCTGCTATATATATGAGTACCAAGGCACATTCCAAGGGTCGAAGAACTTTACTCAGAGCAAATATTTATTTTATTTTACAGTTATTTCCAATTTATTTGTTTTGGAATTCTGTTTTCATTTTCTTGTAATTTTCATTCAAAGCATTAGTTTCTATTTTTAAGTGTTAATTCTTCTTTCAAGAATTAACACGAATTTCTACTGCAAGTCAAGCTCGAAGATTGGATACTGTATTACCTCAAGATTACTATAGCATCTTTAATTCCAGGTTTTTTATATTGCAATTATTATTTATTTGTTTTTTATAATATGCCATCTATTGCCATGAATTATATTTTAAAATGTATTGCTGTTAAGTTAATTATGTCTGGCTAAATTATTAATACCGGTATGTGACCGTAAGAACTGAAAGAATTCAATGATACCTTGGCGAAAAATTTTTATAAAACAATTTTCTGGTTTCCAATTTCCAATATTAATTTAACTATCCTTGTCACGAGAGTGAGAGGTTAATTAACACGATTTTGCCACGAGAGTGGGAAATTAATTAAGGCAAGAACCTGCATGCGAGAGCTGGGGTTCAACCCAGATAGTGGTAACGAAGCATTGATTTTTAAATACACGAGAGTGTTTTAAGAAATTAATTAAATTCAAATTGTTTTCAAAAAGTGTTATTAAATTTAAAGTGCATCCACTAGGTTTAGTAGCATGACTTATTTCATAAACACGAGAGTGTATGTCTCGGGTTTTTAAACAATTAGCTTTTACCGAAATACTTTATAGGCCAAGCGATTCATCGAATTCCCTAAGTCCGATTATCACATACCGGTATAATTAGTACTATTACTTTTAAACTAAACTGTCTCCCCCAAATATCGAATATTCATCGCTTAGTTAGACAAACTGTAGCATTAGATCGTATGCGATTGATACACAATCTCTGTTGGTTCGATAATCTTTTAAAACTAGAACGACTGAACTGTATACTTGCAGTTAGTATCCCGACAGACTTATAAAGTCCCGATCAAGTTTTTGGCGCCGTTTCCAAGGACTGGTAGTCAATTAATTGCCATTTTTCTGTTGCGCGTTTAGACTAAGCAACAGACACCCTTTGTCGATTTGTATGCCAAGGACTCGCTCACAAGGCGAACCACTTGACAAATCGACGGACGAACCTGAACGCATTCTTTCCGTAAGACGTGCAGTCAGGGATTACTGTTTAAATCACGCTATTCCTTTACCCAAACCAGAAATCAAGATTGATTCTGAAACTGATTCTAATTCTTCCTCTGAAACCGAAACCAATCCAGAATTAGACATGGCCGAAGAACAAAGGACCCGTCCGCTGAAGGAGTACGCAGCTCCATCACAACAAGAGCCCCATAACAGCATTGATGCTCCAGCAATAAACCGAAACGATTTCGAGTTAAAGCCGTCATTGATATCAGTTATCCAACAACGCCAATTCTCTGGAGATCCTTCTGAGGATCCGAATGAACACCTTACAAAATTCGTTCAATTTGCCGACACAGTTATAGCAAATGGTGTTAGTAAAGATGCGATAAGATTACGTCTTTTCCCTTTCTCACTAAGAGATAGAGCTTGGGCTTGGTTGCAATCCTTGCCATCAAATTCTGTCACTACGTGGGAAGGACTGAAGATCGTATTCTTAGCACGATACTTTCCCCCAAGAAAGACCGCTGCACTAAGAGCCCAAATCAACGGATTTAGGCAGAAGGATACTGAATCACTATTCGATGCATGGGAGCGCTACAAAGATATGATGCGAATGTGCCCACATCACGGACTAGAAAAATGGCTGATAATCCACACGTTTTATAATGGACTCTTGTACAACACAAGACTATCTATAGATGCCACTGCAGGTGGTACACTGATGGACAAGCCTTATGACGAAGCTAACCAACTCATTGAAAACATGGCTCAAAACCACTATCAGTGGGGAGGAGAAAGAACATCTATGGAGAAGACTCAAGCCAAAGGCGGGATGTACGAGGTTAGTAGCCTAGATAAAGTTAATGCTAAGGTAGATGCTCTTACCCAAAAGATAGAAAGTCTGACCTTACCTCCTGCAGCTACCCTAGCTGCAGTTACCCCAAGCTGCGAAGTTTGTGGAGTACCAGGTCATGTTGGAACCGAATGTCAAATCTTAGCAGGAATAACGGCTGATCAGGTAAATTACGCTCAAGGAAATCCTTATGCCAATACCTACAATCCTCGTTGGAAGAACCATCCTAACTTCTCGTACAAGAGCAATAACGCTTTATATGCACCTGGCCAAGCACCTGCTGTACCTCCAGGTTATCAAAAACGCGCTGGTAATGTTCCTAACATTCCTAAGAAATCTAATCTTGAAATCCTAATGGAAAATTTTATCGCTAATCAAGCCCAACAAAACAAAGAATTCCTCAATCAAAACGTTCACACCGGTGAACAATTGAAGCTATTAGCAAACAAGGTAGATGCCCTATCTACTCACAACAAAATGTTAGAAACCCAAATCTCCCGAGTAGCACAACACAAAGCTAGTTCAGCCGCACCTGCTGGTACATTTCCTGGACAGCCACAGCCCAATCCTAAAGGACATGCAAATGCTATTACATTACGAAGTGGGACAGCCCTTGATGGACCGGTAGATCCTAGACACCAAAACCCGACCATGTATCAAAAGCCCGAAAAGGAAGTAGAAAAATCGAAAGATCAATCTGAAAATGTAGAGGAAGACGCGAATGAGAACAGAGAGGCCTTAGAAAAACCTTATGTGCCTCCACCACCATACAAACCACCAATTCCATACCCTCAAAGACTTGCAAAATCCAAGAACGAGGGACAATTCAAGAAATTTGTGGAACTTCTGAAACAACTAAACGTCACTATTCCGTTTACAGAAGCTATAACCCAAATGCCGTCATATGCTAAATTCCTAAAAGAAATATTGGCTAATAAGAAAAAAATCGTTGAGAACGAAACTGTTATGCTAACTGCCGAGTGTAGCGCCATAATTCAAAATAACATGCCTCCCAAGCTAAAAGATCCTGGTAGTTTCTCCATACCATGTGTGATTGGAAAATCTGTCATAGACAAAGCTCTATGCGATTTAGGAGCCAGTGTCAGTCTAATGCCCTTATCTATTTGCGAAAAGCTCAAATTAGGCGACATGAGACCTACCAAGATGTCCTTACAACTAGCCGATAGATCAGTCAAATTTCCTATGGGTATGCTAGAAAACATTCCTGTCCGAATAGGACAATTTTACATACCGACTGACTTTATAATAATGAACATCAAGGAAGATTCAAACATTCCCATGATACTAGGAAGACCATTTTTAGCTACTGCAGGAGCCATCATTGACGTCAAGAAAGGAAAACTTACCTTTGAGGTAGGAGAAGAAAAAGTAGAATTCATTCTTTCCCAATTCTTTAAAGCCCCTGCTATAGATGACTCATGTTGTCTCCTAGATATCATTGATGAATGTGTCAAAGAACTTGAATTCCAAGAGGACACCTACTCTGAGATGCTGAAAAGTCAGACACCGACTATCCTCAAGAACGAAGACTGGAAACAAGAACACTTAGATGCCAACCTAAGAGAATGTTTAGCCTTAACACCCGATCCTGACTCAACTAATAAGAAACCCGGTATAGAACTTAAAACATTACCCGAAGATCTTAGGTATGAATTCTGAGATAAAGAACTCGAACGACCAGTTATAGTCAATTCTGAATTAGGAGAGATCGAAACCGAAAAACTTCTTAGTGTGTTAAGGAAATATCCAACCGCATTAGGATATAATATATCAGACCTGAAAGGAATAAGCCATTCTCTCTGTATGCCCCGCATTATGCTGGAGGAGGACTGCAAGACTTCTAGAGAATATCAAAGACGAATAAATCCTATCCTAAGTGAAGTCGTTAAGAAGGAAGTACAAAAACTACTAGAGGCAGGCATCATATACCCAATATCAGATAGCAACTGGGTCAGTCCAGTTCATGTGGTGCCTAAGAAAGGAGGTGTTACAGTTATAACAAATACAAAAGGCGAATCGGTAGCATAGCGTACGCAAACAGGATGGAGAATGTGTATCGATTATAGAAAACTAAACAAAGCTACGCGCAAAGACCATTTCCCATTACCGTTCATTGATCAAATGCTCGAGCGTTTAGCCAAACATTCCCATTTCTGCTATCTTGATGGATACTCAGGATTCTTTCAAATTCCCATTCATCTTGATGATCAAGAGAAAACTACGTTCACATGTCCCTATGGTACCTTTGCATACCGGAGAATGCCATTTGGACTATGTAATGCACCTGCAACTTTCCAACGATGCATGATGGCGATCTTCGCAGACTTTTTAGACGGAATCATGGAAGTATTCATGGACGATTTCTCTGTCTGTGGATAGAGTTTTTACGGATGTTTAACAAATCTTGAATTAGTCATGAAACGCTGTGTTAATGTCAACCTAGTGCTCAACTGGGAAAAATGTCACTTCATGGTAAGACAAGGAATTGTGTTGGGTCACATTGTATTAAACAGAGGGATTGAAGTTGACAAAGTAAAGATCGAAATTATCAAAAACCTTCAACCACCCAAAACAGTTAGAGAAATACGAAGTTTTCTGGGACACGCGGGTTTTTACCGACGTTTTATAAAAGATTTCTCTAAAATCACCAAGCCACTAACCGAACTATTAATGAAAGAGGCCGAGTTTATTTTCGGCGATAAATGCTTGAACGCATTTGAGACACTAAAAGAGGCCTTAATATCAACACCTATTATGCAACCTCCTGATTGGAATTTACCATTTGAGATAATGTGCGATGCGAGCGATTATGCTGTAGGCGCAGTCCTAGGACAACGCAAAGAAAAGAAGCTTCACACTATCTACTACGCAAGCAGAACGCTTGATCCCGCACAAATGAATTACGCCACTACAGAGAAGGAACTCTTAGCTGTGGTATTCGCATTGGACAAATTTCATTCCTACTTAGTAGGCGCTAAAATCATTATTTATATGGATCATGCTGCAATCCGATACTTACTAAGCAAGAAGGACGCCAAACCGCGATTACTCAGATGGATCTTACTCCTACAAGAGTTTGACTTAGAAATAAAAGACAAAAGAGGAACTGAAAACGTGGTAGCTGACCATTTATCGAGATTAGATGGAATCCAAACTGAGAGTGTTCCCATAAACGAAGATTTCCCTTATGAACGCCTCATTGCCAAGCTAGAGACAAACCCTACCGAAAGTTTAGATCCACACAATGAAACTTTCACAACTGCGGTAGTAAAATCCATTTATACTAATACCACATTACCATGGTACGCTGACTTCGTCAACTATTTAGCTGTCGGTGTTTTACCACCTGATTTGACGTACCAACAGCGAAAGAAATTTTTCCATGACCTTAAACACTACTTTTGGGACAAACCATTACTCTTTAAAAGAGGCACCGATGGTATCTACCGTCGCTGCGTTCCCAATGATGAAATAAATGACTTCATTTCCCATTGTCATTCCGCCCCTTATGGTGGACACGCTAGTACATCGAAAACCTGTCCAAAAATACTTCAAGCGGGCTTCTTTTGGCCTACCTTATGGAAAGACGTCCACGTAGCAATTATGAACTGCGATAGATGTCAACGCACAGGAAATATATCTATACGTGACGAAATTCCGTTAAAAGGAATACTCGAAGTAGAAGTTTTCGATGTGTGGGGAATTGATTTCATGGGACCTTTCCCCGCATCCTTTGGAAATAAATATATTTTGGTAGCCGTCGACTATGTATCAAAATGGATTGAAGCCATCGCCGAACCCACAAACGACACACGTGTGGTACTAAAACTATTCAAGAATATTATCTTCCCATGATTCGGTGTACCAAGACTAGTGATCAGCGATGGTGGCTCACATTTTATCTCCAGAATCTTCGAAAGGTTACTTTCCAAATATGGCGTTAAACACCGCATATCCACACCATACCATCCTCAAACAAGTGGACAAGTGGAAGTGTCAAATAAGGAGATCAAACAGATACTTGAGAAAATCGTAGCCACATCCAGAAAAGACTGGTCCTCCAAGCTAAACGATGCTCTTTGGGCATATCGGACAGCTTTCAAAACTCCTATCGAAACAACGCCGTTCAAGTTAGTTTATGGAAAATCTTGTCATTTACCAGTAGAATTAGAACATAAAGCTTATTGGGCGATAAAAAGCCTTAACTTAAACTATAAGAGTGCTGGGGAGAAACGAGTGTTAGATATCCATGAACTAGAAGAATTGC
This sequence comes from Vicia faba, assembly GCA_948472305.1. NCBI lineage: Eukaryota > Viridiplantae > Streptophyta > Magnoliopsida > Fabales > Fabaceae > Vicia > Vicia faba. Next base: position 1,518,793,390 of record OX451738.1, read on the forward strand.
GTTTAGACGCTTATGAAAATGCTAAAATCTATAAAGAACGAACAAAAAAATGGCACGATAAGCGTATCTCGCGGAAAGACTTTAAGGAAGGAGACATCGTACTCCTATTCAACTCTAGACTAAAACTTTTCCCGGGAAAATTACGTTCCAGATGGTCCGGACCGTTCGAAATTAGCAAAGTTTTCCCAAGTGGCGCGATAGAAATTAAAGGTAGTTCTATCGAACCATTCATAGTTAATGGCCAGCGCTTAAAGCACTATTTCAACGTCGGAAATATCGACTTCTCGGCTTATCTTCAGTTAAGTGAGCCGCCTACCCCATTACCTAACTGAATAGGTATTTACTGTCGAGCCGTCGACATAAAATAAAGGCGCTTCGTGGGAGGCAACCCATGTTTTACTTTAATTATTTTTTCTGCCTTAACATGCTTTTATTTTTCTTTTCTTTTTCTTAATCTTTAAAAAAATTTCATTATTGCATTTCTTACTCCTTTCTATTTTTCTTCTGTTTTTATTTATCCCTTTCATCTTTCTTTTTCTTTTTAACTTTGGCAATTTCCTAACCCGAAAATACTTACTTACTTTCCTTTTCTTTCAAACATTTATCAAATATTTTCAGGGGGGTATTTCTTTTTCTTTCACATCTCGCGCTATGGATTGTGCTAACTTCATGAATGTCAAATTGTGAAGCCGACACCAGAGAAGACGGTTTGCAGACCTGGGTGAATGGGAGATGTGTCCTACTATATATTCAGATGATCATGCTATGGCTGCCCTTGGCATTCATGAGAGTGTCATGTACTTGCTGCACCAGATTGGTTGGGACACCGCTCCTATCCGTCGAAGGTTCTGTACCAACAAAAGACTGACTCTGGAGTTTCTCAGCACCTTGAGTTTCATTCCAAATCATGGAATGGGATTCAACCGTGGGTTGATTACATTCAGAATGTTTAACATGGATTACACTTACAACCTGCGGGAGTTTATCCAGCTTCTTGGGTTCCCTTTTGGACCCGATGTTATCAGTATGACACAGGAGAACCTTTTGCCTGTATCTGAGCTTGACTTTTTCTGGGGAAGCATAGCTGGTGTTAACCATCCTGAGCCGTCAGACCTGTACTCTGAATGCATTCATAACCCGGCTATCAGGTAATTCCACAAGATCATAGCCCACACTATCTTTGGCAAACAACAAAATGTCACCTTTGTATCCTGCGATGAGCTGTTTATTATGTATTGTGCATCTCAAAACCGTCCGGTAAACGGTGCAGCTTATATGCTCGCTAATATGGAGCGGATCATCGAAACTCCAAATGCACCTATCTTGTTGGGTGGGTTAGTTACCATGCTGTCTAATGCCATTGGACTCTGCCGGCCTATGCTCGGTTCTGCTCCGCTTTATGGCATAAAGCCGATGGACATTGCCTTTTGTTTCAACACTAGCATGATCGGAAACCTTGGACCAGATTCATTTGACCTGCTAGTTAATCATCAGATCGTCCATCATTTTAAGCTTCCGGACCCAAGAACCAGTGTGCACAACCGGGATAACTGGCTGTTTGACCTTCACTACCCTGCTTCACCACCCTCTTCACCATCTATAGTTGACATTTATGAGGTTCCAAACACTGCTAATGCTGAAGAAGATCCTGCTACACCGCCAGGCTACCATGATCTCCCTGATCCTTGGGAACAGGAGGCTACTTCCGCCGAGACCGCGCCTCAGGTTCCTGAGACCACTCCACCTCCACCTGCTGCTACCCTGGACTCCCTACATGAGGCCATTACGGACATGCGGGGCGAGATGACTTCTCTCAGGGTGAACTTCATAACCTTCATGGACTTGGTAACTGATCAGTTAGACTACATGCATTAGCATTTGTTTCCACCTCCCCGTGGCTAGAGTTGCCATCGTTATTTATTTCCTTCTCTCTTGCATTTTTACGTACAGTGAGGACACTGTTAAGTTTCAGTGTGGGAGGGATTTTTAGTTTAGTTATTATTTCAACATTATCATTTCCTTTTATTTTTAGTTACTTTGAAACAATTTGTCATGAATTTATTCATTTATTCAATTAAAGTTTATTTAATTTCTTTCCCAGTTTACTGTTTTATTTACTGTTACTGCTATGTTTATACGAAATATCTCTATTTCCTTTTATACTGGTAACTAGTATTACAAAAATTTAAATATTATATCACCTTTATATTAAATACTCTTCTTAATTAAAATAATTAATTAAAACATTTCAAATAAACCAAAAAAATATAAATTCTTCAAAAAATCCAATTTCCAAGAAAAATAATAAACTCATCACTCTCCAACGGTCCTGTAACATTATTCTTATTTATGACTCTGTCTACGTTACGACCGTCACACCCTTGTGACGAGCGTAACACGCCTCTTTACTTCGTGACGAGCGTCACACCCTTGTGACGATCGTCACGCAGACAGAAACCTCAACGGCTGTTGCAGGGAACCGTTCCAAATTCCCTCCTTATAAACCCATTTTTCCTTCCTCCATTATCACCACACCACACGAAAAATAACCCATTCACTCCATTTTTATTCCAATTTCTAAACTCTCGACACCAAATTACCATCCTTACAACCTCCCATTCTCACATTCCCAAATCAAATCCTACCTCCACCATGGCAAACAACCCAAACGCTCAAGTTATCAATTTCAAAATCGGCGAACCTGGGGAGAATCAACGAGCAAAGTATCAAAAATTCCAACGTCGACGTCTCCAACCCACAAGGTACGTTGACATCGACTGCCTACGGAGTTTGGGACTACTCGACAGTGTCCGCCGATTATTACAAAGCGTGGATTTGTGGAACCTTTGTCGCGAACCAAGACCAATATACGAAACTCTTACTCTTGAGTTCTTGAGTTCGTTTGCTTACCTCACTCCGCCGGGTGTCACAAACCAACTGTCAGGCGTGGCAAAACTTCGCATGTTTGGCGTTGAGCACCAGTTGCCTCAATCCGACATCGCGAGGCTTATGGCATTTTGTTCGGACGAAGGTGCTCATTTTTGGGTTCCGGATAGTTTTGGTGAGGAGGCTTTCAACTTGTGGCACAGTTTAACGAACATCCGTGTCGGGTCCTACGACCACGTCAACGCCACCCACATCCATAATCCGGCCATCCGCTACTTTCATCGCATCCTTAGTAACACCATCTTCGCCCGCGACAGCAACCATAAGCTCAACTCCAAGGAGCTCTTCTTTCTACATTGTGCGTTCACTGGGCAAAAGATAAATGCCGCCTCGTTCCTACTTGCTCACATCCACTCTATTTGTGCTAGAGGTGGAAAACCTTTCTATTTCGGAGGGCTGGTTACTTCAATTTCCATTGGTCTAAATTACGGTGCTGCTCTTGCAACCTTGCCTTCTATGGCACCGGCTTTGCTAACCTTGGATCACTGCAAAGCTGCACACCTCATCTACGAGCGGGAAGACGGCAGATTCCACCCCGTAATCAGGAATAATGTCAATCAGAATATTATTTTGCCGAACAGGGACCGAATCGATCCAAGTAACCGAGCCAACTGGTTGTTCGACCCTGAAGTTCCCGCAGAGCCTGCACCTGCCCATGAAGACCAACCTGCGGCCTCCGCAGACGACATACAAGAAGAGTTGGATAGTGCTCCGCCTGTCCATGACATCCCTAGATCCTCATCTGCACCTCCTCCTATCAATCTTGAAGAAATCCTCCGCGCCCTCCACATGCAAAATCAAATGAATGCGGTGATTGAAAGGAGGCAAGCTGAGCAGTTTGAGTCTTTGTGCGCCCAAAATGATCAGATCTTGACTGGGCAGCGCAACATGAATGAGAGGTTGGATGAGGCGCTGTCAGAGCTTAACGCCTTGAGGATAGATATGAACACCTATGGCTTCAAAGACACCGACGCTGAAGCCACTCCTACCAGACGCTCTCGCACCAGGAGCAGGGGACGTGGTCACCAGTAGTTTCTCTTTCTTTAATTTTTATGTAATTTGTTTTTTTTTCTGTTTCATTTCTTTTCCTTTTGTTTTTTGTAATTGTACTTCCCCGCATATATACCGCAACATTAAGGATAATGTCGGATTTTGTATGGGAGAGGTACCTTTCAATCTTTAATAAAACTAGTAAATTCTTCCGATATGTCTCGATTCAAATCCTTCGCTTTACTTTGCCATACCGAAAAATTTTTATTTTCGCATTAGCCCGACATACCTATTTTAACGAAATCCCAGTTGAGGAAGCCGAAAACGACATAACAAGATCGATACGGTTCTGTCACCGTAGACTTCCTACTTACGCGATCCGTTTCAATAACCATTATACCGATATCTGGAGTTTCAAGTTCTAGAAGTAACCCCTAGTAGTTTATACTAGCAGTCAGCACCGTCTTGACACAAACCACGTGGAGAATCGATGAATATAAGTGTTTGATGCCTGATTCTAAAAAAATATCCTTCCTATCTCGCTGCTAAAAGAAAAGAAAACTTGTGTACCGAAATATACGGGCACATATAAGAGCTGAGCAAATAATGTAGGAATCCAGTGTTGGTTGGTTCATAGGTATCTGGTTCTGAACTCGGTAGGGCATGCTACGGCTCGATCCCCCACAACCTCCAATCTGGATAACATATGTAGGGTTGCCATATTCATGTACCAGACCCCGTGCTAAAGGATCAAAGTCACTAACCGGTTACTCCACTACGTGCGTGCTAAGGCAAAGGGCTTAATGTGATTGAGCCAGAACGAAACTGGGTGAAATAGATACGAGGAACTCCGGGCAGAGTTATAACTGAACTGTTGGATAGCTCGTTTAAAATGGAAGTCTACGAGTAAGCTTATTGCTTGCGTCATTAGCGTATCTTTAGTGTTTTACTCAAGTATTGGCCGAACCAACGAGGATTTCCCGAAACCACTTTAAAAATCCAAGGTATGTCATGCTTATGCGCTTGACGAAAACTTGTCCGACCTTTCGAATGACTATTTGCTTGAGGACAAGAAAAGGTTTAAGTATGGGGGAATTTGATAACGAGAAAACATATCGTATAATTAACATACTTTTTACTGATTTTATATTCCATTAAGTCGTCTAACCCCTGATTATTCCAAGATTATTTGTCTTTTTGCAGGTATAACACTTGTCGACTCAAACCGATGAAAAAGGACAACATGAAGAAGGCTAGACGAAAAACAAAGAGAAAAAGAATAAAAAAATACAAAGTTGGGACTTCTGGATAGGTGACGGTCCTCACGTCCCTGTGACGGGCGTAACACCCCTCAACATAAGGAAACGCTCGTCACACACACCTGACGAGCGTAAGGCACCACTTCAGTGTGTGATGACCGTCACCCACCTGTGACGACCGTCACGCGCGTGAAGGAGGACGTTACGCATGGATTGGAGACATGGGCGTGAAGGGCAGACTAGTTCTCCCTGTTTCTACTGAATCTCCTATTTTATTGCCACCACTATTACTGCTCCTACAATTTCTCCATGAAGACTTCATCAAGAATTCAAAATTAAACTGCTGATTTTTCCTGCTATATATATGAGTACCAAGGCACAGTCCAAGGGTCGAAGAATTTTACTCAGAGCAAATATATATTTTATTTTATAGTTATTTCCAATTTGTTTGTTTTGGAATTCTGTTTTCATTTTCTTGTAATTTTCATTCAAAGCATTAGTTTCTATTTTTAAGTGTTAATTCTTCTTTTAAGAATTAACACGAATTTCTACTGCAAGTCAAGCTCGAAGATTAGATACTGTATTACCTCAAGATTACTATAGCATCTTTAATTCCAGGTTTTTTATATTGCAATTATTATTTATTTAGTTTTTATAATATGCCAATTATTGCCATGAATTATATTTTAAACTGTATTGCTGTTAAGTTAATTATGTCTGGCTAAATTATTAATACTGGTATGTGACCGTAAGAACTGAAAGAATTCAATGATACCTTGGCCAAAAATATTTATAAAACAATTTTCTGGTTTCCAATTTCCAATATTAATTTAACTATCCTTGTCACGAGAGTGAGAGGTTAATTAACACGATTTTGCCACGAGAGTGGGAAATTAATTAAGGCAAGAACCTGCATGAGAGAGCTGGGGTTCAACCCAGATAGTGGTAACGAAGCATTGATTTTTAAATACACGAGAGTGTTTTAATAAATTAATTAAATTCAAATTATTTTCAAAAAGTGTTATTAAATTTAAAGTGCATCCACTAGGTTTAGTAGCATGACTTATTTCATAAACATGAGAGTGTATGTCTCAGGTTTTTAAACATTAGCTTTTACCGAAATACTTTATAGGCCAAGCGATTCATCGAATTCCCTAAGTCCGATTATCACATACCGGTATAATTAGTACTATTACTTTTAAACTAAACTGTCTCCCCCAAATATCGAATATTCATCGCTTAGTTAGACAAACTGTAGCATTAGATCGTATGCGATTGATACACAGTCTCTGTGGGTTCGATAATCTTTTAAAACTAGAACGACTGAACTGTATACTTGCAGTTAGTATCCCGACAGACTTATAAAGTCTCGATCAGGGCTCAAAATATTTCGTGCCCACCCCCTTCATGATGTTCTCCAACCCTATGTTCAGTTAATTCAACATGAGTGTTCATCTCTCAAAAGGATTTTGTGATGGTTAAGGAAACGACGAGGCTTTCAGATTAGAAACCACCCTTATGTCTTCGTGTTTGTAGTCACCAATTTGTTCTTTGCTGAGGACTTTTCTTTGTAGTCCTTTCTTTGCAATTTTTATTTTCCCTAACTTTTGCCTGAACTAATTCTTTTGAATTGATAGTCCAGCGGGATGCCTTAATTTTTGCCTAAGTCACTTGTTTTCATGTTTTTTGACTTAGCAGGCTTTTCTTTTTTTCTCTCTTGATTTTTGACTTTTGAACAAAATGTGTGACATTAGCTTTTATTTGCTTGTTGAGAGGATTGTGATTGCCTCGTTTCTTGATGAATGAGGGTTAACATTGTGGTTCCACATCCTCTAGATTCATTATAAATTAAGGATAGCCCTCGTAGTTTCTCTTCAAAAAAAAATCTTCCTTATGAATTTTGAACACTCAGTCAGATTAACTGAAAACTACCCTGCCCCAGGTTAAAATTTGAGGGTTTTTTCGTATAGAAAAGAAACTCCTACTTCAAAGGCTCAAAAGGGGTTAGCAAGGGATTATCTTCCTTATATCTCCAGTGTTTTGGGATTAGAAACAATTCATGTACATCATCAGCAAGATTTTATCCAAAAGCAAACAACCAAATATTTTTTGTTTTTCAGATCATCATCCTCTCTCCAAACTCTGCCTAGGCAAGAGAATGGGCAACAAGTTGGTATCATAATGCAAAAAGAAATTGTAAGTTTTGAAAACAAATGTGAATTTCTTCAAGAAAAACATACTCATTGTATTAAGATGATCATTCAGATGCAAACAAGTTCTTACATGCAAACACTGTTTTGATAAACAAGAAAATTTACAAAAGCAGAAATAAGTCAGTAATCCGGGAAGGCTTTCCATGTGGATTTGTGCTGAAGGAAACCTGTCCTAAACCTCGAGGCCAAAATCAACAGAGATTCACTTATGCTTTAGCAAAGGGATTGACTTGGGAGGCAACCAAAATTTCAACCAAACTGGTTGAGTGCTCCATACTAGCTTTCAAAATAGTCATCTCTCTACAGAGTTCAAAAATCTCTTGCTTAATATTCTCCATTATTCTCTTAGCGCGAGTGTTGCACTGGTCAGACCACAGGAAAAATAAGACTTGGAAAAAAGACCTTTGAAAGTGAAACCAAAAATGTAGAATGATGCATGATATGCAAAAGAGAGTTTTTATTTGATTTTCAAGGAGCTCAAGATATTAAGTTGTAAACATCAAAGTATGAAGATAGAAAATGAATTCTGAATTGGATCAGAGCGTTGATCAAGTTATCATCAAGATCAATCATCCATTTTGGTGGATTAGGGTTTTTCACCCTATCAACACCCAAGATCCATTGAGTTTGATGAAACTTGTGATGTTTACAAAGAAAGACCTCAAATTCCTTGAAAATCAAGTGAAAAGGGTTTCATGGATGCGTGAATGCATGGCTATGCAACAACCACAAGCAAGGTCACAAATAAAGTCAAAAGGTTTAACGTCACGAGCATGGAGTCAAAGGTAAAGAACATCCCCAAGGTATGTACTAAGGGTTTAATCACACCTGTAGAACAAGGTTCTAAGAGTTCCCGGAGTCTACATTCCTCCTTCGAATATTACCAACGTCTTGATTACTCAATAATCAGCAATATTCTCAAGAGAAACTCGTCCGAGCGTAGCATCGCGTAACAATTACTTCTGGATTACTCCATTATAATCTACGCACTACACCTAAAAGGCCAAGATGGGTTAGGGTTCTACGGTTCCCAGCTTCATCGGCTCCTAGGTCAAAAGCAATAATGTCTTCCCGATTACTCGGTAAACAAATATTACATTCAAAAGGGCCTTCCACTGACTGGGGGATCTCAAGCCTCCTTCTTCGAGATTACTCCCTCAAAGTTAACATGACTTTACCGCCTGTCCTATTCCTAAGTGTAACTTAGTCCTTTGTAATCAACACCCAAATAACCACAATATATACATATAACCAAACGAACAAACAAATAATAATAAAATAGATAAGACAAATTAGGCTTAACCCACTTAGGGATGGACCAGCAAGAGGTCAATCAATCCCCAGCAGAGTCGCCAATTCTATAGCGGTGAAAATCGGAGATCAAGCTATTAATTAACTTGACTCACAAAAAGCAAGAGTTGCCACCGCGCTTTATTGCTTCCAAGGGAAAAGGGAAAAGAGCGAAATAAAACCCTAAAAAAACATGCAATGTAAAAATAAAAGGTAATACAATGCGTTTTTGTAAAGAGATCCAGATTTCGGGGGTTGGTTATGTAATGGGAAGGTATTAGCACCCAATGCATCTGCGGTACTCCGCATGAACCTTTTGAAATATCTGTTTTTGGTTTAAAATTGTTTGTTATATACAAGGGTGTATTTATCTACAACTATGTTTGTTTAAGGAAAAAAATGATTTTTTTTATTATTGTGTTAGTGAGGGTTTCGCGACCCTTTTCCTACGTATCCACTGAAGGAATCAAAACACCGTAGTTCCTCTAGAAAAATTTGATTTGTTGGTGTTTTTTAGTGGGCGACATTAATGCACACATTCTAACAATAGGCATGGCCGGTATCGCGGTAGAACGGGGATAACATGCCCTTGGGGGAGTTTTGATTTGTTGAGTGTTTTTGCACATTTTAAAATATGTTCAAGTAAGGATTAAAGAATGTTTTGGATTTTTTTTTTGGTTTGTTTTCTTTGTTGATTTTATCTTTCCTAATTACTAACATGCGTACAAAGTAAATAAAATGCAGAAAGATAAAAACCTACGCTATTACAAACGTATCAAAAGGCATAAAAAAATATGAAGGAAAAGAAAAAAAATAAGAAAACTGAGTGTATTTCGACCCAGGCAGTAGCACACTTAGACTGGCATTTTGTTGGCCTCTTTCGACTGGGGCTGGAGCAGTGAAGTTCTGTCCTTCGATTGGGACTTTGGCAGTGGCGAAGTTCTGTCCTTCGACTGGGCTTTGGCAGCAGTCAGGTCATATACTTCGATTGGAAGCTGGCAGAGGCGAAGTCCTGTCTTTCGATCTGGGCTTTGGCAGCAGTCAGGTTGTATCTTTCGACTGGAAGCTGGCAGAGGCGAAGTCCTGTCTTTCGATTTGGGCTTTGGAAGAAATCAGGTTGTATCTTTCGACTGGGGCCTGGAAGCCAGTGAGGGGATGTCTTTCGACTGGACATGGCTTGCCTCCTATTTGTCTCTTTCGTTCGACCTGGAGAATGAGGGTAGAAGCCAGAAGCTTCGTTTCTTCTTTCCTGTTTCCTGTATCTTTCGTTTCAAACATTAAATGGCAACATGGCATGATGCCATGCTAGTAAAACAGTTTAAGAATTACAGCTAGTTCAAGTAAACAGTAAGTAGAAACGAAAGAGCTCAGTTCTAAAAAATATGTTAAAAGCCTAGAAACGAAATGAACAATGGTATGTACAAATTTCAAATGAAAAGGAATTGTATTTACATGTTATGAAACGAACAAAAGTATTATTTACATGTCATGGCATGAAACAAAATGTTCAAGGTAGGAGTGACTTACCTGGCTTCTGGAACGTGTGTTGAGGGACCTTGAGTGGTGGCTGCCTGGAGCGCTAAATTCGAAAGAGGGAAAAAGAAAGTGTGCTTCTTTGATTCGAAGGAGACTGAAGTGTAGTTGTTCTTCAGAATCGAAGGGAGTATGTGTTTGGGATTTTTTTGTTCTCACAAGTATTGAAGGGACTTGAGAGATTTTTGTGTTTGAGAAAGTTTGGGTTTGTTCTCACAAGTGTTGAAGAACTTTGAGATTTTTTATGTTTGAGAATTTTTGCAGATTTCTACAGTGTTTGAGAAAATTTGGGAGAGGTTCGTTTGGCCCAAAGATCCTTGTTTTTTCATGTTGTGAAGCCTTGTATTTATAGGCGAGCTTGCTGAAGTTTTGGGGGGAAAACAAAATAATGTTTGAACAGTTTGGGAATGTTGATTTGACCCTTTCTCCTACGCAGCTCTTGTGCACTCCTTTTTGGGCAAGTACAAGACTGTTGTAGCAAGCTTTTCAGTCTTTTGGAGTTTAATGGTAGGTTGTGCAGGACTGTGCAGCAGGCTCAGTAGTGTTTGCTACATGGCAGTACAGTGGTCCAACTTGTGAATCGAAGGAGGGTGTATTGTCCATCGAAGCTTGTGGATCGAAGGGAGACATATTTCCCATCGAAGGTTGTGGATCGAAAGAAGCAATGTTGTGCAATCAAAGCTTGTGGATCGAAGGGAGACTGTTGCCCAATCGAAACATGTTTGCAGGCAGCAAATTTTGTCTAGGTCGAAGCAGGCTTGCAGGCAGCAAATTTGTCCAAATCGAAGCAGGCTTGTAGGCAGCTACTTGTCCAAATCGAAATAGGCCTAAACTTGCATTCGAAGGATACCTGTCAACACATGAAATCAAAGAAACAAAAACACACATTTCGTGCTTGATTAGAAGTTAGTGATACATAGGCAAAAAATGTTTAAAACACTTGACAATTTCTGCACAATCAATGCTCAAAGGTGAGAGGTTGAAAACCAACTGTATTTAGTGACCTTGACCTTTGTATAAAAATGCAAAAATGCAAATGGGATCTTAGGTCAAAAATTGGGGTACAACAGATACTACATCATCCCGTTTTAGATGCAGAGCTGAGGCAATGTCTTCTGGTCTAGGAACCTCTTCCATACCTATGAAGGGTACCTGCTCAAGGATGGATATACCCAATAAATGAGAGAACTCTTCTAAAGTGGGAACCAGCTGATAATCCAGAAAGGTAAAGCAATGACGCACAAGATCGAAGAACTGGAAAATAACATTCCTCATCTGCTCATCAAACTTTTAGGTGACAAGGATAAGAAGCTAACCATGTCTCTTAATGAATGTAGAAGTCTCAGAAACTCTTGAGGCTAACTCTTTAAGTTGAGCAGGTATTTGCACAAAGTTAACTCAGATGGTATTTCCCTCACAGTTTTTTTCTACTTACCTAAATGGTGTCCCCAGATCCGGGTTAGGATCTATAGTAACTCCCAAACAAAACCCTTAAAAGTAAATCAACCAAAACAAACAAGAGAAGCAATTTATGATGAACTAAATCCTAAGGTATACCCCACTTATTAGTCCCCAGCAGTGTCTCCAGTTCTGTGATACGGTGGCAGAATCGACTGTTTTGAAAATGCTCGTTTGCATTTTACGTTTTATATTCTCAAAATGTCGCGGTAAGCAAGAGTTGCCACCGACTTTTATTTTATCCAACCGGAAAGGAAAAAATCACAGAAAAAGTCCTTTTTCGAGATATTCTGAGTACGGGGGGTAGATTATAGAAAGGGAAGGTGTTATCACCCTTTTTATCCATGGTTTTCAATGGGCTCTTAGGTACTTGCTCATTTTGAAATTGCTTGTGTTTGTTTTGAAAAGTTTTGTTTTACTTTGTTTTAACCCTTGTTTCTGTCCTCAAGAGTGTTACGAAGTTGTTTTTGAAAACTTTGTTTGGAAAGTGTAAGTGTGAAAAAGTTTGTTTTGAGCAAGTACCTACTAGCATCTACCTACTCGAAAAAGGATCGTTTCTGTTCTTGTTTCCTTTAGACAGCGCTATCCTACTATTAAGGAGTAGGTAGCACCGTCGTTGGAGTTGTAAGGGTCAATTCGAAAGGGACGTACGATCACTAAAGCAATGTTAGGACGTCTTAGTAATAACCCTAGAGTCTTAAGATCATATTAGAGGCAACATTTCCGAGGCGACGTTTCCGAACAGGACTTTTGATCTTTGTTAGACAAGATGGCAACCACTAAGACACCTTATACTTAATGATCGTTTACCGAAGGCAATCGAAGTGAGAGTATACCCTAGGAGTGCGCATGTGCGAGTGATTTGATTTCAGTTATTATCTTTGCACATTAGGGTTTTCTGGCCGTTTTAAATTATCATGCAATCTTGTCATACAATCCTATTAACATATATCTAACAGTTAATATTTTGCAAGAATTAAAATGCGAGAAATAAAACCTACCTTATTACAAGGCTTCGGGGTAGGGATTAATTACATAGCCAAAAAACCCGTAAAACAATAAATAAAGAAAGTCCTAGATTAAACTATTACATATCGTGAGCAGTTACATTAATATTGCAAAAATAATAATAAACATGTGTGATGAATCGAAAACGAGAGATTTAGGGTTTTGACCCCAACTACCTAATTGTAACTAAAAAAGAAAACTCATTTTTTGTCGTTTTGTGTTATTTGAGAAAATAAAGTTTAATTGAATAAATAAAAAATATAATTACTAATTAATTTAATTTTTAAGAAAAATAATTAAATTACCTTATTTTTATATTTTTTGTTTTGAGAAAGAAAAATTAAATCAAAGGTCTAAACCTAATTTTTCTAATTTGATTTTAATTATAAAAAAAGCTAAAATTTACCCTAGATTAAATTTAAACTAATATTAAATTAAATTTGATAAAATAATAAAAAAAACCTAATTCTAAATTTGTGAAACTTGATTTTATGATTTTTGTGAAAAAAGAAATTAATTTTGTTAAAAAAACAATTAAGTAAATTAAATTAAATAAAAGAAAAAAGAAGAAAAGAGAAAGAATGGGCCTGGTATTAGCAAAAGGAGGGGGTATGATTCTGACTTCTAGGCCCAAGAATTCCCTGGACTATGGCACATGGTTGACCTTCTTTGTGGGTGTATTAGATCTAGCCAGGAGTACATCCTATGGCTGATATTGAGAGTACACGGAATCCGCTTGAGGCTGGGAAGCACTGGATTGACCTGAAACTATTGAGGAAATAATAAAATGCACACGCCTGGGATCGAACCCAGGACGTGTGCATCAAAGACCAACAGCTTTACCATCTGCGTGGCTTGTTTAGTTGTAATAGTAATGCAACAAATACAATATAATACAAATCATGTGCCACGCTTCCCAAAAACGTGTGCAGATTCAAACGATCCACTCATAGACTGCCACGCCACTATCTTCTCCGTTGCTTCTGTCATTTTAGACAAAAGACCTTTACCTACGGACACCGGGCGTAGGTATAACCCTTGTCCATTCCAAAATCCTGTACATGCATGATAAATCACAACCAATGGTACCAATCAAATCGATGCAACCTCACGGATGTCACAACACCATTATTAATGGCCAATTGTTCTTGTATGAATAATCCCTAAAAACGAAGCATGAACCCTAGCCATGGCAACATGATATACAGTCAACAAAAATGCAATTAATCATAACCATTAGCTTACAAAAATCTCAAGGATGAAAAATATGTCTATTAATCATGCTAAATATGTCAGAATTAATGGATTCGAAATCAAGAAAATATGGAAACCGTGTGACTCTTACAGGGCGTTTCAAGGCGTGGGGAAGCTTTCTAGCAATCGAAACACGATCCTGGGGAGTCCGGAAAATGATTGGGATGATCAGAATGGCTTGATATGGCATGAAACTTGGAAATCAGTTTGCCACTTTTTCTTGAATTTCTGAAATTCATTCTCTCTTTTGTACACCTCCAGCCTCTTGTTTTTTATCTTCCCTTGTCTCTTATGTATCCAAGAATGTATTAGGGTGACAATTTGTTTCAAATCTTCTCCAATTATGAATATTGATTCATGATTTGATCCTTGTGCAAAATCTTTCCAAATCAAGCAAACTCAATCTTTTTCTGTCCATTTTGCACCTTTCACAATTTGATCTTGTTTCCAGTTGTGTAATGGACTTAATCATGCATAAAATCTCAAGCTTTAATTAGTTTTTGATATTTTCATTATTTTATTTTGATTTTATTTGATTTAAATGAAATAAAATCAAAATAAATGACAAAAATAAAAGAATAACAAGTGGAAGGGCTCATGGGTCGTGGGTCTCATTACTAACTCAGTGCAAGCATAAAAAGTTGGGGCCATTTAACAAAAAAGGCCATTTTGGACACATTTGACTTTTGGCAATTTTGCAAAAAGGGTCAACTTGGCCAATGCATAACTCTCTCAATTTTGACCCTAAAGATGTGTTCTTGGACTTTTTAAAAAGCTTAAGATGTCCTCTAAGAAACCATTTTGATCTCATCTCAATTGAGTGTTCCATGTTCATGTATGAAGCTTTGACATAAAAGGTGTTTTTCTTGACTTTTCAAAATGACCTAAAATGTCCCAATTCAAATCTTCTTGTGAATGCATATTTTGAACTTGGGAGTTGAAGATGAGTTGTAGGGAATTACATCCTCTTCAAAATGAGCTTCGGATGGGTCATTTTTGATGAAGTATGAGAGAGTTATGCTTGGTCAAAGTTGAGTTGACTTTTCCTACAAAACCCTAATTTAGCAACTTTTGGGTTTTGATGAATTGTGAGCAATCTTTGAGGAATCATGATCAACCCTTGATGAAATGATGAATAATACTTCAAAATGAGAATGTTTACCAAAAATATTGAAGTTTGATTGTATGTGGGCCACAGTTGACTTTTCCCTATCATAGTCGATTTTCAGGCATTTGAGCAGTTGACTGAGCAAATTTCCTCTGCAAGGCTTGAAACTTGGCATGGATGATCTTGAGAAAATATTAGGACAATGGTAAGTATTTGGGACCCTTTTGATTCAAACATATTGGTGCAAAATGAAACCTAATTTGGGGTAGACTGCCTTAGGAGAGAGTTGGTTTGGTCAACCCTTGGATTTTCTTGAGCAATTTGAGGACCTCACTTGACATGTATTGAGGAATATGGGAAGGAAAATTTTGGGGTAAAACAGCTTCCCCTGTTCAATCTTCTTAAACCTGAGGATGTAGATTGGTTTGTCTGCCTTTCGTGATCTGAGGGTTGAAGATGATTAAACACTAGAGTACCCAGAAATTTGCACTCGCATGAAGTGGTACTTGTTTGGCGATATCGGGAATGGGCTTATAGATGCCATTGGGAAGTAAATGACGGAATATGGGCTTAAAGATGCCATCATAGGGAGTGTCGATCGCATAAGAGGTTCCTTTGCGAGAGCCCGTACACCTGTTATTGAGGAGGGCTACGTTGGGGAACGCCGGTCTCTGTCTTGGGGGAAGTAGAATTTTAGTAGCTTCAGTTGTCCGTTACTCTACTGGGAAATCATCTATTAGTTGAGGAGGTGAAAATGAACTGCGATCTGGTCGTGCTCTAGGCTTTACAGTGATTTGCTGAGGAAAATAAGATTGACTGCTATCTGGTCGTGCTCCAGGTTTTACAGTGACTTACTGGGGAGATGAGATTAAAATTTGCTATCTGGTCGTCCTCCAGGCTTTGCAATTTCTCAATTCTTATTTGGTTGTGCTCTAGGCTTCATAAGGAATTAAGTGGTTATCTGGTCGCATCCGGGTTTCAACTTGAATTTAAGGCATACTAACATCCGATCGATTTCCGGGCTTCATAGTAATAGGCCGAGTAAACTGCTATTTGGTCGAATTCCAAGCTTCGCAGTGCCTTATACTGTTATTTGGTCGTGTCCTAGGCTTTAGTGTGCTTTTCCGCTATCTAGTCATGCGCCAGGCTTCACGGTGTCCTATACCACTGTCTGGTTTATTTCAGGCTCCATGGTATCTTGTTCTGCTATCTGGTCGATTTCCAGGCTTCACAATAACTTGCTGAGGGGTTAAGCTGTTTTCTGGTTGATTTCCAAGCTTTATAGCTTGTATTAAAGACATACCACTGTCTGGTCAATTCTAGGCTTCGTAGTATTTTGGACAAATCAAGATATTATCCCGTCGATTTCTGGGATTCATAGATTGAACTAGAATAGAAATCTTAGTATCGATTTGACTGAACCAGAGAAAACTTGGGAGAACTTGATCGCATCTTTCCTTGAAAGGTAAATAGTCAGTCGTATGTAATTTGGGTCTCTCTCCATACTGTTGAAAGGTAGTTGGTGGAGAATAGGAATCCTCGGGAGTTGAGAAAATTCCTCAGAATTAGGCACCAACTGGTAATCAGGGAATGTGAAGCATTGGTGTAGGAGGTCAAAGAACTGGAAGAGAACTTTTACCATGTCTTCCTCAATGTTGGAGTTGACCAAGTTGCGAAGTCTACCATGCCTTTCACTAAATGGAGAATACTCTAGAATCTTGGAAGTAAGCTTCTTAAGCTGAGGAGGAACTCTCACAAGGTTGACCTGAATAGTTTTTCTGCGGAGTGATTCCATAGCCTACAAAACAAGAACAAAGATGAAATCCAAAATCCTTGAAATGGTTAGTGGATGCAAATGATGCTTCATGATGTATGCACAAGTATATGTACAAGAAAGTCACATAAGTTCCTAGGTTCAGGCTTGCATGGGGTTTCATAGGTAAGTACCCTCTTGAAGTTAGTTGCTTCAACCTGTCCTATAAATAGTAATAGGGTTCTAAGGAGCTCAATATCACTGGATTATTTTCTGTGTTCATAGTTTCAGTTTTCCCACTTTACTGGAGACCGAAATATTCCAAGAAAACAATCCCCAATGAGTGTAGTATCGAGTATCTACCAACTTCGGACTGCACCAAAGCCGGTCATATCACTACATCCTAAAAGGCCAAGATGGTCAAGTAAAGGTTCTAAAAGTTTATTAGTGCTTCATGACATCACCCAGTGGCCCCGTATTCTCTTTGATTGACTCAAAGGCTACCGTTACCCACAAATATGTCGCACTAACATAGCTATTGCTTAGACCGTATCGGTATACCCCATACAGTTTCCACAATGTATTGCTATTTACCTATGAATGTTTTCCCCAAATACGGGTGGAGGATTCAAACCCAAACAAGAGAACCAAATGTAAAGCAATCAAAGCAAACAAGATAAGCAAGTAAAGGTGATTTAAACCCTAAGGTAACCCCACTTTTAAAGTACTCCCCAGCAGAGTCGCCAGTTCTGTGATACGGTGGGAGAACTGACTTGAGGTTTGCGTTTGTGTTTGCAAAATGTTTCGGTTTAGCAAGAGTTGCCACCGACTTTTATTTTATCCAAAAGGAAAGATCAAAAATCACAGGAAAGACCTTTGAGATGTTTTCTTGAGTTCGGGGGGTAGATTATGAAAAGGGAAGGTGCTAGTACCCTTTTCATCCATGGTTTTCCATGGGCTCTTAGTTACTTGTTTAGATCACTTGCTTTGCTTTTCCAATTGTTTGAAATGGTGCTTTTGTGTGTGGTTTTGAAATTATTTTGAAAAGAGGCCTTGTCTAGGCAACCTTTGTAATGATTCTTGTTTGAATCAATACAAAGGTGTTTGTCTTTTGAAAAAATGTTTCAATGTTTGAAAGTTTGTTTGGAAATTGTTTTGAAATTGTGTGTATTTGTTTGAAAATAGCAAGGATGTTTGCAAGTTGATCAAGTAACTAGGAGTTGTCTACCCTACTCAAAGATCTTTCCTACACATTTTTAACCCTTTGACATTGTTGCTTTACCATTGTATTTCGTAAACAACCTTGTATTTGGATGTTAAACGGGACGGGCGCGGGTCATCATATGACCATGATAACAATATTGCCAAGTATCTTAGCAAGTTTTTTGAGGGACTAGATCATTTTTGTATAGGCAACCAAGATAGCATCATCGAGGTACTATGATCTTTTTGTTTTGTTTTGTTTTTGTTTTGCCAAGATATCTATCATGCATACCATGGCCATTATAAAGGCAACAAAGTGGAGAAACCCTAGGGGTGCTTGTGTGAATGGTGTTGTCATTTTTCATGCATTTTTGTATTGTGTTTAGTCATACTATTTGTTTTGATTTTTGGTTATCATACAAACCCTAATTTACTAAGTATGCATATAAAAGCAATAAAATGCGAAAAGTAAATCTAAGACTATTATAACATTGATATGGGGAGGGGGGTACAAATTTAAATAGGGGGGTATTTGCACAAAATAAAGCCCTAAAACTATTACAACCATATTGAATTTATTTGTACAAATAAATAAATAAGCAAATATTAAATATGGAAAAAATGTTCTTGCATTATTTTTATGTATGTAAAAATAAGTTTATTTATGTCCTAAAAATAAGAAAATACAAATAAAAAAATAAAAATGATTATTTTTGGAAAGGGTGAAGAAACCTTAATTTTCGGTTTAATAGAAAATATGTTTTATATTAATTATTTATTCATTTATGTACAAGAAAATAAATAAAAATATATATACAAAATGTTAAAAATAATATTTGTGAGAAAATAATATTTTAAGTATAAAAATAAAATGTATAATATTTTTATATTATTTATAAGTTTATTTAAGAAAGTATTGTTATTTAATAAACTATTTTTATGTTCAAAAAAATAATTAAAAAAATAAAATAAAAATGCAAAAATTAAGAAAATATTTTTGGTGGTTTTTAATATTTAGAAAAAAATAATAAAAGTAAGAAAATATAAAAGAAATGAAAAATATGCAAAAATAAAGAAATGGGCCAAGGGGGTGCAGAAAGCAAGCAGGGGGTGTCAATAGGAGAAACAAGTCAGGCCCAGCCCATTTCCACTTTGTCCCTGTCCTTGGAACAGAAACACGCGCGCGCCATGTACAAACTTGTATCTCCTGCATACGTGCTTAAAAATAAAATCTTGCAACATGAAAGTTATAGCTCATCATCACACGATTCTAATGATATAAGAAACTTGATCTAACTCTCAAAGACCAGAGAGAATTTTATCACCCCTAATTTCTAACCTAAAAAATTCAGCATGTTCATCATCTAAATTCTCCTAGCTCAGTTAATATAAATACAAGCTATACATATGTACAGTTCAAGGACATTAAGGGCTACATTTTTGCTTCACAAACCTAAGCCTAATGATGTCTAAATAAGGAGATAGAAAGTTGGAAAATACATGTTTCAGTCAAGTTCGAGTATGGAAATGTAGCAACTTTTAGTGATGCCTAAAGGACTTTTGAGCTTGCTTGATGTTCCCTTGACCCTTCCCAATGCTTAGGTTGCTTTGAAATCGATTGAATCTCTCTATAGAACTCAACCTGCAAACTCAGAAATTGAAAATGGTGAAGCTTGAAAATGGAGTTACAGTTTCTTGAGAAGGGCTTGGATAGTTCAGATGGGATGTATGTGATGTGTCTGAAGTGGTTTGGGACAAAACGCACGAGTGGAATTGGTTTTGGCTTGGGTTCTGCAGAGCTTGCCCTGTTTTGGGCAGAAATGGAGTTCTTTGTGTATTGGGGTGTTTTAGATGCTTGGAGCTCGTGTATTCTGCTTGCTACAATGTCTTGAGATGGTTTGAAATGAGACTTAGACTTGCTCTTAACAGATGCACAAGATATGTGGACTTTTGCAAGTTACTTGCCTTTGAAGCAAAAGTTGATTTTGACAATGCCAAGGCATGTATAGGCCTGCTCCTTAGCTGCACATAGTTGGTGTACTTTTCCCCAAGTTTTTGGACTTTGTTTTCTGCAAGATATTGGGTTCAAGGCTCAAGGGAAACAAAATTGCATAAATCATGCTTTATCAAAGTAGCAATGTTGCCTTTTTGCCAAAAATGGATTAATTCAATGTGTAATGTTCTAAAGCTCGGAACAAAGCCTCTAACCAATGTTTTTGCATTTAATTTATGAGTGTAGAAAGGATTAGAACCTGTAAACCAAGTACAAGCATGCTTTGGACAGATTTTCAAGTTGTAGCAATGTGCAAAATGCCTTGGACAAAAGTGATAATTTTCCATTTTAAAACTTTCGATTCTCCCTAACCATGAATGATCTTGGAGAGTTCTTTGACTTTTTGGAAAGATTTTAATATTCTCTACAATCCATCTTTGAAATTCATTTTGAGATTCCACTTGGAACTAGGTGAAAAGTTGGCATGAAGATAGGTCAAAATCCTGCCTAAACTAGGGCAAAATTTCACTAAGTTAAAAGTTTCATGGACCCTTATTCACAAAATCATAACTTGAGAACCACGCATATTTTGGGAAAGATTTGTGAATCAAAGTTGTACATTTTGTGGAGGACTACAACTTTCATGTTGGAAGTTTTCTTTGAATCCAATTGCATCATGGTGAAAAAGTTGGGCAAAGTTGGGAAAAAATAAGAAATTTTCATAACTTAGAAAATTTCTAAGTTATGAAAATTTTCCATTTTAAACCCTAATTTCCAAAATTATATTTCTTGGTGAACAAGTTTCATTTTTTGACACATCTTGATGAAAAATTAGCCTTGGCACTTGATTTTGACCAAAAAGTCAAAGTTTGACTTTTCAGTGTACAGTTGATTTTTGATCAGTTGATTGGAAAATCCATTTGTCAATCTTGTGCATTTGAGATATTTTGAACCTTGTGATTAGGTCAAGATGATTCCATTTAGTCCTTGAGTCAATTCTTGAACCCAATTTGCCATTGGCTAGTTCAAAAATCAGAAATTGCCCTTCTTCAGTCAAAACCCTAAAAATGACCATTTTGCCCTTTTGATGATCTGATCAAATTTCTTGAGGAGTTGTGGTCCAAACTTGATCAAATGGTTCATATGAGTCTATATTGTTGATGTGGGTCAAAAATTAGGCGGTTTGACTGTAAATTGGCCACAGTTGACTTTTTCCCCAATACAGCTGATTTTTTTAGGTCAACAGTCCAATTGATTGGGAAAAAATTTGATTCAAGGCTTGAAACTTGATATGGGCAATCTTATAATTCCAACATGAAGTATGAAAGTCACATTGAGCATTAAAAGTCCAAAAATACCTGTGCAAACTCAAACCCTAATTTCATCAGTGCAAGGAGATTTCTTGAGCTGAGCAAACCATAATCTGGTCTTGAGTCCAAAGAGTCTTGTGAGGAGAATCTTGATAAAATGAGAGGGAAAATTTTGGGGTACAATAGCTCCGTACGTCTTTTCTTTGATTCACAAGACATGAGTTTTTCCTCATGTTAGCGTGCACAAGGCATTGTCACCTACATGTTTCCTTTAAATGCGCCTACATGGTGGCTTCGAATCAATCTTCAGGCTTGTTTCAAATCCATTTTCATGTAAACCTTTGAATCCTCCTACAAACTTGTATGTACAAGGAAGCAGTTTCTCTCATGCTAGCACCCATAAATCAATGATTCCCTTTTAAATTGCTTCAAATAAACCTATATACTGGCTTCGAACCTACCTTTAGGATTGTTTGGAATCACCTTCATATCACTTTCGAATCCACCTTTCAAGATTGTCTTGAATCACATTCGTATCACCTTCGAATCCATCTGCAGGCCCTTCAACACACATAGCGCTGCATTATGATACACAACTTGGTGGCCCATTCGAAGGACTTTCCATGGTTTGGAAACAATTTTGTTTGTTTACTTTTAGGTCTGGTCGAAAGGTTAGGCTTAAGTGATCAAAAGCAAGAAGACTCAGCGGAATATTCAGCTAAATGTGGCCCATTCTAAGGATACACAACTGCTGGAAACAAATGTTGTTTTGATTAAGTCTGGTTGAAGGGTATGAAAAATGAAGGATTCGATTCAAAGAGTCAAGTTGTCCATAGGTCAGGCTACATAGGCCTCCAACTTGTGCCTCACTCCATATTAAATTGTTCTTCAAGTCAACTTTCTCTTGATGACATCATTACCTTTTTAAGAAAGTTCTTGAGCCTTGCGCATGCCTCTTCTGCATACTTGCCCCCTATAAAATAGGAGCCACCCATCTCAACCATTGATTTTAGTGCTTTTATCTTGGGATTATAAAAGTTGACACAAGTGGATGTTGGCCTTTCAAAGAAACTATATTTTATTTCTTCACAAAGCTGTTCATTCAAAACTTTCTGTATAAATACAGAGTTCACTTGCACTTCAAGGGGGCGGAAAAAGAAAGAAAAAAGAAAAGAACGCTGAAGAGGATTTTTGATGTGTGTAAAAGAATCATCAAAAACTCTCAAAAAACTTTCAAACACTTAACACCCTCCAAACCGAGAACTTGAAGAAGCACCACACTTGTTTCTTTAAAATCCAGAAATAAACAAACACAAACCAACTTTTCTTGGTTTTCGAATCTAGCCAAAGAAACACCATGTTTGCTTCTTCCCCTTCGAATCCAAGAGCACCCAGGGAAACAACTTAAGTCCAAAACCCACATTCCAGCTTCAATCAAGGTAAGTTCTCTTGACCTTAACCTTTCGTTCAAGCATAACATGTGAATACTCATCTCTTTTCGTTCCAAGAATCATTATTCCTTTATTTTGTTTGTATTTTTTTTCACCTTCATTTTCTTTCTTTGCTAAGTCTTTTGGTTTATTTTCTTTACTTATCAAACAAATTTTAAGAATTAATCTGGCCATGAAGCAATATTAGTATGGCCTCACCTCATGCTGCTACTTAGTCCCCAAACGAAAGAAGACGGGAAGAAGGTTGTGTGGGTCAAAGCCTTTTAGTCTTCACCCCGTGCTGTTATCTAAAATGAAAGAGGTATGGTCAAAGGACATATATTCATTTTGCTTTGCAGGTCCAATTGAAGTAAGTAGAAAAAGGGGTGTGGTCAAAGGACATATGTTTATTTTTGCTTTGCAGGTCCAATCGAAGTAAGCAGAGAAAAAGGGCATGATCGAAGGATTCATATACATTCATTTCTATTTTTCAGGCCAAGTCGAAAGAAGTTGAACTAGGGTGAATCGAAGGAGCATAATTCCTGGGTCGAAGGACTCACTTTCCTCTTTTTATTTTGTTTTTCATGGTTACAATAGCTTATGATTTATTCTTTGCATTATTATTAACTAGGCTATGTGGCAAAATAAAATCAACAAATAGATAACTTCAAATTCCACACAAAAATGCATGAAATCAAACACATTATTCACACACATGTACCTTTAGGGTAATCTCAATTGTTGCCTCGGAAAATAGTCATGTCCCTCGAATATGGGCATTTTAGCAAAAGTCCCTCGATAAAAAGATTGTAGTCCCTCTATGTTCCTCAATGTTGCCTTTGGTAAACGATCTAGTCCCTAAATGAAAATTGCTAAAACGTCTCATAAGTTGTCTTCTATGACTATACAATTGACCCACGCCTATCCCTTTACATCCAAAGATACGAATTCTTACCAATCAATGGTAAGATAGAAATATCAAAGGAAGGAAGAAATGAACAAAAGACTTTTGAGTAAGGTAGAACGTTCTTAGTTGCTTTCTCACAATCTATTCTCAAAAACAAAACATTTTTCAATCACACCAAACACTTTTCAAAAATATGAAATATTTACAAAAGTCCAACACTTTGTATACATTCTTATAGAGACGGGAGTCATTACAAAGTCTGCCTAAACGAAGGCACTTTCAAAAATACTTTCAAAGTCCACCATAATCACATTTTCAAACAAAGAAAGTGATCTAGAGAGCAACTAAGAGCCCATAGGTAACTACGGATGAAAAGGTTTCTAACACCTTCCCTTTTCATAACCTACCCCCCCCCCCCCCCCCCGATCTCAAGAAAACATCTCAAAGGTATTTCATGTTCTTTTCACCCTTTCCTTATTGGATAAAAGAAAAGTCGGTGGTGACTCTTGCTATCTGTAACAATTGCGATCAAACACAAAAACACCAAGTCAGTTCTCCCACCGTATTACAGAAACAATAAAGTGCGATGGAGATTTTTATTTGATTTGTGCGAGTTAAGTCAATCCAA
The DNA here is from genome assembly GCA_948472305.1 of Vicia faba. Classification (NCBI taxonomy): domain Eukaryota; kingdom Viridiplantae; phylum Streptophyta; class Magnoliopsida; order Fabales; family Fabaceae; genus Vicia; species Vicia faba. The sequence goes on from OX451738.1 coordinate 1,518,817,673, forward strand.
TGGCTTAGTCTCAATATTTCTACCGCTACATTTGGGAGAATGTGTTTTTCTCTGCAGTTTTTGGAAGGACTCCATGGAGACTTTTAGTTAATGGGAAATGTCACACATGTGATGTTCTGATGTCTTGGTAAGTGTTGCTACTTATGGCTGAAAGGAGTAGGCTTAGAGTCTAGTGGAAGATTGGGTGTTCTTGCTTCCTAATGTGTAGAAAATATTATGAAACATCTTCTACTAATTGGTGAAGAAGTTTTTGATTGAAACAAATGTCTTACCAGATGTCAGGATATTATTCAGGACATGTTTTTCCTTAAGGCTGACAAGGAAATATTATGGACGGTGCTATCAGGACAGAGTATGGCATGTGGTTCTCATTATGCATGAATCTTGCATTTGTGCTCTTTTGTTTTGGTTTTGCATTAGCATTACTTTAATGTGTTAATGTGCCACTAAGGTTTATTTTTCCTTAGTTGCTTCCTTTGTCATATTATGTCTAAAAAGAGGGAGAATTGTGTGTGTGTGTGTGTGTGTGTGTGTGTGTGTGTGTGTGCACTAACCACTGATTATTGGCTGCTATTGAGGAGGAGAGTTTCTGATTCTATGAAGTGCTTAGCAGGTGAATGATCATGATCATGAATTGGTGGTGTTGATAGTGAATGATCATGGATTAGTGGTGTTAATTCCTGATTGCAAGATTAACATACCAATGTTCAAGTGAGTTCAGAATTCAAGACGAGTGTAGTAAAAGTGGAAATCACAATAGTGTACCTTAAATATCGTGAGTAACAACTTTATATGTTAGGTCATTTTTAGTGGTTCTGCATTATATTAGACCTTGTTTTTTGGGCCTTTAATCTATGAATAATATATATATATATATATATATATATATATATATATATATATATATATATATATATATATATATATATATATATATATATATATATATATATATATATATATATATATATATATTAATATATATATATATAATATTGTATATTTCTATGAAATTATGATTGACATGAATTTTGGTAAAATTAACTTTGCAACAACATGTTGAATAAGATATTTCAACTTGCAGATTCAACATGTCAAATGTGATGTCCTAACCAAAATAGTAGGACATCTAGTCTGTTATAGTTTTGCAATTTGGAAGATGTTTCAACTTGTTGTTGGAACATGTCAAATGGGATGTCCTAACCAAAATAGTAGGACATCTAGTCTGTTATAGTTTTGCAATTTGGAAGATGTTTCAACTTGTTGTTGGAAAATGTCAAATGGGATGTCCTAACCAGAAGTATATGACATCAGGTCTGCTACAATTGACAGTTTGGATTCAGCTGTTGTGATTTAATTACTGAAAATTATGGGAATATTTATTAATCCTATATGGCGTCCAAGATTGAAAAATCAAAGATATTATGTTGGATTTTCAAGATATTAAAACTTTCTAAATATGGAGACATTTTAGGAAAGTTATGATTGAAGATCTATTTTCTTGGGGAAGTTTTTACAGACTTTGTGCAACCTCTCTGCTGCATTTTTGAAGCCCAAATCCAGTTGGGAAACGAGTTAGAAATAGAAGTGTTTGCAATCTAGGAAAGTGACTAGCCGTGAATGAAAAGATTTAGTTATTAGGGATGAGTTTGTACCACTATCTAGGAAACTTGGTTATGTTTTCCACTCGAGTTGGAGTTGGACTGATGTTATAGAGATAGTATTGTTCTCCTAGAAGATTTGAAGTAAGAGGTAGTATTGTTATTGGAGGAAGCTGCAAAGTAACTCTAAGTATTGTTCTTAATCAAAGTTGTGAAGTAAGATCAAGCATGTTGTTCTTAATCAAGGGGTATCTTGATTAAGGTGGTAGTTTGTATTTGAAGTGTGATCTTCATTTAGGTGATAGGCCATCGATAAAGTAACTGGGACTGGGACTGTTAGACAATATTGGGCTGATTGGAAGTGAATGGGTATACTCATATCTAGGAGTTCCTAGGTAGAAGGTGCATTGGGTAAGGATTAAGTGATAAGTTGTAAACGGAGGAGTTTAGCTTTGAATTAGTACTACTGATAATGGATTTCATCCCTAGCTTAGAAGCCCCTAGAGTAGGTGTTGTTATCACCGAACTAGGTTAACAATTCTTGTGTTGTTTTACTTTACAGTACTATTTCGTGTGTTTATACCTTGCCATGTTTGTTTTTGTCAGAACAGATGTCTCGATATCCTATAGAACATTCGTAATCTGATATACCAAAATTTCACACACACATATATATATATATATATATATATATATATATATATATATATATATATATATATATATATATATATATATATATATATATATATATATATATAGTTTTATTCTAGAACTAGAATTGGGTGTGAGCTGGTAATAAGGAATCTTGAATCGGTGGTACCGATCTCCGATATGAGATGTGGGGTTGGATCTACAAGGTTAGAACTCTAACATCAAAGTCAGTTTAGAATTTAAGATGAGTGTAGTGAATGCTCATGAACTAGTGGTGTTGATTCCTTATACGGCGGCACAATGTGAACTTGTAAGATTAGCATGCTAACTCCCAAGAAAGTTCAGAATTCAAGACGAGTGTAGTAAAAGTTGAAATAATAATAGTGTACCTTGAATATCATGAGTAACAACTTTATATATTGGGTCGTTTTGTGTGCATCTACATCATATTAGACCTTGTTTTTTGGGCCTTTGGTCGGCATATATATATATATATATATATATATATATATATATATATATATATATATATATATATATATATATATATATATATATATATATATATATATATATATATATATATATATATATATATATATATATATATATATATATATATATATATATATATATATATATATATATATATATATATATAGTTCTGTTCTAGAACTAGAATTTGGTGTGAGATAGTAATAAGGAATCCTTAATTGGTGGTACTGATCTTCGATACGCGGAGTAGGTTTGGACCTGCAAAGTTGACACTCCAATGTCAAAGTCAATATAGAATTCAATATTTGTGTAGTGAAAATTGGAGATCAGAAAAGTGTACCTTGTATTTCTCATAAGATGAGTTTTATACCTTGCATCATTTAGGGTGGATTAAAATTAATTTGAGCCTTAGATTCTTTGTGAATTTGGCTAGACTAGAACAATTTCCCCCAATGCTTGTCGACCATTAATGATCTGGGGAAGTCTTTATCAGTCGTGTCGGCCTATGAGGGTGGTGTTCACTTTGAACTAAAAGTAGAAAACATGTAAAGTCAGTTGAAAAAGTAGTAGGGAACATGCCTTCCAAGCATTGATACATTTTGTTGCTTATTTCTTACTCTTGGATTGATTTGACTACCTAAGGCACATCATTTCTTATAGTGCACTCGAGTGCACTTCCAAGGGAAAATCCATTCGTTGATTTTGTAACTCATCATTTCTTCTGATCAGGTTTGTTAATTACCTTCGCCTATATATATAGATTGTTGAATGCTTATGAGACCTTTAACATTCCTTATAAGTAAGTTTCCATTCATAATTGTTCATATTCGCAAGTTTCTTCCTCACTTCCCTCCTAAAAGTATTTACGAGAATAATTGCATCTCTTTTCTCAAATCTTTCTCTTCTCCCTATTAAATTTTCTTTTTTGCCAACTTCATCATACCGGGTACCGTTATCACCTCAAACTTTTACCTTTAACATTTTATGTACTTTGATCAAAATGAGTGATAGTACTATTCACATAGCTAGAGATTCTGAGAGAAATGTTTCTTTTATTGCAAGAATAGGAGAATATCCTAGTCCAAACCCTTCCCTCTTTATCTACTATCGCCTGGGCCCCGAGGTTATATCCCTTAATGATGATTATAATTCTAAAAGGCTTTCAGTGGGTTCCCAATATGAGGGATCTACCTCGAGAGATTCCTCTCTAGATGCCCTCTTATCTGATGATGACCATGATGAGGATCATGCAACTACTTTTATGACATCTTCTTCTTGTACAACATCAGCTTCAACTATCCTTGCTTTATCAGCCTTGAAAATGCAAACCACTCTATTGAGGAGAGAACTAGCTAGAGATTTCATTTATATTTATTGGAGAACCTACAATCAATATCCCAATGATGTTAACATCAAAGCCCATACAGGGCACAAAGTTCGTTCATACATAGTTTGTTGGCTTAAACTCACTGAGCATTTTAAAGTTCACAAGTTATCCATGAAAGGAGTGACATTATTGGGGTCAGCCAACATGATCAATTACAACTGTGTGGTTTCATAAATAGTGGGGACCCTCTATGCTTTAAGTACAAAAGCGATAATAAACTCAACCAACATTGTGGTCGGGATCCTTCATATTGGTCGGTCTTTCACGTGGAGTTAGAAAAAGAATATGCATGTCCTTGAATGGGTGTTTGGTTCCATTTTACGAGTGTTTGTTCAATAAGATATGTTTGCGACTACCTTTTTTATTGAATTTAAGGTGGTCCTATTAAAGAACTTAAAAGTTTTCCCTTTTCCTACTCATATGGGATACTGGGCCTCCTTGAAGGTTTTCCAATTTTTGGTTGAGCATAGGTCTTAGAAACCTTCTCCCCGACAGTTTCTTAAATTGTTTTATGTTGTGGGAACCTTCTAGTATGACATTCACAATTAGGGGATTATCGAGCTTTTCCAAGACCTTTCTTGGTTCAACCCCTTTACAAATAACTTGGAAATTTTCTAAAGACATTTTATATTGGTAAAGCCTCTTACTCCAAAGGCTAATATATCCTTTTCTCTAGCCTTACATATTTTTCTCGCTATTTCAAGAGTAAGTTTGTGAAGTATTAATCTTGGCCTCACTTTTGTTCTAGAGCTTTTTCCTTCACCAACAAGTTGGAATTTTCCTATACTAAAGAGGTTAAGATGGAGGGGGTTTTAAATCCCTATATCAAGGACTTGGTTAGGAATAGCGGTTCGTTATTGGAAAAGTATTGTCTTCCATGCAGAGGAAGAAATTAATTGACACCCGCAGTGGTGTTAGTGCAACCTACCTTACAGAGAGGAAAGATATATTTGGTGAGAATGGAGTCATATAGTGTTTTTACATGTGTGGTTGTATCTTGTAGATAAAGCGAATAAATTAAACATGACTTACTCTTTTTTCCAATGCTCAAGGCATCAAACCTAGTTCTGTTGGTTGTGTCGTTATACCTACCTCTACAACTTATGTACCCTCATCTTCTGCCGAAGCTACTGCAGTTTCCCCCAGGGTTGATCAACTCACAACCAATGTTGTTATTGTGTCTTTGGAAGATCTGTAACATCATTCTCCTTCTCTAGTGAAGAGGGGTCGGGATTAGGACCAACATTATCCTCTATAGGAGGACTCCATTAAACGGGCTCGCCTCTCTAGGGATGCTACTTCGAGATTAATTACCCATTTCCTTTGATTGTACGCCATTTTCCCCTCTTGGATTCCTCACACTCTCAAGGAAGTTATTATTGTTGTGTCCGCATAGGATATGTTCTTTTGTCTAGAATCTTCCTAAGCCAGAAAATATGGAGCTTCTTGCTGAGGTCACCTATCACACCTACTAGGAAGCATCTATGTTCTCCTTAGTTGCTACCAGTCGTGATGACATCTTGGTTGTAGCTAATCCTTCTAAGGAGAAGGATACCTAAAAGGGAAAATGCAAATACATGAAGCAGAAGTGATCTATCTTCCATAGGACCTAGACTACATCCTGAAGAATAATAGACTTGTCGAGGATTTGCAAGAGGAGGGGAAGGCCCATGACTCTCATTCCACCATGGTTGGATGAACCCTTGAATTGTAATCTTCCCTTTAGGTCGCAAAAAAGAGGCACTAGGAAGCATCTGATGTTTTTTTAGGCGAATTGTCGTACTGAGGATGTCGAGAAAACTCTTCATTAAGAAATTGAATCTCGTGTCGAGGATCAAAAAGCTTATGAGTAAGAGGTGGGAACTTTGAATGAGAAAGTTTGATAGTCTCTTTATAAAAGTGTACAGAATGTGTATGAAGCTCTCAAATAGGTAGTGGACTAGGCTTAAGAGTTCTATCTGGGAGTTAATATCCCCATTGATGTACTGGATCCTTTCAAATTTCTCCAAATGGGACTTTGGCAAACGACCAGGGTGCAGTGTCTTGAAGCGTGAAAGATTGATTATTCTCTCCTTTAAGTTTCTTTATTTGTTTCTTATAACATTTGTCGTGCTTTCATGCCTTGAAAAAGATAACTATATATATATATATATATATATATATATATATATATATATATATATATATATATATATATATATATATATATATATATATATATATATATATATATATATATACACACCTTTATTTGTTGTGCCTTTATTTAGTTACGTGTCATTGCTACACGTTTATTTCTTCTTTGCAGTTATCTAGTCCACCTCGTCGGTTTCTATTTTTCTCGACTCGGATAGAACTGCAGGCTATTATTGAGTTAGAAATCGATTTTTGTTACTACAATTTAAAATTTGTTCGCCTCATGAGCATTGACATTGTCTGATGTTCCCTTCAAAATTGTAGTCTCAACTGGAGTTCTGTCGTTACCAGCTTTAATTGAGAAGATTTATTATGGTTCTTCAGCATCACTATGAATCGACCCCGACTAAAGATAAGGTTCATGTCCCTTCCCTTAGGGTTAACCTGGTTCAGCGGATGTTTTTGGGATCTACCATATACACTCTTGGAGTGACTAGTTTCTAAAAAGGGATGCGTCAGCTATGTTGAGAATAGTGCTCACTAAGTGTGGAATATTCCATAAAAGAGCATATTATGCCATCCTGCATGCAATAACAAGGCCTTTTATGGTTGCAATGTCTCATAGTTAGCAGATTAATTATTGAAATTGTACCCAAAAAAATTATAGAACGCTTAACTCATTGAGGAAGTCATAAGGGTACTGCGTTATCCTTCTTCACTTATTCCTGAGCTAATTGTATCACCATCTGGTGTGATCTTCCTTATGTTTGGCTAGTAATGGTGCCTGTCTGCAACCGATTTTGTTTGCGTACCTTTAAGCGGTGGGCGATACAGGACAATCAGCGCCTTCCTAAATGTTGTTTATTCACAATCGTGGATGCTCGTTCATCTCTATGGGGTTTTCCCTTCTGAATGATTAGACAAATACTATCCTTTTGTCCCTTAACTTTAAGGTAGATGTTGCTATCCATAATCCTCGAAAGCTCAATTAGCATCATACTTGAACAAAGATAAGTTTCTTAAGGTCTTTTCCGCTAAGTCCTTTCTTGGTGTGTTAGGATCCATCATGGTTATATTTTATAAATTAAGATATCTTTGAAGAATGGAAAATTCAGGAATTAAGCTAGACAAGAATGTCGATCAGAGGCGTATTAGATGGTGTTTCACTTCAATATTAATGAGAGTCCAGGGTGCCTTCCTCGCGCATATTCTTCCCTGTTGAAGGTGTGATCTTTGATGTTCTTCCAGTGTGGGCTATCAAGTTACATAAGATCAAAGGATCTCTACTACCATGTACGTCTGTTGTACCCCAAAATTTGCCCTCCCATATTTCTTAAAACATTGCAAGAAAGATCTCTAAGTTGCTCAAGGTAGTCTAAGAGTTGGCTAGACAAGCTCTCTCCTAAGGCAGTCTATCCCAAACTAGGGTTTCATGTTGCATCAAGATACCTGAGCCCAAATGGTCCCAAGTTCTTACCAATGTACTAATATGTTCCCAAGGTCATCCATGTCAAGTTTCAAGCCTTGCAGAGGAAGTTTGCTCAGTCAATTGCACAAAGGTCCAAAAAATCGACTGTGCAAGGGCAAAAGTCAATTGTGACCTACATACAGTCAAACTTCAATATTTTTTGTCAACATCATCATTTTGAAGTATATTTCATCATTTGATCAAGTTTTGATCATGATTCATCAAGGATTGCTCAAAATTCATCAAGATTTAAAAGTTGCTAAATTAGGGTTTTGTAGGAAAAGTCAACCCATCTTTGACCAAGCATAACTTTCTCATAATTTATGAGAAATGACCCATCCAAAGCTCATTTTTAATAGGATGCAATTACCTACAATCCATCTTAAGCTCCCAAGATCAAAAAATGCACTCACAAGAAGTTATGAATTTGGACATTATAGGTCATTTTGAAAGTCAACAAAAACACCTTTTTTGTCAAAGCTCCTAACTTGAGCATGGAATATCAATATGAGATGAGACCAAAAGGGTTGGTTAGAGGACAAAGCATGCTTTCTAAAAAGTCAAGGAACTCCTCCAAAAGTTTAAAATTGAAGAAGTTATGCATTATTGAAGTTGAACTTTTTTGCAAAATTGCCAAAAGTCAACTATCCCCAAAACTTCAAATTTTGCCAAATGGGCCCATTCTTTTTCACTTGTTTTGAGTTTGCATTATTTCCCACGTGCTCTATCCTTGGCCATGTGTCCATATCATATTTTTATTATTTGATTTGATTTTTATTTGAATTAATTCATTTTAAATCAAATAAAATCACATAAAATCAAAAACATTGAAAACTAAAGATCTTGTGATCATTTCAGGTCTTGTTACACAGCTAGCACCTTTCCAAACTCGTATCAAGGCATAAGTATACAAAAATATGCGATTTGGATCAAATTTGGAAAGCTTTAAAAGGAGGATCAAATCAAATATTCAATCATCAATGGGGGGAGATTTGGATAGCCAATTCTAACCTAATGTATTGTACAATACATAAGGAAGCGAGGCAGGCAAGAATAAGGGTTGGAGATCAGTTCTAGAGGCAGAACGAAATTGGAAAAAATCAAGAAAAAGCTTGAGATCGAAATCAATCATAGAGGCATCCTCAAGGCTTGGCAAGTGTCTGAATCGTTTCCTGGCCATCCCCACAAGCGAAACCAATACAAACCACGTGTTTTCAAGCTTCCTAGAACATTGTAAGTCATCCACAGATTCCCTATATTCTTGATTTCGTATTTCCCAATTTAGGCATTGTTAACATGAAATAATTGCATATTCTTAATCCACACATCATTTGCAAGCTTTTTGTAATAACCAATTTTATTTATCTGACCTATATCAAGATCCACCATTGCTAGGGTTTCGTCCTTATGTTTAGGGCTTTTTGTTTCAGGAAAAATTAGCCTCAGTAATGGCTATGGTTATGATCAGAAGAGGATGACGAGTTCAACCATGGTCTTGGAAATCATTTTCATGGCCTATAGAAGATTTTGGAATGAGGCTGACCTGTAGCGACGGACCTTCGTCCGTAGGTATAGCCTTTGTGTTTTTAGCAACGGTTCAAGGACAGGGATGATGAGTTGTCATCCATCCATAGGACCATTCAAATAACGCGCGCTCTTTTTTTATTTTCTGGCCATTGATTTTGTTTTTTATATTACATTATGTTTGTATTATTATAACAAATACGTACAAGTGCTCTGGTGGTAGCCACGTTGGCCTTAAAGGACCCAAAGGCTGGAGGTCAGGGGTTCGATCCCTGCCTCCAGCAATCTGCATTTTCTCATTTGTTTTTAGGAAATCCAATGTGCATTCAAGCTTGAGACCCATGTGTATAGGATCAGGGAAGTCAATTGGATCAGCATCAAAGGTCCACCAAAAGGCTAGTCAACACATGTGTATGGGATCAGGGAAGTCAATTGAATCAGCTTCAAATGGGCCAGCGAAATTGCTTTCTACACACCCAAAATAAGGCCCACTTTCTATACCTTTCTTTTATTTTGTTTATTTCATTTATTTATTTTATTTATTTATTTTAATTACTAACCAATAATATATTTTCTCTTTTATCAAAAAAATCACAAAAATACATTTTATCCAATTAAAATTCAGAATTTTATTTTTTTATTTTATTAATAAATACTAACTAATTTAATTAGGATATTAATTAGGAAACCTTGATTTATTTTGTAAATAAATAAAATCAATTAGAATTAATTAGGTTTTAACTACTAATTTTAATTACTTTAATTTCTTTCTTAAATTAACAAAAACTCCAAAAATATGTCATTTAATATTTTTCATTAATTAATTTATTTTATAATTAATTTAGTATTTATTTTAGGATTTAATTTCTTTTCTTTTCTTTAAAAATAATAAAAAAACAACAAAAACATTTCTTTTAATTAGGAGGGTCAAAACCCTAGTTTCTCTTTCGAATCAATTTCTCGCGCACTTTATTTATTTATTTGAATTATTGTATCTGCTCCCGGATTATAATAATTTTAATTAGGACATTTATTTTTTATGTTTTTATTTTCAAAGGGTTTGTCTTTGGCGATGTAAATATCCGACGCCTTGTAATAATTTAGTTTAAATTCCGCATTTTAATTCTGCAAATTATTCAACTGCTAGATGTTTGATAATAGGGTTTGCATGACAAGAATGAATGCTTAATCCTAAAATGGTTAGATCACCCTTAACATGTGCAAAGATAAAAATAACTGAAATCAACACATCCGCACATGCGCACTCCTAGGGTACACCCCACTTGGTTGCCTTCATAAACGGTCATTGAGCATAGGTTGTTTTAGAGGCCCCCCTCTTGTCTAAAAGACCATAGTCGCCTCGGAACGGTTGCCTCGGATATCATTGCCTCAAATAAACGATCTAAGACATTAGGGTTACCGCTAAGACGTCCTAACGTTGCTTTAGTGATTGTAAGTCCCTTTCGAATTGACCCTCAAACTTCAACGACGATGCTACCAACTCACTAATAGTGGGATAACACTGTCTAAAGGAAATTAACATAGAATGATTCCTTTTTCGAGTAGGTAGATTAGTTCTTAGATACTTGCTCATCCAAAACAAAACTTTTTTTCACACTTACACACTTTTACAAACAAAGTTTTCAAAAACACTTCATTACACTCTTGAGGACAGAAGCAAGAGTTAAATCGAAGTTAAAAAACAAAAACTTTTTCAAACCCACAAACACAAAGAAATTTTTTTTGAAAATGATAAGCAAGTACCTAAGAGCCCATGGAAAACCATGGATAGAAAGGGTGCTAATACCTTCCCTTTCTATAATCTACCCCCCGTACTCATAAATATCTCGAAAAAGGAATTTTTCTGTGCTTTTTTCCTTTCCTTGTTGGATAAAATAAAAGTAGGTGGCGACTCTTGCTTACCGCGACATTTTGCAAAAACAAACACAAAACACAAACCAGCATTCCAAAAACAGTCAGTTCTTCCCACCGTATCACAAAACTTGTGACTCTGCTAGGGATATTTTATAAGTGGGGTGTACCTTAGGATTAGTTCATCATTGTGTTTTCAATTGCTTGATTTGTATGCTTTATAATTGTGGGTTTGAATCAGAGTTACTATAGATCCTAACCTGGATCTGGGGGCACCCTTTAGGTAAGTAGCAATAGACTGTGAGGGAAATGTACGGTGTAGACCGATACGATTGAAGCAGTAGCTACGTTGGTGTGACACTTTAAGTTTGTACCGATATCCCTTATGGTGGAACAAGGAGAGTATGGGGAAGCTAAGGGGTCATTAAGCAACAACTGACCTTATAACCTATAATTGACCAACTTGGCCATAGAAAAGTAGCAGTATGCTACACTCATTGAGACCAAACTCTCGTGATGATTCCAGACGCAAGAAAAGATTCCTAAATTAGAATTATGATCGATCGAGGGTGGTTAGTGATATTGAGATCCTCTAGAACCCGATTACTATTGCTAGGACAGGTTGAACCAACTAAACTGAAAGAGGGTAATACCTAAACTCCTTGCCAGCCTGAAATCTAAGGGCTATCTGTGTGACTTGTTTGCCCTTACCATGTTTGCTATCTGTGAATACTTGTGATATGTTTCTATCATGACATCATGCATCATGACATTGCATGCATATTTCATTGGACTAACCATTTCAAAGACCAATGGGATTCATCTTTGTTCTGTTTTGTAGATCATGGCATCTATGCGCAAAAACACCATTCGAATCAACTTTGTGCAGATTCCTGCTCAGCTCAGAGATTTGGTTTCAAAGATTCCTGATACTTCTTCTTTTGTCAGAAGACATGGTCACCTCCTTGGTTTGGTCACCCCCAAGCTGGATGAACAGATGATGAGTGTCTTATTCCAGTTCTATGATCCACTGTACCATTGCTTTACTTTTCCGGACTACTAGTTGGTGCCCACCTTGGAAGAGTTCTCGGATCTACTCGGCATCTCCATTCTAGAGCAGACGCCATTTATAGGTTGGGAGGTAGCCCTTAGGTCGGAAGAGATTGCTTCAGCCCTATATCTGACAAAGGTTGAGGTAATGTCTAATTAGGAAACTCGAAGTGGGACAAAAGGCTTCTTGACTAAGTTCTTGGTTGATCGGGCTAATCAGTTCTGGGACAGTTTAGACTTTCAGGCTTTTGAAGACATCCTGGATCTTCTCATTTATGGTCTGGTTCTGTTTCCAAACTCAGATTCCTTTGTTGACGTGAATGCGGTGAAGATTTTCATGTCCCGTAATCCAGTGCCCACTCTCTTGGGTGATATTCTGCATACTCTCTATGCCCGTACTACTCGGAAATAGGGAACCCTTATATGCTGCGCCCCATTGCTGGCGAGGTGGTTTATTTCTCACCTCCCCAAATCAGTTTTGAAGAACAAGGAAGGTGTGGGTTGGGCCTACAGGATTATGTCCCTTGCTCACACGGACATCATTTGGACTACTACAGACATGGAAGAAGTGGCTATCATTGATCGCTGTGAGGAACACCCCAATGTTCCATTGTTGGGAACTCATGGAGGGATCACCTATAATCCTTGTTTGGCCTTACGCCAGTTTGGGCGATCTAGGAGGGACGGACCTCATGAGTTGCTACTTCCAAGCATTGTCTTTGACTTCCAGGGAGATACTGAGGGACATCGTTGTAGATTCATACGAGACATGGATAGGGTCAACAGGTCTGATCCGCATGAGCTAGGCCCGAAGACTTCTCTTCCGATGGAACCATATCTCCGGTGGGTTCGAGCCCGTGCTCAAAAGCTCGGGATGCCATACGAAGTTGTTTTGCCTGTGATTGTTGAGAGTACTGATGAAGAAGGGGTTCCTCCTACCATCATCCATCCTCATATTCCTACTGACATTGGGGCATTGAAAAGGTCTTGGATCTAGATAAGGGAAGAAAGGGATACTTACATAGAGAAGTATCATGGGCAGGAGCAGAAGATTCTGAAGCTTACAAGGCAGCTGGAGAATGAACGGGTCTTCAATGACTATTTCAGCACCAATAGAAAGCGACCATGGGAGCGCTGGTGTCTTTTGCTATTTCTAGTTTTGATTTACTTTTCAGTATTTCTTTTTGTAACGCCTTAAAGGCATCTGTTGAACATTGATTTCAAGTTTTTATCTAATAAAAGTGTGATTCATTTTGGTTTACGAATTTGAATCTCCTAAAAGCCTTTGAAATCATATCATATGAATTCCATTCCCATGCACCTCATTAAAGGTACCGTTACAGGTTTCTCAACTTCTTCGCTGTTTATTTCAGCACATCATGTCTTCTGAAACATCAACTGATCAAGCTATCAAGGCTCTTCAAGCCCAAAATGCTCAGTTCCAGGAGATGTTCATGAACTTCGCCAAGGGTCAGCAAATCTGAAGACTCTGATCTTGAAGGAGAAGAAGAAGAAGAAGAAGAAGACGGTCCTCCTGAATATGGGTCACAGATTTGGGAACAATTTATGGGAAGAAGTTGACTTGTCTCACTCATCTGGAGGGGGAGAAAACCAAGAGGAAAGGGGGGCTCCTAGCCTTGTGGTTTCTGACAATGAGACCAACTTTGATGAAGACCAGTATCCTCTGGCTGAGGACAGGTATAAGCAACTGGAAGACCGGTTGAGCGCAATGGAGATCCAGAAAGTCCCTGGTCTGGACTTCGGAGATTTGGGTTTGGTATCTGGGGTGGTTATTCCCCACAAGTTTAAAGCGCCTGCCTTTGCTAAATACAATGGGGTTTCCAGCCCAAAGTTGCACCTCCGCTCGTATGTTAGAAAGATCCAGCCATACACTACTGATAAGAACCTTTGGATCCATTTCTTTCAAGATAGTCTTTCAGGGACTCAACTTGAATGGTTCTACCAACTGGAAGGAGCTAACGTCTGTAACTGGGAGGACCTTGTTGCTTCTTTTTACAAGCAGTACCAGTACAATGCCGACCTTGCTCTCACGCGTACCCAACTTCAGGGTATGTCTATGGGTGCGAGCGAAGGTTTTAAGGACTACGCTCACTGATAAGAACCTTTGGATCCATTTCTTTCAAGATAGTCTTTCAGGGACTCAACTTGAATGGTTCTACCAACTGGAAGGAGCTAACGTCTGTAACTGGGAGGACCTTGTTGCTTCTTTTTACAAGCAGTACCAGTACAATGCCGACCTTGCTCTCACACGTACCCAACTTTAGGGTATGTCTATGGGTGCGAGCGAAGGTTTTAAGGACTACGCTCAGAAGTGGAGACCTTGTCTTGTCCATATTTCAACCATTTGATCGGAAGTTCATCGTCTGGTTTCACAGAGTTGATTATGATTGGGGAGAGAGTTGAAGCCGATATCAAAAGCGGCAAGACACGGAAGGTTGCTTCATCAAGCACAGAAAATAAGCCCTTCAAGAAGGAGTCTAGTGCATTTTACAGCTCAAGGAGACAAAACCGACCCGAGCACCGCCAAGCAGTGAATGCGATGGTTATATCAAGGCCTGCTGTTGCCCCAAAACACAATAATCATCCAAGAGCAGAGAGGCTGCAAAGACAATTCACTCGGCTCGATATGACCTTGTCTCAAATTCTGTCGTTGTTGTTAAAGACCAAATTGGTGATTCTGAAGGAGGCTCCGAAGAATCCCAACACTACATCACCGATGTATAATCCGAACGCCCGCTGTGCTTTTCACTTTGATAGCCTGGGGCATGATACGAATAACTGTTGGGTCTTAAAGAAAAAGTGCAGGATCTGATTGATGTTAAGGAGATCGAGTGCGAAGCGCCGGAGAAGCCTAATGTCATAAAGGCACCTATGCCCAAACATGACGCGGGAGTGAATGCTATTGGGGATGATGAAGAAGAGTTTGACATTAACAACTAGATTTACCCGACTACTGACGGTGGATTGAGCAATGACCAACCCAAAGCTCATTTTGAATAGGATGCAATTCCCTACAATCCATCTTCAGCTCCCAAGATTAAAAAATGCACTCACAAGAAGTTATGAATTTGGACATTATAGCTCATTTTTGAAAGTCAACAAAAACACCTTTTTTGTCAAAGCTCCTAACTTGAGCATGGAATATCAAAATGAGACGATACTAAAAGGGTTCGTTAGAGGACATCTCAAGCTTTCTAAAAAGTCCCAGAACACCTCCAAAAGTTTAAAATTGAAGAAGTTATGCATTGTTGAAGTTGGACTTTTTTGCAAAATTGCCAAAAGTCAACTATCCCCAAAACTTCAAATTTTGCCAAATGGGCCCATTCTTTTTCACTTGTTTTGAGTTTGCATTATTACCCACGTGCTCTAGCCTTGGCCATGTTTCCATATCATATTTTTATTATTTTATTTTATTTTTATTTGAATTAATTCATTTTAAATCAAATAAAATCACATAAAATCAAAAACATTGAAAACTAAAGATCTTGTGATCATTTCAGGTCTTGTTACACAGCTAGCACCTTTCCAAACTCGTATCAAGGCATAAGTGTACAAAAGATGTGATTTGGATCAAATTTGGAAAGCTTTAAAAGGAGGATCAAATCAAATATCCAATCATCAATGGGGGAAGATTTGGACAGCCAATTCTAACCTAATGTATTGTACAATACATAAGGAAGCGAGGCAGACAAGAATAAGGGTTGGAGATCAGTTCTAGAGGCAGAACGAAATTGGAAAAAATCAAGAAAAATCTTGAGATTGAAATCAATCATAGAGACATCCTCAAGGCTTGGCAAGTGTCTCAATCGTTTCCTGGCCATCCCCACAAGCGAAACCAATACAAACCACGCGTTTTCAAGCTTCATAGAGCACTGTAAGTCATCCACGGGGTCTCTATATTCTTGATTTCATATTTTCAATTTAGGAATTGTTAACATGAAATAATTGCATATTCTTAATCCACACATCATTTGAAAGCTTTTTGTAATAAACAATTTCATTTATCTGACCTATATCAAGATCCACCATTGCTAGGGTTTCGTCCCTGTGTTTAGGGCTTTTTGTTTCAGGAAAAATTAGCCTCAGTAATGGCTATGGTTATGATCAGAAGAGGATGACGAGTTCAACCATGGTCTTGGAAATCATTTTCATGGCCTATAGAAGATTTTGGAATGAGGCAGGCCTGTACCGACAGACCTTCGTCCGTAGGTATAGCCTTTGTGTTTTTAGCAACGGTTCAGGGACAGGGATGATGAGTTATCATCCATCCATAGGACCATTCAAATAACGCGCGCTCTTTTTTTTATTTTCTGGCCATTGATTTTGTTTTTTTACATTACATTATGTTTGTATTATTATAACGAATACGCACAAGTGCTCTGGTGGTAGCCACGTTGGCCTTAAAGGACCCAAAGGCTGGAGGTCAGGTGTTCGATACCTGCCTCCAGCAATCTGCATTTTCTCATTTGTTTTCAGGAAATCCAGTGTGCATTCAAGCTTGAGACCCATCATGGACGCTCACCAATCAACGTGCCAGATGGCCAGATGGCCAGATCTGGTGGTCAGCATCAAAGGTCCACCAAAAGGCTAGTCAACGCATGTGTATGGGATCAGGGAAGTCAATTGGATTAACTTCAAATGGGCCAGCGAAATTGCTTTCTACACACCCAAAATCAGGCCCGCTTTCTATACCTTTCTTTTATTTTGTTTATTTCATTTATTTATTTTATTTATTTATTTTAATTACTAACCAATAATATATTTTCTCTTTTATCAAAAAATCACAAAAATACTTTTTATCCAATTAAAATTCAGAATTTTATTTTTTTTATTTTATTAATAAATACTAACTAATTTAATTAGGATATTAATTAGGAAACCTTGATTTATTTTGTAAATAAATAAAATCAATTAGAATTAATTAGGTTTTAACTACTAATTTTAATTACTTTAATTTCTTTCTTAAATTAACAAAAACTCCAAAAATATGTCATTTAATATTTTTCATTAATTAATTTATTTTATGATTAATTTAGTATTTATTTTAGGATTTAATTTCTTTTCTTTTCTTTAAAAATAAAAAAAAAACATTTCTTTTAATTAGGAGGGTCAAAACCCTAGTTTCGCTTTCGATTCAATTTCTCGCGCACTTTATTTATTTATTTGAATTATTGTATCTGCAACCGGATTGTAATCATTTTAATTAGGACATTTATTTTTTCTGTTTTTATTTTCAAAGGGTTTGTCTTTGGCGATGTAAATACCCGACGCCTTGTAATAATTTAGTTTAAATTCCGCATTTTAATTCTGCAAATTATTCAACTGCTAGATGTTTGATAATAGGGTTTGCATGACAAGAATGAATGCTTAATCTTCAAATGGTTAGATCACCCTTAACATGTGCAAAGATAAAAATAACTGAAATCAACACACTCGCACATGCGCACTCCTAGGGTACACCCCAACTTGGTTGCCTTCGTAAATGGTCATTGAGCATAGGTTGTTTTAGAGGTCGCCCTCTTGTCTAAAAGATCATAGTCTCCTCGAAAAAGGTTGCCTCGGATATCATTGCCTCAAATAAATGATCTAAGACATTAGAGTTACAGCTAAGACGTCCTAACGTTGCTTTAGTGACTGTAAGTCCCTTTCGAATTGACCCTCAAACTCCAACGACGGTGCTACCTACTCACTAATAGTGGGATAGCATTGTCTAAAGGAAATTAGCTTTTAACGATTCCTTTTTCGAGTAGGTAGATTAGTTCTTAGATACTTGATCATCCAAAACAAAACTTTTTTTCACACTTACACACTTTTACAAACAAAGTTTTCAAAAACACTTCATTACACTCTTGAGGACAGAAGCAAGAGTTAAATCGAAGTTAAAAAACAAAAACTTTTTCAAACCCACAAACACAAAGAAAATTTTTTTGAAAATGATGAGCAAGTACCTAAGAGCCCATGGAAAACCAAGGATAGAAAGGATGCTTATACCTTCCCTTTCTATAATCTACCCCCCGACTTAGAAATATCTCGAAAAAGGAATTTTTCTGTGCTTTTTTCCTTTCCTTGTTGGATAAAATAAAAGTCGGTGGCGACTCTTGCTTACCGCGACATTTTGCAAAAAGAAACGCAAAACACAAACCAGCATTCCAAAAATAGTCAGTTCTTCCCACTGTATCACAAAGTTCAACTCCATTCAACGAAGATCAAGTAGTTTAATTACGATAGATCATAAGTTATCGCGAGGAGTTAATTGCCTATGAGGTATCTTGCAAACGCTATCATCGGAAATAGAGGCTGTCAAAACCATGGTACTTCTTAATTTGAGATTCTCCGTACTTCCTTACCACTCAAATGTCTCAGTGCACTCTAATTTTTGTTTCTTGACTCAATATCAAATTGTAAGACATAATAGGTATTCTAACGACTAATTATCGTTGGTTATAATAATGTTATGGATATCAGTGGTTATAATAGAATATGGTATAGTGAAATTATAATACCTAACTCTTTGTGTCACAAAAAAGTATCATGTGATTCACGATGGTAATTAATTCAATCGTTGGTAACTCTGCATTAAGAGTTCCATTTTACTTCGTCTTGATCTAAGAATTTTGGTTCCAAATGATCTTTGCCTATTGTTCAAAGGTTCATCGTCGCATGGAGAAGGTACTTCAATAGCAGATCTATGCTAGAAGTCATTATGGTATAGACCTCATCGATGATAAACAATTGAGGATATTTGAAATTAGGAGGTTAATCGAGGATACTCAGTGCAATCTTGGAGGTTGTTGTAACTATTTCTTAGTGACTCTAGTACATAATCGATCTAGGACCGAGGACGATCCATTTATGGAATTTTTGCAGGAATTAAGAGTCATTCCCACATGTGGTGCAACTTTTCTATTCTTGAACCATAATTAGGTGTGAGATGGTGATGAGGAATCTTGAACCGATGGTATTGATCTACGATAAAGGATACATGGGTGAACCTGCAAGGTTAGCACTCTAACACCCAAGTCAGTTCATAATTCAAGATGAGTGTAGTAAAAGTGGAAATAAAAATAGTGTACCTTGAATATCTTGAGTAACTTCTTTTATATGTTGGCTCGTTTTGAGTGGATATGCATTGGATTGGGTCTTTCCCTTTTAAGCTATTGGCCGGTCTAAAATACATACACACACAGGATACACCTACTTGTTTGTTTTTATGAAGGAATTTTTTAGCAAGCTTTAACAAAAAAATGGTTAAATACATCCTAAGGTGTGTGTTACTAAAAGACTCCTTTAAAAAAATAAGTGGGTGTAAGTTAGCATCTCCTATAAGTATTTGTTAAAATACACCTTCATAAAAAAAAGTGAGAGTATCATACCATAACCATATATATATATATATATATATATATATATATATATATATATATATATATATATATATATATATATATATATATATATATATATATATATATATATATATATATATATATATATATATATATATATATATATATATATATATATAATATGCCTTCTTTTATTTTTAAATTATGTGGAATCCCTTTTAAAGAAGGAAATACGAGGAGCCAAGCATAATTTCGCTGAAGGCGCACCCCTATTAGGAGTAAGGCACTCCAAGAGTGGAGGCGGTGGAATCAAGGAGACACCACTTCAAACCAGGCTGAAATCTGGGGGCAAAAAAAGGGATCCAACTCTTAGGCGGGAAAGATCCACGTGACATGAAGAAATTACCCCAATTCCCGAGGAATGGGATGGATATTAGAGAAACGAAGAAATCACGTCAATTCTCAATAAATGGGATGAGTTATGACGAAACAAAGAAATTATGCTAGTTCCCAACAAATGGGATGAGTAATGACGAACAAATAAATTACCCTAGTTCCCAATAAATAGGATGGGTAATGACAAAGCATATATAAATTTACTATACCATCTAAAACGGTGGAAATAACAAGAATATGACATCAAGAAAAATCAAAATATGGTCTACAATTAAAAATTTCACAAGGGGATGTAATTACAAAGATGTCTACAACAAACAAAGTTACCCTCGCCTCACCAAGACACCATCAACTACCATGTTACCTAAACTGAGTTGATCGCAATAAATTTTGACACCCGAGTAGAGCATCTCTATTTTGTCCACACATTCTTAAAATAAACATTTATGAGATTTTTATTAGCTCTAGCCACAAGATCCTCCTCTAGTCGGGACAAAGCATCATGGTAGGCCTTTACCTCTATAGAACAAGCATTAGTCTCCTTATTCAAGGCCTCCCCAAATTTTGAAATCTGGAAAGGAATGCTTGATGAAGAAGACACCACATTATTGCAACTGGATTTAAAATCAGAGTCGCCACTACTAGTTTTTATCCTAAGGAAAGGCATCTAATAGGAAACCCTAATTCTCAAAAAATAGATTCTAAGTTTCAGACTTCTTTAGATGAAAGTAAGGTGTTAGGCACCTTTCATCTACCTTATTCGTAAGGATACTAGGTTTAGGTTTAGGTTAAGGTAAAAAGGGTTTAAATGATTTATTAGGGGAACTCGCCACAATTTTAGTCGTATGCCTACATATCCTCTTATGAGGAATTAGAGTCCCAATTCGTAGTTCATAGTTGGTTGATGTTTTTTATAGGGTTGCATAGAATTGCTTTCAAATTAACCTTGAACCTTGTCTGAGTTGTAAATTAAGTGATTGTAGACGCAGTTTGCAGTTAATTTGAAAATAATCCTCCTTAACCCTTTTTCGAAAATATCTTGTAGTTTTTGTTAGGTTAGTGGAAAAATGGTTCATTGTTGGTTAGCTGTTTTGGTGTTTTTATTTGTACAAAAATTAAAATAAACACAAAGGGAATTATTAATGTTTCTGTTTTTCATTGTAAGAAGACTTGTCGCTTCCTAGTTTTGTATTGTTCTTATTTAGCATTTTTATTCGTCCTAATTTAGTAATAATAAAGATAGTAAAGCTAATTTATCATATTAAAATTTTAGTTTTCTAGTGATTATAGTAACAATTAAATATTGAGAAAAAACTAATTCATATAAATTACAATACTTAGACTCACTAGATTAACCATAAAAATTACCAACAACAAAATATTCAAACCATATATAGAAACACTATTAATCACATAAAAGAATTGTGGACGAAATTCCAAAAGAAAAGAAAGAAAACTCAAATATTCAAATGAATTAAAAATTAAATTTACATCAAAGAAGACAAAGTTACCAATCTGAAATGTCGTGACTAATTTAAGTTGCTTCCTTTCTTATTCTCGGTCAATCCTTCCTCCTTTTTTGGTACAAGAGTTTCTTGGGTTGATGGAGGGCTTTTAGGAGATACTTCGTTGTTGTTCTTCAATGAAGAATAACAACTTTAGGAGAATTCTAGTGAATTATTGATTTGTTAATTGTTAGTGAAATTGTTGATCAACAAAATTTTGTTGATGGAGACTTCAAGGTTTCTTTGTTGTTGTTCTTCGATGTGAAGAACAATAATTTTTAGGAGAATTCTAGTGAGTTGTGGATGATTATGAAATTGTGGATGAAAAATAATGTGAAAGAGTGGTCTATTTATAGATTTAAAATTATGTTAAAGACACCCTAAAAAGGAAATAGTCTACACCAAGAAAAGCCCAAAGTTTATGATTTTATCTTGGTTAACAAGTCTATAAATTCTGATCAATGAGGAATCAGTTTTGTCAACATGTGACCAATCAGAAAGTGACAAATCATGTGATTTTGTTGTTTTTATATTTTATATGATTTTTAGTTATTTTTTAATTGAAAATTGAAAAAAGTGAAAAAAAACTATTTTTGAAAAACTATTAATTAAAAAATACGAAAATTATAATTTAATAATAAAAAAAGTGATTTTTTAAGAAGATTTATACCAATTGAGATTTGATTGAAATTTGATGGACAAGATTATGAACCTAGACACTTTTGTGATTTTTTCTCAATATTTTGATTGATTTTGTGATTAATAAAAATTGGTTTTGAAATATTTCAATTATTTTTAACATCCTGACTATTAAGTGTATAAAATCAAAGATTTAAAAAATAAAAAAAATAATTATAAACTACCCTTAAAATAGAAAACAAAAATAATAATAAAATAATTGAAAAATGAGTTTTTAATCATTTTTATTGAAAAAATACACAAAAGAATATAAATGTCAAAAAATAGTGTAACGGGACTTGAACTCAGGGCCTTCCACTTGTAAGCCTAACTCTCTTACCAATTGTGCTACATTATTCATTTGAAATAAAAAGTCAATTGAAAACATATGAAGATAATCAATTATTTGCTTTTAAAAATATAAATAATTTAAAATAAATTATTATATTTTTAAATTAACTAGAAACGAATATTTACAAAACCCCAAAATGTAAATCAAAATAATTTTATAAAAATCAAAGTTTGAAAATAAACTCTATGGTAGCACTGGGGGAGGGCAAATTTGGGGTATGACATTTGTCCCTATTTAATTATTCTTCGATTAGGGGTGCGATAATACGCAGGTCTTGTACATTCTAATCAGAGATTTATTAAATAATAGAAGACCCTAAAATTTGACCAATGGTTGGCTAGATAGGGTTACACTTATATAACATACTCCTAAGAGTTGGCTAGATAGGGTTACGCTGATATAGCATACCCTCAAGAGTTGGCTAGATAAGGTTACGCTGATATAGCATACCCCCTAAAGGTTGGTTAAATAAGGTTACGCTGATATAACATACCCCCAAGAGTTTTGAAGAGAATATGCAAAGATGATGATGTATCACTTTGCCAGGGTTTGAATTAAAGTTTTAGGCAAAGACATATGATGTATCGTCCTACAAGAATTTTAATAGAGAGATATGATTGAAGAGTAAGATTGATCTAGACATGATGACGTGGATAACTCGTTAATGCCTAGAAAAGATATTGTTGTAGAATTTAACATAACCTAGGAGGCAAATGATTCAAGTTTGAAAAAGCTAACTTACTAATACTTGGAGACCAATATAGTAAGTTTTGATTTGATTTGATTTTATATATTCATCACAACCTAGGGGATGAATAAAACAAAGTCTGATAACACATTGTTGCCTGGAGACTGGTGCAATGGATTATGCAGATCTATCGCCACCTGGGGGATAGATAATTGAAAAAGCTCGACAACTACATTGTTGCATGGATAAGCTTGCTAATGATGAACCCCAAGAAAAATTAGAAATTTTAAAGATGCCATTCATGATGTATATGCATAACATGAGGCTCTTAACGAGAAATCTACTGCCTAGATTTCCAAGGAATCTACTGCTGAGATTCGATTGAGAATTACCTACTGTTGAGGTCTTTTGGATAATCAACTATCGTGATCAACTCGGGGAATCTACTACCGAGATTCATTTGTAAACTACCTTCTGCCAAGGTCTTTCGAATAATCAACTGTTATGATCAACCATGAGAATCTACTGCTGAGATTCAATTGGAAACTACCTTCTACCGAGGTCTTCCGGATAATCAACTGCCATGATCAACCGGGAGAATCTACTGTCGAGATTCAATTGGAAACTACCTTATGCCGATGTCTTCTGGATAATCAACTGTCATGATCAACCAGAAGAATCTACTGTCGAGATTCAATTGGAAACTACCTTCTACCGAAGTCTTTCGGATAATTAACTGTCGTGATCAACCAGGAGAATCTACTGCCGAGATTCAATTGGAAACTACCTTCTACCGAGGTCTTCCAGATAATCAACTGCCATGATCAACCAGGAGAACCTATTTCCGAGATTCAATTTGAATAACCTTCTACCGTGATTCTGTTGAGAATTTGTAGCTTAATTGACAATGATGATTGTCTTCACATAAAAACGAGGTTTCATGTTATGCGTGCAAATTTTATTGATGCATGAAATGTGATTATTGATTGATGTAAGTGATGAATGACTTGGATATGTGTACATGGATGTTGGAATTTGAAATGCTAATGTGTAATTGGGATTTTTGAGATATTCTTGACCCATGCTATCGAAAGTTGTCATATGGACGAAATGATAAGTATAGCTTGGTTTCAGATCAAGGTGCCCTAATGCATGATTTATGCAGCCTTATTCTTTATGATTATGACTTGAATGCTTTTTTTGAATGGTTCCCCCCCTGTGATAGGTCGTGGGTGACGAAGCGTAGAGGTTTTCCTATGTAACAAGGTTGTTTTGTCACACTATGGTTGTTATGCTACCATGATTTCTCGATACTCGATTTGAACTTGAAGATTGCTGGATGTAAGAGAAAGATCCATCTGAGATTATGAAAGTAAACAGAGAGCTTGCTTTTATGTGGACTGTCCTTCCCTAATTTGTTGGTAGGATCTTGGAGGAGATTATCTTTGATATGACCTTAGAAACAGTTTGATCATAATATGAATGACCCTGTTACTTTGTATTATGACCCTAATTAAAAGACCCTTGAAAATGCTTATCTTTTATGAACCATTTTGAGTTAACTCTTTTTGATCGGGCCTCGCCATGGTTTTCCCCAGCATTCGAATTTATAAAAAAGGTGCCCCTGAATCTCCTGGATCTAGAGGAAATACTCTCAGGAAGAACTTAGTTCTCACCATGAACTTGGCATGGATTACCCCAGATATTTGAAGCTTGAAAAGTTTGTACTTGAGGATGCTTGAAGGGGAATTTGGACCCTACGTGCATTAGGATGAACTTGGTACGTATTGCCCCAACACTTGAATCTTGGAAGGCTTCCCCTGAATCAAAGCCTTGAGAGGTTTGTTTAAAATGAGGGAACTGAGTCATAACCTGTTGTGATACGACTTGATTAAGGAATGCTCATTCGAATGGTATGTCCCTAATTGAACAGTGCCTTGAAATTTGATCCAAGTTGATTGAATCTTAGAATGATGACCCCTTGTCAATAGAATCTTCATGTGATATACCTCTATGATCATTAGTATTTGACCCTATTTATAGGATTCATCTTAGATGCTTTTCCCCTAGTTAGAAGCTTCTTGTAAATGTTGCCTTTAATCAAACCAATTTTTTTTTAAATCTCCTTGATACTACATATTGATTTGTAAATAAAATTGTACGTTTTGAAAAGTAATTATGTTTTATGTACATGCCAGTTTTGAAATCAAAGTTGATTATTGAAAACAAATGGATGATTAGAGATGGAGATTCGAAGAGGCGAAGAGATTAGTAATAATTTTAACAAACATGTGAGTCAGCTTAACATGAATTTTGCTGAGTATGCTTTCATAGTTAATCTTGCTTCAATTAGGACTTTTGGAGGTTGTAACATGGCCATGGTTCGTGGTTTAAGAAACAAAGGATATGAGGCTCAAAATTTATTTAGCCCACCCCATTCTTCTTGATGTTCTGCAGTCCTAATTTCAATTAATCCAACAAATGTCTTTAATCCCCAAGAGAAATTTCATAGTCGCGCAGATGATGAGAAGCGTAGATAAAGATCCAAGCACCAATGAAAAGTATTGATAAGATCCAAGTATTGATGAAAATAATTGATAAGATCCAAGCATTGATGAGAAGCCTTTGATGATTCTTGAAGTGGCAGTCATAAGATTGTTCTCCAATTTATTTTTTTTAATCCCTTATTTTTGCCTAAGTCAAGTTTTTTTTACTTGACCTAGCAGGCTTTATTTTTTTTTTAATTCCCCTTTTTTTCCTTTTCATTTTGGACACTTGAGACTTCCATGCTGATTGTTGTAAGCTTCATCTTTACTGTTTCTTTGATATTGAATGATGTATTGAGGAAGAAGATATCGTGAACTTTTTCTTTATTGATTGCTTCCTCAATCATTGTTGATGTGCGCAAGGAAGATGATGTGCTTGAACCTTTGCTTAGATCATTTCCTCAATAACGTATTGAGGATGGAGATATGCTTGAACCTTTACTTTGATGGCTTGATTCTCTTGAGATTTGAATGCACTACTAAATTAATTGAAAGACTACCCTGCCCCTGGTTGAAATTAAGTTTTTTTTTAAATAGAAAAAACTCCAACTCCTGGCTCGAGGGGGTTGACTATAGATTATCTCCTTATATCTCCACTATTTAGAAATTGAAACAATGCCTTACATCGTCAGCTCGGTCTTAGCATTGAAAGCATAAGTTAGAAAATTTTTGTTATTTAATTTTCATCGTTCTCCTTCAAAGTTTGTTAAAGTTGTGAAATGAAAGATGGAAGTGAATAATTGATATTTATGAGAAGTGATAGAAGAGTGAGTATGAATGGATCGATTTCGAAACATGCATGCTTATTTTATTAGAATTACTAATCAAAAGATACAAGTTTACAATAAACACAACCTAGCAACTTGGAAATTACAAATTGAAACTAATAAAGCCTAATGGTCCTATTGGAAGAGCTCTTTTGTTTATCCACGTGACTTCAGGAGATGCTTTGTAGTTTTTGGACTTGTTAGAGCATGGGGTGACCCTTGAATTTTCTTGGGCACACTAATTCCGTTGACGGGGCAGTTGATCTTGATGTTGAGGAATCACCAATGGTAGCGATATTTGTAGCATTGTGTAGGCTTGTCGATGACATTGTAAAGGGTTGCCTTCTCTCTCCAATAAGACTTGTGTCTCTTGAATTTCTCCATAGCTCTTTTAGTTCACTTGTGAGTATCAGGAAACCTGCTAACAGATGATAGTTAGATAATGGCGAAGGTTGAAATGCATGAGATGCAAATGTATGGGTGTATGTAAATGCATGGGTATGCAAAAATATTTTTTGGCTTTTGGGTATGAAAAAATGTTTCATGGATATGTCATACAACACAGACATAGTATGAGGGTAGACGTAGGGGTACCCTATATAGGTTTAATGGTAGATATGGAAATGATAATATCCTACATTGTCTCAAAGATTGAGACAAGCAGAAACTCCTTAAAAACGAATATAATGATGGAAACGCGGGTACCCCACACTGACTCGGAGATTGAGACAAATAGGAATTCCTTAAGGACGAAGATAATAAATATGGATTTGATGATATCCTACACTGACTCAGAGATTGAGACAGAAAATAACTCCCTAAGGATAATAGATATGGATTTGAAGATACCCTACACTGACTCAAAGATTGAGACAGGGAGGAATTCCTTGAAGATAATAAATAGGGATTAGAGGATACCCTACACTGACTCAGATATTGAGACAGATAGGAATTCCTTAAGGATGACGATGATAATAGATATGGATTTCAGGATATCCTACACTGACTCAAATATTGAGACAGGTAGGAATTCCTTAATGATGAAGATGATGATTGTTGTACCCCAAAATTTGCCCTCCCATATTTCTCAAAATATTTCAAGAAAAATTCACAAGTCCAACCCGGCGCGTCATATTCAGGTATTCTTTCGCCAAGATATCTCTGATAACGTATTCTCAAATTCAGGTTCGGCTCAAGAGTCAATTCTTTAAAGAATGTATCCGAATGTGCGAGTTTTCTTGAAGAAATATGGTGAAAAAGTGTGCTGAAAGTGCAGTTTTTACGCGCTAAAAAATTCATAACTTGAAGATCGTGACTCGTTTTGAAC
Organism: Vicia faba; assembly: GCA_948472305.1. Classification (NCBI taxonomy): domain Eukaryota; kingdom Viridiplantae; phylum Streptophyta; class Magnoliopsida; order Fabales; family Fabaceae; genus Vicia; species Vicia faba. The sequence goes on from OX451738.1 coordinate 1,518,845,486, forward strand.
CCGTTCTGGTGGCCAAAATTCCGTCTTGACATTATCTACGTTTTCATCTCTCACGGCTGGAAGCCAATTTAGATCATAAGGTCTTCAAAAATGTGGATTTATCAAGTATTTTCGCACATAAAATTTGTGACAGAAGTTTATTTGCGTCATGTTCAGAAAATCATAACTTGGTCAATTTTCCTCGTATCGAGCTGGTTCCGGCGCCAAAATTTCACAAATTGAGTTGACTACATTCTCACAGAAGGTATTGAGTTCAAACGGTATTCAAAAGGCCTTCGTTTTTTGCTCAGAGTGTGTGACACGCCGAAAATCCTGAATGCTGAATATTATTTCATCTGGGCCGAAACTTCGAAAATTCATAACTCGGTCAATTTTTATCGGATTGGACTCATATTTTTACACAAGGTCACTGACTCATAGATCTACAACTTTTCTTCAAAAGTCGAGACCAAATTATGCACCGATCAATACCAGTTTTTTATTGAAGAACGTGTCAGAGTCGACACTGGAGCCCAAAATAAGTTTGTCTGAGCTGAAACTTCAAAAATTCATAACTAATTCACCGTTTATCCGATTGAGCCGATTTTCGGACAGGAGTTAGTTATCGATGTCGGATACATTTTGTTTTCATATTTCAACTTCAAAAATTGCACTTAAGTCCCTGCGATTTAGCCTGGAAAGTGACGAACTCAAGTGAACATTGGAAGCCCAATTGCACATTCAAAGCCCATTTTCTTTACCCTAATTTCCATTATATAATCACCTTCTTTTCACACAAACCAAAGAGGAGAAAAAAGAGAGAAAAAAACCTTTGCCACAATACTGTTAGAATATCAAATTCTTTCAAGAACCCTAAATCCTTGAAATCCTTATAACAAATCCCTCTCTCACTACAAACAAGTCATCACAGTTACAAACCAACACCTCACTACTTCTTCAGTAAGGGTAAGGCTGGCTTGATCTCCATGATCCAAAGGGCATAAAAGCATTCATGTCACTAATTTTCCAGTAAGGGTAAGATTGATTTGATCTCCATGATCAAAAGGGTATAATCATTCATACATGCCATATTGTGCCTAAACATTAAATTTCTTCATATATTGGCTTTATTTGTATTTTATGATTTTATTTAATGTGTTCATGAGATTCAACACTGCAGATTTAGACAGGATCCAATGCAGGTTCATTAAGGAACGTTGAGGCCAAAACACAAATGGCCAAAAGCCAAAAGCCAAATGGCCAAAGTAGAACAACATATGCATGACACCAATACATGGCGAGACAGACATCCTGAGAAGATTAAGGAACGTTGAGGCCAGAACACAAATGGCCAACAGCCAGAACACAAATGGCCCTGAAATCCAATCCAATGGCCAAAACAAAACAGTTTACACATGACGCCAATAGCTGTTTCACCCCTCCAATCAGGCTCGTATACTCCTAAACCCTCTCTTTATTTTTATTATTTTCCTTTAATTAATTAATCGTTATTCTTTTTATTAATCACTAACCAATTAACATTTTTTTCATAATAAAATTCAGAAAACTAACATTTTTAGTATTATTATTATTTAGTAATTTCACTATTAATTATTTTTTGTAAATAAACATGTACATTAAATATTATATAAATTAGGTTTTAAACTTTAACTTTTTTCATTAATAATTAAAAACAACTTAAAATTAGGGTTACTTTTCAATTTTAATTTCTTTCTCTCATGAATACCAAAAACCTAAAAAATATTCTTTTCTTTAAATTAATAATTAATTAGCTTTTAATTTTAATTTCAAAAGGGTCCAACGCCCTCGAACATTCGATTCTAATTTCTTTTCGCGCATTTATTCTTATTTATTTCCTTTCAAATATTATGTAACTGTTCAAGCCATGTAATAGTAATTAGGAATTTATTTATTTTCCGCATTTTTTACCAAACGGGTCTTTGTTAATTTGGCGATGTATAGACCCGCGCCTTGTAATAGCGTAGGATTTTACTTTCCGCATTTAAATTTCCGCACTTTCAAATTCTAATATTCATGAAAGAATGATTGACTAATTAAAAACAATGCGTAGACCACCATGATACATGTACAAGATAAAACATAACTGAAAACAACACACAAATTCACACACCACTCTTAGGGTACGCCTCACTGTTGCCTTGCCCTCGAAACGTGGTCGTCGAGTATAGGACGTTTTAGTAAGTCCTTATGTCCGTTGATCCATATGCCTCAAAACAAGTTGCCTCGGAAAAGTTGCCTCGAATTAGAAAGGATCAATGGCATAAGGGTAGCTTCTAAGGTGTCCTACTGTTGCTCTGGTGACCACACTGTCCCTAAACTCGAATTGACCCGAACACCTCCAACGGTGGTGCTACCTACCTCTCAATGGTGGGATGGCACTACCTTAAGGACATTTACACAGCTTAATTCCTTAGGGTAGGTAGATGACTCATGGATACTTGCTCTTTTCAAAAAAAACAAACAAAACTCTTTTCACACCGACACTTTCAAAAAGCTTTTAAAACAATTTTTCAAACACTCTTGAGGACTGATACAAGAGTCGATCTGAAACTTTTAAACGAAACTTTTCCAAACCCACTCACAATTGAAAAGCAAACATTTTGAAAACACAATGAGCAAGTATCTAAGAGCCCATGGATAACCATGGATAGAAAGGGTGCTAACACCTTCCCTTTCTATAAATCTACCTCCCGAACCGAGAAACTATCTCATAAGGAATTTTGCTGTGCTTTTGTCCTTTCCATGTTGGAGAAAATAAAAGACGGTGGCGACTCTTGCTTCCGCGACATTTCGCGAACCAGCGTTAAACAGTCAGTTCCAGATCCACCGATCACAGAACTGGCGACTCTGCTGGGGAAAATCTTTATAAAGTGAGGTGTACCTTAGGATTAGTTCATAATTGTGTTTTCAATTGTACTGATTTGCTTGCTTTAAATTGTGGGACTGTCTTGGGAGTTCTATAGATCCTAACCCGGATCTGGGGGATACCTTCTTAGAAAGTAGCAACAAGGTTGTGAGGGAACTGTGCGGGGTATACCGACATGGTTGAAACAGTCTGCTACGTTGATGTGGCACTTTGGTGTGTACCGGTAACCCTTGAGTTTAGTCAAGGAGAGTACGGGGCCTCCGCGTGGTGTCATGAAGCATCAACAGACCTTAGGAACCTTAATTGAACTATCTTGGCCTCTTTAGGGTAGTGAGATAACTGACTTTGGTGTAGTCCAAGGTTGGTTGATACTCGATACTACACTCAATTGAGGGTTGCTTTCCTGGAATATTTCGGTCGCCAGTTCAGTGGCTAAATCGAAACGATGAACAATGAAAGCAATCCCGTGATATTGGGACCCTTAGAACCCGGTTATTTCTAATAGGACAGGTTGAGCCCACCAACTTCAAGAGGGTAATACCTAAACCTCATGCTGGCCTAAACTCTAAGGGTTTCTCTTGTGTGACTTGTGTGCCTTCGTACTTGACTATTTGCATGCTTGTTGTCTGACATTTGAGTTTCTTGCAGGTTTTGTTCGCAGTCCTTAATTGGGACTCATGACAGGGTTTACTAAGTTTCTTGCAGGTTTTGGTTTGCAGTCCTTAATTGGGACTCATAACAGGGTTACCTACATTACCCCATGCATAGCATGACATCATACCATCATACCATTGCATGCATCCTGCATAAGGACTAATCCATTTCAAGGATCTCAAGGGCTTGTGATGCAGGTCATGATGAACCAACTGTCCAGCAAGGGGCAAAGGGGATTTATTTTCCTCTAGCCAAGGTTGTCAGGGGCTATGACCCACTGGATATGGTGAGCCTTTGACCCTTAAGAAGGACTCTCAACAACATGCAGTTCCTTCAATCAAGCCACAAATTCAAATGCTAACAATTTTCTTGTTTATCCCGCGAGGTCCTTGAAAACATTACATGCATGTCATACACATCATTGCATAACAGGTATCCTTGTTGCAGGTCGCTTACCTTTCTCGCTGTTTATTTCAGCAATGGCTTCCCAACAAGATAACCAGGACCTTCTTGCTCAAGAGACTCGGTTCAGGGAAATCCTCCTGAATCTATCCAAGGGGCAGGAGGAGCTAAGGACACTTCTCATGGAAACTTTGGTCAGGAACAACGCTGAGGACGAACGGCTGAAACATCTGCAAGCTGAAATAGATGCAATGAAGGCCCAGATGTTGGGGCAGGTGACTGCCATTCAAGGTTTAGCTCAAAAACAAGATGAGCTCGGGGTTCTCGTCAACCAACTGCTTCGGGGTAACCAACTGGGGCAAACATCTAAGGTTGAAGGGCCAGTCATCATTCAACCATCTTTGAGACAAGGAGATAAGGGGAGAGCTCCTCAAATGGCTTCAGTGTCACAAATTCAGCAGCAACCTCACCAGCTTCAGCCAGACAAGCCCAGGAGGCAATTCACCCAGCTTAACATGTCGCTGTTTCAAGCTTTACAACGCCTGCTGAGATCGAATCTGATCACATTAAGGGCTCATCCCCGGAACCCCAACACAGCATCTCCTACCTATGATCCCAACAAAAGGTGTGCCTACCACTCTGCCAGTCCAGGACATGATACAAATGAGTGTTGGGCTCTGAAGAACAAGATCCAGGACCTGATTGATGAAGGGGCATTGGAGTTCACACAAGATGGTCAGGCTGAGTTTTTCTACCATCCCTCCAAGGCTCACCATTTGAAGTGACAAGCCCTGAGATGAAAAGACTTTTGTTCAATAGGATTTTCAAGTTGTAATTTTCTTTTGATTGCTCAAACATTTACTCATGTTAAACATTGTTATTTCATTAATGCATCGCATATGTCTGTTTTGAAGCAATATATTCGTATTCACTATCTGCAAATTATTTTCATATTTTTTCTGATGATCAACACTCGATTAATAATGCTAAGCCTCTTGAGGGAGGATGACGAAAACGATACCATAATCTACAGTATGCTTTTGAACAGACCCCGCTGATGAGGTACATGCATTGTTTCAATCCCTAAACACTGGAGTTATAAGGATGATAATCCCTCGTCAACCCCTCTGAGCCAAAGAAGTAGGAGTTTTTTCTTTTCGAAAATTAAAACCCTTAATCATAGCCTGGGGCAGGGTAGTCTCTCAGTTGATCCAAGTGCATAACGAATGGCACCGAAGAGGTCCTTACAAAACAAAGAAAGACAGTGATGGTTCCGAATAATCAATAAAGAAAGGCAGTCATTATCTAAAAAAATAAAAAACCCATTAAGTCAAAACCCATGAAGGAGACTTACAAAACTGGGGCATCCCGCTGACTGTAATTCCAAAAAAGGAAACAGTTCAGGTAAAAAAAAATAGGGATAATAAAATCAAAAAAAAAGAGGTCACACAAACCCTCAACAAAAAGAAATGACTGCCCATTCAGAATAAATCATCATTATCTGAACCATCATTGGTATACCAAAGCAAAGACTCAAACAAGGTCTAACGCACGATCAACTGAGTTTAGGTTTGAAGAACATCACGAAGAGCGGGTGGGTACAAATAAAATTGAGCCTTTATCCTTTGTTTCTTGAACCGTGAACCAAGCCACGTTATAACCCTTAAAATTCCTAGCTGAAGCATGGGTTAGTTCGAAAGCATACTGTTACAAAGGTATCCTGACTCCTTAAGGCTTGCTATAAAATATTGAGTTGACATCACATTTTACAAAATTTGCTTGGTTTTACTGAAAAATGCATTTTTCAAAAACTTCAAGACAGACATAAGCTTTGCATTTTTGACATAACTCTGTTTGCATATGACTTTTTGTTTGAACAGCATAGAAGTTCGCACGACGAATGTCTAACGAACAAAAGCACTTCCAATCAAGGGGCAGACATGATCATGGGCCACCATCTGGGGCAGTTAAGTCAAGATTCGGAGAATCTCTCAAAGGCCAAATAGCCTGGGGCAAATCTCCGCCTGAGTCACTTGGGGCATTCCAGCAACGAATCTTGCCTGATCAAACATCTTCTGGAGGTATGACAAAACACTTCTAACAGGGGCAACTCCCTACATTCTGAGAGCGTGGACATAGTCGAAAAATACTACGCAAAATCAAAGACCCGCTAGGTTGACACACCTAGGCAAAAACAAGGGCTTCCCGGCGAACCAAAAGGGTTCGGGTAAAAATAAGGGATGAAATGAAAAAAAATCTGTACACCCGGCAAGTCGAAAACCTGAAAAGGAGGCTTGGGCAAAAATGGGTATCCCGGTGGACTGAAAACCCGAAAGGGCAGTCCAGGCAAAAGTTAGGGATCAAAGCGTACGACTATGTCCTGTCATCTTGTCGCCAACCAGAAGAAGGTTGGTCCATCAACAACTATCAGCACGTTACAGGTCTTCCCCTCCCACCTCAGAAACAGGGGCAATGATGAGTTGTCCACACGATCTAATGGCTCTGTCCCCCAAGGTACCAAGATAGGTTCGGTTGAAGAACGTAACCAGATATCTTAATCCCCCAAAGAGTGAGCCAGCAAGTCAATGCACTCTCCCCAAGCAAAGCTATTATTAGCCTTAAGGAAGTTGTGTATCCTCCAGCAGATCTCAAACATTCCCCAGACATTCCTAACAAGCATCCCCGACAGTCTTGACCTAAAGATTGTTCCCCGGCGGTATATCAAACATTCAATGGAGCCACTTCCCCAGCATATCAAATTAATTTCCCCAGGAGAGTCCAATCCAGTCTCCCCAGGAAAGTTGGGATCCATCTCCCCAAGCAGTAAGCTTATCCCCAGTAGATTCTGGAAGCTTATCCCTCGCAAAGCCCGAACGCGTCTCTTGGCTTTATTCAAAGAGTTATTTCCCTACCGGGATATAACTGGGTTATCCTCAGCCAAAAGCCACAGAAAGATCGCCCTCGACGAAGTCTTCTTATCCCCAGCGAAGTCTATTAACACTTCCAACACAACAATGGTATCTCCAGCGAAGTTACCATTAACAACTCAACAAAGTATCTCTCTCCCCAGAGAGTATTGATTCCCAGCAAAATTGTTAGAGTACTGTTCTCCCCGCAGAATAATCCATTTGCCAAGTTTATTCCCCAACGGAGTTATCTTCTCCTACCGGTATTCTTGCAACTATCATCCCCAGCGGAGGCAAAAATCTATTTTTCAACATCAGCCCAGGAGTTACTTCCCGGCACCCGTCAAGGATTTATTTTCCTAAGACGAAAACATACATTCATAAACATCACATACATCATTATAGCATGCATATACGCATCATATCTTACAAATCTCATTATATTGAGAACATCACTGCTTGATCCATATCATGCATTGCATGTGACTGACCTTTACCTTTCAGGAAAGATCCAGTTAAGTTCTCAGCTATATTTCAAGACCTAGACCGGTTCAGTTAAATCGACCCTAAGATTTTTCTGTTTCTTATCCAGTCAAAGGCCTTCTCTGGTTCAGTCAGATCGACCCTAAGATCTCCCTGTTTCTTATCCAGTTGAAGATTTCAAGACCTTGACAGGTTCAGTTAAATCGACCCTAAGATTTTCCTGTTTCTTATCCAGTCAAAGGCCTTCTCTAGTCCAGCTAAGTCGACCCCTAACAGATTTTCCTGATGAAGACTCAGTAGAAGATATCCAAGATTCTCTCAGCGTTACTATTGAGGTAGAAGTCGCCCAAGATTTTCTCAATGATTACTGTTGAGGTTGAAGTCGCCCAAGATTCTCTCAATGATTACTGTTGAGGTTGAAGTCGCCCAAGATTCTCTCAATGATTACTGTTGAGGTTGAAGTCGCCTATGGTTCTCTCCCCGTTACTGCGGAGGTAGTAATCGCCCCAAGATTCTCTCAGCGTTACTGTTGAAGTAGAAGTCGTCCAAGATTCTCTCAATGATTACTGTTGAGGTTGAAGTCGCTTGTGGTTCTCCCCGTTACTGCGGAGGTAGTAATCGTCCCCAGATTCTCTCAGTGTTACTGTTGAGGTTGAAGTCGTCCAAGATTCTCTCAATGATACTGTTGAGGTTGAAGTCGCCTATGGTTCTCTCCCCGTTACTGCGGAGGTAGTAATCGTCCCCAGATTCTCTCAATGATACTGTTGAGGTAGTAATCATCCAAGGTCCTCTCACCGTTCCTGTTGAGGTAGTAACCATCCCTGGTTCATTCATCACCTTGTGAAGCTCCAGATCCAGCTCCTGTAACCAGTCAGGGCACCTCTACACAAAGAGTTTGAAGACCAGCTCCTGTAACAGGTCATGTAATCATTTTCTTTTGCAGGTACGCAAGTTCTCGCTGAGGAATCTCTTACGCGATCATCTTTCAGCATGGCATCTATAAGCCCATCCACCTTCCATCACCTCTCAGCATGGCATCTATAAGCCCATCATCCTATCCATTAATCTCCAAATGGCATCTATAAGCCCATTCCCGCCACCACACTACTATGTGAGCGCAAATTTCTGGGCACTCTAGTGTTCAATCATCTTCCACCTTCGGATTACGAAAGGCACGTCAGCCAATCTGCATCCTCAGGTCTAAGAAGATTGAACAGGGGCAACTGTTGTACCCCAAAATTTGCCCTCCCATATTTCTCAAAATATTTCAAGAAAAATTCACAAGTCCAACCCGGCGCGTCATATTCAGGTATTCTTTCGCCAAGATATCTCTGATAACGTATTCTCAAATTCAGGTTCGGCTCAAGAGTCAATTCTTTAAAGAAGGTATCCGAATGTGCGAGTTTTCTTGAAGAAATATGGTGAAAAAGTGTGCTGAAAGTGCAGTTTTTACGCGTTAAAAAATTCATAACTTGAAGATCGTGACTCGTTTTGAACCCGTTCCGGTGGCCAAAATTCCGTCTTGACATTATCTACGTTTTCATCTCTCACGGCTGGAAGCCAATTTCGATCAGAAGGTCTTCAAAAATGTGGATTTATTAAGTATTTTCGCACAGAAAATTTGTGACAGAAGTTTATTTGCGTCATGTTCAGAAAATCATAACTTGGTCAATTTTCCTCGTATCGAGTTGGTTCCGGCGCCAAAATTTCACAAATTGAGTTGACTACATTCTCACAGAAGGTATTGAGCTCAAACGGTATTCAAAAGGCCTTCGTTTTTTGCTCAGTGCGTGACACGCCGAAAATCCTGAATGCTGAATATTATTTCATCTGGGCCGAAACTTCGAAAATTCATAACTCGGTCAATTTTTATCGGATTGGACTCATATTTTCACACAAGGTCACTGACTCATAGATCTACAACTTTTATTCAAAAGTCGAGACCAAATTATGCACTGATCAATACCAGTTTTTTATTGAAGAACGTGTCAGAGTCGACACTGGAGCCCAAAATAAGTTTGTCTGAGCTGAAACTTCAAAAATTCATAACTAATTCACCGTTTATCCGATTGAGCCGATTTTCGGACAGGAGTTAGTTATCGATGTCGGCTACATTTTGTTTTCACATTTCAACTTCAAAAATTGCACTTATGTCCCTGCGATTTAGCCTGGAAAGTGACGAACTCAAGTGAACATTGGAGGCCCAATTGCACATTCAAAGCCCATTTTCTTTACCCTAATTTCCATTATATAATCACCTTCTTTTCACACAAACCAAAGAGGAGAAAAAAGAGAGAAAAAAACCTTTGCCACAATACTGTTAGAATATCAAATTCTTTCAAGAACCCTAAATCCTTGAAATCCTTATTACAAATCCCTCTCTCACTACAAACAAGTCATCACAGTTACAAACCAACACCTCACTACTTCTTCAGTAAGGGTAAGGCTGGCTTGATCTCCATGATCCAAAGGGCATAAAAGCATTCATGTCACTAATTTTCCAGTAAGGGTAAGATTGATTTGATCTCCATGATCAAAAGGGTATAATCATTCATACATGCCATATTGTGCCTAAACATTAAATTTCTTCATATATTGGCTTTATTTGTATTTTATGATTTTATTTAATGTGTTCATGAGATTCAACACTGCAGATTTAGATAGGATCCCATGCAGGTTCATTAAGGAACGTTGAGGCCAAAACACAAATGGCCAAAAGCCAAAAGCCAAATGGCCAAAGTAGAACAACCTATGCATGACACCAATACATGGCGAGACAGACATCCTGAGAAGATTAAGGAACGTTGAGGCCAGAACACAAATGGCCAACAGCCAGAACACAAATGGCCCTGAAACCCAATCCAATGGCCAAAACAAAACAGTTTACACATGACGCTAATAGCTGTTTCACCCCTCCAATCAGGCTCGTATACTCCTAAACCCTCTCTTTATTTTTATTATTTTCCTTTAATTAATTAATCGTTATTCTTTTTATTAATCACTAACCAATTAACATTTTTTTCATAATAAAATTCAGAAAACTAACATTTTTAGTATTATTATTATTTAGTAATTTCACTATTAATTATTTTTTGTAAATAAACATGTACATTAAATATTATGTAAATTAGGTTTTAAACTTTAACTTTTTTCATTAATAATTAAAAACAACTTAAAATTAGGGTTTCTTTTCAATTTTAATTTCTTTCTCTCATGAATACCAAAAACCTAAAAAATATTCTTTTCTTTAAATTAATAATTAATTAGCTTTTAATTTTAATTTCAAAAGGGTCCAACGCCCTCGAACATTCGATTCTAATTTCTTTTCGCGCATTTATTCTTATTTATTTCCTTTCAAATATTATGTAACTGTTCAAGCCATGTAATAGTAATTAGGAATTTATTTATTTTCCGCATTTTTTACCAAACGGGTCTTTGTTAATTTGGCGATGTATAGACTCGCGCCTTGTAATAGCGTAGGATTTTACTTTCCGCATTTAAATTTCCGCACTTTCAAATTCTAATTTGCATGAAAGAATGAATGACTAATTAAAAACAATGCGTAGACCACCATGATACATGTACAAGATAAAACATAACTGAAAACAACACACAAATTCACACACCACTCTTAGGGTACGACTCACTGTTGCCTTGCCCTCGAAATGTGGTCGTCGAGTATAGGACGTTTTAGTAAGTCCTTATGTCCGTTGATCCATATGCCTCAAAACAAGTTGCCTCGGAAAAGTTGCCTCGAATTAGAAAGGATCAATGGCATAAGGGTAGCTTCTAAGGTGTCCTACTGTTGCTCTGGTGACCACACTGTCCCTAAACTCGAATTGACCCGAACACCTCCAACGGTGGTGCTACCTACCTCTCAATGGTGGGATGACACTACCTTAAGGACATTTACACAGCTTAATTCCTTAGGGTAGGTAGATGACTCATGGATACTTGCTCTTTTCAAAAAAACCAAACAAAACTCTTTTCACACCGAAACTTTCAAAAAGCTTTCAAAACAATTTTTCAAACACTCTTGAGGACTGATACAAGAGTCGATCTGAAACTTTTAAACGAAACTTTTCCAAACCCACTCACAATTGAAAAGCAAACATTTTGAAAACACAATGAGCAAGTATCTAAGAGCCCATGGATAACCATGGATAGAAAGGGTGCTAACACCTTCCCTTTCTATAAATCTACCTCCCGAACCGAGAAACTATCTCATAAGGAATTTTGCTGTACTTTTGTCCTTTCCATGTTGGAGAAAATAAAAGACGGTGGCGACTCTTGCTTCCGCGACATTTCGCGAACCAGCGTTAAACAGTCAGTTCCAGATCCACTGATCACAATGATAGATATGGATTTGAGGATACCCTACACTGACTTAGATATTGAGACAGATAGGAATTCCTTAAGGGTGAAGGATCGTTGAAGGCGAAGAGGAATCCCTTCAAACTAGGGATTGTAACTGAGGGACGAGAATTTCTACAAGCTAGGAATTATGATAGTCTAATGGGCGGTTGAGGAATCTCTATAGGCTAGGGGTTATGACTCATGAAAGATAAGCCCTACAGGCTAGGGATTGTGGTATACCGGAAGTAACCCTTGCGGGTCTAGGGATGTGATTATATAAATGGTATCCTTAGAAGGTAGGCTACAGTTTTGGCCTATGGTTAGTCTACGCTTCACATAAGGTGGCTTCCTTAAGGGTATCATGAATAACACCAGAGGGAAAAAGGCACAAGGGCCTCCCTTAAGTGGAGCCTCTTTACGGGCCGAGACTTTCGTCTCAAAGTCGTGAAAGGTCCCGTCATGAGATTTTAGTTAGGGTTGTACAAAGATTCATGGGTGGCATTCCAAAGTCCTAAGTTTCAAGAGGATATCTCTTTATAAGTATTCCTTTTGTGGAATTCCACCGACTCTAGGCGAAATTGTCACATAAACTAGCAGGGATGATATATCCCCTAAGCTAATAAACGAACCTTCTTTCTAAGGTTTTTCTTTTGAAAATATTTTTTGAAATTGAAATCCCACCAAACAGTAAATATCATGAATAATAAAATAAACTAGAAACAAATGAATAGATAAATAGGAAATAAAAACCCAGCAATATAAAAACCCTAAAACCTAAGGAAAAGGCTCCTAAACCTAGGGTTGAATTCCCCAGCAGAGTCGGCAGCTGTTGCAACTGGATTTAAAATCAGAGTCGCCACTACTAGTTTTTATCCTAAGGAAGGGCATCTAATAGGAAACCCTAATTTGCAAAACAGAGATTCTAAGTTTCAGATTTCTTAAGACGAAAGGAAGGTTTTAGACACCTTTCATCTATCTTATTCATAAGGATACTAGGTTTAGGTTTAGGTTAAGGTAAAAAAGGGTTTTAATGTTTTATAAGGGGAACTCGCCACGATTTTAGTCGTATGCCTACGTATCCTCTTATGAGGAATCAAAGTCTCAATTCATGGTTTATAGTTGGTTGGTGTTTTTTATAGGGTTTCATAGAATTGCTTTCGAATTAACCTTGAACCTTATCTGGGTTGTAAATTAAGTGATTGTAGACGCAATTCGCAGTTAATTTGAAAATAACCCTCTTTAACCCTTCTTCTCAGTCAATCCTTCCTCCTTTTTTGGTACAAGAGTTTCTTGGCTTGATGGAGGGTTTTTAGGAGATACTTCATTGTTGTTCTTCGATGTGAAGGACAACAACTTTAGAAGAACTCTAGTGAATTGTTGATTTGCTAATTGTTGGTGAACTTGTTGATCACCAAAATTTTGTTGATGGAGACTTTAGGATTTCTTTGTTGTTGTTCTTCGATGTGACGAATAACAATTTTTAGGAGAACTCTAGTGAGTTGTGGATGATTATGAAATGGTGGATGAAAAATAGTGTCAAAGAGTGGTATATTTATATATTTGAAATTAGGTTAAAGACACCCCAAAAAGGAAATAGTCCACACCAAGAAAAGCCTAAAGTTTATGATTTCATCTTGGTCAACAAGTCTACAAATTCTGACCAATGAGAAATCAGTTTTGTCAACATGTGACCAATCAGAAAGTGATAAATCATGTGATTTGTTGTTTTTATGTTTTATATGATTTTTGGTTATTTTTTTAATTAAAAATTGAAAAAAGTGGAAAAAAAACTATTTTTGAAAATTATTAATTAAAAAATAAGAAAAATTATAATTTAATAATAAAAAAAGTGATTTTTTTGGATGTTTTATATCAATTGAGATTTGATTGATTGAAATTTGATGGACAAGATTTTGAACCTAGACACTTTTGTGATTTATTCTCAATATTGTGATTAATTTTGTGATTAACAAAAATTGGTTTAAAAATCAAAAATAAAAAAATAAAAGATTTTAAAATAAAAAATTTGATGGACAAGATTATGAACCTAGACACTTTTAACATTTTGACTATTAAATGTATAAAATCAAAGATTTAAAAAATAAAAAAATAATTTTAAAATACCCTTAAAATAGAAAACGAAAATAATAATAAAATAATTTTAAAATGACTTTTTTATCCTTTTTATTGAAAAAACACACAAAAGAATATAAATGCCAAAAAGTAATGTAACGAGACTTAAACTTAGGACCTTCCACTTGTAAGCCTTACTCTCTTACCAACTGTGCTACGTTATTTATTTGAAATAAAAAGTCAATTGAAAACATATGAAGATGATCAACAATTTTCTATTTAAAAATATAAATAATTTGAAATAAATTATTATATTTTTAAATTAACTAGAAAACGAATATTTACAAAACCCCAAAATGTAAATCAAAAGAATTTTATAAAAATTAAAGTTTGAAAATAAACTTGATGGTAGCACTAAGGGCGGACAAATTTGGAGTATGACACACATCACTAAGAATCTTCTACTTCTCCTCAAGATTATCCATTTATTCTTTAAGGCTAGATAAGTCATCCAATTCTTTCTGAAGGGTGTAAAAATTCTATTGAAGCTAGAGTTGCTCATATACGAGAAGTTTGTACTTGCTCTTCCAAGACACCTTTTACTTAGAAATTGGAACCAATGCTTTCTCGAAACCCACTGCGACTAATGACATTAAGGAGGCACCCCAAAACAAATGGTAGAACGATTCAACAAATAACCTTGATTTACCAGTGTCAGTAAGATTCCACGCACAAGTATAATCATCCTTAGAGAAATAAGCCTTCACTTCTTAAGGTGTGTGAGGAATTCGGGCATTAAAGACAACGAGAAACTTGTAGAAGGAAGAGTTCTCGGAACTAGATAGAACAACCCTATCATATGCTGATTCACGAGACTTTAGTTTCTTCTCGGGAGCTTCCTCTCTCATATTAGTTCATTTATATTTTACTTATTCTCCTTCCCACTCGAAGAAGGTGGGAAATTGTAGTTTTTCTTGGTTCGCCTTTCTGAAGGCAGAGTAAGGGCCTCAAATGGCGGTCGATCTAAATTCTTTAAGTCTTGGCCATGTAGCAGGAGATGATGTACCCGCTCTAGCTGGCCGTTCAGAGACAACCCTGCTTAAACTAGCTGAAGAAGGTTTGGCTTCCATGATGGATTGGTCTCTTTTCTTCCTAGATATAACCCTCTCAGTCACCCACACGTTATCTTCAAAAACAAAGAAATGAACGTTAATAGAGTGCTCATAAGAAACCTAAAAAAAATAGTAAAATCCCAAGACTCGTGAATATTCTTACAAAATAATTTCTTCCTATCTTGGGAAGAAGCCACATTCACCACCGTCCATGTGCTAATAAATCACTCCATATTATCTAGTGGGGAAACATCATACCGTTCTTCGACATTTAATCAATCTAAATAAGCTAACAAAATAGCTTTCATTGATCATTCAAAAACTATGAGGGATTCTTAAGCAACATAATAAGCATCGGAATCATGGTAAAAATGATCTAGGTACTAACACCTCTAGATCCTATCTATGCATTCAGCCCGTGCTGAATCAAGAGCTTTAAAAAACTCATAATGGGCAGATAGAGTAAGGGGAGTCACTAGGTGATAATGATCCTTAAATGTTGCGAACTATCAATATAAACATTAAAAAAATTATTAGCTTGGCGCAAATAAACAAGATCCTGTCCACGACCCCTTTTCTTGGTGGTATGAAAAACCACAAAAATATGGAAGAATAGGTTCACTGAAGCAGAACCCCATGTCCCTTGTACTCGTACTGATGTTGTAACATCTTGACAAAATCCCAAGTGACAGGGTGCAGTTTATGAGAAATCTCCAAATTCTCAAGTACCCCTTTTTTGAATATGGTGAAAAGGAACCTCCACTTTAGCATTTAGAACATACACTCATAGATATGGACGAAGCATCCCTCAAATATGATGCAAATCCTTTTATCAATGTTAAAATGGGAAACAGACTAATCAAAGAATGTGCCTACATCCACAAAGGCATTTTAAACACTCGCAGTAGTGTGGAAGTTGTGATACGGTGGTAGAATTGACTATTAATACTAGTTTTGCATTTGTGTTCGCAAATTTTGTAGTAAGCAAGAGTCGCCACCGACTTTTCTTTTATCCAAATTAAGGAAATGGTGAAAAGAACAGAAAATGACCTTTTCGAGAGTTTTCTTAGTAAGGGGGTAGATTATGGAAAGGGAAGGTGTTAGCAGCATTTCCATCTGTAGTTTTCTATGGGCTCTTAGATGCTTAGCTCATTTGAAATACCTTGTGGTTTTGTGTGTTTTGAAAATATGTTCTAAAAATGCCTTAGTGCGGCGATTCACTTTATGATAACTCTTGTATCAGTCCTCAAGAGTGTTGACAAAGCGAATTTTTTTGAAAGTGTTTTTGAAATGTATAAGTGTAAAAAGTTTGTTTTATTTGAGCAAGCATCTAAAAGTTATCTACTTGTACTCAAAAAAGTTTATTCTTTTCCTCCTATCATTTAGACAGTGTTATCCTACTATTAGTGAGTAGGTATCCTATCGTTAGATGTTTGAGGGACAATCGAAGGGACGATACGGTCACGAAGGCAACTTGGCAAAAAATTTTAGTAACTGTCCTAAAGTTCTAAGATCACTTTTAATCGAGGCAACATCGAAAGGGTCATTGAGGGACTTGTGATCTTTTCAAACTAGAGGACAACCACTAAAACTTCTCATATTTCGAGAATTTTGATTGTTTTCTGAAGGCAATCAAAGTGGGATACCTTAGAGGTGCGTATATCCAATTGTGTTTAGTTCAGTTATTTTTTATCTTTTATGTTAGGTTTGCTAACCTTTTGTTATTAGTCTTTCCATACAATCCTATTAGTCATACATCTAGCACTTAATATGAAAAGCAGTAAAAATGCAGAAAGTAAGGGTCCTACGCTATTACAACCAAATCGAAAGACAAGAAAAATGTAAAAAAAAAAAGAACAAAAAAAAGAAGAGAATGAATTATTTGATCCAGGCCATGGACTCCTTCGATTCACCCTTCTTTTGCCTTCTTTCGATTGGGCTTGATAATTGACGTGAGCAAGCTTCGACTTGCGCCTTTTCCTACCTCCTTTGACTGAGTTTGGGAATGGTATGGGCAACCTTCGATTTGAACCTTCTCTATTTCTTGCGATTGAGCCAGGGAGTGGGCATGAGCAACCTTCTACTGCAAACTCCTCTGCTTCTTTCTATTTAGAATATGAAGTAACATGGACCTGTGGAGCAGCATGAGTGCATTTCCTTCGTTCACACTCTTTTTGTCTTTCGTTTGAATATGTACAGGTTAGTTCCAACAATAAAAGCAAACAAACCAAGAGTGAAGAAACGAAGAACATAACTAAGAGGCTATCTACATATTATGCTGAAACGAAAAGTAATTAAAATGTTATTTACATGTTATGCTGAAACAAAAAGAGGCTAGGTCAGGAGGACTTACCTTGCCTGGAACTAGAACTTGTGTGTGGACTGGAGTTGGTAGATGCTCTTTGATTCAAAAGGAAAGAGGCAAGTTTGGTATGATCTTGTGAGGCAGCGTGTGCATAAGTACCTCGTATCCTCTCTTTTTTCCTTGCTAGTGTGCTCCTTATATAGAGGGGATGGAAGGGACAAGAGGGCAAAGGAATAAACAGCCATTAAGTTGGTGTTTTAAGGCCATAAATATCACTTTGAAACTTTGCCAAAGACATGGTTTCTTGTACCTTTTTGAATTTACTATGAACCTGGACACATTTGGCTCTTTTGAATGCCCTCCAGCGTTGCTCTTCGATTGGACCTCTTCTATATCATTCAAATGGGACTTTTGTTTCCTCCTTCGAATGAACTTTTTGAGTGCCTTTCGAATAGTCCATATGTATGCCTTGTGCCCTCTTTGAATGGGCCACCAATGTGTGTCCTTCGAATGGGCCTTTGGAGTACTCTTCCGAAGGGGTCATATTGTGTTTCATAGTGCAGAAACTGTGTTGAGGGGTCTTGGCCTTGTGAATCCAAGACAATTCTGAGGAAGCCTCTGCCTTGTGGATCGAAGGCCCGTTGGGGGAAGCCTTTGACTTAGCGAATCCAAGGCAAGCAAGAAGAGGAATTTTCCTAGTGAGTCGAATCGAAAGGGGTTTGTAAGGGGTTCTTACCTTGTGAATTAAAGCCAAGCCTGAAGTAGCTAATTCGCAGTCGAAGCCTTGTGAACCAAGCTTGTGAACCCAGTATTCTCGATGCACCATATTTATTGGAATTCCATAAAAAAAATTGTTTTCTATACTTGCAGAAGAATTTTAAAATTTAGTGCAAACCATAATTGTTGTGGCGGTGGGAACCCCTTTGGTTATGATCCCAATAGTTTGATGGAGAAACCAATTCAGTATTCTACTTCAACCAAAGTGGTGCCCAATTTTGAATAAGTTTGTGTGAGGGATATATCACGAGCATTAGTCTCTCTAGCTTTGGAATCACTATCACTCTCTACAGAATCCAAGCCAGACATGAGGCTATCACTAGACTTATATGGATCATAAATAGGAAGTTAGATTCCAAGGGGTTACCATAGAAAATCTCTATTATATATGGATGTTTAAACTCAAATGACGATGGAGAACCTCTTTCGCCAAAGTCATTCAACACATCAATAGGAGAATTCCCTAGGATGTCCATTATTAGGAGAATAAAGGTATGATATTTTTGGAAAGGAGATGATAGAATAACTGAAGAAAATGAGAAGGACTTGAAAGTATCAAAAAAATAGAATAAACTCAGTACAACGTGTCGGTCTTAAACTCTAAGCCCTAAATCGGCAAGGCCATTTAGGGGACTGAAGGTCATTGGCATCCGAAGGAAAGAGGTTGTGAAATGACAAACAAGTTCATGTGGTACAATTGAAACACAAGTTATATTGGAAGGCCAAATCTCCCTTATATAGGGGGGACATGCCAAACAAATAAACGATCCAAAATACAAGACAACAGGCAGACGAAAAACAACAACTAGATTTATGCATTTGGAACACAAATGGCACTTAAGTGCTTTCAAATACCCAAGCTGGTGTTGTACCCCAAAATTTTCCCTCCTATATTTCTTAATACATTTCAAGTGAGGTCCTTAAATTGCCCAAGGAAGTTCAAGGGTTGACCAGACAAACTCCCTCCTAAGGCAGTCTACCTCAAAATTAGGGTTTCATGTTGCATCAAGATGTGTGAGTCAAAAGGTCTCAAATGCTCACCATTGTCCTAATATGTTCTCAAGATCACCCATGTCAAGTTTCAAGCCTTGCAGGGGAAGTTTGCTCAGTCAATTGCTTAAAAGCCTGAAAATCGACTGTGCTAGGGCAAAAGTCAATTGTGGCCCACATACAGTCAAACTTCAAGATTTTTAGTCAAAATTCTAATTTTGAAGTGTTATTAATCATTTTATCAAGGTTTGATCATGATTCATCAAGGATTGCTCACAATTCATCAAAACCCAAAAGTTGCTAAATTAGGGTTTTGTAGGAAAAGTCAACTCAACTTTGACCAAGCATAACTTTCTCATACTTTATGAGAAATGACCCATCCAAATCTCATTTTGAAGAGAATGAAATTCCCTACAATTCATCTTCATCTCCCAAGTTCAAAATATGCACTCACAAGAAGTTATGAATTTGGACATTATAGGTCATTTTGAAAAGTTAACAAAAACACTTTTTTTGTCAAAGCTTCATACATGAACATGGAAGACTAAATTGAGATGGGACCAAAAGGGTTGCTTAGAGGACATCTAAAGCTTTCTAAAAGTCCAAGAACACCTTCAAAGAGTAAAAATTAAAGAAGTTATGCATTGGTGAAGTTGACCTTTTTTGCAAAATTGCCAAAAGTCAAAAGTGCCCCAAATTGCAATTTTTGTCAAATGGGCTTAACTTTTTGCACTTGTTTTGAGTTTGTAACATGGTCCATGAGACCTAGCTCTTTCCACTTGTCTTTATTTTATTTTTTCCATTTATTTTTATTTTTTATTTTAATTAAATCAAAATAAATCATGAAAATATCTAAACCATTCAAACCTTAAGATTTTGTGCACATTTCAGGTCCCATATACAACTAGCAAGTAAATAAAATCGTGCAAGGCATAGGTGTTCTTAAAAAGATTGATTTTGGCCTATTTTTGGAAAGATTTTCATGAAGATCAAATCATGATCAAAGACCATAATTGCCAAATATTGAGAACACTTTTGCAACCCTAATTCGTTCCTTGGTATATAGTGGACAAAGGCAGATCAAAAGAACAAGGTTTTTGAGGCGTAGAGAGGAAGAACAAAACCGGAAAAAACTCAAGAAAAGTGTTGATCTGATTTTGTACTTCCAGGAATTTTCAAGACTCCTAAGCCATCTCATTCGCTTCTTGGGAGTACAAGGAAGCTATACCAATCAAAAGCAAGCATTCTTGTGCCCAAAAACGCAAGGTAAGTGCTTCACGACCTCCCTCTTTTTTTGAAATCGAATATCATTGTTTAGGCATTTGTAGCATGAATCATGTATATATTCTGAATCCTGGAAGCATTTTAAAACTATTGGTAATAATTAATTGCATTTTTGCTAACCCCATAGAGATACGCCATTGTTAGGGTTTCTTGTTGCATTTTGGGATCTTTTCATACAGGGACAATTGGCCCAAATGAAGGAGACCATTGTGATCAGCGGATCAAAATCAGTTGATCCATGGTCTTGAATTTTATTTATATTGCTTATATGTAATTTCTAAGATGCACAGGGTTACAGTTACTGCGCCATATTCATAGGTAAAGGTTCTGAATTTTAAACGATAGCGTCATATTCATAGTCATAAAATACTACGCATGAACAAAGACCCGCTAGGTTGACTGGGCTAGGAAAAAAATAAGGGCATCTCGGCGAACCAAAAGGGTTCGGGAAAAAATTAGGGATAAAAACAAAAAAGATATGTACACCCGGCAAGCCGAAAACCTGAAAAGGCGACTTGGGCAAAAAAGGGTATCCCGGTGGACTGAAAATCTGAAAAGACAGTCTAGGAAAAAGTTATGGATTAAAGCGTACGACTATGTCCCGTCATCTCGTTACTTGCCTACCAATAGAAGACTTATCATTTCGATCGAAGCACCTCATAAGTTGGGATAACACTCAATCCACAAGGCCTCCGCAGGCACTTTCTCCAGCAGGTACAGGGGCAGAAAAGTCTCGATGCAAAGTCATTGTCATATCCTCAGCATGCGTCCCAGTAACATCTACACTCCCCCACAAAGTAAAAAGCATTTAAACACAGTGGTGTTAGCTCTCCCCAGCCGAAGTTCACAATCGCGAATGAGTCGGCAAAATTTCCCCCAAGCAGAGTTTATCTATCACCAGCACTAGAGGGTTATCCCCAGTGGAGTTTATTTCTTCCACAAGCAGAAACTCAGTCCCCGACAGATTTCATTATCACCAACGATAGTAATTCATCCCCAGCCGAGGTTATTTCTCCAAATCGACAGATCTTCTAGCAGAGTATCTCTTTTCCCCATAGAGCCCTTCTCTCACCAGTTTATTCTCCAGCAGGGTTATTCTCCCACCAAAGTATTCTCAATTCATCTTAGGTCGTTATCCCCATCGAGCGCGAAGAACTCAACTCCTTGAACTCTTCAATAGCAGTCTGTGATTTATTCTTCCCAGCTAGAGAACATCACAAGAACATTGCATATCCATACATCATGGCATACGCATATGCATCATACAACACAATCTCATTTATTTTGAGAACACCATTACTCAATACATATCATACATCATGACATTACATACGACTAACTCTTTACCTTTCAGGGAAAGATACAATCAAATTCTCACAAGCTCTCTGGTTCAGTCAAATCAATGCTAAGATTCATGTTCCAGTTCAAGTTATGAAGCCCGGATTCGACCGGATAATATCTTGATTTTTCTCCATCATACTATGAAGCCCGGAGATCAACCGAAAAATAGTTGAATCCCCAATAAATTACTGTGAAGCCCGGACTCGACCAGATAGCAGCAAAGAGCACCATGAAGCCTGGACCCGACCAGATAGTGGTACATCTTAAATTCTAGTTATGAAGCCCGGATTCTACCGGATAGTATCTTGATTTCTCCAAATACCGTGAAGCCTAGACTCGACCAGATAGTGGTATAGGAAGCTGTGAAGCATGGACTCGACCAGATAACAGCAAAGCACCATGAAGCCTGGACCCGACCAGATAGTGGTACATCTTAAATTCAAGTTATGAAGCCCGAATTTGATCGAATAGTATCTTGATTTCTCTAAATACCGTGAAGCCTGGACTCGACCAGATAATGGTATAGGACGCTGCGAAGCCTGGACTCGACCAGATAGCAGCAAAGAGCACCATGAAGCCTGGACTCGACCAGATAGTGGTACACCTTTAACGTAAGTTATGAAGCCCGGACTCGACCGGATAGTATATTGATTTCTCCAAATACCATGAAGCCTGGACTCGACCAGATAATGGTATAGGACGCTGTGAAGCCTGGACTCGACCAGATAACAACAACAAGCACCATGAAGCCTGGACTCGACCAGATAGTGGTACCTCTTTAACGCAAGTTATGAAGCCCAGACTCGACCGGATAGTATCTTGACATCTCCAAATATTGTGAAGCCTGGATTCGACCAAATAATGGTATAGGACGCTGTGAAGCCTGGACTCGACCAGATAACAGCAAAGCACCATGAAGCCTGGACCCGACCAGATAGTGGTATGTCTTTAATGCAAGTTATGAAGCCCATACTCGACCAGATAGTATCTTGATTTCTCCAAATACCGTGAAGCCTGGACTCGACCAGATAATGGTATAGGATGCTGCGAAGCATGAACTCAACCAGATAACAGCAAAAGACACTGAAGCTTGGACTCAACCAGATAACAGTATGAGACACTGCGAAGCTTGGATTTCGACCAAATAGCAGTTTACTTGGCCAATTGCTAAGAAGCCCAGAATCGACCGGATATTAGTATTGCCTTAAAATCAAGTTGAAGTCTGGATGCGGCCGGATAACAACTTAATTCCTTCTGAAGCCTGGAGTACGACCAGATAAGAAGTGAGAAATTGCAAAGCCTGGATTACGACGAGATAGCAAGTTTAATCTTATCCCCCCATTAAGTCACTGTAAAGCCTGGATTATGACCAGATAGCAGTCGATCTCATCACTATGTAGCCTGGATCACGACCAGATAATAGTTCATTTTCACCTCTTCAATCAAGAGAATATTCCCCATTAGAATAACGGACGACCGAAGCTCCTAAAATTCAACTTTCTCTCAAGACAGAGACCAGCATCCCCCAGCGGAATCCTCCTCAACAACAGGTATACAAGCTTTCACTAAGGAATCTCTTATGCGATTGACACTCCTTCGGAAGGCATCTTTAAGCCCATCTTCCATCATCAATCTCCAAATGGCATCTATAAACCCATTCCCGATGTCACAAGACAAGGACCACTTCCTGCGAGTGTAAATTTCTGGGCACTCTAGTGCTCAATCATCTTCCACCTTCGGATCACGAAAGGCAGGAAAGCCAATCTACATCCTCAGGTTTAAGAAGATTAAACAGGGGAAGCTGTTGTACCCCAAAATTTTCCCTCCCATATTTCTCAATACATTTCAAGTGAGGTCCTCAAATTGCCCAAGGAAGTTCAAGTGTTGACCAGACAAACTCCCTCATAAGGCAGTCTACCTCAAAATTAGGGTTTCATGTTGCATCAAGATGTGTGAGTCCAAAGGGTCTCAAATGCTCACCATTGTCCTAATATGTTCTCAAGATCATCCATGTCATGTTTCAAGCCTTGCAGAGGAAGTTTGCTCAGTCAATTACTCAAAAGCCTGAAAATCGACTGTGCTAGGGCAAAAGTCAACTGTGGCCCACATACAGTCAAACTTCAAGATTTTTGGTCAACATTCTCATTTTGAAGTGTTATTCATCATTTGATCAAGTTTTGATCATGATTCATCAAGGATTTCTCACAATTCATCAAAACCCAAAAGTTGCTAAATTAGGGTTTTGTAGGAAAAGTCAACTCAACTTTGACCAAGCATAACTTTCTCATACTTTATGAGAAATGAGCCATCCAAATCTCATTTTGAAGAGAATGAAATTCCCTACAATTCATCTTCATCTCCCAAGTTCAAAATATGCACTCACAAGAAGTTATGAATTTGGACATTATAGGTCATTTTGAAAAGTTAACAAAAACACTTTTTTTGTCAAAGCTTCATACATGAACATGGAAGACTCAATTGAGATGGGACCAAAAGGGTTGTTTAGAGGACATCTAAAGCTTTCTAAAAGTCCAAGAACACCTTCAAAGAGTCAAAATTAAAGAAGTTATTCATTGGTGGAGTTGACCTTTTTTGCAAAATTGCCAAAAGTCAAAAGTGCCCCAAATTGCAATTTTTGTCAAATGGGCCTAACTTTTTTCACTTGTTTTAAGTTTGTAACATGGTCCACGAGCCCTAGATCTTTCCACTTGTCTTTATTTTATTTTTTCCATTTATTTTTATTTTTTAATTAAATCAAATTAAATCAAAATAAATCATGAAAATATCCAAACCATTCAAACCTTAAGATTTTGTGCACATTTCAAGTCCCATATACAGCTAGCAAGTAAATCAAATCGTGCAAGGCATAGGTGTGCATAAAAAGATTGATTTTAGCCTATTTTTTGAAAGATTTTCATGAAGATCAAATCATGATCAAAGACCATAATTGCCAAAGATTGAGAACACTTTTGCAACCCTAATTCGTTCCTTGGTATATAGTGGACAAAGGCAGATCAGAAGAACAAGGTTTTTGAGGCATGGAGAGGAAGAACAAAACTGGAAAAAACTCAAGAAAAGTGTTGATCTGATTTTGTACTTCCAGGAATTTTCAAGACTCCTAAGCCATCTCATTCGCTTCCTGGGAGTACAAGGAAGCTATACCAATCAAAAGTAAGCATTCTTGTGCCCAGAAACGCAAGGTAAGTGCTTCATGACCTCCCTCTTTTTTTGAAATCGAATATCATTGTTTAGGCATTTGTAGCATGAATCATGTATATATTCAGAATCCTGGAAGAATTTTAAAACTATTGGTAATAATTATTTGCGTTTTTGCTAACCCCATAGAGTTACGCCATTGTTAGGGTTTTTTGTTGCGTTTTGGGATCTTTTCATTCAGGGACAACTGGCCCAAATGCAGGAGACCATTGTGATCAGCGGATCAAACCCAGTTGATCCATGGTCTTGAATTTTATTTATATTGCTTATATGTAATTTCTGAGATGCACAGGGTTATAATTACAGCGCCATATCCGTAGGTAAGGTTTCTGAATTTTAAATGACGGATCCAGGGAAAAAGGTGATAGCGTGTCACCACTCTACTGGTCGGTTTAAATCCTGGCGCGTTTATTCTGGCCAGAAACCTATGGTTCTGATCTGTTGTTTGTTTCTGTATGTTGATAAACTAACACCCAGTGTAGTTGGTCAGAAGAAGGAAGTCAGAAATTCATGATTCTGGGTTCGATCCTAGGCGTGACCCTCTGGACCAGATCAAGCATCCTCTGGGAATTATCCTCTGGATCCATCAGTCCCAGCCAGATCCAGTATACCTCATCTTTTGATGGTCATAATCTGCTGGAACCACTAGCCAGGAACAGGTCCAGTATCACCATCCGCTGGACCATCAACTTCTGGACCTTCATCCGCTAAACCATCAACTTCTGGACCTTCATCCTCTGGATCATTATCCTCTGATCAGAGCCGCTGGCAGTAGGCCCTTGGGTTATTTCTTTTGCTTTTTTTTATTTCTCTTTTTATTACTCTTCTTCAATACTAAAATAATTATTTTTTTAACCAAAATTCATAAAATCATCTTTTCACCAAATTAGGTCTAGGCTTATTTTTTTTAATCAATATTAATTTAATTTAATTAGTGTAATTTAATTTTAAAGTAATTTTAATTCTTTTGTAAATGAATTAAAACAAACTAGAAAATTAGGTTTTATTTGATTTAACTCTTATTTTATTTTCTTAAAAACAACCAAAAAATAATTCTTTTTGTGAATAGGTTTGACGGGATCAAAACCCTAATTTTTTTCTTTCGTTCTCTATTCATCACGCGTTTATTTATTTTTGTAATATTGATGTAACTGAACACAGGATGTAATAGATTAATTAGGATCTTTTTCCTTTTATTTATCGTTTTGACGGGTTTTTTTGGCTATGTAATTAATCTCACCTGAAGCCTTGTAATAGCGTAGCTTTACTTTCCGCATTTTAATTTCCGCAGATATTAATTGTTAGATGTATGATAATAGGGTTGCATGACAAGAATGTATGTTAAAATTAAAACAGTTAGCAAACCCTAAATGTGCAAAGATAATAAACTTGAAATTGAATCACTCGCACATGCGCACTCCTAGGGGATACTCCCACTTCGGTTGTCGTCGGTAAACGATCATTGAGTATAGGATATTTTAGTGGTCGCTCTTTTGTCTAAAAGATCAAATGTCCCATTCGGAAAGGTTGCCTCGGAGTTTTTGCCTCGAATACGATCTTAAGACATTAGGGTTATTACTAAGACGTCCTAACATTACTTTAGTGATCGTACGTCCCTTTCGAATTGACCTGTACAATTCCAACGACGGCGCTACCTACTCACTAATAGTAGGATGGCGCTGTCTAAAGGAAACAAGAACAGAAACAGTCTTTTTTCGAGTAGGTAGATTAGTTCTTAGGTACTTGCTCAAATAAAATCAAACTTTTCCACACTTACACTATTTTCAAACAAAGTTTTCAAAACGACTTCATAACACTCTTGAAGATAGAAGCAAGGGTTAAATCGAAGTAAAACAAAAACTTTTCAAACACAGAAGCAATTTTTAAAATGATGAGCAAGTACCTAAGAGTCAGTGGAAAACCGCGGATAGAAAGGGTGCTAATACCTTCCCTTTCTATAATCTACCCCCCGTACTCAGAAAATCTCGAAAAAGGAATTTTTTCTGTGCTTTTTTCCTTTCCTTGTTGGATAAAATAAAAGTCGATGGCGACTCTTGCTTACCACGACATTTTGCAAACAAAAAACGCAAAACGCAAACCAGCATTTTCAAAACAGTCTGGTTCTGCCACCGTATCACAGCTTACAAAATAGGGAGGAACACATGTTGAATAGTGTGAAGAAACATAAACAAAAGACCCACATTTAATATGTATGTCCACCATTATCACCATCCAGGCACGTTAAGTCTCATCCATAAACGATTTGGAAAATCCTGGCAGATACAACTTTTAAAAGACTTCTCGTTCAATATTTTCTTACAAGCTTTGGGGGAAATTATTTTGGGCCAGATGACAACTCAAGAAGGAGAGTCCTATTAACTCTCCAAGGAAGGCCCAACCAACTTGATCCAATGATAAATACTCATACACACGTGAGACCTCAATCACGGACATTGACATTAGAGTGTTAACCTTGCAGATTTGTCCCCGTGATCCACTATATGAAAGACTTGCAATATCATATTAGGAACCATACTTCCTATTTACAACATCATAAATAACATGTAAAGTAAAATTCATTGTTGGATTGAAAGTTATTACCATATAGATCATGTTTATAAAATTTTAATTTAATCATAAATTATTTGATAGATTCACCAAAATTAACTATATTGTGAAATCTGATAATATGAGTCACATCAAGAATGTTGATGTGAGATAAAAAGAACAATGATAACTAAAAGTAAATGGCTTAAATTATAAATTAGTTTCTAGCAATAAGTGTTAGTGAATACACACAAGTAAGAATAATATAAAATACGAACACACACAAAATTTGTTTATCCAATTTGATTATAGATTCACTATATTTCAAAAGTTGTTACAAGAAATAATAAGACGAGTAACAAGAAAACAACACTACTACGGAATTGTCATACCTCAACGGTTGGAAAAAAGATACCACATCGCCTTATCAACCGTTGTGAGGTAAGAGGTGGTTGTATGTCGGGTGTTTTCCACTACAATTAAGGCATGATGTATGCTAACTATCACAACGGTTAGGCTTATCAACCGTTGTGATATATATATATATATATATATATATATATATATATATATATATATATATATATATATATATATATATATATATATATATATATATATATATATATATATATATATATATATATATATTTAGGTAATGGGTTCGAAACCCAACAATAACAATTTATTTGGAATATAAATAACATTTTATCACGGTTACGTTAGATAACATTTGGGTAAAGTATCCAAAGTTTATTATATAATATGTAGATTTCTTCTTTTTCCATCACTAAAGAAATACAACCATTTAAATTGATGAAGAAGTATATAATCTGAAAATTAAACTATTCTTGAAAAACAACTTAAACAAACCATAATTTTTCGAATTGCATCCATGTCACAACTCATATCTTGCTCTTTAACATTTATAATATGGTTCAATGACCTAAGTCATTCATGGCATTGATTCTGTCATTTCTAGTTTATTTTGAATATCATCAATTTATTAGCCAAGTATACCTCATTATCGTCATTATCATGATGATTGTGATGATGACTTATCATAATAACAATCATGATGATAAGTGACAATGATGAGGTAGACTTAGAAAAATGTTATTCAAAATAAACTATAAGAGAAGATATCGGTGCCTTGAAGGAATTATGTCATTAGACCATATTCTATATGTTAAAGAGCGTGAGATGAATTATGAGACAGATGCAATTCTAAAAACATTGATTGATATAAGTTGTTTTTTAAATACAATTTAATTTTCAAATTATAAGTTTCTAAATCAATTTAAATGAATGTATTTTCAGTGAAGGGTTAGTGGGAGAAACAATATACATACAATATAATAAACTCAAATTGATTTTTTTCAATCTGCATAAGAATTTAAAGAATAAAATATTACTAAGTCACAAGAAGCTTTTTTCTTGTGACTGTCATACCCAAATTTTTGACCAAAGATCCCATTTTTATTGTTTGCATTTTTATACAAAAGTCAAGGTCACGAAGTACGGTCGATTTTAACTTCTCACCTTCGAGCATTGACTATGCAGAAATTGTCAAGTATTTCGAACATTCTTTGCGTATGTATCACTAACTTCTAATCAAGCACGAAGTGTGTATTTTTCGTTTCTTTGATTTCATTTGCAGGAAACAGATCTGAATCAAGAGAATTAGGTGTCACACCTCAATTAGGGTTCAGAATCTCTCAAGCCAGAAGTACAGTTGATCATTGATTCTTGAAGACTGATTCATCAGGGGAATCGTGTGTTTATTTCCACGCCTTGTTCGACAAGTGGTCTCAAGCTTCTTCTAAAATTCCCCAAAGCACAGTCAAGAGTTCATCATCACTAGTTTACATGTGCATCAAGATGCTTTAGAATGCAAAGAAGGATCAAGTTTGCTTCCATCAAATTCCAAGCCTTGAACTGCAATTTTTCAAGAAAGTCATCTGCAAGGGCAAAATGGTCAAAAGCACACTAAAAAGTCAAACTTTGACTTTCAGATCAAATCAAGTTTAAACAATTTTATTTCATCAAGACATGAGATTGGTTCATCAAAAATCAGGAGTCAGAAGTTACTTTGGAAAAATCAAATTTTCTAATCATTTAGAAAATTTTCTAAGTGTTAAGAGTATGTGATACTTCAGAACTTCTGAGCCAACCTCCATGCAAGTGCAGTCAGAAGTTGCAAATTTGGTTCAGAATATAGCCTTCAATCAGAACATGGCTCTTCAGCCTCCATGCAAGTGTAGTCAGAAGTTGCAAATGTGGTTTAGAACATAATCTTCCATCAGAATGTGACTCTTTAGCACGTAGAGGTTACGCTTCTGATATTTTATGATCAGAACATCACCAAATCCAAAAACCTCGTTTAAGTAACCTGCTGCCCTGCTACATTACAGTGCTGCAGTCAACTGCTGACCCAGTCCACGCCTACACTCTCTCAAACCCCATGTTTGCATCAAATTAGCATACGAAAACTGTGATTAAAAAAGCATTGGAACAGTATACCAAAAAGGTTTGAATCCCATTTGTTTTCCCCCTAAAACCACAACAAACCCATCTATAAATGCTTTTCTCCATCACACGTTCAAGGGGCTGGCTGGCTTTTGGAAGAGAGATTGGTAAAAATGGGAGAGAAAAGGAAGTTGAAACCTTCATAAAAATCCATATTTCCCAAACAGAAAACAAAACCTTTGTTCTTCCCTTTAAATCAAAGAACTTGGCATTTTCTCTTCCGTTACTCTTGCTGATTCCAGAACATCCAAAGGTAGCAACTCAAAGCTCCAAGCCCACATTCCAGGTTCAAGGTAAGTCTTTCTGACTTTGCTTGTTTTTTCATTCTGAACATCATTAACATGTAAATATCATAGTATTAATGTTGTCCATATCATTGCATAAGTAGAAAAACTGTGGATCAGAACTTCTTGATTAAGGCTAGGCTCAGGATCAGGATTAGAACTTCTGTAAACTGTTTTGCTTTTTATCCTTCTGATTTGTTGTTTGTTGAAAACTGAATAAATTGCTGATGTGCTGATTAAGAGTTGAAATATGGCATAGAACTTATGATGTTCACTTACAGTTTTAGCACAACATAGAACTTTTGAGTTTTTCTCACTATTTTAACATGCAGAACTTCTATGATTTTTCTCACTGTTAACACGCACAGAACTTATGAGTTCTCCTCACTGTTTAAACACACTGAACTTCTGATATCCACTCACTTCTAATGCACACTGAACTTATGATATTCACTCACTATTTTAACACTTAGAACTTATGATTTTCATATGCTGTTAACACACACAGAACTTCTTTGATTCACTCATTGTTCTAACACAACACAGAACTTCTGAGTTCTCCTTACATGTCAAATACACTGAACTTCTGATGTTTCCACTTGCTGTTTTAAAACACTCAGAGTTTCTGATTTTTACATGTTGATAGCGCACTGAACTGCTGACGTTTGCTCACTATTTTAGTGTAATACATAACTTTTGACTTGTAGCCCACTGTCTGAATACCACCCAGAACTTCTGTGTTTTCCCTCTAACGTGTCTTGGAGGACATCAGAGTGCATCAATCTAGAACTTCTGACGCTTCCTTCTGAATCACCACGCGCCTGGCTTTAGAACTTCTGATCCTTGTTGTATTTTTTTTTTTGCAATAGCACGCTGTTTCTATCTTTCATTTATTTTCCTTTTCATCATTTTTAATATTAACATAAAAAGACATAAAAATATTTTCCTTTTAATTTATTCTTTTTTTTTAATTCATTAAGACAAAAAATTCAATTTTCAAACTCACACCTTTTAAGTTAAAACTTCGACATTAGGTCTTCGTATCTTCAAAATCTCGTCCACACCCATTTTTGACCAAACGAACCATTTTAATCAAACAAACAATTTTAAAAAATCAGATATTTCAAAAGGTTCCTATAGGATACTATAGATGCATTGGGTGCTAATACCTTCCCATTGCATAACCAACCCCCGAACTCTAGATCTCTTTCAAAAACACATTGTATTTTCATTACTTTTAAATATTATTGTACATTGCATATTTTAGGATTTTATTTCGCTCATTTCCCTTTTCCCTTGGAAATAATAAAGCACGGTGGCGAATCTTAATTTTTGCGAGTCAAGTTAATTGATAGCTTGATCTCCTATTTTCACCGCTACAGAATTGGCGACTCTGCTGGGGAAAGATTGACCTCTTGCTGGTCCATCCCTAAGTGGTTTAAGCCTAATTTGTCATATCTGTTTTTTATTATTACTTGCTTTTTTGATTATATGTGATATATTGTGATCATTTGGGTGTTGAAAATATTTACAAAGGACAAGTCATATACCCGGACTAAGTTACACTTAGGAATAGGACGGGTGGTATAGTCATGTTAACTTTGAGGGAGTAATCCCGAAGAAGGAGGCGTGAAATCCCCCACTCAGTGGAAGCCCTTTTGAACGTAGTATTTGTTTACCGAGTAATCAGGAAGACATTATTGCTTTCGACCTGGGAGCCAGAGAAGTTGAGAACCGTAGAGCCCTAACCCATCTTGGCCTCTTAGGTGTAGTGCGGAGACTATAACGAAGTAATCCGGAAGTAGTTGTCACGCGATGCTGCACTCAGACGAGTTTCTCTTGAGAATATTGCTAATTACAGAATAATCGGGACGTTGGTAATATCTGAAGGAGGAATGTAGACTCTGGGAACTTTTAGAACCTTGTTTTATAGGTGTGATTAAACCTTTAGTACATACCTTGGGGATGGTCTTTACCTTTGACTCCATGATCGTGACGTTGAACCTTTCGACTTGGTTTATGACCTTGCTTGTCGTTGTTGCATATCCATGCCTTCATGCATCCATGAAACCCTTTTCACTTGTTTTTTAAGGAATTCGGAGGTCTTTCTTTGTAAAACATCATAAGTTTCGTCAAGCTCAATGGATCTTGGGTGTTGATAGGGTGAAAAACCCTAATCCACCAAAATGGATGATTGATCTTGATGATAACTTGATCAACGCTCTGATCCAATTCATAATCCATTTTTATCTTCATACTTTGATGTTTACAACTTAATATCTTGAGTTCCTTGAAAGTCAAATAAAAACTCTCTTTTGCATATTATACATCATTATACTTTTTTTTTCACTTTCAAAAGTCATTTCCAAGTCTTAATTTTTCCTTTGGTCTCACCAGTACAACACTCAAGCTAAGAGAACAACGAATAATATCAAGCAAGAGGTTTCTAAACTCCACAAAGAGGTGACTAATTTGAAAGCTAGTACGGATCACTTAACTGTTTTGGTTGAAATTTTGGTTGGCGCCCAATTCAATCCTTCTAGGAAGGAAGAAGCGATGGTAAAAGTCTTCACTGAAACTCTAAAGTCTTTCATGAGAAGATGATAATTAATGCACCCAGTGACTTTCTTACCAAGGTGAATATGGGAGTGTGTCTAGAAAAAGATGTCTGAAAGGGATGTTTATATGAAGATGGTGGCTCAGCTAGTGGTGTGAAGAGGTTTAATAATAACTTTTCTAAGAAGAGATTCAGAGGAAGAAATAATCATCGCCAGAATCATCATGTTCCTCCTATCATCCTTGCATTCAATTTACCTTCTGCAGCTTCAGTTCATCAACAGAATCAGCAAGTTCCTAATCATAGGAAATCTCAATTTGATCCAATTCCAACAACCTATACGAAGTTATTTCCTGTCATGAGGCAGAGGAATTTGGTTCAGACCCGACCTCCACCGAAGGTTCCTGAGAAGATGCATTGGTACTACAAAGCTGATTTGACTTGTGCCTTTCATCAAGGTGCTCCTGGGCATGACTTAGAGGGTTGCTTTTCTTTGAAAATTGAGGTCCAGAAGTTGGTCAGAAATGGTATCTTGTCATTTAAGGATATTAGTATTGAGGTTCAAGTCAAATCTTTGCCAAAGAATAAACATGATTGAAGGATACCTTGGAGTTTAAAGAAGAGAGTCTTCTCAGTTTAATTAGCATTTTTCATACTTGTTCATTTGTAATTTTTCTTGTTTATCATTGCACTGTTTGCATGTAAGAACTTGTTTGCATTTGAATGATTATCTTAATACAATGAGTATGTTTGTTTTGAAGAAATTCATTCGTTTCACTCGTATTTGTTTTCAAATTTTAAATTTATTTTTGCGTTATGATACCAACTTGTTGCTCACTCTCTTGCCTAGGCCGAGATCGAAGGGAGGATGTTGATCTAAAAAACACAAAATCTCTGGTTGTATGCTTTTTGAATAAAATCTTGTTGACGATGTACAGGCATTGTTTCAAATCCCTAAACACCAGAGATATAAGGAAGATAATCCCTTACTAACCTCTTTTGAGCCTTGAAGTAGGAGTTTCTTTTCAATACGAAAAAACCCTCAAATTTTAACCTGGGGCAGGGTAGTTTTCAGTTAATCTGATTGAGTGTTCAAAATTCACAAGGAAGATATTTCTGAAGAGAAACTGCGAGGGCTATCCTTAATGTATAATGAAGCCAGAAGATATGGAACCACAATGTTATCCCTCATTCATCAAGAAATGAGGCAGTCATAATTCTCTCAACAAGTAAAGACAAGCTAATGTCACATGTTTTGTTCAAAAAATCAAGAAAAGAGAAAGCCCGCTAAGTCGAAAACATGAAAACAAAAGACTTAGGCAAAAATTAAGGAATCCCGCTGTACTATCAATTCAAAAGAATTAGTTCAGGCAAAAGTTAGGGAAACTAAAATTGCAAAGAAAGGAATACAAAGAAAAGTCCTCAGCAAAGAACAAATTGGTGACTACAAACACGAAGACACAAGGGTGGTTGCTACTCTGAAAGCCTCGTCGTTTCCTTAACCATCATAAAATCATTTTTAGTGATGAACACTCATGTTGAATTAGCTGAACATAGGTTTGGAGAACATCGCGAAGAATGGGTGGGCACCTATAAATTTTGAGCCTTAAAAATCCTTTTTCTAAAAAATCATGAACCAGGCCACGTTACAACCTTCAAAAGTCCTAATTGAAACAAGGTTATTTTGAAAGCATACTTCAATGAGATAGTGTTCCTGACTCCCATGAATGTTTGCTAAATAGTTATGTTGGTATCATATGCTTTTGCTATACAAAAATAAATGGTGCTCTAACTCGGAAATTTTTTAGATATCTTTTCAAAATCTTCAAGACTTACATAACTGTTGCATTAGAATTTTCGTTCTCATAATAAACTTTTTCTAATTGCAAAACATTTGTTTGACATCAAGGAAGCTCACATATAAGCACTAGCGATGAGTTTATTCTTTTAAGGCCTGAAACTCTATTGAGTAATTGGCGAATCATTTCAAGAAAATCATATCCAGGGGCATGTCACCTGAAGACCTTAAGCACTGACAGGTTGCTTCTCCCAGTTAATGCTTTCCCAACTTGTTTACCCTTTTGGGACAAAATTTGAAGACTTTGTTGTGCCAAGTACAATCAATCCGGGGCAATCACGTCGAGATTCGATGAATCTCTCTAAGAGTTTGAAGAAACTAGAGCATGGTGGATGCCAGGTCTTTTGTAAAATCCTCTTTAGACGATTTCTTCTCATCAAACATATAGCTTAGGGCATTTTAGAAGTGAAGTTATTCGCAAGAATTGTCTTGCATCACGCAGCTTATCGGCAGTAAACTTGGGGCATACAAAATTAGTTCCAGGGGCAATCCAGATTTGTCAAGTTATGTGATATGTTTTGTACACATTATCAAAGGGAGGTGTTCCCAGTATCTCCAGCTAAGAAAGACTCTTTTTAGCTGAAGCATTGTTCGTGTTGTTAACCTTTTAATGGATTATTGACGATAGAAGACTGGACTTTGGGTTTTCTACCGAAAAAATATCTTCCTCTCAGAGAGATTTAAGCCTTGTAAAAGTACTTTACTCCAATGATGGCTTTTGTTCTATCTCCAGTAATGTTCCCATCTTGTTGAGATTAGCGGAATGTCGAGTTGTACTGTGATGTCTTATCATCTCTAGTTTATCTTTTCTATCTGTTTTGTCAATCATATACATGACATTCATTTATTCATCCACACTTGCATCATGCACGCACATTTGTATTTGCTGATGTTATTGGGTTCTTATACCTTGGTTATGTCTATTCAAGTAGTGTATTTGCTCTTTCTAAATAGAGTGTCAACTTAAGCAGAAAGTGCGCCTCATTTCTAATTCCCTACTGAGCTAATCCTCATGGAAGAATTTTGCTTAGCCTTCCTTGTCCATCTCTGGATAGGCTGAATCTCCAATTGAGTTATTTCCTCATTGGGTGGAGTCTTGTTTGATTGTTTTCTCTCTGTTTTATTCCCTGATTGAGCTTTGTCTCTTGCATAGGCTACCCTGTGGTGTTCTCTAGGCTGTGAAACCTGGATGAAGAACGCATTTATTTTGCGCATTAATATACTTGGTATCCTCAGGAAGGACATATTCATGGTTCCCTTTGAAGAAGAACTTTATTCCTAGTAGTGTTACCATAACATCCTTTTGGAATATTGACAGAACAACAAGCGGTAGTCTCTTCATGAGCAACTTGTGTGTTATTATCTCCTTTGAAAACAACAAGCGGCGGTCTCTTCATGAGAAACTTGTGTGTTATTGTTCCCTTTGAAAAAACAGCAAGTGGCGGTCTCTTCATGAGCAACTTGTGTGTTATTGTTACCTTTGAAAAAACAGCAAGCAGCAGCCTCTTCATGAGTAACTTGTGTGTTATTGTTACCTTTGAAAAAATAGCAAGCGGCGGTCTCTTCATGAGCAACTTGTATGTTATTTTTACCTTTGAAAAACAACAAGCGACGGTCTCTTCATGAGCAACTTGTGTGTTATTGTCACCTTTGAAAACAACAAGCGGCGGTCTCTTCATGAGCAGCTTGTATGTTATGGATACCTTTGAAAAAACAGCAAGTGACGGTCTCTTCATGAGCAACTTGTATGTTATTGATACCTTTGAAAAACAACAAGCGACGGTCTTTTCATGAGCAACTTGTATGTTATTGATACCTTTGAAAAACAGCAAGCGGTGGTCTCTTCATGAGAAACTTGTATGTTATTGATACCTTTGAAAAACAGCAAGTGACGGTCTCTTCATGAGCAACTTGTATATTATTGATACCTTTGAAAAACAGCAAGCGGCGATCTCTTCATGAGCAACTTGTGTGTTGTTGATACCTTTGAAAAAACAACAAGCGGCAGTCTCTTCATGAGCAACTTGTGTGTTATTGTTACCTTTGAAAAAATAGCAAGCGGCGGTCTCTTCATGAGCAACTTGTGTGTTATTGATACCTTTGAAAAAACAGCAAGCGATAGTCTCTTCATGAGCAACTTGTGTGTTATTGTTACCTTTGAAAAAACAACAAGCAGCGGTCTCTTTATGAGCAACTTGTATGTTATTGATACCTTTGAAAAAACAGCAAGCGGAGGTCTCTTCATGAGCAACTTGTGTGTTATTGTCACCTTTGAAAACAGCAAGCGGCGGTCTCTTCATGAGCAACTTGTATGTTATTGATACCTTTGAAAAACAGCAAGCGGCGGTCTCTTCGTGAGCAACTTGTGTGTTATTGATACCTTTGAAAAAACAAAAAGCGGCGGTCTCTTCATGAGCAACTTGTATGTTATTTACACCTTTGAAAGATAGCAAGTGGCGGCTTATTTATTTGAGCAGCTTGTGTATCCCCAACAATAATGTTTACTCAGCAAACAACATCTCTTCGGAAAAGTCCCGTAGGGAAGTTTGTATTTTATCCTTTTCAAGCGATATTTTGGTTAAAGAAGGAACGTGTTACCGTTCTTGGTATAATTCAGAAGTCAGATATGTTTATTTCTAGTCTCAGTGCTGATGCCAATCATTTGCCAGTCTCAGTACTGATGTCAATCATTTCTTTTTCCAGTCACGATGCTGATGTTAATCATTTCCTTTACCAGTCTCAGTACTGATGTCAATCATTTCCCTTTCCAATCACAGTACTGATGTCAACCATTTCCTTTTCCAGTCACAGTGTTGATGTCAATCATTTCTTTCTCCAGTCTCAGTACTGATGTCAATCATTTCCTTTTCCAGTCACAATGTTAATGTCAATCATTTCCCTTCTCTAATCTCTGTACTGATGTAAACCATTTCTTTTCCAGTCTCAATATTTATGTAAATCATTCATTTCTTCCCTCAAAGTTATTCTCTAAATAAGAGTCTCTCATTTGAAGTCTATGACTTTGTTTCCCCAGTGGAGTTATAATCTCTTCCCCTGTGGGATTACTGTATAATGTGCTTGGTTTCTCCAGCAGTAGTTTGTCTCATGCGGCATCATTCCTCATTAAAATTCAAAATATTACATGCATATCATATCATAAACATAATTGCGGTATCTTAAGGCCAAAAAATGTGTATTATATATTTAAGTCCCTTCAATCTCGTCGAAATGAAGATTCTAATCTTCATATCTCCGGATAGAAGAAACTTAAATAGGGGAAGCTGTCATACCCCAATTTTTGACCAAAGATCCCATTTTTATTGTTTGCATTTTTATACAAAAGTCAAGGTCACGAAGTACAGTCGATTTTAACTTCTCACCTTCGAGCATTGACTATGCATAAATTGTCAAAAAATTTTAACATTCTTAGCCTATGTATCACTAACTTCTAATCAAGCACGAAGTGTGTGTTTTTCGTTTCTTTGATTTCATTTGCAGGAAACAGATCTGAATCAAGAGCATTAGGCGTCACGCCTCAATTAGGGTTCAGAATCTCTCAAGCCAGAAGTACAGTTGATCGTTGATTCTTGAAGACTGATTCATCAGGGGAATCGTGTGTTTATTTCCACGCCTTGTTCGACAAGTGGTCTCAAGCTTCTTCCAAAATTCCCCAAAGCACAGTCAAGAGTTCATCATCACTGGTTTACATGTGCATCAAGATGCTTTAGAATGAGAGAAGGATCAAGTTTGCTTCCATCCAATTCCAAGCCTTGAACTTCAATTTTTCAAGAAATTCATCCACAAGGGCAAAATGGTCAAAAGCACACTGAAAAGTCAAACTTTGACTTTCAGATCAAATCAAGTTTCAACAATTTTATTTCATCAAGACATGAGATTGGTTCATCAAAAATCAGGAGTCAGAAGTTACTTTAGAAAAATCAAATTTTCTAAACATTTAGAAAATTTTCTAAGTGTTAAGAGTATGTGATACTTCAGAACTTTTGAGCCAGCCTCCATGCAAGTGCAGTCAGAAGTTGCAAATTTGGTTCAGAACATAATCTTCCATCAGAACGTGACTCTTCAGCATGTAGAGGTTACGCTTCTAATCTTCTGTGATCAGAACATCAACAAATCCCAAAACCTCGTTTAAGTAACCTGCTTCCCTGCTACATTACAGTGTTGCAGTCAACTAATGACCCAGTCCATGGCTGCATTTTCTCAAACCCTGTGTTTGCATCAAATTAGCATACGAAAATTGTGATTTAAAAAGCATTGGAACAATATACCAAAAAGGTTTGAATCCCATTTGTTTTTCCCCCCAAAACCACAACAAACCCATCTATAAATACTTTGCTCCATCACACGTTCAAGGGGATGGCTGGCTTTTAGAAGAGAGATTGGTAAAAAAAAGGGAGAGAAAAGGAAGTTGAAACCTTCATAAAATCCAGATTTCCCAAACAGAAAACCAAACCTTTGTTCTTCCCATTAAATCAAAGAACTTGGTATTTTCTCTTCCATTACTCTTGTTGATTCCAGAACATCCAAAGGCAGCAACTCAAAGCTCCAAGCCCACGTTCCAGGTTCAAGGTAAGTCTTTCTGACTTTGCTTGTTTTTTCATTCTGGATATCATTAACATGTAAATATCATAGTATTAATGTTGTCCATATCATTGCATAAGTAGAAAAATTATGGATCAGAACTTCTTGATTAAGGCTAGGCTCAGGATCAGGATTAGAACTTCTATAAACTGTTGTGCTTTTTATCCTTCTGATTTTCTGTTTGTTGAAAACTGAATAAATTGCTGATGTGCTGATTAAGAGTTGAAATATGGCATAGAACTTCTGATGTTCACTTACAGTTTTAGCACAACACAGAACTTCTGAGTTCTTCTCATTGTTCTAACATGCAGAACTTCTACAATTTTTCTCATTGTTAACACGCACAGAACTTCTGAGTTCTCCTCACTGTTTAAACACACTGAACTTCTGATATCCACTCACTGCTAATGCACACTAAACTTCTGATATTCACTCACTATTTTAACAATTAGAACTTCTGATTTTCATACGCTGCTAACACACACAGAACTTCTATGATTCACTCATTGTTCTAACACGGCACAAAACTTCTGAGTTCTCCTTACATGTCAAATACACTGAACTTCTGATGTTTCCACTCGTTGTTTTCAAACACTCAGAGTTTCTGATTTTTACATACTGATAACGCACTGAACTGCTGACGTTTGCTCACTGTTTTAGTGTAATACAGAACTTCTGACTTGTGGCCCACTGTCTTAATACCATCCTGAACTTCTGTGTTTTCCCTCTAACGTTTCTTGCAGGACCTCAGAGTGCATCAATTCAGAACTTCTGACGCTTCCTTCTGAATCACCATGCGCATGGCTTCAGAACTTCGGATCCTTGTTTTTTTTTTGCAGCAGCACGCTGTTTCTATCTTTCATTTATTTTCCTTTTCATCATTTTTAATATTAACATAAAAAGACATAAAAATATTTTCCTTTTAATTTATTCTTTTTTTTAATTCATTAAGACAAAAAATTCAATTTTCAAACTCACACCTTTTAAGTCAAAACTTCGACATTAGGTCGTCGTATCTTCAAAATCTCGTCCACACCCATTTTTAACCAAACGAACCATTTTAATCAAACAAACAATTTTAAAAAATCAGTTATTTCAAAAGGTTCCTATAGGATACTATAGATACATTGGGTGCTAATACCTTCCCATTGCATAACCAACCCCCGAACTCTAGATCTCTTTCAAAAACGCATTGTATTTTCATTACTTTTAAATATTATTTTACATTGCATATTTTAGGGTTTTATTTCGCTCTTTTCCCTTTTCCCTTGGAAATAATAAAGCGCGGTGGCGACTCTTGCTATTTGCGAGTCAAGTTAATTGATAGCTTAATCTCTGATTTTCACCGCTACAGTGACTTAACAATGTTTTATTCTTGTTATGAGAGTATTAATCAACAACAACATTTATCAACAACACAACAA
The DNA here is from genome assembly GCA_948472305.1 of Vicia faba. Taxonomy (NCBI): domain Eukaryota; kingdom Viridiplantae; phylum Streptophyta; class Magnoliopsida; order Fabales; family Fabaceae; genus Vicia; species Vicia faba. The sequence continues at coordinate 1,518,886,070 of OX451738.1, forward strand.
CAACATACAACAACATACAAAAACACACCTTTTATCAACAAAATACTAACAACATACAATAGCATACAACAACACAAGATATAATAAAATGTTTCATGAACGTACCTTTTATTGAAAAGAATCAGGGAATTAATGATGAAGTTCATATACTTTATGTTGTTATGAAAAAAATACATGGTGGATGAAGTTTACACAATAGATTTATACTTTTTATATTGTTTTTCCATAGCAACACAAATCATATGTAAACCATATCCAAAGTATGCACTTTATTAATGTAGTTTTCTTCATTCACTTTTCCTATAAGTCAGAAAACATAAACACCATGACATTAACAACATTACATGGAACGTTCGCGAAATGAAAAAATGAGAAACTCTTTTTAACAAGAACTATGGAAAATGAGAGAAGTTGATTACCTATAAGTTTTAAGAAGCTTATGAGACAAGTTCGTTGTGTGGAAGAGACAGGTGTTAGGGTTTTGTTTTGAGAAAACTGGAAGAAAACTTATGAGAATAGAGATAAAGCTTTTGTGTTCGAACTTCATTACCTTTAAGTTTGAAGAAGCATATCAGGACAAGTTCGTTGCATGTGAAAGAGAGAGATGTTAGCGTTTTGTTTTGAGAGTGACAGTTATTCTGTGATGAAGCTTAAAAACTTCCCTGAAGGTGTTTGATTATGAGTTTTGCAAATCTTTAGCCATATTCAAAACATAACAAATAAGACCTACACAACCGTATATAAGAGGTGGTCCAATTTCCCTTCTTACCGTATAAAAAATTAAATTAGAATCATGAGTCATTATAGATTTCCCCTCATTAGAATTAGAAGCACGAGTCTTAACTTATTCCTCATCTATAGTCTTCCTAGTAGGAACCTTCACTTCAAAATCAGTCTTCTCCACCATAGTTTGTTAATCTTTCACCTCCAATTATTTTTACTTTATCCCCTTACGAGTCTCATCAAAATTAAAATTCATGCGTATGTTGAATTTTGATCCTCTAGGTTGAACCTTTCACAACTTTTGGATAAAAATAATGAAACATTTCACATACATATCATTAATATTATCTTGCTTGATATGTGCAACTTCAAAAGCTTTGGAGATTTTCAAATTAGAGTAATTTACTGGTTTTCCATACAAACCTTCATCGGTGTCTTGAAGTATAATTTTGTGCATGGACATTTATTTATTGGGTAAGCTGATGTAACAACACCATTACCTCATAAATTTTTAGATACCTCAACTACCAAAAACACACACCTTCCTCTCTCTAAAATGGTCATTTTCATTTGTTTAACTAGTCCAATTTATTAAGGTGTGTCAAGAATGGTTCTATGCATCTTTATACCTTGTTTAATATAAAAACTCATTAAAAGTCTTTAAAACAACTCTACAACATTGTTAGATATTCTATCAGTATCACGCCTTGATCTTAAATTCCATTTTTAGTTTTAGTCATGAAAATATTTACTAAATAATAATTCATGACCAATAATAGTGGAACCATCTAAAATATATAACCATACATTTTAGACATTTCCACAATTTAAGTAACAGCAATAGAGAAAAGGAGTGAGAGAGAGAGGGATACATGTTGTTTTCATCTAAGTATTTTTGTGATTGATATTGCAAAGTTAGTTAGTTATTATATACTCGATAAGCTAGAAATATTTCATACTCGATAAAAATGATTTGAACACAATATGAGATGATTTTATGGATTTCGTTTTATTTCGATGTTTTGTTGTAATTGTGAAGTTGCGAATATGATGATGAATATGAAGAGATTTAATGATGTAATGATGTTGCGACAATGTATGAACAATGATGTCTAATTAACGAGTTGTATTGACTTGGTTTGTTGATGTGTGTTGTGCCTTTGAATTTGTTGTTATAATATGTTAGTGTTGCATGCATGTTCGTAAGTGACGGTGTAGCCTTAATAGCAAGTGACAGTGTAGCCTTAATGACAAGTGATGGTGTAGCCTAAATGGAAAAGAGACGTTGTTATGGTATCACATGCATATAATTAGTGAAGTTGGTCTCAATGCATTTATGATGTTGTTGATGAATAAGATGTGATTTAATTGACTGTTGGATGTGATTGTTGAAATTGTGATGTGTATTAGTGTTAATGCATGAAGTATGGATACCTATGATGTTGTTGATGAATAAGATATGATTGGTTTAATTGTTGGGTATGATTATTGAGACGATGTGTTGTATTGGTTTCGATGCATGAATTATGAACATTATGATTATGTATGCCATACTTTACATGTTCATTATCATATATTCGTTTATATTATTATGATATCTCACCCCTTTTGTTTGAATATTGCCTCCATGTGGGTAACACGCAGATGAAAAGGATTACAGTTGATTGAGGTATGGAGTTGCGCCTTGTAGTGCGTAGATTGAGTTGGGTCTTGCTCTGATATGTAACACCGAGGATGAACGTTTTTTTTGTTGCTTATTTAGTTGTTTTTGTTTTGAAGGATTGTGAGAGTATTGTAGACTCCCTTTTATTTTATAAGACATTGTTATGAATTGTTTGAGTTGATGACTAAATCTATTCTTAATTATTTTTTGTTGCATTAATAAAATGAAGTTGAATACCATGTTGATTATGTTGTCGGTTCATCCGAAATAGTTGTGTTATATATCTATTTACTAAATGATTGAGCAATTTTTAAGATGATGAAATGTGAAATCCTATTTTGATGTTGATTGGAAAATTTTAAATTACTCTGATTTTATTAAATATATGATAGGGGAAAAATAGGGTGTTACAATTTGTCTGAAAACGCCATAGCCGCCGTCAAACACCAACAACACACCGGGGGAAATGCCCACGCCTCTTAAGTTTAACCTATCGGCATGAAATCTAAATGAAACAAAGCTAAAAGCTAACACGGAGCAAAGAAAAATAAAGACTTACATGGTCGAAGAAACTGAAGGTGTGATCGGATGAGGTCGTTACGGCGGCACACAGTGGCAACACCGGAAGAAGAATGAAGACTGAAAACAGATAGAGTAAAGAAGAAAGATAAGCAAAAGTGAAAATGAATTGTCATCTTCCATACTTATAGAGCGAACTCAACACACGTGCACGCGTAGGCACAACCTAGGGCAAGGTAGGGGTCATCATTAACCCTAGCCCCTAGACTGCCATAATCACACATTAATGACAACATGTGGCTCGATGCAAACATGGCACACCAACCGCTCGAAATCCAATCATTTGTTTGTCTCTCCGTGAACCAAACATGTGAGGTAACATTTGACTTCCTCGTACACATCCGTCCTCGGGTAATCCAGAAACGCCCTCGTCTCTTACAACTAGCACCAACGGCATTATCACCTCCTCGACACACGGGTTGACTCTAAGTAATCACTCATACGCCCATGAGAAAAGACTTGGGGGCCCTATTCTGGATTGTCCCAATGGCTCTACTTGGCCCAATCTGCTTCTACATCCAGTATGGCCCAATGACTCTGGCCCAATAACTCTGGCCTAGTCAACTAGGACCGACAAGGGGCACCTTGCCATTTACCCCTCAGCCGGGGACGCTTGGTCGGCTGTACCCCAGGAACAACATGACCAATTATGCCCTGGACCATGCGCCTTCCTGTGTTAGGAGCTATCCCTTATTCGGCTTGACATATGTGGAGCATTCAACCAAGAAAGCCTTTAACGTGATTGCCTGTAGTCGTGCCCTTGCTCGGAGCAATGGCTAGTTACAAGCACGTCTGTATGACATAACAAATAATTTCTGGCAGTTACCTATTTTTGCAGACCTAATATCTAGGCCCAAAAATAGGGACCAATGGCCAAGCGTCGGGGGAACTATATAAACCTTCACACTTGTGAGGGGGCAGGTATTCAATATTCATTACTCACTTCTAAAACCCTAGACTCTCTATCTTGTATCTCTTTTACCTCTTTCTTACTTGAGCGTCGGAGTGCCTTGCAGGTACACCCCCTCCTCCTCATTACCACCTTTGTAGACGAAGATATCGGCCCTTAGAGGTTATGATCACCGGTAAGATCAACTTTCATTACTAACATTTGTAATGATTATTCTCACCCTTTTCTTGTTTATTTTGTGTGACTTGAACAATGTTGTGCAAATACTCAGGAGGAGTAAGTGCTTTTATGAGTTGGAAGAACGCTTTGAAGCTATCTTCATCATTTATTGTATTTCGCTATTACATGATTTTTCTCTAATATGTAACATTGGGGAATAAGACGTTTGATTTGTTTTGAGTTGATGTTTGAATTTTACTATTTTCATTAAGCATTTAATTTGAAGAGTTTTTGAATGTCATGTTAAATTGTTTGAGTTCCACTGCAAGTTTTTAGAAAATATTTTGAAAAGTATGCTTGTATGTTTGAGTAGCATTCTAAAATGATGATTTTGTTTCTTTAAATTAAGATTTGGGGTTTTAGGGTGTTACATAGTGGTATCACAGCATGTCGGTATGTCCGACTAGGGTTTTGTGAATTGAATGTGTTCCCTTGTATGTAACGAGTGTATGAACATTATTGATGCAATGTGTAATACGATGGGAGAACTGACTTGGTTGTTTTGCATTTTATCATAATTGTTGCGGGTAGCAAGAGTCGTCACCGACTTTTCTTTTATCCAATAAAGGAAAATGTGAAAAGAACAGGAATGACCTTTTGAGAATTTTCTTGGCGTTCAGAGGTGTGATACGGTGGGAGAACTGACTTGAGGTTTTGCGTTTGTGTTCGCAAATGTTTCGGTTTAGCAAGAGTCGCCATCGACTTTTTATTTTATCCTAAGGAAAGGTCAAAAAGCACAGGAAAGACCTTTGAGATGTTTTCTTGGGTTCGGGGAGTAGATTATGAAAAGGGAAGGTGCAAGCACCCTTTTCATCCATGGTTATCCCTGGGCTCTTAGTTACTTGTTTAGATCACTTGCTTTTGCTTTTCAATTGTTTGAAATGGTGCTTTGTGTGTGGTTTTGAAAATGTTTTGAAAAGAGGCCATTGTTGTGGCAATCTTTGTAATGATTCTTGTTTAAATGTATACAAAGATGTATGTCTTTTAAAAGTTTGATTTGGGAAATGCTTTGAAATTGTATTGTGAGGTGTGTTTGAAAATAGCAAGGATGTTTTTGCAAGCTTTGATCAAGTAACTAAGAGTTATCTAGTCTATTTTACTCAAAGATCTTTCCTATATGTTTTTAACCCTTTTGACAGTGTTGTTTTACCATTTCATTTGGTAAACAACCTTGTATTAGGATGTTAAACGGGACAGGTGTGGGTCATCGTATAGACCATGATAGCAATTGTGTTAAGTATCTTTGGAAAATTTTTGAGGGACTTGATCATTTTATTTAGGCAACCAAGATAGCGTCATCGAGGGACTATGATCTTTTGTTTTGTTTTTGTTTTGCCAAGATACTCAACATGCATAACATGGCCCATTTTCAAGGCAACAAGTGGATTGTAACCCTAGGGATGCAAGTGTGCATTGTGTTTGATTTTCATGCATTTTTTGTCTTTGTGTTAGTCAAACTACTTGTTGATTTAGATTTTTGCATATAAACCCTAATCTCTAATTATGGCATAATTGAAAGCATAAAGTGCGAGAATTGAAAGTCTAAGCTATTACAACATGATTATGGGGATGGGGTACAATTTTGGAATGAGGATTATTTGACAAGAAATTAAAACCCTAATTATACTATTAAATCCAAATTGAATCAAATGCATAAATAATAAATGGACAATATTTAAATAAACAAAATAAATAAATATATCAAATAATATGAATTATGCAAAAAAAGGTTTTTGATTATTTATGTATGTAAAAATATTTAATGTAAAAAATAAAGAAATAAATAAAAAGATTAATTTTATTTGGTTAAGGGTAAAACACTAATTTTCTTTAAGAAAGTAAATATATTAATTATTTTATTTATATACAATAAACATAAAATAGTATACATACAAAATAAAATATATTTAGAAAAAGTATTTTTTAAGTATATTTAATAATAAAAATAAAAGTGTAATATTTTATATTTTTATTCTAAAATATCTATAATATATCTAAAATATGTGTGTGTGTGTGTGTGTGTGTGTGTGTGTGTGTGTGTGTGTGTGTGTGTGTGTGTGTGTGTGTGTGTGTGTGTGTGTGTGTGTGTGTGTGTGTGTGTGTGTGTGTGTGTGTGTGTGTGTGTGTGTGTGTGTGTGTGTGTGTGTGTGTGTGTGTGTGTGTGTGTGTGTGTGTGTGTGTGTGTGTGTGTGTGTGTGTGTGTGTGTGTGTGTGTGTGTTGTGTGTGTGTGTGTGTGTGTGTGTGTGTGTGTGTGTGTGTGTGTGTGTGTGTGTGTGTGTGTGTGTGTGTGTGTGTGTGTGTGTGTGTGTGGTGTGTGTGTGTGTGTGTGTGTGTGTGTGTGTGTGTGTGTGTGTGTGTGTGTGTGTGTGTGTGTGTGTGTGTGTGTGTGTGTGTGTGTGTGTGTGTGTGTGTGTGTGTGTGTGTGTGTGTGTGTGTGTGGTGTGTGTGTGTGTGTGTGTGTGTGTGTGTGTGTGTGTGTGTGTGTGTGTGTGTGTGTGTGTGTGTGTGTGTGTGTGTGTGTGTGTGTGTGTGTGTGTGTGTGTGTGTGTGTGTGTGTGTGTGTGTGTGTGTGTGTGTGTGTGTGTGTGTGTGTGTGTGTGTGTGTGTGTGTGTGTGTGTGTGTGTGTGTGTGTGTGTGTGTGTGTGTGTGTGTGTGTGTGTGTGTGTGTGTGTGTGTGTGTGTGTGTGTGTGTGTGTGTGTGTGTGTGTGTGTGTGTGTGTGTGTGTGTGTGTGTGTGTCAGTGTAACTGTGATGATCTACTAAAGTCAGTTACACTAAGTAACTCACTTCTATTCTATTTATTCTAATGATAAGTACAAATTATAGCTATTTTTGTATATACTTTTTGTTGCACTTAGCGACTTTTTGTTGTTAATATCGTTGAATAAACCTGACTTTTATATAAATACATTTAGTTTGTGTTTTTTTGTACACAGGGTACCATTTGATGTTTTTCCATTCATTTTGTAGGTATTGATGCGTATTTGGAGCATGAGCAATAAAGTGTCGAAGACACGACTTCAAACGCGCGATTTTGAGCAACTCATCAACAGATAAGGATCAAAATCAAAGAATAAAAAATCATCAATTTGATTTATATTTTGTCATTGTTAGAAAGATAATTGAATAAGCTTTTCAACGCTTTGAACCGTGCCCGAATCAGAGTTACGGTTCAAAAGTTATGCCTGAAACAGTGCAGAATGTTGTGCTGATTTTTCAACCTTCTGTCATCCGTTGTCGGGCGACGCTTTTGGTCGTCGGGCAATGCGAGGCGAGCTGTAGCATGGGAAAAACGATATTTTGGTCGTCGGGCGACGTTTTTGGTCGTCGGGCGATGATGGACAGTCAGAAATACGTATTTAGGTGTAAAAACACATTTTTTAGGTATGGTTTTGGGTATTTTTAACCCCAACTCCATCACCCTTCATTTTTGGGTAGGATTAGCTTAGAAAACAACATTAAAGCTTGCATACGGATGATCCGGGGTG